>WNGS01001312.1:21216840-21250387 GCA_020271785.1 Procambarus virginalis | reverse complement strand
GACATGTACTTATCTCTTGAATGCACCTCAAGCGGCATTGGAAAAAAATTCTATAAAATCCATTCTTAATCCGATTTGCGACTTGGGATATTTTCAGCATGTTTACCATTAAATTTCGTTTTTCTAATAGTCACATAGCCTATTATTGAGAACGGAGTTCCCTGTATCTTCGTGGTATAACTATTGTAAAATGTTGACGTGACGAGTGTAATCAACGAAGTTTTTTATTTGGTGCCGGTCACATGCATCCTTGTGTGACATTTTATACATATGTTCTTCTAGAACATTCTATTGCAAACATATTGGTACAAAAATTAAGTACGTACATCGAAAATGAGGTCAGGACAGTGAAAACAATAAGACTTTTCAAAAGATGTTTCGCCGATCTGCCGTCGGGTAGAGGCAGTAGAGGTAATACTTCAGCCACTTCCCACACTCTTGCTGGTGGGCCGCGATCATGATTCTACATTTATATGCATATGTCCGTGAAGGAATTTTATTGCGGTCACAATGGTACCAAAATTAACGACGTAGCACAATTCTGGATTGACAAACATGAAAAGTTCATAAACATTTCAGCGCTGTTTGACGCTCACGGGTAACGACTGCCATAGTTTTCTTATTTGGTGTGGTCTCATGTCAGGTTTGGTGAAAATGTGGTATATATTCTTCTAGAGCATTCTTTGGCGAACACAATGATACCAAATTTAATACATACCGCAAAAATTAACTCAGCAACCCTAAAAGATTAAAACATTTCAGTGCTGACGCGCAGTTGGCCCACACGCCCGCGTACTTAGCGGTCAAGGAAAACCCTACTCCCGGGGAACTTTAAAGTGTTAAGCTTTGTTAATCTTTCGTCATATGAAAGATTTCTAATTTGGGGAATTAACTTAGTCATCCTACCTACTGGACACGTTCAAGTGAATTTATATCCGTTCTATAGTACGGCGACCAAAACTGAACTGCATAATCTAAATAGGGCCTAACCAGAGCAAGATATAGCTGAAGAACCACACTAGGTGTCTTGTTACTAACGCTTCGATTAATAAATCCCAGTGTCCTATTTGCCTTATTACGAACATTCATGCATCGATCCTTTTGTTTTAAATTCTTACTAATCATAACTCCCAGATCCCTTTCGCAATCTGACTTTGCAATCTCAACACCATCTAGCTCCTATCTTGTAACTATCATCATTACCTAGCCTCAGAACTTTACATTTATCAGCATTAAACTGCATCTGCCAATCATTTGACCATTTCAAAACCCTATTTAGATCAACTTGAAGAGATAGCGAGTCTTCTTCCGTATTAATTTCCCTACCGATTTTTGTATCATCGGCAAATTTGCAAATGTTGCTACTCAAACCTGAATCTAAATCATTTATATATATTATAAACAACAGAGGTCCCAAGACAGAGCCTTGAGGCACTCCACTTACAACATTTTCCCACTCTGACTTGACTCCATTTATACTAACTCTGTTTCCTTTGGTATAGTCATGCCCTATCCAGCTTAATATAGCACCCCCAATACCATGAGCCTCTATCTTTTTAATCAGTCTTCATGTGGCACTGTATCAAAAGCTTTGCTAAAGTCAAGGTACACAACATCACAATCCTTACCACTATCAACTGCCTCAACTATGCTAAAATAAAAGATAACAAATTTGTTAAACATGAACGGCCATTTATAAAACCATGTTGCGACTCAATTATTAATTTATGTTTTCAAGATGAAGACGAATTTTATTTGCAATTATAGATTCGAGCAAACTTTCCGACAATAGACGTTAGGCTAATTGGTCGATAGTTTGACGCAAGTGATCTGTCTCCTTACTTAAAAACTGGTATCACATTAGCAACTTTCCATAACTCTGGCACTCTGCCTGACTCTATTGATTTATAAATATGGTAGACAGTGGATTGCAAAGCTCCTCTTTGCATTCTTCAAGCACCCTGGCAAACACTTCATCCGACCCTGGGGATTTGTTTGGTTTGAGTTTTACTATTTGTTTAAGAACATCCTCCCTGGTAACTGCTAAACTAGTCAACCTGTCCTCGTCCCCACCCACATAGAATTGCTCGTATATACATTTGCAGAGAATATGTAGCTTTTGTTGAAAATAAAACAATTATTATGTTGAAATACTATAATAAAATTGGTAAATTGACTTACTTTTAATGAAGCTGAAGATTACGAAGCTGTGAAGATTACGTCATCCTCTGCAGCGCTTGTTTTATATTGTTCAGTACTATATACAGGGTACATACAGTATGTACACTTATTTTCAGGCATTCACTTCACACAACAGCTAGCCTTACTACTAATTCACATGAGTTCTAATTCTAATAACAATTGAAAATTATTTCTACTGTATATTTACACTGTACAGTATCTTTTGTCAAGGCTAAATAATCATTAACACTTACAATACTGTACTCTATCAAAACTTTGTACACTAATTTATATGCCTTTCAATCATATTTTATATCGTTAGTGGAGGCTACACGACTTTTGATGGGAATTCAGCATCGGCGGGTGCAACGTGGCTTGCAGAGCATTCGATGCTGGTGGATACTCATGACTTCTCAATGGGAATTCAGCATCGGCGGGTGCAACATGGCTTGCAGAGCATTCGTTGCTGGCGGATACTCCATGACTTCTTAATGGGAATTCAGCATCGGCGGGTGCAGCATAGTTTGCAGAGCATTCGTTGCCGGCGGAGGCTGCACAACTTGTCGATGGGAATTCAGCATCGGCGGGTGCAGCATAGCTTGCAGAGCATTAGTTGCAGGCGGAGGCTGCACGACTTGTTGATGGGAATTCAGCATCGGCGGGTGCAGCATGGCTTGTAGGGCACTCATTGCCAACGGATGCTGCATGACTTGTTGAATTCCCAGTGGGTGCTTTCACGAACCATTGAAATCATGAATTATCTATTTTTGTCTGAATCTGATTTTTCTCTGGCTAATATTCTGAGACATTGCTCTCAGCCGCACGAGTTCACAGTAAACAATGCGGTCACGTGGCCAGGCACAGTATATTCTAGGTCCGTGGGGAAAAAAATACCTATTGCCTATACTATAAAAGGTATTTAATAAGAAAACAAAGAATTTTGCTTAATAACAATTGTTTTAAAATATTTTATTAATAATAATTTAGAATTTACTTAATAAAACTGAATCATTTTAAAAGAAAGTTAAGATTTAATATACCACTCTGGATGATCGAGGTCGGTGGCCTGGTCGTCATGTGAGGGGCTGCCGATGCCAAAACAAACTCAATACCGACCGTCGGTAATATCGACCACCAGACCGTATACGAGGCGGGGCATCAACCTGTCCTCTTACAAATTACGTCTGAATTTACCCGTTTGCCCGTATGGCCGAAAATAAACGTAATTTGAAAATTAAAAATATTTAAAAAAATTTTGGATTTTTTTTTTTAACAGCAAGTTAAGGGTCCTTCACAACCCAACTCAACATGGATTTAGAGTAAGAATTTTGCAATGTCTCAACCTCTATGATAAAATCATGAAAGCATTTGAAGAAAACAAAATGCAGATGTGGTATACCCAGACATTACAAAGGCATTTGAAAAATGTGATCATGAAGTAATAGCCCATAAAATGAGATAAACAGGAATACAGAGCACCACTTGGTTTCCGAACCCCTTAGGGACGAGACCCGTTGGTTAACATGTAAGTTCGTAAACGAGAAATAGAGGGAAAAATAAACTAGAATGTAAAAAGAAATGTTTCTGAAAAATTTACGAATAAACTCTAGGGGAAAAAATTGACAGGTTCATAGCATAAATGTGACCGTATTTTGTTTGTACTCACCACTAATTGAAGTCCTGATTCGCTTTATAAGTCCTTAATTATTCCTAGCTGATTATTAAGACGTCTGGCAAACATCCTCTGGATGTTTCCTGCCAATAAGCCAGCCAGCCAGCCAGCCTGCAGGCACACCCTGCCAGCCAGCCTGCAGGCACACCCTGCCAGCCAGCCTGCAGGCACATCCTGCCAGCCAGCCTGCAGGCACATCCTGCCAGCCAGCCTGCAGGCACACCCTGCCAGCCAGCCTGCAGGCACACCCTGCCAGCCAGCCTGCAGGCACACCCTGCCAGCCAGCCTGCAGGCACATCCTGCCAGCCAGCCTGCAGGCACACCCTGCCAGCCAGCCTGCAGGCACACCCTGCCAGCCAGCCTGCAGGCACATCCTGCCAGCCAGCCTGCAGGCACACCCTGCCAGCCAGCCTGCAGGCACACCCTGCCAGCCAGCCTGCAGGCACACGCTGCCAGCCAGCCTGCAGGCACACCCTGCCAGCCAGCCTGCAGGCACACCCTGCCAGCCAGCCTGCAGGCACACCCTGCCAGCCAGCCTGCAGGCACACCCTGCCAGCCAGCCTGCAGGCACATCCTGCCAGCCAGCCTGCAGGCACACCCTGCCAGCCAGCCTGCAGGCACATCCTGCCAGCCAGCCTGCAGGCACACGCTGCCAGCCAGCCTGCAGGCACATCCTGCCAGCCAGCCTGCAGGCACATCCTGCCTTTCCCTCCCTCCCTAATTCTCACTACTTCCCTCCCTCCCTGCCTACCTCCTAGCATCTCTCCCTTCCTCCCTTTCTCACTAATTCTCCCCCCTCTCTCATACTGCCTCCCACCTAAGCTCTCCCATCCATCCACCCACCAGTCGGCCATCACTGACGCAACGCGTGCATTTGGAACCAACATGGTGCACAGATGTTTCTTGATTGTGCAGATATGTAAAACAAAAGCACAGAATGAACATTCCAGCCTTATGACAATTAAAAATAATAGGAATAATAGGCCATGAATCTGTGAAGTCACAGTGGGCAAACTGGACCATCTCCCACCCACCACCACAGGCCGGCATGACACTTGGCGGACCCCTTCCGACCCGAACTTTGTTCAGGTAGCATGACTCCCCAACCCCAATTGGGAAACTGGAAGTTTCGGATAACTAAAGTTCGGAAACCAAGTGGTGCTCTGTAACAGGTAAAGTAGGATGATGGATATTCAACTGACTGTGAAACAGAATATAAAGAGTAACATTCAATCAAATAAAAGAGAGTCTAAGTACCGTGAAAAGCTCTGTACCTCATGTTTTCCAAACTACTGTACCTACCTACCTACCTAGCCAACTGGCTACAATAACTGTATTCAAGACTTGCATCTCATAATCAAGAGACATCAATATTGAATAAAAAGTGTTGAATGTAATGAAAAGCTTGCTGTGGTAGCTCCACACACATGCACATCAGCCTTAGGAGTCCTTAATGAACTTCCAGACCAGAATGTCCTGCCAACCCCCAACTCATAAAGGTGCCTGGAGCAGGGGATTGTTATGATCCAACCCGTCCTCAGACCACCAACCCGTCCTCAGACAATGTCTGAGGATGGTCTCCTATTCAGCGGTCAACCCCAAAGATGCATTCATCAATTTTAACATTCTGTTCATTCAAACCAACTTTTCTCAAATATAAATTATTATATGTTAGCATATTGTACATATTTAGGCACTAGTTAGGTGTTTAGGTTCTGTTGCCTATTATTTGTATTTGTAGTATGTGGGTGAAGCATTTATAGCACTGTACTGTAGTTCGAACAAAAGACGTCAGTGAAGCACTTGTTCCGCAAGTGTTCGGACGTCATTAGTTGCGAGTCGTTTGTAAATCATTTTTCATTCATAAACACGAGGTCTGGCAGGTGCATGGAATGGACTGTGTGTCTTTGTTTTAGAGGTCTGGCTGTATGATCACTGTTACGAACCAGTTAATCAGAGTGAATGATTAACCGACTCGTAACATTTAAGTATAAGTAATTAGTATACTAACCATTAAGATTGAATAAAGATAAGAGAGCGCCTTGTATTATTTATTGTTATTATCGTCAGAACAGAGTATTTGGAGGTATTATTGTTGTCAGAGCATGTATTCGTGTGTTTTATGGATATATATATGTGAGGGCACGCAAGAGCGCAAGCCGTGAGGAGTCAAGTGGTACTCTAGGCTGCCTTAAGAGGCTGACCGGATGTCAGGGATTAGGGAGTTACCAACCTTGTCATTGAGTGAGGTGAAATGGAGAATGCACGAGACTTGATTGAGTTTTTCATGGCCCAGAGATGTGTTGCAGAGCTTTGGAGTCGTATAGTTCAGATGTGTGGATGAATTGACAGTTGGCCAAGTATGTTTTAACATCCTATGTATTGTTTGGTTATAGTGAATTCCCAGTTGCTGAGGGGACGAAAGCATCACTCTCACACACATGGTGGACATGCGGTCCGCTGCCAAATTTTACCCATGGCAGTTACTGTAATTCTTGCATATGTCAGTATGTATTGTGACGGTGTTCCCACCCTTCTAATTCTCCCACGCCTGCTGTAAGAGCCATGTCCACTATTCCCGAGCGTTCTCTACATTGCAGGCAACAATTGAACATGTGTGGGAGGGAACAGTATTCTCGAAGAGCCGAGAAATTTGCAAAAATAGAACATTTTGGCCTGTGGGATAGGCCCTTTAGGGAGCCAATATGGCGCTGGCAAGTCTGATCTCCCGCCAAAACTATGTGACGTCAGTGGCGCCAGATTGGTCACCGTCAGCGACATGACACTGGGAGCCAATGAAAACCAACTTTGGGAAAAGTGACGTCACATAGGCATAGGGGGTCCGCCCGTGTTGGCGCCAGGCGACATCAGTCTTTCACGACACGTCCGAGAGGTAGGACGCGCGATCGGTCATCCTGTCAGAGTGACGGATTTACCGAACTCCGGTGGATTTAAGCGTCTCCAGTTGTTGGCACGCACTCTGTGAGGTCTTCCTGCAACCCAGAATTGGCTCAGATAAGGAATTGACAGAATATTGAGCAACAAGTGCTCAGGGGACAGGTGCGTTGCAAGAAGTGGGCCGGGCATCGACGTGTGTCGTCGTTGGCAGTTCACCAGTATAAGAGACAGCTTAGTGGCCGGGCCACCCACCGTGAGTGAACCAGGTTGACAGCCTTGTCAACCAGGTTGAACGTGTGATCGACGATCCTGTCAAGTTTGACAGTAACCCCACCTTCGTGGAACCCTACGAGTCAACAGTTGGATGCAAGCACGTCGAGAAGTCTTCCCAAATACCTAGCGATATATCTAGACGACGAGGGAATTGACAGTGTTGTGAGCTTCAAGTGCTCTGAAGTCGGGTGCTGTGCGTGTGTCGTCCGGGACGGCTGATAACTTCAGTGACTTCGTAGTGGTGAGAGGCAGTTACTCTGGGAGTACAGTGACAAGGACTAATTGGGAAACGTACGACGACCGCCGAGACGTAGGCTGGCTGCCGTAGTTGGGAGGAAAGTTGACGGCCAGGAGACCGACTTCAACCCTGCGACGTACTGTAGGGGAAGCACGGACCTGCTGTGTACAGAAGCGGCGAGACGCGACATCCTAAGGCGTGGGGCTTGTGTTTCTGGATGAACGAGGCGAGAGCCTGGACCAGGAGCTACAACCCAACTGTCATCCTAGGATAGGTGAAGTAGGTGTTTACAGTTCCCTCCCATTTCCCCTTTAGTTAGCTATATATATATTCTTGTCAGAATATTTTATATGTCGTGAGCAAGTCTCACTTGAGTTTAAGTCACAGAGAGCACAGTATGTGGTGAGGCTGCCCAGAGCGCTCACAGTATCAGTTTACATATATATCTATGTGTGGGTGTGTGCAAGCACCAAGATTCATCAGAGAATTTACTGTGACTATTATTATTGATCTGTGATTATTATTATTATATATATTGGTAGTAAACCAGATATTGGTGTATTGATCTCTATAATCTATTGATATAAATGCCTGTGGATTGATCTCTATAATCTATTGATATAAATGCCTGTGGATTGATCTCTATAATCTATTGATATAAGTGCCCGTGTGTTGATCTCTATAATCTATCGATATAAATGCCTGTGTGTTGATCTCTATGATCTATTGATATATATGCCTGAAGTTTGATTATTGATTTATATATGACATGACTGTGTACTGAATAATATCATATACGTGAAGTGTTTGCCAGTGATATCTCTTTAAGAGGAAGTATAAATATAAAGAAAAGTTCAGTGATCAAGTGAGTGCATTCACAGTAAATATTATTAAGAATAGAGTAACCTTTTGGTACAGTGAAAAGTCACTGTGAGAGTATTGTGAATATAGATGTTGATCGTGAGGCCAGTGAAATCATAAGTAAGCCATGTGAACGTTGAATAGTGTTTTGGAAAAAGTTAAATAAACGGGGATCGTGACAATTAGAAAACAAGTACTAGTCTGTTCCCACGATCGCGAGGGGCCGGTCAGCTGAGTCTGACAGGTGACACGTGCCGATGTTACCATATCGGTGTGCTTCAGATTATTACGCTATGGATGGAGCAATTGTCATATATTAATCCTGATACATTGATGCATATATATTTCTCGTTGTCTTTTAAGTAAAATACCAAAACTCTTTGGTGTTTGATATCATCCCCTCCATTTATCTTGTGACCGTGTAATGATATAAAGTAGAGTGACCTGCCTGATACCACATTATTGGAATTTGCTCTTGCCACAATTACACCTGACCACTGCAGTGTTACTGGACACAAGAAAACCAGTTGGCGACCTTGAAGGCTGTATAAGAGTTCGGTGTCGGGGTGGGCCACAGATTGAGGGAACGATCTGTGCTCTCACTCATCTTATAATCTAAAGGCCGGTTGTGAGATCGACTGGGATACTCTCCGAGGCCAGCAGTGGAGCCGAGAGGATTGAGGGAAGACCCGCCGAACGACGGTGAGTAAGGGTTATTGTTGGAGCAACCACCTGGGAAGGAGATCCAGTCTATTGTTGCTTTAACCCTTCTATTACGAGAACACCGTGAAACCCCGACAGTATTTCAGTTAAGTTTACCTTATGTAAGCTGTTTTACATATACCTTTCACCTGTGAGGGTATATTAAGTCTAGTCTTGTGTAAAAGTAATGTTACTCTCAAGTCATGTGTGCATGTGGCAACAGACACAAGTAGGTAGGCCTTCCACCCAGATGTGTGGGGAGACCTATGTTAGATACAGTACTATGTAAATTAATTATTACTGTTTCCTTAGCTTAGATATTGTCCCAGTATTTACCAGTTTGGTTTTGCTTAACAGTTCTAAGTAAAGGAATGAAAGTTAGGAGAGATAGCCTAGTAGGGAATTACAAGGCCTAGGTGTCCTAATGCATTCGTTCGGATGCAGGCCAATGCAGGCAAAAGCGCAGGAGTTTGGAGTCAGTTGTCGACTGGAAGGCGGTGTGGAGACATGGTCCGGTGATGTCTCTGTGGCCTCAGCCCCATTAAGTTAAGTTTTTTGTCAATGTATTAGGATATAGGTCTTTTTCAATGTGTTTGTACTTGTTGGAGTGAAATTGCCATTCAGTTAGTATCTCCAGTTGAGTGGGAAATTCTTATTACTGTGTTTTAGAGATAAACTGTGTGCACGAGAGACTGCCTCCATTTCTGAGCAAGTTATGTGGTGTTACTTAGTTGTATGATTATGTTGGATAGTTTTTGTACGTTACAACCTGTAAATACACTAGAGTTAGTTCACTGTCCACGATTTCATTGTCCTCATTTTCTGTGCCGGTGTATGAAGTGGGGGAATTTGTGGGATACTGTTCTATTCTCAAGCCATAGCAGATGGTACGTAACAATCACCTTCACAAAGGAAACATCCAGAAAGTAAGTGAAACAAAACATCTGGCTCCACACGTTAACAAAGCTCAATCTGGAGCTAAAAGCCACATACTGACATACCTGGAAGGGGAAACAAGGTACCAGACCAAGGCATTTCATTCAAGCCAATGTTGGTTTTCTGGAGAGGCCAAATGGTGGCTCACTGCAGAAGGAAACCACCATTTACCACAGAGCAGAAGGTAAAACCAGGACTTACCGGGGAGGAGGCGAGCGAAGACTACATCCTCAAAGAAGTGAACCTTGGATGGGGAAACCTGAAGCTGATGGGGACCAGGTAACATCACAAACTTGCAGATATCATGTGTCTGAGGGTAGGAACCAAGGGGACCCACCCCAAAAGCCCAAAATTAAGACCCCGGGAAAGAGCCGAGTTCAATATTCAATGACGATAGATAGGAAGGCATCACCAAAGTCTAAAAGGATTTGATCCAAATCCAAAGTTTCACCCCCAGACAAACAAACAGCTACACACCCCAAGTGGGATGCAACAGCTCAACTCTCCAAGCTACTCCTACAGCAACTGTAGACCACACTGAAACCCTCAGACATCCTCAAGCAAAAAGAATGAGGTGGGGGGAGGCGAGGGAGGAGGGGGGGGGAGCAAAAGGGTTCAGTACTTCAAACCAAGACAGATGGACAAATAAAGTAGTAAACATGGCACCAGAAGAAAAACCAATTGTGCCAAATCCAAAAACAGAGAGACCCACTAAAGCTGGTGACTCAAGGAGTG
This sequence comes from Procambarus virginalis, assembly GCA_020271785.1. Lineage (NCBI taxonomy): Eukaryota > Metazoa > Arthropoda > Malacostraca > Decapoda > Cambaridae > Procambarus > Procambarus virginalis. The sequence continues at coordinate 21,239,891 of WNGS01001312.1, read as the reverse complement.
GTCCACACATTGGGACATCAGCAACAGGACCAAAGTCTATTTGACATCAGGATTTGGAGCTCTAAGTGGTGTTGCCACCTGGTAGTGGTTGGGTGTAACTAGGGGATTCCACCTAATTACTGGGTGGATTGTTTGTTGCTGTGTTTGCTTTGTTTCTCTTCTTTTTGTGAACCTTGAAGCTTGTCTGCTCTGCTTCATTTACTTTCTGGATATTTCCTTGATGCAAGTGACTGTAACAATCCTTTGCTCCCTGTGCCTCTGTGAGGAAGGCCAGGTTCTGGCTCTGGTAAGCCATTAAGGACATTGAAGACTGATATGGCTCCTGTCTGAGCCAACTCTGTGAGCTAGCTTCACGGAACCTCCATTTGGCCCCGCCATAGTCGTACAAAAATAACACACTTGTCAAATATTAACACTCGGCTCACCTTTACTAGAGATATTGAAGCAGTAGTACATTCCATAAATTGAATATACATATGAAGTTCCAGGTTTCATGTACATTGGTTCTGTTCTGGCAGTTCTTTTCCCATTGTAACTATGAGAGGCTGCATCTGCACCACCAAGATAACTTTCCGTTTCTACAATTATTCCAGAAATACGTGCACCCTCCACCACTCTGACAACAACTTGACCTATTGAAAATTACTCAGATTAGCACAGCACCATCACCTTACTGATCATGTTTTCTCCTTTCCCCAGTATAGGACACAGCACCACTCAAGAAATAATTAAGGCAATGATATCTTTAAACTACAGTAACCTCGTGTATAACTCATGGCAAAGAACTTTGGAGTCAAAATAAACATTTTTTTCATGAATTTGCAGTCAACAAAAATTTAAGTGTACAATGTAAATGACTACATCACTATACTGTTATTGTTATTGCCAGCTTATTTTTTATTCAAGTTTCATTTAATCTTAGTACAGTATTATAAATATACAACTCAATATAAAATAAAAACTTGTAATTTTCACTTACCTAGAAGAGCTTTAGCCAAAGCAACACTGTCTTGATCATAGAAGTCTTCTGACAATCTTGAACCTTCAGCAATACTTCCTCCTGAAGACTCAGCATCTCCAGTTACACCTGTATTTCTCAACAAACTATTCCTACTTCTTTCTCTCTCTTCCAATGGGTATATTTTCTCTTCACTTCCTCCTACATTATCTACCGTCACATTAACAGTCTCACAACCATTATTCTGGTCCAAATCCCTATTTGGCTCAACAAAGTATGAGCTCACTGTTACACAAGGTGCCGCACTAGAGTCTATGGTCCGCACCACTTTAGTACCGGTACAAATATTGGCCAACTTTCTCCCGCATCTTTTTGGCATCCTTAATTTGTTATGTTTAATTAACACTATCAAAGTTCAAGAAATTTTATTAAATGGCAATTTCACCTAAAACAAATACAGTATTAAAATAGATTTTTAAATTTAGAACCAAAGTAAAAAAAGAATGTGTGTAAACTTAAGCAACAGATATTGTTTCCATAATTCTTTAACCATAATGAAAACTTTATACAGTGTTTAATATAATCAAAACTTCTTGCCTATTTATTCTGCTTTAATTACAAACACATTCACAATCTTGTTCTCTAACTCTCACTTTCTTGATTACGTTTGTGAAAGTCTTGGGCCATCCATGCACTCATTCTTCCCATAGTCTGAACATAATCCAACATGGATGCAAATTTATGGGCACTTTCTATATAGGCTCTCTCCTTCCAGTAAGCAGAAGAAGAGTAATCCTGTGAATAATTTGCATATTTATTGCAATAATTGTCACTATCTAGTTGAGGCAGGTGACTTTTTTCAAATGATTTGCAATTTCCACAAGTTCTAAATTGTGGATTACCAGAGTTTTTGTTTAAATGAGAATGATTATACTGCTTAGGGGTATTGCTGCTATTATGGCATTTCTGGGTTTTATAAGAGTCGTGTATTGACCGAGTTCCACCATGCCACTGACCCCAGTGTGTATTATCATAGTCACTTGAAGTGTGCCCCTGACTCTTGTCTGGGACAGTAAATGATGCCCAATTCTTACTATGTCTTGTTTCCCTATGTTGCATGTTGCTTGTGTCATGATACTTGTACGCGTTTACTTTTTCATTATGTCTGGTATGCCCATTTTGTCTCAAACCCTTTGATTTTGAAGGTATTTTTTCTCTCCTATTTTTAGGATTAGAATAATCAGTGGCATCACTACCTGATATCACAGTTGAATGACATGGCTTTGATGATTTTTGTACTTCATTGATTGTATGTTTGCCTTCACTTTCATGGACATTCATTGGCACATTTATTGCTGTTACCTCATTGCTAATGGGATTTTCACAAGCTTCTCCATAAAAGAAGCCATTTTCTTGAGCCAATGATACCGATGTTTGTTCATTTGTCATTCTACATGTTCCTTCTTTATCTTTGTTTAAAACTGTCAGAGCATCGTTTCCTTCAATTAATGCTTCCAAACCTTCATGAATGACAGTTCCACTATCTACCCACATTTCATCAACACAAATTACTTTCTGTTCGTGTTCTTCTTGAACAGTCTTCCAGTAATCATCAAGTGCCTCAAAATCAGTTTTAGTTGGGTTTAGAGTAAATGGCAAAGATGGTACTTGTATGTTTGGATTATCAGCAGCTGAAATACTGTCATACTGTCCTAAGCATTGTGATTCTATATTTGAATAGGATATACTCACTGAAGTGTGTTTATTATTGATCCCCTCTAACAGAGTTAAAACCCTGTGGTAATTTTCTTCTTTAATTCGAGCTGCTGCCGCTTCCCTTTTTCTAGCCACTGTCGCTTTTCTCTTGTTTTCAATCTCTCTATGTTGATCTTGTTGATCTTTAGTTTGCTTATTCCTATTTTTCTTGTCAGTCATTGTGACCTTACTGTTTGTGTTGTTAACTTCTTTTGACTTGTTAAAGTTCTTTGATTTGCAAGAATTCTGTTTGGAGTTTGTATTATCCCCTCTGTTTTCTTTACCAGAATCCTCTAATGATTCATTTGTATCTTTGATGGTGGTCTTTTCTCTTAATTTAGCAGCTTTTCCATTACCTTTACTTTCCTTCTCCACTGCTTCCTTAGTTTTATCATTATTTTTGCTCCCATACACCTGGGAAGAATTGTTCTTTAGCCACAGCTGCAGTTCATCATCAGATAAGAATTCCAATTCCTCCATACTTTTAGTATCATTATTGGCAATGCTGGACTTCCAGCCTTCTTGTAGAAGATACACACGAACATTTGCCAGAGATGCAATAGCCCTCATAGCCTGCCATTCCTCTCCTTCTGTGACAAGTGTAATGGCACCACCTCGTGAACCAAAACGGCCTGCACGTCCTATACGGTGAAGATATGTTGCATGATCTCGTGGCATGTCAAGATTGACAACGAGATTAACATGTTCAGAATCCAAACCACGGGCAGAGAGATCAGTTGATACTAGGACTCTGCACTTATATGAACACAGTGCTTCCAGTGCCTGTAAACGATCACTCTGTGTCTGACCACCAGTCAGATAAGAAACTGGCCATCCCGATGCTTTTAATGCATTGCAAATGGATTCAGCACGCAACTGAGAGCTTGAGAATACAAGACACTGATTAAATGTTACTGTGGCAAGAAGAGCCATAAGTTCCGTAAATTTGATCTGTTGCCTACGGTATGGTTGATGATGATATGGAAGTAATCTTACAAATTGATTAACACCAAGAAGGGCAGGCGACTCTCTCCCAAGTCGAACATGGTTTGGTGATCGCATAAGTCCTTCTGCAACTTTAGCAACATCTTCAGTGTATGTTGCACTAAGTGCTATTATTTGTTTATTTAGTGGCAAGGCAGAAGCCAAGTGAACTACACTTTCTGTAAACTGACCAGTGAGAAGCTGATCAGCTTCATCCAAAACAAACAGTCTTATATTATCCACTTTAAGAAGTCCTAATTCAACAAGTTGAGTTAGGCGCCCTGGGGTCCCTACTGCTATGTGACAGCAGTTAAGTTTAGCTTTGTCTTCAGACAAATGAATCCCACCAATAAAGGTGAAGGCTCTTAGTCTCGGCATAGTGCTACCAATTGCATTGATCACTTGAGTTATCTGCACAGCTATTTCACGAGTTGGTGCAATAACAAGAACTTGGGTTGTTGGAGCAGATACACTTATCATTTCCAATGCAATGACAGTAAAAACACATGTTTTGCCAGTACCACTCTTTGCTTGTACCACCAAGTCCAGCCCACATCGGCCAAGAGGAATGGCAGCCAATTGGATAGGACTTGGCCGTTCAAAACCTGAAGATTTTAATCCCTGCTGTACATGGTCTGATAAGTACATACCATTAAAGTCCACACTTTCTTCTATATGAATATCATCTGTCCTCTCTCTATCCTCAACCTTATGAGCTTTTCTTTGAGCCATTTTGCTTTTCTGTGATAAAGTAAAATCTGTGTTACCAGCTCCTACACTTTTCTGAAAAATAAATACATCTGTTTAATTACACTGCATTACAAGAATCTCAATAAAATAAAAAGTGAATAACTGATTTTATAAAAGAAAAACCTGTGAAAAATGGAAAAGCAAAGCTAAACTCAAAGCAGAACCAATATTACAATTACTAGGAACAATCATAGTTGGCTGTTTTGATCAAACCCAATTAAAAAAGTATCACCTGACCCTATAGCAAATGTATATCTCAATAGGAATACAGTACTCTACTACTGTATACATAAAACCCTAAGAATGATGAAAACTGTCACAGCTACATACGAGGCGCCTCCTATTTACAGTGGAACCTCGAGTGACGAGCGCCTCAATTTACGAGCATTTTAAATAACGAGCTCGCCGATCACCGACAATGTGTCTCGATTAGCGAGCACTCGTTTGATTAACGAGAAAACCACATGGTGCGTTCCCGCTGCTTCTCGCACATTCTCGGACGCCTCCGATGATGCAAATAAATTATTGTTTTTGTTTAAAGATGCTAATGATGCTGGGATGTAAAGGGGTGACTGCAGTGATATTGCAAGGCATTGATTTTTTTTTTGTAGAATAAAAAAAATTGAACAAATTTGAAAAAAAGAACAAATGTCAAAGGTTCGTTCAGTTTGTGCCAGATAGGCCGCTTCATTCTTAATAAATAAATGAAAAATACAAAACAAATTGAACACAATTGAAATCAATTCAATTTCTTTCTTTATTATGCACCCCATACCCATCCCGTGGGCGGTGGTGTAAAGGATTACAGAGGCACATAATCGGTTCAGGAACTGAACCCTCTAGTTCAACAAAGAAAGATTGTCATAATGGAGCATCCTACCTGACACACTGAACGAACCTTTATGACATTTGTTCTTTTTTCAAATTTGTTCAATTTTTTTTAATTATTTTTTATCCATTACACCACGCAATATATATACAGTACTGTATAGATGATTTGAGTAACATTACCAATACTGCGCAATACATTAACCCTTGTGATGCTCAGGGCTAATTAGCATTTGTCACCCACAGGCACATACAATATATATATATATATATATATATATATATATATATATATATATATATATATATATATATATATATATATATATATATATATATATATGGTATGCCACTCAGCATACCAACTTAATGGTTCGTTATGGTGAACACGAATGTAGATACTTATATATACCGTGTATATACAGTGTAATAACAAAAGGAGTGTGGGGGGAGAAGCCATTTTGATGATGGGGGTGGCAACATCTGCATGATTTGTCATGTTGGTAGGGGTGGCCACTATGCTCTTTGGGCACTATACCGACTTAGTTGAACAGTTATGGTGAACAAAACATGTAGATACTTATATATAATGCGTGTATATAGGGTAATAACACCACAAACAGTATTGTTGGGGTGAAATATTAGTGCCTCTGACCTTGAATGTGTGTGGCAGGCAGCCGCCAGCTGACTGTGTAGCGACGTCTCTTAGTGCCTGAACTTACTATCAGCTTAGTTGTACAGTTGTGGTGAACAAAACATGTAGATACTTATATATAACGTCTGTACATAGTGAATAAAAGTAAAAACAGTATGGTGGGAGAAGAATGTGGATGAGTGAGGTGCTGAGGGAATGAGTGGCAGCGAGTGGCTGGCTGGTGTGTGGCGCTCACTCCTCGTAGCTTTTTGACTCTTAATACCAACTTAGTGGTTCATTATGGTGAACAAAACCTGCAGATACTTATACAGTATATAACCTGTGAATATAGTGTAATAACCGACAAAGTATTTGTTCACTGTTTGATGAACATAATAATTGAATCAACAATATGCACACCAAAATTTTGAGTACAGCGATGATTCACACATTATATAAAATAAATATATTACACTACACACTATTGAATAATATTACAGCAAAAAACTACGAAAAATCAATCAGAGACATTGAAATAATTAGGTAATTATCTCTTTGTGGCCACTCCTGCCTGACAGCTGGGGAGGAGCAGACCGCCTGGGACGCACACTGAGTCAGCGCCTGCTTTTTGCCAGACTTCCCCGCCCTATAGCGGGCATTATATGCCACTTACGATTTTTTTATTATGTTTCCAATGATCAGAGAACACAAATTAACAGGTTTAGAAGAAAAAATAATTTTTTTTTTGGTATGCGCCTGTGGGTGACATATGCAAATTCAACCCATCCTCGCAAATTCGTATAGTCAATATTGACTTATTAAATACGTGCATAGGTGATATACTAAACATAATGGTTTACCTTGAAAAGCTTCATAGAAAACACCGACCTTACCTAACCTTGTTAGTATGTTAAGATAAGCATCTTATTGCTTCGTAATTACAATTATTACTTGACCTATACCTATAATAGGTTAAGTAACAATTGTAATTACGAAGCTATAAGATGCTTATCTTAACATACTAACAAGGTTAGGTAAGGTCGGTGTTTTCTATGAAGCTTTTCGAGGTAAACGATTATGTTTAGTATGTCACCTACGCACATATTTAATAAGTCAATATTGACTATACGAATTTGCGAGGGCGGGTTGGCTGATTAGCCATGAGCAACACAATGGTTAAATGAGGTCATATTCCCAAGGGGCTACTCAATTTGGAGACAGGGCAGAAAAATTAGGAAAGGCGGTGGCGTTGCTGTGCTGGTGAAAGAACACCTAAAGGTGAATGAAATAATGATTGCCAATCCACGAGAAGTTGACGTAATAGTACTAGTGATCTGCCATGAGGATGATAAATTAATGATCATAAATGCATATAGTCCACCACCAAGCAACACATGGACAAAGGAGGAGCTAGATAGTAAATGAGAGGGTCTTATAACAATAATGAGAGAGATTATGGCAAGAGCGGATAAAGATAGATCACGACTGTTGATAGTCAGCGACTTCAACTTGAAATCCTTGGATTGGGAAGCATGTGAAGCTAGAACAGAGGATTTTTGGACCTGTAGATTTGTAGACCTCATCCTGGAAACATTCTTGTTTCAACATGTTAAACAAGCTACGAGGATGAGGGAAGGGGACGTTCCCTCCATGCTAGATTTGATATTACCAGGAAGGAGAAAGAGATATTTGACATTCAGTACCTTCCTCCCTTGGGTAAAAGTGACCATGTCTTTTTGGGAATAAAGTATACAATGCGTTATAATCTGGAAGAAAATAAGGAAGTTGAAGCAGTTGAAAAACCTGACTTCAGGAGAGGACATTGTAGCGACCTTAGAATTTTTTTTAGTGAGTATAATTGGACTTGTTGCTAGGCAAGGAAGTATACGAGATGTATGTCAAGTTTTGTGAAATACAGTATACGATAAAACGCACAAAAAAATTTATACCAAAGCATAGATGCAGAACTAGGAAACAGGATTGGTTCAACAGAGATTGCGAGAGGGCCAAAGACCAAAAGACACAAAAATGGAATCAACATAGGAAGAGGCCAAACCCCCAAACATACCAGCTATACAAAGATGTGAGAAATAACTACATGGCAGTGAAGAGAGAGGCAGAAAGAAATTTTGAAAGAGGGATTGCAGACAAATGTAAAACAGAATCAGGTCTATTCTATAAATTCATAAACAACAAATTGCAGGTAAAGGATAATATTCAGAGGTTGAAAATGGGAAATAGATTCACGGAAAATGAAAAGAAAATGTGTGAAACATTAAACGAAAAGTTCCAAAGTGTGTTTGTACAAAATGAAATCCTCAGGGAACCAGACACAATAAGAATTCCAGAGAACAACATAGAGCACATAGAGGTGTCTAGAGACGAAGTGGAAAAAATGCTCAAGGAGCTAAGTAAGAACAAAGCAGTTGGTCCAGATGGAGTCTCACCATGGGTTCTGAGAGAATGTGCACCTGAGCTCAGCATTCCACTTCAACTGATTTTTCAGGCATCCCTGTTTACAGGAGTTGTAGCTGATGTGTGGAAAAAGGATAACATAGTTCCAATCTACAAAAGTGGCAGCAGGGAAGATCCCTTTAATTATAGACCTGTATCATTGACAAGTGTAATAGTCAAAATATTGAAAAAAAATAATTAAAACTAAATGGTAGAACACCTAGAGAAAAACTATATAATATCAGACAGACAGTATGGTTTTCGATCTGGAAGATCCTGTGTAATGAACTTTCTCAGCTTCTAAGATCGAGCCACAGAGATTTTACAGGAAAGAGATAGTTGGGTTGACTGCATCTATCTGGACCTAAAAAAAAGCTTTCAACAGAATTCCACATAAGAGGTTATTCTGGAAACTAGAACATATTGGAGGGGTGACAGGTAAGCTTCTAACATGGATGAAAAATTTCCTAACCGACAGAAAAATGAGGGCCGTAATCAGAGGCAATGTATTGGATTGGTGGAATGTCACGAGTGGAGTACCACAGGGTTCAGTTCTTGCACCGGTAAAGTTCATTGTCAACATAAATGATCTACCAGTTGAAATACAGAATTATATGAACATGTTTGCTGATGATGCTAATAGGGAAGATAAGAAACCTAGATGATTGTCATACCTTCAAGAAGACCTGGACAAATTAAGTACGTATATGGAGCAACACTTGGCAAATGGAATTTAATGTGAATAAATGTTATGGAATGTGGAACTGGAGAACATAGACCCCACATGACCTATAAATTATGTGATAAATCTTTAAAGAATTCTGACAAAGAAAGAGATCTAGGGGTGGTTCTAGATAGAAAACTGTCACCTGAGGACCACATTAAGAACATTGTGCGAGGAGCCTATGCTACACTTTCCAACTTCAGAATTGCTTTTAAATGCATGGATGGAGAAATACTAAAGAAATTGTTCACGACTTTTGTTAGACCAAAGCTGGAATATCCAGCGGTTGTATGGTGCCCCTATCTTATGAAGCACATCAACAAACTGGAAAAGGTACAATGACATGCCACTAAGTGGCTCCCAGAATTGAAGGACAAGAGCTACGAGGAAAGGTTAGAGGCATTAATTAAATATGCAAAACTAGAAGATAAAAGAAAAAGGGGCGATATGATCACTACGTACAAAATAGTAACAGGAATCGATAAAATTGATAGGGAAGAAATTCACAAGGACCGTGACGAGGATTCGAACCTATGTCCGAGAGCATCCAAGACGCTGCCTTAATCGACTGAGCTACGACATGGTCAATAGGAGTTGAAACCAAAGTTCTACTGAACTTACTGGATCCTGCAGCCTCTCTGAGGCACAAACCAGGGTTTTACACAACTCCCCCCAATGCACTTGAGCTATGTCAATAGGCCGTTTTCCCTCTTTGCCCTTACTTCATTACACACTTCAAGGCAGCGTCTGGGATGCTCTCGGACGCAGGTTCGAATCCTCGTCACAGCCCTTGTAGATTTGTTCATTTGATGCATCACGCAATTGTGATTTCTGTGTGTATTGATAGGGAAGAATTAATGAGATCCGGAACTTCAAGAACAAGAGGTCATAGATTTAAACTAACGAAACAACGCTGCCGAGAGATATATAACTAAATTCACCTTTGTAAACAGAGTGGTAGACGGTTGGAACAAGTTAGGTGAGAAGGTGGTGGAGGCCAAAACCGTCAGTAGTTTCAAAGCGTTATATGACAGAGTACTGGGGTAGATGGAACACCACAAGTGTAGCTCTCATCCTGTAACTACACTTAGGTAATTACATGAGAACAGAAGGCATGGCAGGATGAGCAGAATACCCCCATTGAAGAGCAGAGGTGCAATAGGTACTCTGAGAGAGAACCATCAACACCTGAGGCCCGACACTATTACAGCGATACAAAGATGCGAGAAACAACTACACGGCAGTGAGGAGAGAGGCAGAAAGAAATTTTGAAAAAGGGATTGCAGACAAATGTAAAACAGAACCAGGTCTATTCTATAAATTCATAAACAACAAATTGCAGGTAAAGGATAATATTCAGAGGTTGAAAATGGGAAATAGATTCACGGAAAATGAAAAGGAAATGTGTGAAACATTAAACGAAAAGTTCCAAAGTGTGTTTGTACAAAATGAAATCTTCAGGGAACCAGATACAATAAGAATTCCAGAGAACAACATAGAGCACATAGAGGTGTCTAGAGACGAAGTGGAAAAAATGCTCAAAGAGCTAAATAAGAACAAAGCAGTTGGTCCAGATGGAGTTTCACCATGGGTTCTGAGAGAATGTGCACCTGAGCTCAGCATCCCTCTTCAACTGATCTTTCAGGCATCCCTGTTTACAGGAGTTGTAGCTGATGTGGAAAAAGGCTAACATAGTTCCAATTTACAAGAGTGGAAGCAGGGAAGACCCCCTTAATTATAGACCGGTATCATTGACAAGTGTAATAGTCAAAATATTGGAAAAAATAATTAAAACTAAATGGGTAGCACACCTGGAGAGAAATGATATAATATCAGACAGACAGTATGGTTTTCGATCTGGTAGATCCTGTGTATCGAATTTACTCAGTTTTATGATCGAGCAACAGAGATATTACAGGAAAGAGATGGTTGGGCTGACTGCATCTATCTGGACCTAAAAAAGGCTTTCGACAGAGTTCCACATAAGAGGTTGTTCTGGAAACTGGAAAATATTGGAGGAGTGACAGGTACGCTTCTAACATGGATGAAAAACTTTCTGACTGATAGAAAAATGAGGGCTGTGATCAGAGGCAATGTATCGGACTGGAGAAATGTCACAAGTGGAGTACCACAGGGTTCAGTTCTTGCACCAGTGATGTTTATTGTCTACATAAATGATCTACCAGTTGGTATACAGAATTATATGAACATGTTTGCTGATGATGCTAAGATAATAGGAAGGATAAGAAATTTAGATGATTGTCATGCCCTTCAAGAAGACCTGGATAAAATAAGTATATGGAGCACCACTTGGCAAATGGAATTTAATGTTAATAAATGTCATGTTATGGAATGTGGAATAGGAGAACATAGACCCCACACAACCTATATATTATGTGAGAAATCTTTAAAGAACTCTGATAAAGAAAGAGATCTAGGGGTGGTTCTAGATAGAAAACTATCACCTGAAGACCACATAAAGAATATTGTGCAAGGAGCCTATGCTATGCTTTCTAACTTCAGAATTGCTTTTAAATACATGGATGGGGATATACTAAAGAAATTGTTCATGACTTTTGTTAGGCCAAAGCTAGAATATGCAGCTGTTGTTTGGTGCCCATATCTTAAGAAGCACATCAACAAACTGGAAAAGGTGCAAAGACATGCTACTAAGTGGCTCCCAGAACTGAAGGGTAAGAGCTACGAGGAAAGGTTAGAAGCATTAAATATGCCAAAACTAGAAGACAGAAGAAAAAGAGGTGATATGATCACTACATACAAAATAGTAACAGGAATTGATAAAATCGACAGGAAAGATTTCCTGAGACCTGGAACTTCAAGAACAAGAGGTCATAGATATAAACTGGCTAAACACAGATGCCGAAGAAATATAAGAAAATTCACTTTCGCAAACAGAGTGGTAGACGGTTGGAACAAGTTGGGGGAGAAGGTGGTGGAGGCCAAGACCGTCAGTAGTTTCAAAGCGTTGTATGACAAAGATTGCTGGGAAGACGGGACACCACGAGCGTAGCTCTCATCCTGTAACTACACTTAGGTAATTACACTTAGGTAATTACTATTCAACATGCTTCCACTACACATAAGGGTCATAACTGGCCAACCCCTCACAGTGTTCATTTGAGAAATTGATAAACACCTCCAAAGGATACCTGATCAACCAGGCTGTGATTCCACATCAGGCTGTGAGCAGCTGCATCCAACAGCCTGGTTGACCAGTGAAGCAACCAGGAGGCCTGGTAGAGGACTGGGCCGCGGGGACACTGAACCCCGAAATCATCGCAAGGTAACTGCAGTGTTGTTGGCGCAGTGGCCCTCAACCCTTCCAGGTATGAGAGTTGACAGTTCTGGAATGATTTCTGTTGCCTGGTATTGAACTTTCTCCAATGAAGTGATGTCTTTCTGAAGATGCAGTTTCCATGCCTGGATGCAATAATCCAGGTGGGGGCACACCAGAGATTTACACAGTTGAGTAACTACCTTCTTTTCCCCTTAAAGTCAAAGGACCACTTGATTATTCCTAGTCTTAACTGCTTAATGCTTTCAACTGATAGTTCCCCTTCCAAGCCTGAATAGTTTATCTGTTTATTTTGTACTAGCTATACCCGGCCACGCATGGCTTAGCAATGCATGTGCGTTGCTGAGCCAGAGCAACCATCCCCCCCGTCTCCCAGTCCTCCCCACCATTCCCCCTCCCCCATCCCCTCGTCTTCCCAATCATTCCTCACTCCCCCGTCCCCTCGTCCTCCCCACCATTCCCTCCCTCCCCCATCCCTTGTCCTCCCCACCATCCCCCCCCCCACTCAAGCATCCCTCGTCCTCCTAACCATTCTCCACTCCATCATCCCCTCATCCTCCCTACCATTACCCCCTTCCTGTTCCCTCGTCCTCCCTACCATTACTCCCTTCCCTGTTCCCTTGTCCTCCCCACCATCCCGCACTCCCGTCCCCCCCACCATTACCCACTCCCGTCCCCTCGTCCTCCCCACCATTACCCACTCCCGTCCCCTCGTCCTCCCCACCATTACCCACTCCCGTCCCCTCGTCCTCCCCACCATTACCCACTCCCACATCTGATGCATTCCCAAATGATCTGATGTTCCCATCAGAAAATTAGGAACATCAAATGATCTGATGTTCCCATCACTGAAATATAAGAGAAAGTTAAAAAAAAATAAATAAACTATTCTCACAAAATGAATGGTATGGTAAACAACACAGCTCAATTCCAATGCAATATCACACAAAATAATTAAATCAAAATGAAATAGTTCGAAATCTATGAAAATTCAATTTATCAATGAAATCAGAAACATTGAAATGGAATCGTAACATATTTAGTATAGCATGTGTTGCTCTTACGTGCAAAAGATGGTGCTGTTTAAAAATAAAAAAAGCATGTTTTTACCCGTCACAGGTGTGGCATCTATACTTATACAGTACTTACGAAATTAAGGGTATGGTAAACAACACAGCTCAATTGCAATCCAATGTCACACAAAATAATTAAATCAAAATGAAAATAAATCAAAATTAATGAAAATTCAATTTATCAATGCAATCAGAAACATTGAAATGGAATCATAACATACTTAGTATAGTGTGTGTTGCTATTACATGCAACAGATGGCGCTATTTGAAAAAATATAAACATGTTTTTACCTGTCACAGGTACGGCATCTATATAGTAGGCATATAAAAACATGCACATATTCGAATGGAACATTGTGTCAAAATTTTAAAGCAATCGGTGAAGAACTTTCGGAGATTACAGCATGTGTTGCTCTTACATCCAACAGATGGCGCTGTTTTTCAAAAAAAGCATGTTTTTTCCCGTCACAGGTGAGGCATCTATATAGAAGGTATATAAAAACGCACACCTATTCGAATGCAACGTTGTGTCAAAACTCCAAAGCAATCGGTAAAGAGGTTTCGAAGATTTCCCTCGCATGAAAAAAAACAGTTTTTCAGAAAAAGCATGTTTTTCCCAACAGATGTGACATCTATATAGTGTATATAAAAAACCCGCTTGGATGCGAATGGAACAGTGTGTGAAAATTTCAAAGCAATCGGTGAAGAACTTTTGGAGATTAGCGATTTTGAACAAACGAACATTTACATTTTTATTTATATAGAATAAATATTTAACACATTAATATGTATGCACAGAAAAAATCACATTAACGTGATATATCGGTGAGAAAAATTAGTACAAGCCGTGAAGAGGATTCGAACCTATTCTCTGGGTACAGTACTGCCAAGTAAACGCCTTAGATGACTAGGCCATGACATGGTTGCAATCTTTTTATCATTGCACCAAGGTATGTCATTTCAGAGTCCTCTGGCTGAACTAGGAATTCAGATCCCAATCTAAATAAAAGTTACTCTTTTACAGAAAAATCTGATCTATGCAATGGTGTCATTTGAAACCAAATTGGGAATGACGCATATTGATATATTTTGCCTTGAAAGTTGGCTAGTTTTGCACATAAATATTTTTGGCCAACTTTCAAGTGGGCCACTCTGGACATATGGATACAACATAGTTGCTATTACATCAGTGCATAATATTGTGCTTGTTATACATCATTGCTATTACATCACTGCATAATATTGTGCTTGTTATACATCGTTCCAAAAGATCATAGCGTTTAGACCATTTGCTGATGAGTAAGTGGTCTCCAAATTGGGGTCCAAATTTCTCACGACAAAATTTGGCAGTGATTTTAGCATGGATGGCCACCCATACTGCTTTTCGATTACACTATGTTATTCTACACCAAAAGTTGTCCTGGTATATCAAATTTCACACTCCTACAGGCAATAGAAGTAATTTAACAAAGGGTCAAAGTTGGTCATTTTTGTGTACTTACGCATCAACAGGACGAGAGCCCATTGAATGTGGACCTGTTATTTAAGAACCAAAGCAGATTGAGCTCTAATATTTTGCAAAGTGTCATTTGGGGTCTAGGGCTATCTTACTACAAAATTTCATGGCATTTGGAGAGGGTCGAGTGGAAGCCATAGGTGACTTTTTGGTGATTTCAGATGGAATGACCCGTATACAAGAGGGAACTTGTATACAAGAGGGACTGATAATAGACGTTTAAACTTACCTAACCTAACAATATATACAGAACAAAATTATAAACTTATTATCAAATGAGCCATTTGCAAAACTACAATTTTACTGTACCAACAATACAATGGGGCCTCGGCTTAAGATACTAATCCATTCCCATAGACGGATCGTAAGTCGAAATATCGTAAGTCAAAGCGATTTTTCCCATAAGAAATAAAGGGATTTGAATTAATCCGTTCCCCACCCTCCAAAATATTAACATACAAATACAATGTTTTTTCTAACTACAATACAGTACCAAAGTGTCTCTGACCTTTATGGAGGGCTCTTGATGGTGTATGGAAGATGGTGATGAGGGGAGAGGAGGAGAGTTGTTACTGTATGGAAGGGGAGTCCCCTTCCATTATCACATCAGGCAGTGATGTTTTCTCTGGGGTACTCTCTCTACTACATTTTGCCTGAACACCACTAGGACCTGGTTGTGGTTCAGTGCTTGTTTGTCGCACTACAAATTTGTCAAGAGACATTTGTTTTTCCCATCGTTTTAACATTTGTCTGTAATGATGATTATCTTGAGGTTATCTTGAGATGATTTCGGGGCTTTTTTAGTGTCCCCACGGCCCGGTCCTCGATCAGGCCTCCACCCCCAGGAAGCAGCCTGTGACAGCTGACTAACACCCAGGTACCTATTTTACTGCTAGGTAACAGGGGCATAGGGTGAAAGAAACTCTGCCCATTGTTTCTCGCCGGCACCTGGGATCGAACCAAGGACCACAGGATCACAAGTCCAGCGTGCTGTCCGCTCGGCCGACCGGCTCCTGTGCATCACAGTGTCATTGAATAGGTTAAGGCAACGACCTACTGCAGCTTGATTTGGGCGAGTCGTTTCAGCAAAGGTTTGCAATTCTTCCCATGCTGCACACATTTTCTCAATTGTTGAGGAAGAGACATTCTGTACTCTTGTTTCTGCTTTATGGTCATCCTTACATGGGTTTTCATATGTTGAGCCTTACCACTGACTTTCCTGGGACTCATTACATGATATATAATAATTACTTTAACGTACAAAATGCAAAAAATCACCACAAATGCGGAATTTCTTATAGGCGTGATCGTCACTAAGCGGGCAGCTGTAGTAAACTGAGGCACGGCGGACCGCGTGACCGGGAACCACGCACTCAGTTGACCCAAACGTGTACCAACAAATATCGGAAGTCGACGACACCATCGGATGTCGAGTCGCATTTTTCGATGAAATTTACATCGTAACTCGAAATTATCGTAAGTAGGGGCAATTTTAAGTCGAGGTGCCACTTATGAGAATGGCTGACATGGTTCAATCTAACCTAACTCCAACTGATTCCACACGAGGCAAATGGATTTCAAATACTTAACGTGTTAAAATCACTAAAGTAACTTGTATAGCTTTACCTGTTGTAGTCGAGGTGGTTCGGTAGAATTAATTGATAATTTAAGCTTATGGCCAGGCACTGAAATCTGATAATTATCCAGCCCTTGTGACCAGCCCTGAGTCCATGATGTGGAAAATCCACATTAACCTCAACATGATAGGTATGGGGTTCATAAATATTGAATAGCACTGTATAAGTACCAATTTAAAACACACCTTAATTATATTTCACTTGTATTTGTGTAGGACTTGGAAATACAGGTCACTTCATACACAAGTTTCTTTCTGAAGCTGACCTGACTTGAGGAAACCTATCCTAACCACATACAACATTGCAAGTTGCAAAACGATTTAACCATATTGCCCCCATCTATGGGCATAGTTCAATTAAAAATAAAAAAAGGCAGCCACCTAATTAAAGGAATGAATGAATGAACTATGAGGAGAAAGTGCCAAGCCATTATGACTATATAGGTATTTGGAGGAAAGTGAAGCACGTGTGATTATGTGGGGTTAGTCAAGCACGTGTCATTATGTGGTGTTAGTCAAGCACGTGTGATTATGTGGGGTTAGTCAAGCACGTGTCATTATGTGGTGTTAGTCAAGCACGTGTGATTATGTGGGGTTAGTCAAGCACGTGTGATTATTTGGGGTTAGTCTGGGAAGGGGGGAGGGGGGATGAGTACAGTGGCAAGGCTTCCACAGTGCGCCAACCTTGGCCCCCAAAACAGCGGTGGGAAACCTTCACATCATAACCACCAGCGTCACCCACCAGTTACACCGGTAACACTCCGCACATTACATGTGAGAGGCCACAGTGTGAGGGAGGCAGGGAGTGAGAGGCCACAGTGTGAGGGAGGCAGGGAGTGAGAGGCCACAGTGTGAGAGCAGCAGGGAGTGAGAGCAGGAGGAGTTACCTGGGGGTGGGTCTGGTGGCCGCCTCACACACTGGTGTTTATGGTCGTCAACAACAACAACACCACCACATAGTATGACGCTATGAGGCACTCTCACCTCTCTAGTCACCTCACACACTCACACATATTAGAGGATATTCTTGAGCTCGCTAGGGGGACTGGTCAAGTCGTCAACTGCAGTTTCGGATAACAATTTCCTTCACTGAGAATTTTATACATTCATAACCCTTTCGTTCGTACATGCGCTGGTTTGTGTTCGCTGCTGTTCTCGTCTGAATAAATACATTGAAATTGAAATTGAAATAAGTTTATTGATGTAAAATACACACAAAGGGATGAAGTAGCTCAAGCTATTCTCACCCCGTTCAGTACATCGTGTTAATACATACATAGACACACATCACAAACAATAATCATATTACCAAACATTCTGAGAGATAAACATATACATTTCCTCCTTCACGAGAAGTATGGTAAATAAATACATGGCACTTGATAATAAATAAATAAATAAATGTTTATTCAGGAAAGGTACATACATAGAGAGATTTTACATAAGTGGATCGATTTATAGATAGAGCTAGTACATACAATGCCTAACCAGTCTTAGGCAATGCCAATGCCAGTCTTACCTGGGACGCGGTCGGGTCAAGATACCTGCTCCTCGCCTAGGGGTGAAGTTGGTATGGGTGTTTAGCTCAGTCTACACATAAGGAGACTGACTAGTACAATCGCCTTCCCCCCCCTCCCCCCATGCTGGGTACTGAGATGGAGACTCAGTCACCAGAGGAACTGGCTACTTCCCATAGCAATAACATGGACTCCGAAAGCAGCCAGTCAGAAGAGGAGGGCGAGTATCAAGACGTGCTAACAAGGAATCAGAAGAAACGGAGAAGAAAGGATGCAAGTCGTAGTGTAGACAGTAATGGTACGCTTAACGGAAACGACAAGAGAATGAAGAACGTCGCCGAGACTGATGTCGACGAACGGAGGGAACGAGGTCAGGAAGGTGAGGGTCAGCGGAGATGGAGGCTTCTCTTCCCTGCCTCATGCAAGCTGGCCTATCATCAGAAGCTGCTGTGGACAGTCAGACTTGGAAGAGAACACCGCAAGTTCGAGCCCCTGCTGAAGGAAGGTGTAAACAGACCTTACTTAACGGTAGGTTCTATGGAGGCAGTGGAGTATCTTACCCAGCACGGATATGATGGAATTGTGATGGAAATACCGGAGGGGAACGAGAAGCTGACGAAGGTAATTATATATAAATACCCTCAGATTCTAGACCCCGCATTCATCCTCGACGACCAACGATTTGTGTCGGCCAAGCGTCACCTTATTAAAGGTGAAGCTAGGAATCAGGTGGTGGCTCTAGTGAGAGGTGAAGTTCCCGAGAGAGTGTTCATCACGGGGCTGGCTACAGGCATGTAGCAAAGTATGTAGAAGAGCCCGTAATATGCCTGAAATGCTGCAGATGGGGGCACAAATCCTGGAGATGTCAACATGATCCACGATGTCGATTCTGCGGAAAGTCTCACCTCTCTAATGTGTGTAGAAGCAGACTTAATCTGGGTGAGAAAATAGTTCCCAGATGCTGCAACTGTGGAGGTGTTCACAACGCGAGCTCGGCTGTGTGTAGCAAGAGGCCGAGTATGGATGTTCCCCGGCCGGTGAATGTTACAGAGCAAGCAAGAGCTCTTACCCAGACACCGGGAGCACAGCAAAACAGTCTGCCCCAAACAGCGCCAGTGAACCGGACGAATGCATGGGTAAAGGAGTCACCTTTACTTCGTCAGGCTCAAGCAACAAGCAGCCACGCCAACACTCAGGACTCCGGCAGTGACAGTGTAACGGTGAGTGAAGTGGTTACTGGGGCTCAGAAAGAGGGCCATAATGATATGGTCAAGGAGGTGTGGGCTGAACTAAGAAAAGTTGGTGAGTTCCTCCGAAATCTTGGGCAGAGAATCGAGTCCATCGAGGCGAAATTAAACGTTCAGGAGGTCAAGGAAAATCACAAAACAGTGAAGGAAAGTCAGGACATAGTGGTTGAGGGCAATAATGAAATATTGAGTGATGAAATGAAGGAAAGTGAAGTGTGTGTGAATGATGATAGTCGTTGTGAAAGGAAGAACCCTATAATTACACATAAAATGAAGGAATCATTTGGGCCAATAATGGACGTCACAGGACTGAAAAAATCTCTTGAGAACCGCAATGTCGCTTTTACTGGTGAGCTTGGGAGGAGGTGGGAGATATTATACAAGGTATGGCTATCATTTAGTGAACTTATTGGGGATGACTTAGACAGTGAATTGTTTAATAATGGATCACCCTAGACTGAAAGTGTTGTCATGGAATGTTAATGGTTTAAGAAACAGGGTTACAGATGTTCATTGTTATGTGATGGGAAATGATATTGATGTTGTAGCTCTTCAGGAGACAGGGGATAGGAATGAAGGCTTATTGAAATTAAATGGCTATAAAGGGTTTCACCTCTTCGCCGCAAATAACATCAGAGGCACGTCGATTTATGTTAAGAACTCCATACCAGCAGAGTTAGTAGAACCGCCGTCAAAAACGCAAGGTATAGAGAGTGTCTGTGTTAAATTATCATTAAGGGAAGGGGAATTTATTGTAGTTAATTTGTATGTATCCAGGAACTGCTTCGACGCTAACTATCTACCTGACTGCATTTATACTAATCCTTCACTGGTCATTGGGGACCTTAATGCTCGGCACACAAGCCTTGGGACAGTGGGTAGTATTAATGCTAATGGGGTCAAGTGGTTACAGTTTCTACAAGATCATCCAGATACCTGTCTCTTGGGAAACAATGAACCAACTCACATCAGGGGAGGACGGCTTGACTATGCCTGCCTTTTAAACTCTCAGGGGATTATGGGGGAGGCTCGGGTTGTTCGGGAACTACTTAGTGACCACTTTGCTTTGAACGTTGAATTACCACTGGGGAAAAAACAAGTCCACTTTCAAAGGAAAAGGCTAAATATTAATAAAGATATGAAAAATTATTTTATTCAAAATATGGGAGATTGGTATCAACAATACACGCCGCTCTGTGTTGATAGTTTTTACGAGGACATGGTCGAGAACATAGAGAAATTAGTACAGAGGGAAAATAACGGGGGCAGGGGAAGCAAGACGCATGGACCTAAGAAATTTAAATATCTCAATGATCAGCAAGTTAAGGGGTGGGAGAGAATGCTACGGAGTGCACATAAAGAATGGTTAAAAAATGGAATGAGGGATGAAGAGAAAAATACAATGTTGGAAGTGGCTAGGGAATGCAGTCAGGTGAGGAAGGAGGCGCGGGACAGATACTGGCAAGACTTTGCGCAGTCCATTGGTAATACTAAGAACCTTAAAGACATATGGAGAGCAGTAAATAAAATCAGGGGTTGTAAGCCCAAATTCATTGCTCACTCAGATCCAGGGAAGGTTGCTAATGAGTTAGTAGATAAATGGGCTAGTGCTGCTGGTATGGAGTCCTTACCTGCAGACACGAGAGTCACCATTGAGTCATGGGAAAATATTAGAAATGGAGTAACTTTATGTGCTTAAATACAAGATCTGTAACATGCACTGAGATAACTCACGATGAGCTACTGGATGCTATAAAAAGTGGCAGCTCTACTGCTCCTGGAAAAGATGGAGTAACGTATGACATTCTTAATTATTTAGCCGGTATGAAACCTAGTCCCTTACTTGATTTGTTTAATATGAGTTATAGAGAGGGAAAGTTACCAAGAAAATGGAAAGAGGCTGTCATCATTCCTATCCCTAAGTCAAACGGAGGCTACAGACCTGTCTCCTTAATATCCTGCTTTTGTAAAATGATGGAAAGGATTTTGTTAAATAGGCTACTCTACCTTGTAGGTGATAACATGTCCAGTAATCTCTTTGGTTTTATCAAAGGCAAAAGTACTGCAGATTGTCTCTTAAAGTGTTTGTCTAATGTGGATGACAATTGTAGAGTTTTTGTTGATCTGCAAGGAGCATTTGATAAAGCCAATGGGGAAGTAATCTTATACGAATTAGCCAATCTGGGAATAACAGGGAGATTGCTACACTGGATAAGGGATTATCTACAAGGCAGAAAAGGTCAGGTGTATTACCAGGGATACATGTCTGAGGAACGGATGTTTCAGTTAGGTACCCCACAAGGGGGAGTATTAAGTCCCACCTTATTCAATGTATTAATGAACAGATTAGCATCAGAGATGTATCCTCCAGGGGTCACGACGATCATATATGCTGATGACATTCTTATACAAGGCACTTCTGGGAACAAAATTCAAACTGCTCTTAACATACTTGGTACAACCTGTCACAAGTTAGGCTTAGTTATAAATGCAGATAAAACCAAATATGAGTATAGGAAACGAAGAAATATAACACTTACTCTAAATGGTGTGGAACTGAGCCGTGTTCAGAAGTACAAGTATCTGGGCATGTATGTTGGATACACATGTGAGAGTAAAAATGCTGAAATAAATCATATCAGCACCTTATGTAAAGCCCGTCTGCATCCTCTAAAAGCACTGGCTTTTTCTGGTAAAGGTGTTGGGGTACCTATCTTGCGGATGTTATACATAAGCACTGTTCGGTCCCTGATAGACTACGCAGCACCCGTTTTGTCTTACACAGGCCAAGGCAGACTTAAAAAAATAGAGCTGATACAGAACGAGGCTATGAGGATTATTCTTGGATGTCAAAGAAATGCAATGATTGAAATAATGAGAATGGAATTAAATTTACAGAGTGTGTGTGATAGAGTCCGTGACATAACACTAGAGTATCTATTCGTTTCATGCGGAGAAAAGGAGGGGATAAGCTGTTTGAGAGCGTTCAGACCTGCCTGAGTGACGTACACACTTCCAGGAAACTGAGGGAGACACGCTACACGAGGGGATTAGCTCATGACCTCAGGGAATACGATGTACTTGACTGCTGTAAACCCTCTCGACAGTGTAATATGTCTGCTCCATGGAAAGTACAGAAAATAGACGTCGAAATTGTACCCCTCAAGGTGAAAAAGATTCATCATGAACCGGGACAATTACGGTGTTTGTATGGAAGCATGATATCTCGGTTACCAAGAGGCAACAGTTTACATGTATATTGCGACGGGTCGGTGGCGGAGGATGGCAGGGCAGGTGTGGTGTCCTAATAAGGGAATATACGGAGTTTGGGACTGTGGACAGGATAATTGAACTCCGGCTTAGTAATTATATATCATCCACACAAGCTGAACTGCAGGCCATTCTGGCGTTTTGGAGGAAGTACGTCATGACGACAAAATGTTTTTTGTATTTGTCGATAGCCGAGGAGCCTTGAGTCCTTAAACAGTCGAAACCCAGTCTTCATCTCCATAGTTGAGGATTGTAAGAGAAGAATAACTGAGATACAGCTGAAAGGACATAGTGGAAATTCATGTGGATTCCATCTCAGTGGGAATAGTGCTCAACGAGGTGGGCGGATGACTTTGCCAAACGTGCCACATCAAACCACAAGTTGACAT
>WNGS01001312.1:21199140-21209140 GCA_020271785.1 Procambarus virginalis | reverse complement strand
TCGAATTGGAAATTACAATCTCTTAAATTGAAATAGCATATCTGTTGGAATCATAGGAATGCGAGGAATGAGGACATCTTCACTTTTCAAAGATCCTGTCAAGATTGTTTTTTTTTTTTTGTTTTTTTTTTTGAGATATATACAAGAGTTGTTACATTCTTGTACAGCCACTAGTACGCGTAGCGTTTTGGGCAGGTCCCTGGAATACGATCCCCGCCGCGAAGAATCGTTTTTTCATCCAAGTACACATTTTACTGTTGCGTTAAACAGAGGCTACAGTTAAGGAATTGCGCCCAGTAAATCCTCCCCGGCCAGGATACGAACCCATGACATAGCGCTCGCGGAACGCCAGGCAAGTGTCTTACCACTACACCACGGAGACTGCAAATTTTATTGTTGCTTCTACGCGTGGCGTTGCAAAGTTTTGCCTGGTTGATATTTTGCAGCATAATTGGCACGCCAATTTTCAATTGCCGTACGTGTGATGGTATCCCTGGCAGATCGAGTGAAATAAAAAATTCTGTTGGAAAATTAATCGCTTCATCTGTTTCCTCAACCGTGTCGACGAACTTGTCTGTGACTGCCTTGCTTTGAATGTTAGACTGAACAATATTGTTAAGGTCGTAGATGCCTTTGTTCTTGGCCGCAAGAAGAGCTCGCTCATTCAGCCAATCGTGATTCTTATAATTGGTTTGAATATTAGGAAATACTTTTTCAACAAATTCTTCTTTTGACGTCACTAAATTGTAGAAATTATTAGGCAATGAAATCCGTCCTGAGGTCAGATCAACCGGCACGTTTCCGTTCTCAATTTCCAGAAACTGATGTGAGAATATCCCAGCTAATGGATCGTTATACTGCTAGACACGCATATTTGTAGTTAATTTTAACGTCTTTACATGGCGCCACAAAGTACAGTATTTCTGACAAGCATTTATTTCGTCCGCGGGTGTCGATCGAGAAATTACAGGTAATGTTTGCCTGAAATCTCCTGCAAGGAATATTAATGCGTTCCCAAATGGTCTGATGTTTCCACGCAAATCTTGCAATGATCGATCAAGAGCCTCGAGCGATTTTTTGTGGGCCATTGTGCATTCATCCCAAACAATAAGTTTACATTTGTGCAAGGCTTTTCCCAGTCCGAATGCTTTGGAAATGTTGCACGTGGGAGTTTCAGTGAATTGCATGTTCAATGGCAATTTCATAACAGCAGTTCAGAAGTAGCAGTTCTTCCACCTGGTAGCAATGTCGCAGCTATTCCGGACGACGTAAGAGCTAAGGTTATGCCATTTTGGGATCGAAATACTGCCAGAATCAATCTAATTAGGAAGGTTTTACAGTTCCTCTTGGGGCATATAAAAAGATTTCTCCAAACCCGTTATTGACAGTTTTAATTATTTGATTTTAAATGCCTTTTCGCTCAGGCGTTACCTTAGGAATGTTTGACTGCACATACGACAACATATCACCCGTGTTATAATTTTGTTCACGGCGCAATTCTACATCGAACGAAGCAGCAGCAGATCGATTCGGTGATGGCATTTCCAATTGATTTAGAACTTTGTTCGTGATTTCTAAGCACAAATCTCTAGTCATTATCGACGCTTCGTTGTAGATTTTTGATGTAAAATCTATGCTCATATTTTAAATTTCCTTTACGTATTCGATGGATAATATCTTCAGCCATGTGCGATTTATATTTCTCTCATAACTTTAATGGAGACGAAGGAGAGCAGGTGGTCAATATGATTGAAAACAATGCTCGAATTTGATTTGGATGTGACGTGTTGGACGCGTCATTAATGCATGCATCCCAGTGTCGGTCGTTCTCCAATAAATTAAGACCTTCACATGCATTACGGAAAGTGGCATAAGTTATGCCGTTGAGAAATCTCAATGGCTGGAAAGACGTTGGACCGGGCACATTTACCAACAGCATGCGAAGAAAGATGCATTCATCTTAGTTAGGTTGCAAAGTGTACAGTCTGACTATCGTAGTTTATTTGAATATGCCAGGTTGTCCGTCGACTCGCTCTCCTCGTTTGCGTCGTTCAAATGATTTTCTACTGGCATTCTATGTGTAATACGTAGGTACTTCCGAATACAGCAGAGTTTTCGCAAACGCGTCATTTTGACAACGTGAAGAATGTAGTTAACGTTGAAGCTTGTGGATTCATAGCTGTTTGTTGCACATTTGCAGCTGTGAAATAAACGTGTTGTTCATTTTCTTGTTTTCAAGACAAAAACAAAGAACACTAACGAAATATTTCAATTTAAATGCAATTCACTCGACACAGCTCAAATTCACCACCAATTACACCGAAAAATAAGAAAGTTAAAACAACAAAATGAAAAACAATGAAAAACAGGAAACAAATAAGCTTTACCCACGAAATGAACTGTATGACAAACAACACAGCTCAATTCCAACGCAACGTCACACAAAACAATTAAATCAAAATGAAAATAAATCAAAATCTATGAAAATTCAATTTATCAATGCAATCGGGAACATTGAAATGGAAGCATAACATATTTTGTATATCGTGTGTGTTGCTCTTAAGTGCAACAGATGGCGCTATTTTTCAAAAAACGAATGTTTTCACCTTTCACAGGAGTGACATATTAATAGTATGTATATAAAAACACGCACGTATTTGAATGGATCATTGTGTCAAAATTTCAAAGCAATCAGTGAAGAACTTTTGGAGATTACAACGTGTGTTGCTCTTACATCCTACAGATGGCACGGTTTTTCGAAAAAAGCATGTTTTTTCCTGTCACAGGTGAGGCATATATATAGTAGGTATAAAAAAAACACTATCCTATTTGAATGCAATGTTGTGTCAAAATTTCAACGAAATCGGTAAAGAGGTTTCGAAGGTTTCCCTGACATGAAAAAAACACGAAAAACACAGCTTTTAAAAAAAAAAGTTTTTTTCTCATCACCGACGTGACATCTATATAGTATGTATATAAAATCCCGCTCGGGTGCGAATGGAACGTTGTGTGAAAATTTCAAGGCAATCGGTGAAGAACTTTCGGAGATTAGTGACTTTGAACAAACGAACATTTCCATTTTTATTTATATACTAGCAGTACCCGCCACACGTTGCTGTGGCTCAGTCAGGTTAAATGGAAAAAAAAGACAAAGCGCACGTTTCTAATATGTTTAATTTCACAATGCTTGTGGGTATTGTTATGATCCCAGGTAGCCGAAAAACAAGTCTCCCCTTTGAGAATTATTCTATCAAGCCTGACCTGACTAGAAGGTCAAAGAAATATAGAGGTGAAGATACAGATGTAAAATAGTTGGTCGGATTTGATAAACGATTTGAGATTATGGGCAGTAAATAAGGAAATAGATAAATGACTGGTTAGGAGATGTGGATAATTTGCTGGAGGCGTGAGGCTCGCTTCTGGAGGGCTTTCAGCTCACTTGAGTGCCAGACATCGCAGGGGGAAGCCGTGCTCCGTTTGAGCTCCCGTCAGAAAGGAACCCCTAGTGATATATCTCCAAGAGAAGAGAAGTGTGCAGACGTTCCAGCTGTGGAATCTAGCTGGGAACGTTGTGGTCTCAAGTCTTGGACGGCGAGGAGTGTTTATTAAGCCGCCCAGAGACATTATCGTGGGCCTTGTGAGTGCCCTGACCAGACTCCGTCAGAGAGAGGAGCGCCCTCGACTAGGCAATCTGTGGTAAGCACGATTTAAGCCAGTTCATAGTGATTACTTGTAGTTGGTCGTGTGCCCAGCGACAGTAGCAATGTTTATTGATAAGTTAGACATGTTTTGGTAAGGCTGGAAGCCTAAATAAGAGGACAGAGATGAGAGACAGCTGGAGGGACGAGCAGCGCATCCTCTCCCGTCGACCGCCTGAAGCCAACTGACTGACAGGCGGCGGAGGACCCTCCCCAAAGTGAGGAGGACCGCCGGGCAAGGTGGAGCATGGACCGGCCCAAACGGGGGAGTCCACTCTTACAGTATGTAGAGAGCAGATAGATGTTGGAGGTGTGGTTATTTTTGTTTATGTGTTCAAGGTGAAACATTTTTATTGGAGTGTCAATTGGTTGCAGGTTTGTCTTTGGGGAAGAAGTTGCTGAGAATTTCGAAGCCAGCACAGAGGGAGTAGTTGATGAGACTCCAAGGTGGTGGAGGAGAGGACCTCGAGCTGTGAGGAGAAGCAGTGAAGAGGAGTGTCACGTGCTTCTGTAGAGATGGTGAAGCACCATAGCTGCTCGAGGAAACTTCATGGTAGCAGCTTGGAGGAGCTGCAGAGGATCCTGGTAGTTAAACCCAAAAGAACCTGAAGAGATGAGGGTAGTGAACTTCCAGATGTGGAAGGGAAGTTCTAAATGATTACTTGTAGGGAGGTGATAGAGTGTTTGGTTGTCATTAACGTGCAAGACGCAGTGAAAGGGGAGTGACTGTTTGCCATTCTTGTGCCGAGGAGTGTTTATACTGAAGTTTAGAGTTACAGTCGTAGGCTGGATTACCTACAGATGTATGTGTTCTAGGACTGATAGGGTGATCGTTTGATCATTGTTGTGTATCAAGGAACATTTATACTGATATACATATGTTATTGCATTCATACGGTGATTTTCCTTGTACATGTTTATAGATATATATTCTCTTGCTGATAGTGCAGCATTGTATTATAAGACTTGACCTACTTAAGGAGGTTGGTAATATTAGGTGGTGAATCAGAAGATAGGATACCACTTGATAAGCAGATGATAGAGTTCTGATAGTGTTGGAGTGCAACCTTACTGAATTAGTATAGAGTGTAGGATTCATTATTATTATTATATGTGTGTATGTATTGTGTATGTTCTTGGTCCAGTAAATGTATTCAAATTTGCTGGTGTTTGCCCTTGTCCTAGTGAGGCTTCCCAGGAAATAGTAAAGAAGGAAAGAGAGAAAGAACCAAGAACCACCGCTGTGGACAGGGTAGGACGGAAAACAAATAATTCAAAGGGGATTGAGGAGATCACATCTCTCAAGGAGAGAGTGGGGAGTCACAGCGGCTCGAGTGGGTGTGTGCACGTGACAACGAGGCTAAGTATTGGAGCCGCATTCCCTAAACGTGTGACGTTGAGCCCCTCTCCAAGAGCCAGAAGCGCCCAGGGTGATCTCCTGGTAAATTATAAGCACTCTACCGAGTTGTGGGTTGGGTTGTCCAGAAAGAAGGATCAACAACACGACAACACCACCAACCCACGCTACAAGAGTATACAATATTTTTGTTGTTCCATTGTCTGTAGAGATATAGAGATTGTCTCGTTTGCCGACTCTAGAACACTCAACATATAATTGTCCACGTGAGAAGCAATCCGTGTCTAAATATAAATTGTGCAATTCTAAAGATTGGCCCTGAGCTTTGTTGATGGTGATTGCAAACGCCAATCGAATTGGAAATTACTATCTCTTAAATTGAAATGGCATATCTGTTGGAATCATAGGAATGCGAGGAATGAGGACATCTTCCCCTTTGAAAGGTCCTGTCAGATTGTCAGATTGTTGCTACTACGACGTCGCTGATTAATGTTTTTGCTGCAAGATGCGTGGCGTTGCAAAGTTTTGGCTGGTTGATGTTTCACAACATGATAATTGGCATGCCTATTTTCAATTGACGTACGTGTGATGGTATCCCTGGCAGTTCGAGTGAATTAAAAATTCTGTTGGATAATTAACCTGTTTCATCTGTTTCCTCAACAGTGTCGACGGACTTGTATGTGACTGCCACGCTTTGAATGTTAGACTGAATAATATTGTTAAGGTCGTAGACGTTTTGTTCCTGGCCACAAGAATAGCTCGTTCACTCAGCCAATCGTTATTCTTATAATTGGTTTCAATATTGGGAAATACTTTTTCAATCAATTCTTCTTTTGAAGGCTGGCCTGACTGCCAGGGGGTCTTGACGTGGTCGCCAGGCGCTCCCCAGTTGTTGCTAGGCGTTCCGTGTGGGAGGGTGTTGTTGCGTCGGCGCCATGGGGACCCCCTCCCCCCTATTCGCCGCTCTGAGACCGTGGGTCTGGAATTTTCTGGCCGTGCGTCTTACCTGGCCCTTGAGATTGTCCTGTTGGATATGCTGCGTGTGCGAGTTGCTGATGCGTATGGGCTCCAACTGCTGTCCACCCATCGGGCACTTGTTAAGTTTACCTCCGCTGCTGTTTATAGAGACTTCGTGGCCGTTACGATGGGCGCTCTCTTCCTCTCCCTGGGGACGGTGGTACAGTCACTATATCTGACCGGTGCTGCTCGGTAACGTATGTGGCCCTGCATGGTGTGCCTTTTGAATTCACGGAGGCTTTGCTTCGATGGTATTTTGGCCAGTTTGGGACTGTCGTTTCCATCCGGATGAACTCCGTCTCTGCCGGCAGGTGGCGTGGTGTCTTGTGTGGGACCCAGACTCTCGGCCTGCAGCTCAAGTCTCCTGTTCCTTCCGCGGTGACCTTGATGAGCTACACTATGCAGGCGTTCTATGCAGGACAGCCTCGATAATGTTTTTTGTTTGGTATTGAGGGGTATCTGGCAACTGATTGCACTGGGGTCGTGGCTGCACCTGTTAATTTGTTCCGGGACGAGGATTTTCCCCCGTTGGTGGCACAGGACCTGTTGCCTCATGATGGAGTGGGTTGGGAGGTTCCCCTGCCGCCTGCTGACCCGGTGATGGCTGTTGGCCCGGAATGTATGGATGGTGGTGTACACGACGAGGTGGTGGTGTGTGCGGCTCCGCGCCCGCAGTCGGTCTCGTCGCTTCCATCGGCTTCTGAACCTGTTTCCGACTCTGTGCCTCCGACGTCTCTGCAGGCTCCCTCACCTGTGTTGGACCCTTCCCATCCTGCAACCGCGCCTGTTCCTTCTCCTGTCTCCTCTGTGGGTGGTGGTCTCGTCCCCCGTGTTGTTGAGGCTGACGTTCTGTGGGTCGTGCTCCCCCGGTTGTGGGGTGGCCTGCCGTCGGCTCCTCTCGGGTGCCTCCTGCTGGAGGTGACTGCTCCGATGATCAATGGCCTGTCCCCAAGCGTTCGCGTACGGATACCGGTGTTTTGCCTCCTCGTTCGTGGGCAGAGATATGTGAGGATGCGGCGAGGGTTGATGTTTCTCTGAGAGTTGTTCCCTGTTGAGTGCGAGGATGGTGCGTCTGGTGCTGATGTGGGTCCGGTGATGGTGTGAAGCCTGGTGTGGCTCCTGCTGTTGGGTGTGGCACGTGTGTAGCCGGTACCTCTTGCTTTGGGCGCAATGCCCGCGTCGGATGGTTCTGGTTCCCCTTGGGGTGTGGTTCCCCCTTGCGCATTGAGAGTGGACATGGCGACCTGGTGATGATATTGAAGAGGACTGCTCGCTTTGAGGGTTCTGTGCCCCCCCCCCCCGTCCCCTTTTCGTCGGCGGCGGTTATGCCGCCCCACACGTTTCCGGCCATTTCTTCTGTGTCTCCTGCTTTGTCGGGGGCGGGGTTGCCGTCTCGGCAGCCTCCGCCTGCTGTTCCGGCGTCTTCTGCTTCCTCGGCGGCAGTGTTCCTGCCTCCAATCGGGTTCTTCGTATTCGGTGTCCTATCGTGGGTGCGACCTGCTCCCGCCGGATGTGGAGATCCCCGAGTATATGGAGTACCGCGGTGTCGTGAGGGCCTTCCCCTACCGAACTGGAATATTAATATGGCAGGCTTATAAGCGGAAGTATCCGCGCAGAAGTTTCCTGAGAAGTATCCTCCTTGTTGACAGTTGTGTGTTGTGGGGTTGCTTGCGCCTGGGTGCGTGGGTGTGGGTGGGGTTGCATTGTGTGTGTCTGGGTCGGGTTTTTTTTTTTTCTGGTTCCTGTGTGTTCCGGTTTTTTATTTTTTGCTTATAGTCGGTTTGCGTGTGTTTGTGTGTTTCCTGTGTATTGCATTGTTGCGTTCCCTTGTTATTTCTTGTGTTTTACTTACTATGTTGTATTACGTGTTATATTTACATGTTCTGTTACTGTGTTCTCGATTTTGTGGTTTGTTGTCTGCTGTGTGTGGTTGGCGCATGGTGCGTGTGTTTTGTGTTTGTATTATTTTGTGTATGTGTGATCCTTGTTTATATTTTACCCTTGGTTTTCTTGTGCTCTCTGTGCATTTTGTCATTACTGATGGTGTGGCCCGCCCCATATGGGTAGTGCTGTTTTTTGTTTTTGTGTGTGTGTGTGTGTTGTGACGGTAACGAGTTGGAAATGGTGGTCGGCAGTCTTCCACCTAGCAGGTCTCAGTGCTGGGCCACTTAATATATAAAAAAAAGAAAAGGAAAAAAAAAGAGAAAAAAAAGAATGACTGCGTGATTGGTAATCTGTGGTAAGGTCGGAAATATGAAAGATAATAATAAAAACTGGATTTTAATAACAATAAAAAAACACAAATTGACACAAATGCAAAATCTTGGCTTACTGGTAAACAATGTCAAGTGGAAAAAAATACATAAATATGAAAATAGATTACGTTAATGGGGAGGAGAATTGACATAAAAAGTAAATAAAATATGAATGCTGGAATATATGCACTAACTATAAACCTCTATTTGACCACACAAGGTGAGTCACGTAGGAGTTCATAGCTTGAGAGCACACAATATTCTGGCTGGCAGAAACGCAGGGGACTCCAACAATAACTGGCGAGGAGCCGGAGTAGAGTGTTGGTTTGCGGCCAATGAGGAAGCTGGAATGGCCGCAAGTCGCTAGTTAGGCAGTTGAAGGGTTCGGCGCGTCGACCAGGAGCATGCAGCAGGTGTTGGAGTGGGGGGGAGGAGGGAGTGGCTGGTATGTGTGGCTATTTTAATTTATACGTTTAGCCACTACAAAACGTATCTTGTTTATTGATGAGGACGGGATGAGACAGAAATAGCAGGCTAAATCTCTGATAAGAGATTATCGTCACAACTCTCCCCCGAAGCCTGCTGTTTCGGGTGAATCATGTCCACTGAAGGTAGAGTGGGAGGTGGAGCTGCCTCTACCTCATGCACTTTGGAGAGGGCGTCAGCGATGATGTTATCAGGCCCCTTGATGTAGCAGGACTTTAAATTGAAGCCTTGAAGATATAAAGCCCATCGCAGCAGACGTTGGTTATTAAATTGGGCTTGATGTAAGAATCTCAGAGGGTTGTAGTCCGAATAGATGGTTGTGGACCTAGCACCGTGCAGATATGGTGCAAAGTGTTGTAAGCTAAGGACGATGGAGAGGTGTTCCTTCTCTATAGTACTGTAGTTCTTCTCATGAGGCTTCAACTTGCAACTGTAGTAGCCGACAGGTAGAACCTCCTCGCCTCGCTGCTGCATTAAGACACTTCCGATGCCGGTACCACTGGCGTCGACATGGAGGATGAAAGGCTTCTTGATATCTGGTGAGGCGAGAATGGGATTAGAACAGAGGAGGAATTTGAGTTGTTCGAATGCAACGGTTTGCTCTCTGGTCCAATTATACCGTTGCTTGGGGACTGGTTAAGGTGATTAATGGGTTGCAACAGTGCTAAAATTCTTCACAACCTACGGTAATAGGAAGCAAGACCAAGGAAGCGCAGGAGCTGCTTCCTGGTAGGCTGTGGATACTGTTGGATTGCTTGAATGTGAATGTTTAACGGAGCCAGGCTGCCACTCCCTATAACATGACCCAGGTACCGCACTTTACCTTTCGCGAAGGTGGACTTGCCCAAATTGATGGTGAGGCCGGCCTTCCGGAGCTTGTAGAACAATCGTTGTAGCTGGAGCAGGTGTTCGCTCCAGGTGTTGGATGCTACCACGATGTCGTCCAAATTGGCGTAGGTGTTGTCCTAGCCCTGGATGACGCGGTTGACAGCTCTCTGAAGGTGGCTGGGGCATTGCCAAGTCCAAAGGGAAGGCGATTGTACCTGTAGAGACCAACGGGGGTTATAAAGGCGGACAGTACCTTAGCTCGCTCCGTTAAACTCACCTGGTAGTAGCCTTTAGTAGGTCTACCTGAGCCAGGTAGCCGGCATTACCAATGGCATCCAAAATGTCGTCTACCCTGGGTA
>WNGS01001312.1:21159102-21191174 GCA_020271785.1 Procambarus virginalis | reverse complement strand
ACCGTGACCTCACACGCCTCAAGCCGTGACCGACCGTGAACATAAGTCGGCCAAACCTTATTTGCCTTACACTGTCTTGGAGAGACAGACGCTGGATACTCACTCCACCTACTGTGTAGCAGAACGAGTAAGGTAATGGAACTCCGGTTGACTAAGATTGTTTACTGCAATGGCAAAATCAGGAAGGGCGACAGGTCAAGCAGTAGCAGGAAAGGATGATAGGGTCATGGAGAAGCTGATAGATAAACATGTTGAGAGGAGGAGTGTTGGATGGAGAATTTGATCCTGGGAATAAAAAGGTAGATTTTGCAACATATCCAGATGAGGTTGAAAGACAAATACAAGAGCTTGTGGACTATATTCAGAGAGAAATTCAGAAGAGTAGGGAAGAATGGAGAGTGAATGTACTCGGCTTGCAATTTGAATTAGGCCCAACTAACGATATGGCTAGGGAGAGTGAATAGTGGGGGATGAAACAGCGAGTGTGGAGAGGGGCAGGGGGCAGCCAGGGGAGGGGCTACCAGCATGAGAGTACATCACAGAGAAGGCAGTCAATTATCTTCCATGGATTACTCGAATCTAAGACAACATCGATGCATGAAAGGATAGAAATTGAAAAGTTAGATTTAAATGAGATTTTGATGAGTAATAATACCGAGATGGCAGAAAACGAGATTGAAATCAGCCGCTGGATTGGACCTTAAAATTTTACCAAGAATAGATCTGTCAAAGTGCAGTTTCTAATGAGAGGCAGTGGACTGTATAATGAAGCACAAACATTTACTCAGAGGCAGCGAATTCTATTACAATGTGTTTTTCGACAGATATATGACGAAAGATGACAATTAGCCCACACACAAGCCAACCTGCATGCCACCGGGCCCCTACCCACCCTACTCGACCCACAACTCCTTCCCCAATCACCCAACCCCCCACTTCAGCCTTTCCATCCCTCCCTCTGCTTCTTCTCCCAATAACTCACCTGCTCTTTCCTTCCCCCTTACACCCAATTCCACCTGCTACATCACACCCTTCAATGCCCCAGTCGGGTCACCCATACCCTCCCGAAATCCCGGCTAGAATGTCAGGATCCAAGAGTCAATGCTCGATCCTGCAGGCACAAGTAGGTAAGTACACACCAGACACACAGGGGGGTGGTGTCTGGTAACTGAGTGGACCGCGTGTAAGATTCGCAATTCTGTGGCCTGGGTTCGATTCCCGGACCAGGCGAAACAAATGGACAAAGTTTCTTCCACCTTGATGCACCTGTTACCTAGCAGTAAATAGGTATCTGGGAGTTAGCCAGCTGTTACAGGCTGCTTCCTGGGTGCGTTTGTGTGAAAAAAAATAGTAGTAGTAACAGTTGATTGAAAGTTGAGAGGCGGGTCGAAAGAGCAAAGCTCAACCCCTACAAGCACAACTAGGTGAATACAACTAGCTGAATACACACACACACACTAAATGTACTTCTTTAATTTAGAAACTTTTTAAACGTCATTCGAACGTTTCCTCAAAAAGTCTATGATTTGACTGAAACGTCAGAAACGTTTTGTGTTTGCTGGGATGGCGGCATCACAACTAGTTGGCGGCCATCACAACTGAGTGGCGGCCATCACAACCTGAGTGGCGGCCATCACACCTGAGTGGCGGCCATCACAACCTGTCTGGCGGCCATCACAACCTGAGTGGCGGCCATCACACCTCTGG
Source organism: Procambarus virginalis (assembly GCA_020271785.1). Classification (NCBI taxonomy): domain Eukaryota; kingdom Metazoa; phylum Arthropoda; class Malacostraca; order Decapoda; family Cambaridae; genus Procambarus; species Procambarus virginalis. The sequence continues at coordinate 21,189,467 of WNGS01001312.1, read as the reverse complement.
CGGCCATCACAACCTGAGTGGCGGCCATCACAACCTGTCTGGCGGCCATCACAACCTGAGTGGCGGCCATCACAACCTGTCTGGCGGCCATCACACCTGACTGGCGCCATCACAACCTGAGTGGCGGTCATCACAACCTGAGTGGCGGCCATCACAACCTGAGTGGCGGCCATCACAACCTGTCTGGCGGCCATCACAACCTGAGTGGCGGCCATCACAACCTGAGTGGCGGCCATCACAACCTGTCTGGCGGCCATCACAACCTGAGTGGCGGCCATCACAACCTGAGTGGCGGCCATCACAACCTGAGTGGCGGCCATCACAAACCCCCCAATATGGCGTACGCCACTATCAGCACTGCGGGCACTCAGCGTGACTATCAGGGATGACAGCCGTTCTGGGCATGATGGGTGGACCTCACAGCTATCTGCAGTGAGCCATTACTCGTATCTAACGTCCGCTGCTCATCATGACAACAGTTCATTACCCAATTGCCTCTCAGGCCAGCTGATGGATAGCTCCGGTGCCATTAACGTGATTATTGCTATGGTACACTGAAGCCACAATGGTACACTGAAGCCTCAATGGTACACTAAGCCTCAATGGTACACTGAAGCCTCAATGGTACACTGAAGCCTCAATGGTACAATGAAAGCCTCTATGGTAGACTGGAAGCCTCTAATGTACACCAGAAGCCTCTATGGTACACTGGAAGTCATTATGGTGCACTGGAAGCCTCTATGGTACACTGGAAGCCTCTATGGTACACTGGAAGCCCTTATGGCACACCAGAAAACTCTATGGTACACCGTAAGCCTCTATGGTACAATGAAAGCCTTTATGGTACACCGAAGCCTCTATGGTACACTGTAAGCCTCTGTGGTAACCTAGAAGCCGCATCAATCGTATTCTGGAAGCCATTATGGGTACCCTGGAAGCCTCTATGGTGCACTGGAAGCCTCTATGGTACACTGGAAGCCTCTATGGTACACTGTAAACCTCTGTGGTAACCTAGAAGCCGCATCAATCGTATTCTGGAAGCCATTATGGGTACACCGTAAGCCTCTATGGTACACTGGAAGCCTCTATGGTACACTGGAAGCCTCTATGGTACACTGGAAGCCTCTATGGTACACTGGAAGCCTCTATGGTACACTGGAAGCCTCTGTGGTACACTGGAAGCCTCTATGGTACACTGGAAGCCTCTATGGTACACTGGAAGCCTCGGTGGTACACTGGAAGCCTCTATGGTACACTGGAAGCCTCTATGGTACACTGGAAGCCTCGGTGGTACACTGGAAGCCTCTATGGTACACTGGAAGCCTCGGTGGTACACTGGAAGCCTCTATGGTACACTGGAAGCCTCTATGGTACACTGGAAGCCTCTGTGGTACACTGGAAGCCTCTGTGGTACACTGGAAGCCTCTGTGGTACACTGGAAGCCTCTGTGGTACACTGAAAGCCTCTATGGTACACTGAAAGCCTCTTTGGCACACTGGAAGCCTCTATGGTACACTGGAAGCCTCTATGGTTCACTGGAAGCCTCTGTGGTACACTGGAAGCCTCTGTGGTACACTGGAAGCCTCTATGGTACACTGGAAGCCTCTATGGTACACTGGAAGCCTCTGTGGTACACTGGAAGCCTCTGTGGTACACTGGAAGCCTCTGTGGTACACTGGAAGCCTCTATGGTACACTGGAAGCCTCTGTGGTACACTGGAAGCCTCTGTGGTACACTGGAAGCCTCTGTGGTACACTGGAAGCCTCTATGGCACACTGGAAGCCTCTGTGATACACTGGAAGCCTCTATGGTACACTGGAAGCCTCTGTGGTACACTGGAAGCCTCTGTGGTACACTGGAAGCCTCTGTGGTACACTGGAAGCCTCTATGGTACACTGGAAGCCTCTATGTACACTGGAAGCCTCTGTGGTACACTGGAAGCCTCTATGGTACACTGGAAGCCTCTGTGGTACACTGGAAGCCTCTATGGTACACTGGAAGCCTCTGTGGTACACTGGAAGCCTCTGTGGTACACTGGAAGCCTCTGTGGTACACTGGAAGCCTCTATGGTACACTGGAAGTCTCTATGGTACACTGGAAGCCTCTGTGGTACACTGGAAGCCTCTGTGGTACACTGGAAGCCATTATGGTACACTGGAAGCCTTTATGGTTCACTGGATGCCTCATTAGTACATTGGATGCCTCATTAGTACACTGGATGCCTCATTAGTACACTGGAAGCCTCTATGTTACTCTGGAAGCCTCAATGGTACACTGGAAGTTTCAATGGTACATGGGAATCTTCTATGGTACACTGCAAGCCTCAATGGTACATTGTAAGCCTCTATGATACACTGGAAGGATGTCACAATACCCCACATCAGCTCTCCAGAAACACACTGGCAGAGGGCTTCAGCGACAAGCTGACAGGGGTCTCAAATAATCACGTACAAGGGTAGCTAACACCCTGGCAGAAGTCTCTAGCAACACACCAGCAGCACTTCTCAACAGACGCACAACTGTCATCTGGGAACTCTTCTCGGTCAAATCCCGGGTACGTCGGTCCATACAACAGCTTCTGCATAAATCCAAAGTATAAATCCAAAGAAGGTGAGTATGATCTATTACTTTAACATGTTTTTTTGAAAAACTGTATTTTTCATGTGTTTTTCAAGTGAGGGAAATCTTCGAAACCTCTTTACCGATTGCTTTGAGAATTTGACACAACGTTGCATTCGAATAGGCGTGTGTTTTTACATACCTACTATATTCACTCCTTACATGTGACTTGAAAAAAACAGGCTTTTTTGAAAAACAACGCCATCTGTTGGACATAAGAGAAACACGCTGTAATCTCTGGAAGTTCTTCACCGATTGCTTTGAAATTTTGACTCAACGTTCCATTCAAATACACACGTGTTTTTATTTACCTACTATATAGATGCCACTCTAATGACAGGTAAAAACACTTTTTTTTTTAAACAGCTCCATCTGTTGTATGTAATGGTAACAAATGTTATACTACATATGTTATGATTCCATTTCAATGTATCGGATTCCATTGATAAATTGAATTTTCATAGATTTTGATTTATTTCCATTTTGATTTAATTATTTTGTGTGACATTGCATTGGAATTGACCTGTGTTGTTTACCATACCGTTCATTTCGTGAGTATAAGTATAGACGCCACACCTATGACAGGTAAAAACATTCTTTTTTTAAGAAACAGAGCCATCTGTTGCACGTAAGAGCAACAGACGCTATACTAAATATGTTACAATTTCATTTTAATGTTTCTGATTGCATTGACAAATTGAATTTTCATAGATTTTTATTTATTTGTATTTTCATTTAATTATTTTGTGTGACATTGCAACAGTTGTACCAGTTGCATTGGAATTCAGCTGTGTAGTTATCGTACCGTTCCGTTCATTACGTAAGTATAAGTATTGATGCCACACCTGTGGCAGGTAAAAACATGCTTTGTATGAAAAACAGTGCCATCTGTTGCACGTAAGAGCAACACACGTTATACTAAATATGTTACAAATCTATTTCAGTGTTTACGATTTCATTGATAAATTGAATTTTCATTGATTTCGATTTATTTTCATTTTGATGTAATTATTTTATGTGACATTGCGTTGGAATTCAGCTGTGTTGTTTACCATACCGTTCATTTCATGAGTATAGTTTGTTTTTTATTTCTCATTTTTTCATCTCGTTTTTTTAACTGTTCTTTTCAGTGATCGGAACATAAGATCATTTGATGTCCCCCAATTTTCTGATGGGAATATCAGATCATTTGAAAATGCACTGGACGAGTGAGTGGATAATGGTGTGGATGGATGAGGGGACAGGGGAATGGGGTAATGGTAGGGAGGACTAGGGGACGGGAGTTGGAGATGGTTGGGACGGCGGGACGGGAAAAGTTGGAGATGATGGAGACGAGGAAACAGAGGAATGGAGAATGGTGGAGAGAAACAAGGGGACAGGGAAGAGGGGAATGGTGAGGAGGACGAGGGGACAGAGGAGTGGGGAATGGTTGGGTGGACGGGAAGGTTGCTGAAGTTCAGCAATGCACTTGGTTGCTGAGCCACAGCAACGCATGGCCCGATACTGCTAGTAATTATAAAAAACCTATTTACCTCTTTTTTTGTATTTATTCAACAATCATATTAAGCTTGAATAATTGAGCAAAGGATCAGAAGTGCTCGTCTATGTGCCTCGATTGCTATATCACAAAAGTTGTAAATAACAATCTAAGGTAATTTCCATTAATGAGCAACAAATGGCTTTCATTATCTGAAATGCAAATTTTAAATAGAAGAGGTAATTAATCTCACTCTTTTATCATTTATATTCACTACACTGTAAATATATATTACTCTCTGTATGCGATTTATTGACTCAATTAGTGCTCTCGTGTGTTTTGAAGGGAAGATTCCTTATAGTTTGCTGCGGTGCAATAAAATGATATATATATGCGAACAGCTTGAATAGTCTCCAAGCATATATGCAACAGAAAACTCCACACCCCTGAAGTGATTCGAACCCAGACCACCAGGAGCACTATACAACTGGTGTACATGGTACCTTAACCACTCGACCATCAGTGACCGTAAAAAAGACGATGATAGCCGAGGCTACTGACCACCATCCCGACGACACTTTGGTGGTAATCTTGGGCATAGATATTTCTTCAAATCAAATTGTGGCCCCACAAGTGAGATGATTTTATGAAATAACTATGCTTAGATTACCTCATAGTGCCGTCGGGACGGTGGTCAAATAGCCTCGGCTATCATCGTCTTTTGTACGGTCACTGATGGTCGAGTGGTTAAGGTACCATGTACACCAGTTGCATAGTGCTCCTGGTGGTCTGGGCTGAGTCACTTCTGGGGTGAGGAGTTTTCAGTTACATATATATATATATATATATATATATATATATATATATATATATATATATATATATATATATGTCGTACCTAGTAGCCAGAACGCACTTCTCAGCCTACTATGCAAGGACCGATTGCCTAATAAGCCAAGTTTTCATGAATTAATATATTTTCTCTAATTTTTTCTTATGAAATGATAAAGCTACCCATTTCATTATGTATGAGGTCAATTATTTTTTATTGGAGTTAAAATTAACGTAGATATATGACCGAACCTAACCAACCCTACCTAACCTAACCTAACCTATCTTTATAGGTTAGGTTAGGTTAGGTAGCCGAAAATGTTAGGTTAGGTTAGTTAGGTAGGTTAGGTTGTCGAAAAACAATTAATTCATGAAAACTTGCGTATTAGGCAAATCGGGACTTGCATAGTAGGCTGACAAGTGCGTTCTGGCTACTAGGTACGACATATATATATATATATATATATATATATATATATATATATATATAATATATATATATATATATATATATATAACTGAAAACTCACACCCCAAAGTGACTCGAACCCATACTGCCAAGAGCAATGCAACTGGTATTTACAGGACACCTTAATCTGCTTGACCATCATGACAGGACATAAGGAAGTGATAGCCGAAGCTATTTGAACCACTTCCCTGCCGGCACTCGGATGGTAATCTTGGGCATAGCATTTTATGGTGATGGTCAAGCGGATTAAGGTGATGGTCGTGATGGTCAAGCGGATTAAGGCGTCCTGTAAATACCAGTCGCATTGCTCCTGGCAGTATGGGTTCGAGTCACTTCTGGGGTTTGAGTTTTCAGTTGCATATAGTCCTGGGGACCATTCAGGCTTGTTCGCATATATATATATATATATATATATATATATATATATATATATATATATATATATATATATATATATATAATATAAAATATATATATTATAATATAAAAATATATATATAAAATATATTATTATATATATATATCTATATATATATATCTATATAGAATATATAATTCTATATTTTTTTTTAATTTAAACCTAGAAGGGGTACCACCTCTGGTGCAAGTGTAGGGACCCATGGCGTCGTAGAAGAAAATAAAGAGTACTCAGGGAAATATCTTGTGGATCCTCACTGAACACTTTGATATTTTCTTCTCCTACCACCCCTATTCTTTTGGTATGTGTGTATATTTATCTAACTTTATTCAAATGTCATTACACAAAAAAAAGTTACAATAGTGATTACATGCAGGGTACAAGGCTGCTTGTCACAAGTTGAATAGCTCCTCCAGCTCCTCAGATAGCGGCAGGAACCATGGATGCAGTGAGCATTTCCTCTCTGGATTCCCCACTAAGGCGCTGAAAAGAAAACTGGCAGCTCTAGGGCCTCTAGTTGTTTCGATTAGCTTAGACCCCAACTCCTTCAAAAAGCTAGCAGCACTTTTACCCCNTAAACATGTAGCTGCTTTTTTCTATCATATAATATTAAATATGTTCTCAGTTTACGTACAAAGACAAACTTTTACTAAAGACATGTCTTTGTAATGTAACTTGTTTATGCGTTAACTAACTCCACTTAACAAACTTACATTTCTGTTTTAAAGCGAATTCTCTTACGAACTTTATCTTTTAAGCAGTTCTCCGAGCAACAATGCTTTATCAATTTTACCTAACCTACCTATCCTAACTTACATAACCTAACTTACATAACTTACCAAACACAGCTCCGAATTTTAAACTGAGTCTGTTTTCTCTTGTAGCAACAACTTATTCTCTCTGAAGCATCAACTCTTCATTTAAATATTTAGACAAACAACACTCCTTCACACTTACAAACCAACGCTTACATATTACATTCACAAACATATACAGACTTACATAAAATACCAATGACACGTACATCTATGTTGACCAAACCACACATTAGAAGGTGGTCTGGTCAACATTCTTCAGCCACGTTATTGTGACTCATCGCCTGCACACATATATCTACATTCAAAGTAGTACAAAATACACGTTTCACGTGTACACTTTCTTAAGCACTTGCACACAAATACTCAGTTCACTACACATACAAACACTTCTTTTTCTTACGAAACATACAAACTTGCACAAACACATATAATTACATTCACAATCTTATACAAGTTCACACAACTCTCACAAAAATACATACACTCTTACACAAACTTGCATAAACACATGAACCTACATTCATGAACACGAACTTATACATACAAACTTGAACAAGCACTTATGCAAACTTGTACCTTCACATTCAGTTATATTCTCATCCTTACGGTATTTTACAAGTATGCCGGCCTTTATAAGGCCGGCATACTTGTAAAATACCTTGTAAAGTTAAAATACCATCACAACCAGTGTGGCGACCATCACTACCAGTGTGGCGGCCATCACTACCAGTGTGGCGGCCATCACTACCAGTGTGGCGGCCATCACTACCAGTGTGGCGGTCATCACTACCAGTGTGGCGGCCATCACTACCAGTGTGGCGACCATCACTACCAGTGTGGCGGCCATCACTACCAGTGTGTGGCGACCATCACTACCAGTGTGTGGCGACCATCACTACCAGTGTGGCGACCATCACTACCAGTGTGGCGGCCATCACTACCAGTGTGTGGCGACCATCACTACCAGTGTGGCGACCATCACTACCAGTGTGGCGGCCATCACTACCAGTGTGGCGACCATCACTACCAGTGTGGCGGCCATCACTACCAGTGTGTGGCGACCATCACTACCAGTGTGGCGACCATCACTACCAGTGTGGCGGCCATCACTACCAGTGTGTGGCGGTCATCACTACCAGTGTGGCGACCATCACTACCAGTGTGGCGGCCATCACTACCAGTGTGTGGCGGTCATCACTACCAGTGTGGCGGCCATCACTACCAGTGTGTGGCGGTCATCACTACCAGTGTGTGGCGGTCATCACTACCAGTGTGGCGACCATCACTACCAGTGTGGCGGTCATCACTACCAGTGTGTGGCGGTCATCACTACCAGTGTGGCGGCCATCACTACCAGTGTGTGGCGGTCATCACTACCAGTGTGGCGACCATCACTACCAGTGTGGCGGCCATCACTACCAGTGTGGCGACCATCACTACCAGTGTGGCGGCCATCACTACCAGTGTGTGGCGACCATCACTACCAGTGTGGCAGCCATCACTACCAGTGTGGCGACCATCACTACCAGTGTGGCGACCATCACTACCAGTGTGTGGCGGCCATCACTACCAGTGTGTCGACCATCACTACCAGTGTGTGGCGACCATCACTACCAGTGTGTGGCGACCATCACTACCAGTGTGGCAGCCATCACTACCAGTGTGGCGACCATCACTACCAGTGTGGCGACCATCACTACCAGTGTGTCGACCATCACTACCAGTGTGGCAGCCATCACTACCAGTGTGGCGACCATCACTACCAGTGTGGCGACCATCACTACCAGTGTGGCGACCATCACTACCAGTGTGGCAGCCATCACTACCAGTGTGGCGACCATCACTACCAGTGTGTGGCGACCATCACTACCAGTGTGGCGACCATCACTACCAGTGTGTGGCGACCATCACTACCAGTGTGTCGACCATCACTACCAGTGTGTGGCGACCATCACTACCAGTGTGTGGCGACCATCACTACCAGTGTGTGGCGACCGTCACTACCAGTGTGTGGCGACCATCACTACCAGTGTGTCGACCATCACTACCAGTGTGGCGACCATCACTACCAGTGTGGCAGCCATCACTACCAGTGTGGCGACCATCACTACCAGTGTGTGGCGACCATCACTACCAGTGTGTGGCGGCCATCACTACCAGTGTGTCGACCATCACTACCAGTGTGTGGCGACCATCACTACCAGTGTGTGGCGACCATCACTACCAGTGTGTGGCGACCGTCACTACCAGTGTGTGGCGACCATCACTACCAGTGTGTGGCGACCATCACTACCAGTGTGTGGCGACCATCACTACCAGTGTGTGGCGACCATCACTACCAGTGTGTGGCGACCATCACTACCAGTGTGTGGCGACCATCACTACCAGTGTGGCGACTGTTACGAATCTTGTTAAGATCCTCTCATTACTCCTAATTATTGTATTACTGTATTGTCTTATTCTTTAATCATTATCGCATCCAGTTGTATAATGTGAGATTTGTATGTTATATGATATATACTATTGAATGTATTAGTGTGCTTGAGTTGCATATTATTTGTATGAGGCTTTCGTGATACAATTCTCATGTGTTTCTCTGTGGGGGTTGATCAGGTTGGATATGTGAGTAGCGTGGGAAAGTATTGTCAAGCGAGTGTTTATGATTTAACCTTGATATATAACTCCTATTTATTTGTCTGTAAATGCTATTGTATAGACTAATGTAATGGTGTACTCTTTTGATTAATAATATCTTGTTATTTAGTATTACCATTTATTATTAGTAATTCCACAATGTTATGTGGATACTTAGTTGTTTTGTTAGTAGACGCTTGGCCTGTGGACAGACGCGTGGGTTAGTAGCGTGATGGCTGTGTTCGAGGGATAACATGTATTAAGTTAAGTCCTTGATTTGTATATTTAGTCATTCAAAGTTTTTATTTCCTGGTCAGATGATATTGTATTCTCGTAAATAAATTCTTTTTAAGTGCTATTAATATTGCTCATTGCTCGAGAAGTATTTTATTCTAATTTGCATGCTGATAAATATTTCTGGCTATATTTACGTACCATTTAATTGTTATGTTTGTCCCCCTTAGCATAAATATATTGTTCCCCATTTTATGCAGTGTTTTATCTTATTCCCCTAGACCATTATTAGAAAGGCCAATTTTAAATATTTATGTACACTGCTGGGAGAAGAACCTTATTTAGTCTCGAGGGTGGTAACAGCGACCATCACTACCAGTGTGGCGACCATCACAACCAGTGTGGCGACCATCACAACCAGTGTGCCGGTTGTGATGGCCGGCATCACAGGTGTAATTACAGGATGGGAGCTACGTTCGTGGTGTCCCATCTTTCCAGCACTCTTTGTCATATAATGCTTTGTAACTATAATCAGCAACATTATAGTGTGTAAAGATACACAAGCTAGTGTGTAACCATACACTAGGTAGTGTGTAACTATACACAAGCTAGTGTGTAACTATACACTAGGTAGTGTGTAACTATTGTGATGATAATCTCTTCCCAGAGATTGAGCCTGCTCCTTCTTCTAGCGTCACGTCCAACCCAATATTCAAGATACGTTTTCAGTGGCTTAAACGTATATATCAAGACAGCCACACGCACCTGCAACTCCCTCCTCCCCCCACTCCTGCACACCTGGTCGACCCGCCAACTGCTGCTCCCAGCCAAACTACCGACTTGCGGCCATCCTGCATTCTCATTGGCCGTTTAACAACACACCACTCCAGCTCCACGCCAATCACATTCCTCGCAAGCCAATGTCAGGACCGCCAGCAGTTCTCCAGTCAGAATATATCTAGTGCTCTTGCTGTGAACACCTACTTGACCCACCTTGTGTGATCAAATAGAGGTTGATAGCTTGCGCATATATTCCCAGCACCATTTATCTTTGTATTCCTGTTAACGTAACCAGTTCCCCCCTTTTTCAGTTTGTTATATATATTTTTACATGTTTTACTTTTACATTATTTTAAATGCCAAGGAATTGTCTTTATTTTATTTTGTTTTCTAGATTAAGTAAAGTGCATTTTTTATATTTTGTGTTTTCGTGTATCTTACCTTACCACAGATTATCAGACAAGCAGTCACTCTTTTTTTTTCTTTTTTTTTATAACTTACATGTATGTGGCCCAGCACTGACATCTGCTATTTGGAAGACTGCCGACCACCATTTCCAACACGTTACAGTCACATATAATTGGGGGCCTGTCCTAGGAGCTTCACTCAGGTATTGGTAATTGTGGTAAGCGTACTTGGCTTTCATTCCCTTGCTTTCAATATTTACATTAATCACGTTTATTATTATATGATGCTGTGTATATTGTGCATTACGGGAGTAGCATATGGTGAGTGTGAGACAACTTTGGATTACGTGGTGACTGTCGGCCGCAGTCATACTCTTAATTGGTCGTCTCCCCCTCTTGTGTTATTACCCGTGTTTAACATCTTTTGTCCCTCAGATATTTCTCACATTTTTGACAGATTATCACATAGGTACCCTGGTACTGTGGTCTGTCTCCGGGTCAATAGCACCTAATTTCTGCAATCCGACTCTAGGAGGAAAAAGAGGGCTATAGATCCTCTCGCACGGACTTATTGACGAGTTGGGACCTCGCCAATAGTTCTCGTCACCAGTTGACACTCGCACCCCTACTCGTCGGTCAGATTTGATGGTCCTTACTCAAGGTAGGGAATTGGCTTTCTTTCTTTTGAGCACGAAGTTTGCTAATTCTGTAAGTACCATATTCAATTTCAGTGGGTACCTTGCTTATGTTCTATAGTGACTCGGCAAGGTATGACTACATTTTTGGACTACCTCATTTCCTTAGGAACCATTTGGTGTTTCACTTGTCTTTTGAAACTCAGTTTCAACAAATTAGTAGGATTTTCTTGCCTTTATCCTCCCACAGTGAGTACCAGGTACAAGATTTCCTGCGACCTTAATCATTTACCATCTTGAATTAACTTTAATTATTAATAATTCCACAGGATACGTAACAGTTGCCACGTTTCCTGTTTCTGACATTCACCATATTCTCACAGTATATTCGTGTCTCATTTATTTGCCATTTTTTACAATGTTTCGTATCCACGCTTTCAAGGCAGAACCAGAAAGTGAAATAGGGAACTTACGTCATGCTAAGAGGGTCGAATTGAGAACTCTTGCACATGAGTATCAATTAGAAGTTCCCCCTGACGCCAACAGGTATGCCATACATAATATAATTTTAGATTATCTTGCGGATGAAGGTATTATAGATTCTAATACTCACGAACAACATACCATTTCAGAGAAGCATGACTTGACGGCAATGAAACTCAAAATCGAGCTAGCGAAGCTCGAAAAGGAGCAACAACAAGCCGCCATACAGCAACAACAGGAAGCAGCTGCAATCAGAGAGCGTGAAGCTGCCATCAGAAAAGAAGAACAAGAACGCGAGCTTCAACTCAAGAAAGAAGAGGCCGCACTGAGGAAGGAAGAGAGTGATCGACAAGCCTTCCTCCTTCAAGGACAACAAGAACGTGATTTTGCCCTATTCAAAGAGCGTGAAAGAATACAACTTGAAACAAAGCGGTAACAGCTGGAGCTACAACGCGACCACGAAAAACAGCAAGCCAACTTAGCTCTAGAATATCATGAAAAAGAACTCACGTTGGACACTACACACCAAGCTCAACGCCAACAAGCAGCAGCTAGTCTTCCTCCAAGTTTCAATGTCTCGCATGCAAGTAAGTTGATGCCACCGTTCATCGAAACGGAGGTTGATGTGTTTTTCACCACTTTTGAGACCCTTGCTAATCAACTTAATTGGCCTGACGACCAATGGGCTACCCTTCTCCGAGTACATTTAACAGGTAGAGCAGCCGTCACACTCAGCACTTTGGCATCAGAAAACGACTACACCACCTTGAAGCAAGCTGTNTGACTTAACCAAGGTTCAGCGGTTATCGCAAGTTCTCCCTGCCCTCTGGGGAAAGAAAACGGGTCTCATCACTTTGTAAATAACAACATTCCCGCACAGATTATCAATGAACTGCACATGGGGATGAGTTTGAGTCACTGGGAGTAACCCTTCACTTAAACAATAATGCCTTACATATAATCAACCTATATGTGCCACAGAGTAAACTTGACCTTGACACACTGCCTGAATTTGTTAATGAAGAACCTACCCTGCTGGTCGGTGACCTGAATGCCAGACACCCACACTTTGGTGCCAACTGTCATCAGCCCAATGTCAATGGACGGAAACTGTCACTCTTTGTCAGGGGAAGTGAAAACCTTAGAGTCCTGGGTGATGAACAGCCAACTCACCTCAGAGGAGGAAGATTAGACTATGCTCTCCTGCTGAATGCACAGGACACGGATGCCAGTACACACATTGTGCACAGTTTATGTAGTGACCACTGGGCACTGATTACCACCGTCGACATGAGCAAGAGAAGGAAAGAGACAAATAAAAGAAAAAGGTTATCACTCGGACCGGATATGAGGCCGCATTCATAACAGGATGAGTGACTGGTTCACGGAATACCAAATCCCAGAAGACATTGACACATTTGTTGATGACCTTAATCACCAAATTGAGAGCTGTCTAAGAGTTCCGCGCCGTACACCTGGGCGAAGTAACCCTCAGAGGAAGAAAATAAAATGGTATGAGAATGATTACATAAAGATGCTTAACGCAAATGTACGAGACATGAGTAGAGAGTACCGGAGACATCCCACTGAGAGTAACCAAGAGTTGTTTAAAACTGTGTGTCAAGTAGCCAGGGAAGAGAAGATTAAAGAGCGGGAAAGACAATGGCTTGAGTTCACTAGCTCTATTGGACGGGAAACATCTGCAAGACAGGTGTGGGCAAAAATTCAGATAGCTAAGGGTGGCAGAGCCCGGCCTGCGGCTCACAAAGACCCCCAGGGTAAGGCTGAAGAACTAATTCACAAGTGGAGTGATGCAGCATCCTCCTCCTCCTTCCCTGCAGAAATCAGCAGGGAACAGCTCCTGCGACATGATGACAGAAGAATTAGGATAACAAGAGCACTGTCTAGTGATGATGAATATGGGGACCAATCACAGCCCAGGAAGTAAGGGCGCTATGAAAAAGGGTAAAAGTACAGCACCTGGTGAAGATGGCGTCACCTACGACATACTCAATGCACTGTGTGAAGTGTCTGGGAATCCACTACTCCACCTGTTTAACAAGTCATTCCTAAGTGGAGTGTTGCCCACACAATGGAAACACGCAATAATTGTTCCCATACCGAAGCCCAATGACCCTGGTAATTACAGACCTATCAGTCTCGTGTCATGCACTTGCAAGATGCTTGAAAGGATCATCCTAAACCGACTGTTGCACAAAATAGGCAGGTTAGGGGAGGGGGTCAATGGATTTGTTAAAGGACGGAGCACAGCAAATTGTATAGTTAATTACTTGGCTAATGACACGGCTAGGTACTCTGTATTTGTGGACATCAAAGGAGCCTTCGACAAAGCACAGGGGATTGCGATCCTAGACGAGCTTGCATGCATGGGTGTCAAGGGGAGACTCATGAAATGGGTTCAGACTACCTCACAGGAAGGAAAGCCAAGGTTTTCTTCAATGGAGCAGTCTCCAGAACAATGAATATGGAACTCGGGACCCCCCAAGCGGAGTCTTAAGCCCTACACTATTCAATGTACTTATGAACGCCATTGCAAATATTGATTTTCCGGAAGGAACACAACAAGTGGGATATGCAGATGATGTCCTAATACAAGCTCCCACCTTGGGAAAAATTGAACAGTCCATTGAACTCCTTGGAAGGAAGTGTATTGAGCTCGGTTTCACTCTCTCCACAAACAAGACGAAGGCATACTCCCATCACAAGCGGAGAGCAAATGAAGAACTGCAAATTAATGGTGTAACACTTGAATGGGTTGACCACTATCGGTATCTTGGCGTCACTGTCGGCTCTAACAAGGGAAAGAGGAGCTCAATCAACTCATAGGAACATGCAAAAGTCGACTCAGGGCACTGAAAGCTATGACCTGGAATGGACATGGAGCCTCTATTGCCGTGCTTAAAATGATGTACACAGCCTATGTGCGCTCCGTCATAGACTATGCCGCACCAGTTCTGTGCACCTACTCCCAAAGCGATATGAAAAGGCTTGAAAGCATTCAAAATGAAGCCATGACAATCATTCTTGGAGTTCCAAGAACTGCCAAAACGTCTAATCTACGAGAGGAGTTGTCCCTTCCCAGTGTTAAAAGCAGAATTCAGGAGCTGAATGCTAAGCTTGCAATTAGGATCGCCAGAGATCCCCATTACAATGATATTGCTAAGAAAAAACTGAGCTCTGTGCTACTTTCAGGGGAAACAGGAGAAGCAAAAAATGGCATCACAGATCAGTCTGCTACCTCGAAGAGCTTCACCTGCTTGAGCAAGCCCGTGAGCTCCTGCCTGTAGAGAGGTTACCTCCCTGGGAGGATGACTCATGCAAGATCATCATCAATGAAATGGCATGAAAAAATCCAACATGTTACCACAAGAAATGAGGCACAAGTATCTCGAGGAAATTTATAAAGAAGCCGGAGATGAACTAGATCAAATCTACACTGACGGGTCATCTAATCCTGTCAATGGCAGGGCTGGTGCAGGATACACGGTAATCAAGGATAATACTTTCCAACGCAGAAATGAAGAAAAAGCACGTATTGAGAACTATGCCTCTTCAACGCAAGCAGAGCTAACTGCCATTGTTATGGCGCTAAGTTTCTTGAACGGAACACTAATGGTGCAGTGATTTGCACCGATTCAAAAGCAGCACTACAAAGCCTAAGTAAAAATCAGGCAGAAAATCTTGCAATAGTCGCTGAAATTAAGAGATCTGTGAGAGTTCTTACCAATCAGGGAAGAGTCATCAAGTTTCTGTGGATCCCCTCCCATGTTGGGATATGTGGGAATGAACGAGCAGATGTGCTGGCTGCTGAAGGCGCTGAAGGAGACCATATTGAATACTTCATACCCAAGACTCTACTACAAATTAGAGGTATTGTCAGGCAACATCACCGTGACAAGGTAACTGAGGAAAGGAGGATAGAAGCACAAACCAGTGAATCTGTACGATGGTACAACATGGTTGCAGCTGGCAATCCCAATCATTATGGCCGAAGAGGAGGAGGACGAGGGAGAGAATCAGTAATAGCGAGAATCCGTCTTGGATACAATATCCATGGAGATATGGAATGGAAACAACAGTTGAGCAGCGAAGTTGCAGAATCTGTGGTGAGAGTGATGGACACCGCCTTGACCACTATCTAGAGAATGTGAACACCTGAGAGACATCAGAAATATGTGTAGATTAATAAACCCCACATTGTTTGAGTTAGGAAAACACTATTTGTCAAATATTGATACTGTTCTTAAAAGATTTCCCCATTTTGCACCCGCAAGATAACGTAAGCTTTTAAGGGTTGATAGATGTTAATCTTCTTGTTTGAGGAGCTGTTCACTTGAGACAGTTAAGCAAGTCCCAGCTGTGTCTGGGTACAAGTGACAGGATGAACAACCCAGCGGGTTTTCTTCCTATTGGGGAGTGTTGTACATGCTGCTATGGCGGTGTGTCCACTCACAAGATGAGTGGCGCTGCCCAATAAACTCGCCCCTCGGGGCAAAATTTAAAAAAAATTTAAACAACTCTAAACGATTGCTCTGAGAGAGAGTTGGATACTATTCTCGTACTAGACTTACTCTTATCCCAAGAGAGCTACAACATCAACACCTCTTCCACACAACTGCAACACTTATCCGACTGGATAATACTTTTTTTTATAAGTGCATTTGAATAATATTAGTTGGGTAGCCAGTTATGAAGAGAGCTTTATAGCTCACACAAGTACGTTTATTCAGCATTACATACACATATTCCATGTCATACCTTTACTTATATGTTTAGGGAACCATTATTAACTACTTACATCCCAAACAGGTAATTGTGAGGAAGTTAGTGAAGCAGGAACTTACAACAAGCTGGCTCCCAACATAATTACACAAATTTTTTACCCTGCTGTACAACAAGTCTTGTAGGTCTCCAGACAGCCGCATTCTGAAGCACAGGGCCAAACCCAATTCTGATGCTACAATTACACAGCTATAGCAGGCCCCATCAACAGTAGCAGCTAAGTCCCCTTTTGTTTAATACTGTAGACATAGTATTAGTCGTTATTAATTTAATTTACTGAAATTATAGTAAATTAGACCACCATATGTGGTATGATTTATAATTAATATATATCAAAGACTAGGTAAACAATTTGTGGTTTATGAAGGATCCACTTCCAAGTGGTTTAATCTACAAATGTCCCCCAATTGTGTGTGATAAATTCTAGCAGCTGAATCAGAATATATACATTCCATTCACTACTAACTAACTTATTACTAACATACTTACTAAGACTAAGAAAATTAATCAGTAATAATAATAATATAATATTAAAGTCAATTAAAAAATATATAAGTAATAATTCATAAAAGAAAAGAATTAAAACTGCTAGGATTTTCCCACATAATTTATGGTCCTCAACAAACCGGATACAAGATCCTGATTAGGATCTCTATATAACATTAGTGTAATATTTACATAATATTTACATATACATTAATTATAGCAGGAAGACACGGCAATACATTTTACAGTTTTTCTTGCCTAACTTTTTCAATTTTGGTTAATAGTGAACAGAACTTACAACAAGCACTATTATTGTTCTGAGGCCTGTACCAAAAGAACAATTGTGCTTTTTCATTACAAGAGGTTGATAAGAGGCTAATTTATCCATAAATGTATATGATTTTATAATTTTATGTGTTTACAAAATATTGCACCATTACTGTAACAATTATTGCATGTCACATTATTTACAACTATTTCTTGCACAGGGGTAGGACATTTTAGGCTGGTGTTGTACAGCAACCTAGTCTAATTTATTGTGCTAACCTGGTGTAAGGGTAAGAACTTACACTTGTCTAGAGTTGAACATATATTACAACCTAGCAAGTACATATTTTTATGCAGTACTCATGACAACCCGAGTTGTGTTGTCTACATAATATTACCATAACTATAGTAATAATTTAACTATAATCATTTCACCTTTGAGCGTTAATCTGTGTCTCTGTACCAATTCAGAGTGATTTTGAGGGGCTAACTTGAGGGAAATCCAGCATAGACACAAGGTTACCACTCAAATTATAGTGTGTATATAGATATTGTGTATTTTGTATACTTAGATATAGTGTATTTTTTAAATGATAAACAGCTCTAGTTCAGAAACCAGTAGCTCTACTAGTTCAGGTGCTAGAAACAGTCCAAATCAAAGTCCAACAAGGCTTAGCACTAGTACATCTGCAACGTGGCTAGCAAATACAGCCATTATGTCTACTGCCAAAAACGTAAAAGCGACCCTCATTGGTATGACGGGCCACTTAACCCAACAGATCAAAAAATGCGATGATTTATGTAATCAAACTACAGTTGATTATGTAGAACTGGAAGGCCATCATAAGGTTGCACAAACCATATATCAGCATGTACAAATACAAATCCTGAAATATCAGGATATACTTGCTACTACTAACATCGATGAAGAGGCAATGGACGCTGTAGTACAAGAAAATGCAGATTATGAGGATACAATATATACAAAGTTACAACACTCTGACAATTTAATAACCTTACACAAGGCCCCTAGAAACATTGCAGCCACAGCTTCCCAAAACCCGACACAACCAGCAGTCTAATTACCATCACTTAGTCTCCCAACTTTCTGTGGTACAGAGGACGATGGATGGGACAACTTCTGGAACAAATTTGTCTACTCTGTGGATTCTAATGCCAATGTAGCAAAGACAACAATATTTACATATTTACAAGATGTTTTAAAGGATGAAGTGTTGAAAGTGGTTTGTAATTTGACCTTTACTGATGATGATTATGATAATGCAGAACAGCTCCTTAAGGATAATTATGCTAAGCCAGAAAGGACTATCAGACTTTTAACCCAAAAGCTGTTGGATATTAACCCTCCAGATGGAACAGCTGACTCATTCCAAGCCTTTAGATTGGAGCTTGAGTCCTTGCTCAAGGCACTTAAGAATAAAGTGAATCTGGATGAATCGAACTGGATAATCCAAGTCCATATGAGACGCAAATTACCCAGTGACGTTCTGGATAAGTTGTTTGCCTTATATAACCAATTTTCTCTGACAGTAAAGGAGATAACAGAAGGTTTGCGATCCATCATAGAAAGACAACGAGATAACACAGATGGAAAAGCGACATCTAAACCTTCTTCTACCACTAATTGTAAACAACAGAGTACAAACAGTACTCCAAATAAATCTAAAACAACTTCCCCCTCCCCAAAGTGGAAACAAGGCAGTGTGGGCACATATGCAGTGGGTCCCTCCAAACCTACAGTTAATGTGTCACCCAAAACGGTGACTCCCCAAGATGCTGTTAACGTCTGGAGGCCATGTATGTTCTGTGAAGAACAACATACCATGTACAACTGCAAAGCTTACCCTGATCGTGCTACACGTATAAAACCACTCAAGGAGTTACGTAAATGCACCAGGTGTATAAGGTCACATAATCCCGACACCTGTGCAACTCAAATACGCACCTGTAATAGGGGCCATAAGGGTCAACACCATACAGCACTTTGTGGGGACTCAAGTACAAAGTCTCCCAAACCACAGGTGGAGGAAGGAACTTCTGCTTTCGTACAGCTTTGTACCGTATTACCTGACGTAAGTGTCTTATCAACAAGGTCTGATCATAAATCAGCTCTAACCACTGCTCAATTGATCATTAAAAATGGAAAGTCCAAGGGCACCATATGTGGATTATTTGACCAAGAATCCCAAATGACTTTTATCTCAAAGGAGTTGGTAGATGCCTTGAAACTCAAACCTGAACAAGAGACACGAATAGACATAGCAGGATTCCTAACTAACTCAGGAGCCCAAGTCTTCAAGGTAATACAACCTAAAGTACGTTTAGGTGGTTATGTCCGAACGATACAAGCTCTTGTAGTAGATAGATTCCCATCAGACCTACATGTATATGGTCTAGGGACAACAGCCAAATTCCTGAAAGAAAAGGGAATCAAATTGGCAGACAAAATCACATCAGACAACCACTCCAATATTAGAATCCTTATGGGATCAGATGTCTACCATAAGTTTATCAAAGGAAAGGATGAAAAAGAGGGAATGAACGTGTTACCGTCTGCAGGTGGCTATTTGCTAACAGGCCCAGTATTACGACTGAAGCAACCCGCACCTATAGACCACCAACATGCCAACCCAGTAATGGTTGCATGACTAGGAGAACAGTCTCCATTACAATTCGGAGACATGTCCGAGGATGAGCTTGATCCTCCTTGTACATAAATTATGGGACCTGGCAACTCTCGGCATTACCCCTGAACAACATAGTCCAGATGACGACTGGACTTGCAAACAATACCTGGACTCAGTTATCTACAGAGATAATCAATACTTGGTCAGGTTACCATGGACGCTGAATCACCCTCAGCTACCCATCAACCATTTTATGGCACAAAACCAATTAAGATCACAGGTGTTGTGCTTACAAAGACATCCTGAGAACTTGAAATTGTACCATGAAATAATACAGAAGCAACTCGATGACAAATTTATCGAAGTTGTCACAAATGATAATCCAAAGGAAGGGTACTACCTGTCACATCACCCTGTACTGAAAAATTCAGCTACTACCCCACTACAGAGAGTATTTAATTGCAGCGCTAAGACCAGGCTGAATAGTGATTCATTAAATGACTGCCTTCAAACTGGCCCTAGACTGACACGAAGGCTATACGACGTGCTGTTAAAGTTCCGCATCGGGACTTACACATATACGGCTGACATCAGCAAGGCTTTCCTTAGGGTAGGTCTCCAAGAAGAAGACCATAACTACACAAAGTTCCTATGGATCAAGGATCCTAACGATCCAAACAGTGAATTAATCACTTACAGGATTGTGGCTGTTTTGTTTGGTGCCACGTCTTCCTCATTTCTGCTTCAAGCTACCATAGACATGCACTTGAAGAAGTCCAATAGCCCAAATAAAACAGAAATTAGCAATAACTTGTATGTTGACAATTTCCCAGAAACAGCCAGCAGTAACAGTAAACTGCTGAACATATACTTCGAGGTCAATCGAGAACTAATGGGAGCAAATATGCCTCTCCAATCGTGGGTCTCCATCAATGCCAAATTAAATCAACTGATCGGAACTGATTTTCCTAATTACCAGGTACCCGAGAAAACAAAAGTACCAGGCGTCAAATGGGATACGACAGCAGATCAGTTGACAATCAAGTCGGTGGAGCCTAATACCACCAACCTAACAATGAGAAAATTACTCTCACAAGTCAGCAAACCCTTCGACCCATTAGGACTATTAAGTCCAATCTTACTTAATGGAAAGGTGATAATGCAGGAATGTTGGCAACAAAAGATAGGCTGGGGTGATCTTCTAACACCTACCTTACAAGAAAAATGGCAAGGACTAGTGAAAAATTTAAGTATCCTAGAGTCTGTAAAATTCCCTTGGAACACAGTAAATGAAAAAGAATCAATTAAGCTACATGTATTCTGTGATGCCTCAGGAAAGGCTTATGGCACAGTAGCTTACCTGGTCTCAAATGGGCAAGCCAATTTGCTCACATCAAAGGCCAGAGTGTCACTGTTAAAGAAACGATCATTGCCACAACTGGAATTAACAGCCTTATTGCTAGGTGTAAGATTGGCTCATTATCTGATCAAGGCCTTAAGCAACATCCACTTTGAAGAAACAGTAGTATGGTCAGATAATGAGTGGGTTAAAAAATATAACAGTTAAAATCCTTACGTGAGTAACCGTGTTAAGGAAATAAGAGAGTTGTCGGCAGGGGTACAAACTGAGATATGTACCCACAAAAGAGAATCCAGCTGACTATCTCTCCCAAGGCCTGACTTTACGGCAATTAACAAAGGCAGAGATGTGGTTCAATGGACCTCAGTGGCTAATCAGCGACCAGTGACCTAAACAAAAGCCACAAGTCATTGTGACCAATGTCACTGTTCCCACTGAGAACCCAGAACTACCTCGGACTTTGGTAATTAATCCTAATCGGTACTCTGAACTGAACAAACTAATAAGTGTCAGCCAAGTAGTGTTTGATTTTCTAAAGAAAATAGGAATCAAGCATAAATTCCCTAGTGCCTTAAGGTACTGGGTCAAAAGAGCTCAGACAAACACATTCAGGACAGAATTTGACAATGTTCCTAAGAAGCTACAAAATGATCTGGGTCTCTGGTTAGACACTGACAATTATAACATAATCAGATGCGGAGGCCGCTTACAGCATGTGGACATATATATATCTGGAAGTAAAAATTCCAATATTGCTCCCTCGTCACCACATAGTAAGCAAACTAATTGTGTTACACATACACAAATACTGCACTCTGCATGGTGGGGTATTAGATACTTTCACAGACTTAAGACAACAGTAGTGGCTACCCCAAGGTAGGCAGACAGTAAAATCCACAATTAAATCCTGTGTTATTTGCCGGAGATGCGATGCCAGAGTGTGTCCATATCCAGGCCCTCCTCCACTTCCAAAGGAACGAGTTGTACATATTCGTCCCTTTGAGACTACAGTAGATTTCACAGGAACACTAACACTAACAGGCACCAAGAACTTACAACCAGTAAAGGCATATATCTGTCTTTTCACTTGTGCAACAACAAGGGCTGTCCATCTTGAAGTGACTCCCGATATGATTGCCAAGGCATTCTTACAGGCTTTCCACAGGTTTGCTTCACGTAGATCCTGTCCTAAGTTAATGATCTCAGACAATGGGTCCAACTTAGTGGCAGGAGAAGCATGTCTGAGGAAAATCTGGACACACCCAAAGGTGCGCACGGCCCTAAATCAACAGCAGTGCTACAGGCAATTCATACCTCCCAGAGCACCGTGGCACGGAGGCTTCTATGAATGCATGATTGGTACGGTGAAACGTTCTCTACAGAAAACCCTACACCACCAAAAGATTGACCTACAGGAGCTCCAAACCGTAGCCATAGAGATAGAAGCACGAGTTAATAACCGACCACTTACCTACCTCTCTGATGATGTTTTGCAGCGTGAACGTCCAGCTCATCTGATGTATGGGAGACCTGTCAGAACCCTGGTGTCCCTTATGGACCAAAACCCAGAGGATCCTTCATATGTCCGAGAGAGTGATTTGGTTCAACGTTTCAAACATTTATCGGGGGTGATAAGTCGATGAAATGACGTATGGACTCGAGAATACCTTACTGCTCTGAGGGAGTATCATTACAGGGCAAACAAACCCCCTACAACAGAATTAACTTGAACCCTGATGACATAGTTCTGGTGGACAGCAATGGGCCATGCTCAGAGTGGCCTATAGGCCAAATAGTCTCTGTTCACCCAGACAGCCAGGGCATCTTGAGAATAGTGAAAGTAAAATGCTGAGGCAACACTACTCTCAAAACATTAGAGAAATTAGTTCCTTTAGAACTGGCAGGAAAAGAAGACGTTCAACGACTTCCAGCACCCAAAACGCCAGTACGGGACATCCGTCCACAAAGGATTGCAGCACAACAATGCAACCTCAAATTAAGCAACACTAAAACTTTGATAGAAAGGAATAAAGTGATTGCAATCCTTACCGGGACTTCGACCCGTGTTCCTCCTCCCCCGGAATTATGCCGGAAATCCTACACACATAATAACATAAATTACCCATTAAAGAAAAAGAGAACGGGTATTCTGTGATGTCAACAACAAGACGTATATTTTATTAACCCTATTTCTTTAAACAGTCTAGTGTTTAAACTTAATAAAAATGTGTTCACTAGGACTGAATATAATTTCCAACACTAGGAATATAGCTTAAATCTCTATTCCTTAAACATGAATAGAACCACCAAATGTTTGAGGATGTCTCCCCTAGAGCGTCGTCACATACCAAGAATCATAACAATAACAACTCGAAACGATTGCTCCTGAGAGAGAGTTGTGATACTAGTCTCGTACGATAGACTTACTCTATCCCAAGAGAGCTACAACAGCAACACTTCTTCCACACAACTGGAACACTTGAGTATTCGACTGCCTAATACTTTTTTTTTATAAGTGCACTTGGATAATATTAGTTGGGTATCCGGTTATGAAGAGAGCTTTATAGCTCACACAAGTACGTTTACTCAGCATTACACACACATATTCCATGTCATACCTGTTCTTATATGTTTAGGGAACCATTATTAATTCCTTACATCCCAAACAGGTACTTGTGAGGAAGTTAGTGGAGCAGGAAGCTGGCTCCCAAAATAATTATACAAATTTGTTACCCTGCTGTACAACAAGTCTTGTAGGCCTCCAGACAGCTGCACTCTGAAGCACACGGCCAAAACCAATTCTGATGCGACAATTACACAGCTATAGCAGGCCCCATCAACAGTAGCAGCTAAGGCCCCTTTTGTTTAATACTGTAGACATAGTATTAGTAGTTATTAATTTAATTTACTGAAATAATAGAAAATTAGACCACCATATGAGGTATGATTTATAATTTATATATATCAAAGACTAGGTAAACAATTTGTGGTTTATGAAGGATCCACTTCCAAGTGGTTTAATCTACAAATTTTCCCGCCAATTGTGTGTGATAAATTCTAGCAGCTGAATCAGAATATATACAGTCCACTCACTACCAACTAATTTATTACTAGAATAGTAGTAGTAGGCATCCTTCAGTCTAAGACTATGGAGTTGCGCCCTGACAGGGCACAAAGCCTGGGTAGGTAGATATGGAGGAGAAGCTGTTACCCATGCAGCAGGTCCCCCCTCTCCACGTTGCTGAAATTATCCAGTAGAAAGGCAAATGCCAATACACATGGTTCCAGCAACGTCGCAGGAGCTGCCAGAACGAGGTCGACGTCAACAACAAACTGCCTTAGGGGCTCCAACTCCGGATTTGTCCTCGAGGTTGACTCCTGAAGCCTTTCCCCAAAAAGGGGTATGGCCACAAGGCAGCGGAGGTTTAATATCAGGGTTTTCCTTCCCCTAGATGGGCTGCCTTCCCAGGCTATCGAGTCCCATCTACCTGGAGCAGCTGGTTTTAAGGCGCCATAGGCACGCCCTCGCCCCTTCTCCTGTCGGTAAAAGCAGTTCCGCCAGTCTTAAAGACTAAGCCACCCGTGCAGGCCAGGAGTTGGACTTGGTTGTGAGAGGCTATTGGAGGCGCATGCCGTATAGGAGCATTTTATAGGTCATGGGAGCTCGTCCCCCATTACCACACCCTGGCTACAACAACCCCTTGGAACCTACTAACTTATTACTTATTACTAACTTACTTACTAATAACTAAGAAAATTAATCAAATAAAAATAATATAATATTAAAATTAATTAAAAAATAAATAAATATTGAATATTCATAAGGAGAAAAAGAATTAAAACTGCTAGGATTTTCCCACACCTTCATACATTATATACAACTCTCTTTCTAACAAACATTGTTCTTTATTTAATGAGAAACTAGTCAAGGGAATCTTTCAGTAACATATTTGTGTTAAATTTACTAAGACATGCCATTATGTAGTGAGAATTAACTTTAAGTATTATATCAAACTAAACATGTAGCTGCTTTTTTCTATCATATAATATTAAAATATGTTCTCAGTCTACGTACAAAGACAAACTTTTACTAAAGACATGTCTTTGTAATGTAACTTGTTTATGCGTTAACTAACTCCACTTAACAAACTTACATTTCTGTTTTAAAGCGAATTCTCTTACGAACTTTATCTTTTAAGCAGTTCTCCGAGCAACAATGCTTTATCAATTTTACCTAACCTACCTATCCTAACTTACATAACCTAACTTACATAACTTACCAAACACAGCTCCGAATTTTAAACTGAGTCTGTTTTATCTTGTAGCAACAACTTATTCTCTCTGAAGCATCAACTCTTCATTTAAATATTTAGACAAACAACACTCCTTCACACTTACAAACCAACGCTTACATATTACATTCACAAACATATACAGAGTTACATAAAATACCAATGACACGTACATCTATGTTGACCAAACCACACATTAGAAGGTGGTCTGGTCAACATTCTTCAGCCACGTTATTGTGACTCATCGCCTGCACACATATATCTACATTCAAAGTAGTACAAAATACACGTTTCACGTGTACACTTTCTTAAGCACTTGCACACAAATACTCAGTTCACTACACATACAAACACTTCTTTTTCTTACGAAACATACAAACTTGCACAATCACATATAATTACATTCACAATCTTATACAAGTTCACACAACTCTCACAAAAATACATACACTCTTACACAAACTTGCATAAACACATGAACCTACATTCATGAACACGAACTTATACATACAAACTTGAACAAGCACTTATGCAAACTTGTACCTTCACATTCAGTTATATTCTCATCCTTACGGTATTTTACAAGTATGCCGGCCTTTATAAGGCCGGCATACTTGTAAAATACCTTGTAAAGTTAAAATACCATCACAACCAGTGTGGCGACCATCACTACCAGTGTGGCGGCCATCACTACCAGTGTGGCGGCCATCACTACCAGTGTGGCGACCATCACTACCAGTGTGGCGGCCATCACTACCAGTGTGGCGGCCATCACTACCAGTGTGGCGGCCATCACTACCAGTGTGGCGGCCATCACTACCAGTGTGTGGCAACCATCACTACCAGTGTGGCGGCCATCACTACCAGTGTGTGGCGACCATCACTACCAGTGTGTGGCGGCCATCACTACCAGTGTGGCGACCATCACTACCAGTGTGGCGACCATCACAACCAGTGTGGCGACCATCACTACCAGTGTGGCGACCATCACTACCAGTGTGGCGACCATCACAACCAGTGTGTGGTGACCATCACTACCAGTGTGGTGACCATCACTACCAGTGTGTGGCGACCATCACTACCAGTGTGTGGTGACCATCACTACCAGTGTGGCGACCATCACAACCAGTGTGTGGTGACCATCACTACCAGTGTGTGGCGGTCATCACTACCAGTGTGTGGCGACCATCACTACCAGTGTGGCGACCATCACTACCAGTGTGTGGTGACCAACACTACCAGTGTGTGGGGACCATCACTACCAGTGTGTGGCGACCATCACTACCAGTGTGGTGACCATCACTACCAGTGTGGTGACCATCACTACCAGTGTGGTGACCATCACTACCAGTGTGGTGACCATCACTACCAGTGTGGCGACCATCACTACCAGTGTGTGGTGACCAACACTACCAGTGTGTGGTGACCATCACTACCAGTGTGTGGCGACCATCACTACCAGTGTGTGGTGACCATCACTACCAGTGTGTGGCGACCATCACTACCAGTGTGTGGCGACCATCACTACCAGTGTGTGGCGACCATCACTACCAGTGTGGCGACCATCACTACCAGTGTGTGGCGACCATCACTACCAGTGTGTGGCGACCATCACTACCAGTGTGTGGCGACCATCACTACCAGTGTGTGGCGACCATCACTACCAATGTGTGGCGACCATCACTACCAGTGTGTGGCGACCATCACTACCAGTGTGTGGCGACCATCACTACCAGTGTGTGGCGACCATCACTACCAGTGTGTGGCGACTATCACTACCAGTGTGTGGCGACCCTCACTACCAGTGTGGCGACCATCACTACCAGTGTGTGGCGACCATCACTACCAGTGTGGCGACCATCACAACCAGTGTGGCGACCATCACAACCAGTGTGCCGGTTGTGATGGCCGGCATCACAGGTGTAATTACAGGATGGGAGCTACGTTCGTGGTGTCCCATCTTTCCAGCACTCTTTGTCATATAATGCTTTGTAACTATAATCGGCAACATTATAGTGTGTAAAGATACACAAGCTAGTGTCTAACCATACACTAGGTAGTGTGTAACTATACACAAGCTAGTGTGTAACTATACACTAGGTAGTGTGTAACTATTGTGATGATAATCTCTTCCCAGAGATTGAGCCTGCTCCTTCTTCTAGCGTCACGTCCAACCCAATATTCAAGATACGTTTCAGTGGCTTAAACGTATATATCAAGACAGCCACACGCACCTGCAACTCCCTCCTCCCCCCACTCCTGCACACCTGGTCGACCCGCCAACTGCTGCTCCCAGCCAAACTACCGACTTGCGGCCGTCCTGCATTCTCATTGGCCGTTTAACAACACACCACTCCAGCTCCACGCCAATCACATTCCTCGCAAGCCAATGTCAGGACCGCCAGCAGTTCTCCAGTCAGAATATATCTAGTGCTCTTGCTGTGAACACCTACTTGACCCACCTTGTGTGATCAAATAGAGGTTGATAGCTTGCGCATATATTCCCAGCACCATTTATCTTTGTATTCCTGTTAACGTAACCAGTTCCTCCCTTTTTCAGTTCGTTATATATATTTTTACATGTTTTACTTTTACGTTATTTTAAATGCCAAGGAATTGTCTTTATTTTATTTTGTTTTCTAGATTAAGTAAAGTGCATTTTTTATATTTGTGTTTTCGTGTATCTTACCTTACCACAGATTATCAGACAAGCAGTCACTCTTTTTTTTTCTTTTTTTTTTATATAACTTACATGTATGTGGCCCAGCACTGACATCTGCTATTTGGAAGACTGCCGACCACCATTTCCAACACGTTACCGTCACACTATACACTAGGTAGTGTGTAACTATACTGTCGCGTGAATCCCCTGCATAGCAGTGGAACTACCTTTTCCCTTCACCTTCAATGCCTCTGCACTGGAAGTCTACATCTACACCAGCTCAGATGAGGCATTAGTCCTGCCACCTCTCCATACCCCCCCCCCCCCAGGGCCTGGCACGGCCTGGTATGACTCAGAGGCAAGTCGGGCGCCACTGCTAACTGGTAGTTTGCCCCCACAAACAAGCAGTTTGGCACCTTCAACTGGCAGTGGTGCAGCTCAACACAAAGGCACCACCAGCCACAACGAGCAGTTTGTTAGTTGACCAGAGGTCCACCTTGCGTTGACACTGGATGAGTCATCATCACCGGACTATATAAAGTGCCCTGCCTCCTTGGAGAGTCCCATAGCCCGTGCTACTTGGAAGTTTTTGTTCCAAGTAGCGAATCTTTAACAACAACAACAACCCTGCAGAGTCAGTCTCTCCCTTAGTGCTCTAGGATCACCTTCGTGTCTCTTAACCGTCGTCCGCCTTCAGCCAACGTGGTGTGACTGATGACATGGTGGTATGGTAGCTGTCTTCAGTGCTCCAGTATATATTGATGATTTGTATTCATTGCTTATAGTTTATTTTTGTATTAATGTCATATTAACTTGTTAACCTTTGCATTACATGATAGCCAAGTATTTTCAGGGGCATTTATGTTCATTAATATTTCAGTAAATTGTTTAATTATTTATTTGATGATTTTCATTTGTTTCCACCTGAGACTTACACACTGCAAGGCCAATAGCAGCATTTTTCTATTTGTGTGAGGGAGAACCATACCATCTTAGTTCAGTATAGCTGCGATACCACAACCCGTCACATAAATATGGGGCCTGTCCTAGAAGCTGTCACAGGAGCTATTCAAGAAGCTGTTCTAGGAGCTGCTCTGAGGAGCTGTTCCTAGTAACCCTAGCTTAATGTTGTGTTTAGTTGCTATACTTGGCTTTTATACCTTACATTTTTTCAGAATTCATTTTCAGATTACATGCTGGTAACTGAACACATCTACTTTACAAGGTGTAGCAATTTGAGATCTATTTATTAGATTGACTTTGGTTACGGGATGTTTTATGCGCAAATTCATGCTCGTAATGGTTAGTCTTCTAAGCTATTGCTATATCTTTTTGTCCAAATTAATTTTGTCCCAGCAGAGAGGACTCACTCGGGCAGATCACCCCCTCGGGTACTTATCTGGTACTTTGATTTGTCTTCGAACTATTATGTTCCACTTTGTATTACGAACATAGGCGGAAGTATTGGACTAGAGATCCTTTCGCATCCAGAACTGTGTTATACATTCGGTACGTGTATAGCCGTTCTCGTCACAGTGGTGACACTCCCTGCACCCCTAAGCCTTCGTTCAAAGTTTATGATTAACTCCTCAGGTAGGGAGTTTACTATTCTTTTACAGAGCACAAGGAAAGGTAACTCTGAGGTACATCAGCTTAAGTATGACGGATTAGCGTGTTTACAGGTTACAGTTGTGTGTGTAAACTAAAGTCTTTGAAAATGTAATAAGTTATTACGAAACGCATTCAAGCATTGCGTCAGACTAGAAATAAAATGAATTCTGGAGAATTGATTTTTGAATTACCATCGACAGTGAAAAGAAACATAAGAAATATTGAGAAAATTCGTGTTAGAATATTAAACTTACCTTTTCGGTTATATTTAACAACAGATATATATATATATATATATATATATATATATATATATATATATATATATATATATATATATATATTATATATATATATATATATATATGAAAATATATATATTATTTTCATTCGCATATAGTCCTGGGGACCATTCAGGCTTGTTCGCATAT
>WNGS01001312.1:21137119-21149618 GCA_020271785.1 Procambarus virginalis | reverse complement strand
GTACCCAATCTCTACTTCTACAAATCTATACCCCGTTTTCCATGTTCTGTGTTTCACCCCACTATTGTATTACATCACCTCACCCAAATGCAGGAAGTGGGTAGAATTCTACCCACTTCAAGACTCCGCTCCAATATAGAAACATCAAGAAATACGGGCCAATAGTAACTGCAGAAGGCCAATAGGCCTTCTGCAGTTACAGATCTATTCTTCCCTTTAGCTTATACCCATTGTTTCGTGTTCTGTGTTTGTTCTCACCTCACCCCAAATCATTGTAGCATATCACCTCACCCAAATGCAGGTATAAAAAAGAAAAAGCTGTTTAAACTCTGTTCAGTTATAGACGTTCTGTGTGTGTGTAACTAAAGTCTTTGAAAATGTAATAAGTTTTACGAAACGCGCTCAAGTGTCGCGTCAGACTAAGAAATAAAGAATGAATTTTGGAGAATTGATTTTTCATTTACCGTCATCAGTAAAAACAAACATAAGGAAAATTGAGAAAATTCGTGTTAGAATTATTAATCTTACTTTTTCGGTCATATTAATAACATATATATATATATATATATATATATAATATATATATATATATATATATATATATATATGTATGCATAGACTCTGGATGCGAAATCTGCGTATTGGGCCATACCAGTAGCTGAGAAAGATAGAGAGAAGACCGCCTTCTCTGATGGGGTTCATACTTATCAATTCAAGCGGATGCCTTTCGGGTTAAAAACAGCGCCTTCATCATTTCAGAGGGCTATTAATTATATCCTCAGTCCAGTCTTGGGAAGGCACTCGTTAGCATACCTGGATGATGTGGTTATCTACTCCAGGACGTTCGATGAGTACTTAGGCTTGGGAGAGGCGGAGTTAATTTGGGCCTAGGAGTGTGGTAGCATTTTTTGTAAGAGAGAGGATTCAGTGTGTCTGGGGAGTTTCAACGTAAAGGTGCAGGTCAACTGACCTGCGAACAGCCATTCAACATCTTTTGGCAAGTTGCAGTCTTGAAAGGTAATTGTGCTCCACTGTTCTTGTACGTCATTATTACTATCCATTGCTTCTTTTATTTTGGTAGATGTTTATTAGAGTAGGCTATAATTCAATTGTGATTAAAATATACAGTTACAATAATAAACTAATGGTTAATGTCATTTTGGTGAGTTATCTGTACCCTTGTGTTTATTGATGGTGTTATCTATTCATGTGATTTTCATGTGCTGTGTTAGAAATTCCCTGTGTTTCTCCATTCTTAGGAATAATAAAGTAAAGCGAGAGCCTCCCGTTCAGTTCAATAAGACTAAAGTAATCCATTCAATTTCAATCACTGGTCCGTTGAGTTCCCTGATTATCGAGTCCCTTCCTTCCTGGGGACCGATAATTATAGACACATTCATTCATTTGGAAGGTGGTGGCATTGTATAAAGGTAAGAAGATTAATAATTCCTATTCCTTGTGATATTCCTCATTTAATATTCAGCTTATATTCGTGACAGTCCAGCGAGGGGTCATGCTGGTCCTGTATTAGTGTTTGCTGGTTTTTAAGTGTGGACAGGGTATTACAATAAAGATATTACGATATATTACAAGGGTGATATAACGGGTATTACAAAAAATGCTACCACACTCCTAGGCCCAAATTAACTCCGCCTCTCCCAAGCCTTAGGGCCAATGGATTTAAACATAACTGGGTGAACTAGAACTGAGCCAATGGCATGGCAGGCACTCCTGAGACTGCCTTTCTACTCAACCAATCAGCGCAGAGTGTCACTCTCAGACCAGACAATTCTTGACTAGCCCCGCCCCTTAGGACCTGGGGCATAGGCCTTGTTTCTGAAAGCTCTGTTTTACTCCCGTAGGCTCCTGCCCCATTCCCACGGGTGAGACAGGAAATCCTACAGGACGGTTGGTTTTCGCCGGCTGCCCAAAATTTGAGAACACAAGTTTTATTGGCCCTTGAGTATTTGTTTCTACAATTTGTCACTGACCATGCCGATGACGGGAGGCCGAGGGGAGCAGTGGCTTCAAGCTTTATGACCCTTGACGAAAGATGGGGATGGCCCACGGGGGAGGGAGAAGGGAGAAGGAAGGGAGAAAGGAGGAGGGAGAAGGGAGAATGGAGAATGGAGAATGGAGAAGGGGGAACCAATGATATGGCGCCTAGATCATTACAAGGATAGTCGGGATTCCTACCCCAGGATTTTTTATTTGTGTATTAATGATTATTGCTATACAACCTACTGGTTGTCACTGATGATTAGATAGGATAGTTCTTGTTATTTGTGGAGGCTTTGGTTCAGAGTGGTAATTATGAGTCAGAGATTTGGAATAAGAAACTGCGTGCTAAATAATTTAACACAAAGTTTCTTAAATACTTGAGCGAGGGGGTTGTAACAGTAGTACTGTTAGTATAGAAAGCCCATAGATTTAACATTGAAAGTTGGTAGTGAGTTGGTGGGTGACTTGACTGGTAGCCTGGGTCATCCCAAGGATTTAGTGTGTAGAAAATGGTGGCTCCAACCGCCTCCTGTGTCAACTCATCGAACTAGGAGAATTATGAATGTATTACAGAATTAGTAGGAATTATCAATCGGGGTTAAGTTCTTATGTTAAAATTAACGTCAATTGAGAACAGACAATAAGTATTGTAGGTTATCAAAGAAGTAATTGACTTCAGTAAGATTTGAATTGATGGAAAAAAGGCATGTTTCGTCACTGAAAAATAGATACGTACTCACTGGAAAATAGGTACCTACTCACTGGAAAATAGGTACCTATCCTTCTTGTTTGTAAAATCATGTAAATTAGTGAAATACAAGTGCTACTGAATATTGTAATTAGCCTAGCTCGAGTATCTGGATAATTCCCAATTGTGTTGAAAGAATAAGTCACCTTCAGTGATGAATACAGAATTTTAGTTTGTAATCTTTTTTTCAAAGATTAATCTGGTACCTGAGCTAGGGATCAGTCTCACACGAGGTCAGTGTGGAGATCGTTCGGTGTGGGCTGTGGGGTCAACTGGGGATAACATCTCTCCCTGGAGCCGGCAGAACATCGAGGCCAGGCTGTGATATTTTAAGGTTATTGTTTGAGTCTGAAGTTTTGGTACAGTGTTGAAATCCACATTAATTGTTGTAGTTAAATACCAATTGCCTCAGTTAGGTAGATATTCAGTTTAGGACGTGTTCAAATAGAACATATGAATTTGGTAATTATTTTCAGTGTTAATCTTTGTTGTAATAAATATGTTATAGAATTTATGGTGTTTAGTGGAATTTTCCCAACGATTGTTTTTCATTGTTCTTGATCTTAAGTCGCGTGCTTGAACATTGGGTTCCCCCTGTAAGCCAACAAGCATTTAATACCTAAGATAATAACTTTGTACTTTGATTTAATTCCCACACTACCGTATAACTTATCCCATTCTTTTCTGATAACTGGGGGATCCATTTTCGGGGTTTATACTTATTTGACGTGTGATGGGAAAATGTAGGTGTAAGGCAGTCCTCTCAATGGCTGGTGCCAATGCCAATCACATTAGTAAAAAAAAAGGGAAAAAAAGTTGACTGATTGGCTGTTGCCTCCGTTTGTCAAGTAAAAAGGGAAAAACACGCAAAATAAATTGTATGAACAATGAAACTTTAATTGACTTTAAACAAATATAAACAAAGATAATCCCTTGGCTATGTACAGTGCGAATTAAACAAAAATACAAAGACAAAAAAAATATAAAATAAAATAATGGTTACATTACTTTACAATGAACAAGACAAAAAAATGAGTCAAAGGTGCTGAGAAAATTGGCTGGCTGAAAACGTCCACTAATACACAGAGCATATGCTAGATAGAAGAATCAGCCATGAGAGCACAGAATATTCTAGAGCCAACTGCTCGTGCATGCTCAGTCATCGGCAATGCAGATGGCGCTGAAGTCGAGTGGAGTCGCTGATTCACCAATGGGAAGCGTGCTGGCTGGAGGTGGTAGTTTGGTGATCGACGAGGGTGGTGCGCCGACAGCGAGGGGGTTTGGAGAGCGAGTGTAGGGTACGTATACCCCCTGTAGAACCGTATTCTACTATATATATACTACTCTTGAATGTAGTATTTTGATGCTATAGACGTACTGAAGTAACATAATGGAGAAAAGAGCAGGCCAAACCTCTCTTTGAAGAGATTACCGTCACAGACGGTATCCTGCTCCACCGTCAATTGAGGAAATTTCTCAGTGGGAAGCAGGTGGTGGCGGCGTTTTCAGAGGCCTTGCAGGATAACGCAGAAGGGTACAGTGTCCTCTAGTCATGACATCTAAATGGTCAAACGTTTAGATCTTGAGGAGGTGAACTGAAGGTTACACAGTAGAACTCTGGTTTCGGTATATATTAAATTAACAATGACCAGCATTTAACCAATAAGTGAGGTTAAAGGCTGGGAACCCATTACATTGCAGCCAACACAACCAGTGTGGCGGCCATCACTACCAGTGTGGCGGCCATCACAACCAGTGTGGCGACCATCACTACCAGTGTGGTGACCATCACTACCAGTGTGGCGGCCATCACTACCAGTGTGGCGACCATCACTACCAGTGTGGCGACCATCACTACCAGTGTGTCGACCATCACTACCAGTGTGGCGACCATCACTACCAGTGTGGCGGCCATCACTACCAGTGTGTGGCGACCATCACTACCAGTGTGTCGACCCTCACTACCAGTGTGGCGGCCATCACTACCAGTGTGGCGGCCATCACTACCAGTGTGGCGACCATCACTACAAGTGTGTGGCGACCATCACTACCAGTGTGTGGCGACCATCACTACCAGTGTGTGGCGGCCATCACTACCAGTGTGGTGACCATCACTACCAGTGTGGCAACCATCACTACCAGTGTGGCGGCCATCACTACCATTGTGTGGCGACCATCACTACCAGTGTGTGGCGACCATCACTACCAGTGTGTGGCGGCCATCACTACCAGTGTGTGGCGACCATCACTACCAGTGTGGCGACCATCACTACCAGTGTGTGGCGACCATCACTACCAGTGTGGCGACCAACACTACCAGTGTGTGGCGACCATCACTACCAGTGTGGCGACCATCACTACCAGTGTGGCGGCCATCACTACCAGTGTGGCGACCATCACTACCAGTGTGTGGCGACCATCACTACCAGTGTGGCGACCATCACAGCCAGTGTGGCGACCATCACTACCAGTGTGGCGGCCATCACTACCAGTGTGGCGGACATCACTACCAGTGTGGCGACCATCACTACCAGTGTGGCGGTCATCACTACCAGTGTGGCGGTCATCACTACCAGTGTGGCGGTCATCACTACCAGTGTGGCGGCCATCACTACCAGTGTGGCGACCATCACTACCAGTGTGGCGACCATCACTACCAGTGTGGCGACCATCACTACCAGTGTCTCGACCATCACTACCAGTGTGGCGACCATCACTACCAGTGTGGTGACCATCACTACCAGTGTGGCGACCATCACTACCAGTGTGGCGACCATCACTACCAGTGTGGCGACCATCACTACCAGTGTGGCGACCATCACTACCAGTTTGTGGCGACCATCACTACCAGTGTGGCGACCATCACCTCCAGTGTGGCGGCCATCACTACCAGTGTGGCGACCATCACTACCAGTGTGGCGGCCATCACTATCAGTGTGGCGACCATCACTACCAGTGTGGCGACCATCACTACCAGTGTGTCGACCATCACTACCAGTGTGGCGACCATCACTACCAGTGTGGCGGCCATCACTACCAGTGTGACGACCATCACTACCAGTGTGGCGACCATCACTACCAGTGTGGCGACTATCACTACCAGTGTGGCGACCATCACTACCAGTATGGCGGTCATCACTACCAGTGTGGCGACCATCACTACCAGTGTGGCGACCATCACTACCAGTGTGACGACCATCACTACCAGTGTGGCGACCATCACTACCAGTGTGTGGCGACCATCACTACCAGTGTGGCAAAAATCACTACCAGTGTGGCGACCATCACTACCAGTGTGTGGCGACCATCACTACCAGTGTGGCAACCATCACTACCAGTGTGGCGACCATCACTACCAGTGTGCCAGTCATCTCTTCTCGTTATGTCTTTGTTAATTAAAGGATGCTCTGCGAACCATCGAGGATTGTCTTCGTGATTTAATCATTTGTTCTAGGACTCCTGTCAGAAATCCGACACACATAATAACATAAGTTACCCATTAAAGAAAAAGAGAATAGGTATTCCGTGACGTCAACAACAAGACGTATCTTTTAGTAGCTCTATTTCTTTTAAACAACAGTCTAGTGTTTAAACAATAAAAAAGTGTTCACTAGGACTGAAAATAGTTTCCAACACCAGGAATATAGCTTAACTCTCTAGATGGATTGTTGAGGCCGCCTGCGCCAAGAGAGCAGAGTATCGCTTAGAGAGCAGGTGTGTAGGCGGCAATGTTAGTGCACGGGTGCAGGGTTACCGTGCCCTGAAGTTCTTCACAGAGACCAGCCTTGAGTATGACGGTAAGAAAGTTAAATTGTTGGAAGCAAACCCACAGACAAGACAAACTAAAATTATAATTAAGAACTATAGTACTCATATTGACGTGGACTTTCTCAAGGTCCATGAACAGATTGTTTGGGTGGAGCGCAACACTGGACCAGGGGGACTGGCCAAAAATCAAGCAATTGCTATGTGGAAGGGAGACCTGCCCCAAGACATTAAAATACCAGGCATGAGGCCGTGCAAAGTGGAGAGGTATATTGGCAGTCCGTCCTTATGTGGCAACTGTCAACAGTGGGGTCACAGAACGTGGCGATGTGATCGCGCAATTAGGTGTGGGTGTTGCAGTGGCTATCACGACACCAAGCAGTGTCTGGCCAAGCTTAAACCGGGTGGGGGTGGCGGGGTAATACCTAGATGTGTCAACTGCAAGCAGTCCCATCATGCCTGGAACAGGTATTGCAGCAAGAGGCCTGGCTGGCAGGGCTTGAGAAGGACGCCGACGCAGACAGCAGGTGGACCAGTGAACAGGGGCAGGAATGGCTCCGTGAGCAGTATCACAGCAAGTCAGGGTACAGCCTCCAGTAGGCAGACACCAGCCTGGGGTAGTGGTGGGGTGACCCACCACCACCCCGCACAAGCCCCATCAGACCCCATTTCTCTCACAAACCCATCTACCTCTACCCCACTCACTACTCCCAACCCAGCTCAGGGATCAGCCCAGGGTACAGTTCAGGGACCAGCCCAGCGCCCAGCTCACAATAGACCGACAACAGTCTGGGGTAGTGTTCACTCAGCGAATAGGGGAACCCAGGGTGGGGGTGGGGGGAATCAGGCGTGGGGCGGGGGCGGTGTAGCCAGCCACCACCACTCCCCCATCCCTGAGGCCTTCCCGCCTCTTCCCCCCCCCCCTCCAGGTTTCCCACCTACCCACACCTCAATCTCTACCCGCGGTGTCACACCTCCACCACCTAACCTCCAAACCCATACCAATGAATCAGACCCCTCCACTGTCTCCCATCTACCTCCCCCTCCAGGCACTCTTGACCCCCAGGAGGTCGTCACTCAGGTCTGTGTTACAGCAATATTAGACCGCATGATAAGATCTCATCCAGTTGTCCAACAAATATTGCAAAAGCAGACGGAACTTGAGAAAGCCCTCTGCCAGATTAAGAAGACTCAGGAACAAATCCTCCAAATCCTGCAACGGCAGAGTCCATCAAGTAGAGGTCCTGCAAGCCAGAGCCTGGTGCAAGATGATGCAACACATACTGCCGAGGTACGTCAGCAGACACAGCCAGGACACCAGCACATCAGCGCACACAGTAGCGCCAGTGCACACAGTGACACCAGTGTACACAGTGACGCCAGTACACACAGTAACAGTGTACACAGTAACACCAGTGCACACAGTAACACCACACACAGTAACACCAGTGCACACAGTAACACCAGTACACACAGTAACACCAGTGCACACAGTAACACCAGTACACACAGTAACACCAGTGCACACAGTAACACCAAACACCATGGAATACACGATGACACATGTGAACATAATAATTGCACACGTACAGCTGATGACAAACAACCTCAAAATGGATAATCACAATGAACAACATCTCACTATACTGCAATGGAACTGTAATGGAGTTCGCAATAGAATTAATGACATCATACAATACGCTCGTGAACACCAAACTGACGTCATAGTGCTACAGGAGACGATGGTAGGTGATGACTTCAACCCAAGGTTCAGCGGTTATCGCAAGTTCTCCCTGCCCTCTGGGGAAAGAAAACGGGGTCTCATCACTTTTGTAAATAACAACATTCCCGCACAGATTATCAATGAACTGCACATGGGGGATGAGTTTGAGTCACTGGGAGTAACCCTTCACTTAAACAATAATGCCTTACATATAATCAACCTATATGTGCCACAGAGTAAACTTGACCTTGACACACTGCCTGAATTTGTTAATGAAGAACCTACCCTGCTGGTCGGTGACCTGAATGCCAGACACCCACACTTTGGTGCCAACTGTCATCAGCCCAATGTCAATGGACGGAAACTGTCACTCTTTGTCAGGGGAAGTGAAAACCTTAGAGTCCTGGGTGATGAACAGCCAACTCACCTCAGAGGAGGAAGATTAGACTATGCTCTCCTGCTGAATGCACAGGACACGGATGCCAGTACACACATTGTGCACAGTTTATGTAGTGACCACTGGGCACTGATTACCACCGTCGACATGAGCAAGAGAAGGAAAGAGACAAATAAAAGAAAAAGGTTATCACTCGGACCGGATATGAGGCCGCATTTCATAAACAGGATGAGTGACTGGTTCACGGAATACCAAATCCCAGAAGACATTGACACATTTGTTGATGACCTTAATCACCAAATTGAGAGCTGTCTAAGAGTTCCGCGCCGTACACCTGGGCGAAGTAACCCTCAGAGGAAGAAAATAAAATGGTATGAGAATGATTACATAAAGATGCTTAACGCAAATGTACGAGACATGAGTAGAGAGTACCGGAGACATCCCACTGAGAGTAACCAAGAGTTGTTTAAAACTGTGTGTCAAGTAGCCAGGGAAGAGAAGATTAAAGAGCGGGAAAGACAATGGC
Organism: Procambarus virginalis; assembly: GCA_020271785.1. Taxonomy (NCBI): domain Eukaryota; kingdom Metazoa; phylum Arthropoda; class Malacostraca; order Decapoda; family Cambaridae; genus Procambarus; species Procambarus virginalis. The sequence goes on along the minus strand of WNGS01001312.1, from coordinate 21,140,458 downwards.
TTGAGTTCACTAGCTCTATTGGACGGGAAACATCTGCAAGACAGGTGTGGGCAAAAATTCAGATAGCTAAGGGTGGCAGAGCCCGGCCTGCGGCTCACAAAGACCCCCAGGGTAAGGCTGAAGAACTAATTCACAAGTGGAGTGATGCAGCATCCTCCTCCTCCCTTCCTGCAGAAATCAGCAGGGAACAGCTCCTGCGACATGATGACAGAAGAATTAGGATAACAAGAGCACTGTCTAGTGATGATGAATATGGGGACCCAATCACAGCCCAGGAAGTAAGGGGCGCTATGAAAAAGGGTAAAAGTACAGCACCTGGTGAAGATGGCGTCACCTACGACATACTCAATGCACTGTGTGAAGTGTCTGGGAATCCACTACTCCACCTGTTTAACAAGTCATTCCTAAGTGGAGTGTTGCCCACACAATGGAAACACGCAATAATTGTTCCCATACCGAAGCCCAATGACCCTGGTAATTACAGACCTATCAGTCTCGTGTCATGCACTTGCAAGATGCTTGAAAGGATCATCCTAAACCGACTGTTGCACAAAATAGGCAGGTTAGGGGAGGGGGTCAATGGATTTGTTAAAGGACGGAGCACAGCAAATTGTATAGTTAATTACTTGGCTAATGACACGGCTAGGTACTCTGTATTTGTGGACATCAAAGGAGCCTTCGACAAAGCACAGGGGATTGCGATCCTAGACGAGCTTGCATGCATGGGTGTCAAGGGGAGACTCATGAAATGGGTTCAAGACTACCTCACAGGAAGGAAAGCCAAGGTTTCTTCAATGGAGCAGTCTCCAGAACAATGAATATGGAACTCGGGACCCCCCAAGGCGGAGTCTTAAGCCCTACACTATTCAATGTACTTATGAACGCCATTGCAAATATTGATTTTCCGGAAGGAACACAACAAGTGGGATATGCAGATGATGTTCTAATACAAGCTCCCACCTTGGGAAAAATTGAACAGTCCATTGAACTCCTTGGAAGGAAGTGTATTGAGCTCGGTTTCACTCTCTCCACAAACAAGACGAAGGCATACTCCCATCACAAGCGGAGAGCAAATGAAGAACTGCAAATTAATGGTGTAACACTTGAATGGGTTGACCACTATCGGTATCTTGGCGTCACTGTCGGCTCTAACAAGGGGAAGAAAGAGGAGCTCAATCAACTCATAGGAACATGCAAAAGTCGACTCAGGGCACTGAAAGCTATGACCTGGAATGGACATGGAGCCTCTATTGCCGTGCTTAAAATGATGTACACAGCCTATGTGCGCTCCGTCATAGACTATGCCGCACCAGTTCTGTGCACCTACTCCCAAAGCGATATGAAAAGGCTTGAAAGCATTCAAAATGAAGCCATGACAATCATTCTTGGAGTTCCAAGAACTGCCAAAACGTCTAATCTACGAGAGGAGTTGTCCCTTCCCAGTGTTAAAAGCAGAATTCAGGAGCTGAATGCTAAGCTTGCAATTAGGATCGCCAGAGATCCCCATTACAATGATATTGCTAAGAAAAAACTGAGCTCTGTGCTACTTTCAGGGGGAAACAGGAGAAGCAAAAAATGGCATCACAGATCAGTCTGCTACCTCGAAGAGCTTCACCTGCTTGAGCAAGCCCGTGAGCTCCTGCCTGTAGAGAGGTTACCTCCCTGGGAGGATGACTCATGCAAGATCATCATCAATGAAATGGCGATGAAAAAATCCAACATGTTACCACAAGAAATGAGGCACAAGTATCTCGAGGAAATTTATAAAGAAGCCGGAGATGAACTAGATCAAATCTACACTGACGGGTCATCTAATCCTGTCAATGGCAGGGCTGGTGCAGGATACACGGTAATCAAGGATAATACTTTCCAACGCAGAAATGAAGAAAAAGCACGTATTGAGAACTATGCCTCTTCAACGCAAGCAGAGCTAACTGCCATTGTTATGGCGCTAAAGTTTCTTGAACGGAACACTAATGGTGCAGTGATTTGCACCGATTCAAAAGCAGCACTACAAAGCCTAAGTAAAAATCAGGCAGAAAATCTTGCAATAGTCGCTGAAATTAAGAGATCTGTGAGAGTTCTTACCAATCAGGGAAGAGTCATCAAGTTTCTGTGGATCCCCTCCCATGTTGGGATATGTGGGAATGAACGAGCAGATGTGCTGGCTGCTGAAGGCGCTGAAGGAGACCATATTGAATACTTCATACCCAAGACTCTACTACAAATTAGAGGTATTGTCAGGCAACATCACCGTGACAAGGTAACTGAGGAAAGGAGGATAGAAGCACAAACCAGTGAATCTGTACGATGGTACAACATGGTTGCAGCTGGCAATCCCAATCATTATGGCCGAAGAGGAGGAGGACGAGGGAGAGAATCAGTAATAGCGAGAATCCGTCTTGGATACAGATATCCATGGAGATATGGAATGGAAACAACAGTTGAGCAGCGAAGTTGCAGAATCTGTGGTGAGAGTGATGGACACCGCCTTGACCACTACCTGAGAGAATGTGAACACCTGAGAGACATCAGAAATATGTGTAGATTAATAAACCCCACATTGTTTGAGTTAGGAAAACACTATCTGTCAAATATTGATACTGTTCTTAAAAGATTTCCCCATTTTGCACCCGCAAGATAACGTAAGCTTTTAAGGGTTGATAGATGTTAATCTTCTTGTTTGAGGAGCTGTTCACTTGAGACAGTTAAGCAAGTCCCAGCTGTGTCTGGGTACAAGTGACAGGATGAACAACCCAGCGGGTTTTCTTCCTATTGGGGAGTGTTGTACATGCTGCTATGGCGGTGTGTCCACTCACAAGATGAGTGGCGCTGCCCAATAAACTCGCCCCTCGGGGCAAAATTTAAAAAAAAAATTAAATTCTAAACTGAGGGGTGATGCGGCACTTGTTCTTGGGGTTGGTCACTTCAGGTGACCATCTGCTGAGTTCTCGGGTTTGGCTCTCCTGGCAGTTCACATCCTAGGGGTGTCCACGTCCTTGCGGATGGCCTGTCCAGGTTCGTTCCCCTGTCCACGGAATGGAAGTCGATGCCGACTCCTTTAGTTGGCTCTGCCAGATGTTCGGGCGCCTGGAGGTGGACCTCTTCACGTCGGCGTGGTCAAGGCGTCTTCCGATTTACGTGGCGCCCTTCCCCAACTGCGAGGCCATCGGGATCTGCGCTTTTCAGCAGGACTAGTCGAGGTGGGGGTTCCTGTACCTCTTGTTCCCGGTTTCAGCTGCTGCTCAAGGTCATGGCTCACTTGGAGACTTACCAGGGTCGAGTGGTCCTCTTGGGCTCGTGCTGGTCCGACCCAGGTGTGGTTTCAGGCACTGCTTG
>WNGS01001312.1:21089905-21130636 GCA_020271785.1 Procambarus virginalis | reverse complement strand
CGTTGTTTTACTTCCAGTTGTACTCGCTCACGCTCACGCAGTAATGTAGTCTCTCGTTCTTTGAGGGCCATCTCTCGTTCCTGTTGTTCCTTGAGTAATGCTGCCTCTCGTTCCTTGATGGAAGCTGCTTCCTTTTGTTGCACCCGCTCGATCTTGGCAAGTTCGAGTTTGAGTTTCATAGTGGCCAAATCATGTTTATCTGCAATAGTGTAATGTTCGTGAGTGTCAGAGTCTATTATCCCTTCATCTAAAAAGTGATCTAAGAGGAGGTTATGTATTTCATGCTTGTTGGCTCCGTGGGGAACATCTAGTTGATACTCATGTGCAAGAGTTTGTAATTCGATCCTCTTGGCATGACTTAAGTTCCCTATTTCACCTACTGGATCTGTACGGAAAGCTTGGAGACGAAACATGGTGAAATTAGCAAATAAATGTGAAACGAATATACTGTGGTGATATGGTGAATGTCAGAAACAGGACAACGTGGCAACTGGTACCTATCCTGTGGAATTGTTAAAAATTAATGTTAATTCAAGATGGTAAATGATTAATAAATCAAGATCGCAGGAAATCTTGTACCCGGTACTCACTGTGGGAGAATAAGGGCAAGAAAATCCTACTAATTAGTTGAAACTGAGTTTCTAAAACAAATGAAACATTTAATTGTTCCAAGAGTGAATTAGGTAGTCCAAGAATGTAGGCATACCTTGCCGAGTCTCTATAGGACATAAAGCAAGTTTTTCTCACTGAAATGAAATATGAAACTGACAGAATTAGCGAACTTTGTGCTCTGAAAAAAGAAAGCTAATTCCCTACCTAAGTAAATATCATCGTTTCTGACCGACGGGTAGGGGTGCGAGTGTCAACTGGTGACGAGAACTATTGCCGAGGTCCCAACTCGTCAATAAAAGTCCGTGCTAGAGAAACTATGGCCCTCTTTATCCTCCTAGAGTCGGATTGCAGAAATTAGGTGCTATTGACCCGGAGACAGACCACAGTACCAGGGTACCAATATGGTGATCTGCCGAAAATCTGAGAAATATCCTAGGGACAAAAGGTGGTAAACACGGGTAATAACACGGAGGGAGAGACGACCAATTAAGAGTATGACTGAAGCCTACAGTCACCACGTAATCCAAAGTTGTCTCACACTCACCATATGCTACTCCCGGAATGCACAATACACACAGCACCATATGAATAATAAAATTGATTATTGAAAATAGTGAAAAGCAAGAGTATTAAAGCCAAGTACGCTTACCACAAATTACCAGTACCTGAGTGAAGCTCCTAGGACAGGCCCCCAAGTATATGTGATGGTAAAGTAGTGGAGTATGGATGTTCGGCAGTCCGCCAATGGCAGGTGTCAAAGCCAGGTCACATATAGCACAAAAAAAAGAAAGACTGCTTGCCTGTTTGTGGTAAGGTAAGGGAAGACACACAAAACACAAAGTATAAACAATGAAATTTAATTACTCTAGAAAACAAATTTAAATAAAGACAATCCCTTGGCAATGACTAGTGCAAAATTAACAAGTGAAAAAACGTATAACAAAAATGATTAAGTGACTGGTTACGTTAACAAGAATGCAAAGATTAATAAGTGGTACTGAGAATATTAACAAGACACAAGTGGTGCAAGAGAATATTAACAAGATTTAATAATGTGCAGTCACTGCACATTCTCTCATGTGTATTATACATATATAAAACGCTGAACTGTAATGCCAATCCTGACCTCAAAAGCTTCATTGAAAGTTGTAACAGAACCCATGAGCACCACACCAGAAATAAATACAGTTTTGATATTCCAAGAGTACGACTTAATCAAACTAGAAATGCTCTACAAATCAAGGGACCCAGAATGTGGAATGACCTTCCCAACCATGTTAAAGACTGTACCTCTCTCAACCAGTTTAAGATTAAAACTAAACACTACCTGATAAATTCCCTGTAACCTACCTTACCACTTTATTGTCAACCCATGTCTGTTATTTTTTTATTCAAAGCTGTTTGTCTAGCTATTGTATTTGTGCTGCTTTTTCAGTCATGTTCCCCCCTTTTTTTTATCTTTGTATCTGTTCTCAATACATTTTATTCTTTTTGCTCAATTAGTATTAAGTTTTAGATATTAATGTTTTTCTTGCCCGAAACGCATTGCGTAATAGTGGCTTTAGGCATTGTATGTACTAGCTCTATCTATAAATCCACTTATGTAAAATCACTTTATGTATGTACCTTTCCTGAATAAACATATTTATTTATTTTATTTATTTATTTATTAGCGCAAGTTAAAAACCTCTACTTGATACACAATGTATATCAGTTAGGTGTTCACAGCTTCGAGCACGAGAATATTCTGAGGAAAATCTGCTGGTGCGATCTAGACGTCAGCTTGGCTAGATGGCGTGCATGGTGCGAGGCAGGAGTGGTGCGGGCGTCGCCAACCAATCAGGATGCAGGCAGGTGAAGACTGGTAGTTGGCTCGTTGAAGTGCAGGCGACGAGCTGGCTGGTGAGGAGTGGGGGGGTGCAGGTGGGGTATGCAGGTGCGTGTTGCTGCCTTGACAAACGTTTTGCTACTGCTGAACGTATCTTGAATGTAGCATTAAACGTGACTATTGAAGGGAAGAGCAGGCTCAATCTCTCTTGAAAGAGATTATCGTCACAATGTATATATATATATATATATATATATATATATATATATATATATATATATATATATATATATATATATATATATATATACATATATATATATATATATATATATATATATATATACATACATATATATATATATATATATATATATATATATATATATATATATATATATATATAATATATATATATATATATATTGTGACGGTAAAGTGTTGAAGTGTTGATATTCGGCAGTCCTCCAATATCAGGTGTCAATGCCTGGTCACACTTACAAAAAAAAAGAGACTGCTTGCCTGTTTGTCTGTGGTAAGGTAAGGGATGACACGCAAAACACAAAGTATAAACAATGAAACTTTAATTAATTTAGAAAGCAAAATATAAATAAAGACAATCCCTTGGCTATGTACAGTGCAAACAAACAAGTAAAAAAAAAAGATACAACATAAAAATGACTAAGTGAATAATTACTCTAACAATGTGACAAAAATGATTATATAGGTGCTGAGAATATGAGTGCAAGCTTAGAACCTCCACGTGATACAGGACGTATAACAGTTAGTTGTTCACAGCTAAGAGCACGAGAATATTCTGAAGATTACGGCTTCAGCTGGCCCAGACGTCGACTCGGCTGGATGGCGTGAGTGGTGCAGGTGTAGATGTACTGCTGGTGATACCAGCCAATCAGAAGGCAGGCAGGCGAAGAATGGCAGTTAGCTCGTTGAAGTTGGGCCCTGAGTCGGCTGACGAGGGGGGGAAGGGGGGTTTGCAGTGTACGTTTTGCTTCCTGGTCAAAACGTTTTGTGCTACTGGTGAACGTATCTTTAATGAAGCCTCTTGTACTTGTGATATGATGTAACTTTGATAAGGAAGAGCAGGCTCAATCTCTCTTGAAAGATATTATCGTCACAATTCTCCCCCGAAGCCTGCGGTTCCGGAAGAAGTTACATCTTCAGGTGGTAGAGTGGTAGGTGGAGCTGCCTCTACCTCATGAACTCTGGAGAGGGCGTCGGCTATAATGTTGTCAGACCCCTTGATGTAGAGATTTCCAGGTTTAAATTCTGCAGGTATCAAGCCCATCGTGGAAGACGTTTACTGCTGAATTGGGCTTGCTGCAGGAAGCGTAGAAGATTGTGGTCCGAGTAGATGATGGTTGACCGGGCACTTTTCAGGTGTGGTACGAAGTGCTGTAAATTCAGGACGATGGAGAGTGGCTCCTTCTCGATAGTGCTGTAATTCTTTTGGTGTTGTAGAACCTCCTCGCCTCGTTGTTGCATCAGGAGGCCCCCCGATGCCGGTAATACTGGCGTTGACATGGAGTAGGAAAGGCTTTGTGATATCTGGCGAGGCGAGAATGGGATTAGAACATGGTAAAGGAGCACCATTATTTTCCAGAAAATAAGTATGATGATCAGTTAGGATTTCCGAATTGGAAAGCGCTGACTCAGTGTCATTGCTTTCGGGAGGAGAAGCAGGGAAAGTCTCACTGTGGAGGTATTGACCTTTAAAGGAAGAGGATGTTATCAACACAGTGGGAGGAGTACCATTATATAGCTTCAGGAGGTTGACGTGGCACAACTGGGTCTTCCGCCGCCTATCTGGAGTCTCTAGAATGTTGTTGTGGTTGTTTCTGCACTCCTTGATGCGGTAGAGTCCTGAAAACCTGTTTTGCAAGGGAGAACCTGGGATAAGAAAGTAGGCAAGCACGAAGTCTCCCGGTTTAAATTTCCTTACCTTGCTGTTCTGGTCGTAATGAGTCTTCATCCTCTCTTGGGCTTTCAATAGATTGTCCTTAGCAAAGGTATGCACCCTCTCTAGAATGTGTTGTAGGTTTTGAAGAAACTGGGGCACATTCTGATGCTCACTGAAGGTGGCATCACGTAGAGAGTCCTTGAAAGCTTTGAGAGGAGTACGGCACTTATGTCCGTAGAGCATCTCATAAGGAGATACTCCTAGAGACTCATTTGGAAGACTTCTGAAAATACACATAATGAGGTCAAGTTGTAGTAGTATGATTCGTGCCAGATAGGGACACTTAACAAACAATGGGAGGTACTTATCAAACAATGGACTCAGAGGCGAGGAGCCAGATAGGCCCACTTATCATTCAATGGAATCAGAGGCGGTGTGCCAGATAGACCCACCTCAAATGTAGTCTACGGTGCTCTCTTCATATTTCACTTACTCTGGGTATCTCCTTAAACACCATGTCATTATTTAGGGGTAAAGGAAATATATTCGAACAAGTCTGAATAGCCCCCCTTAAATAGGAGTATTTAAGGTGTATTAAATTATAAATCTCCCCCCCCCCCCCAAGGGTTAAAAAAACATTAAATAATTGATTAAATGCTTTATTAGGTAAAAATACACCTAATGTATAAGTAATTATGTTAGTTAATAATTGTAGTTTACAGTGTGCTCCTGCCATATTTCACTTACTACAGGTCTACCCCCCCCTTATCCCTCGTCCCCCTCCACCTCCCCATCCTCATCTGAGTAGAATTCTGACGTCTCTCCGTCAGTGATGAGTGGGGGAAGGTCTTGACCCCCATCCCCCCCTCTCTTGGGGGTGTGGGGGGGAGTTGGGTGGCAACCCGTCCTCGCAAATTTAATAAGTCAATATTGACTTATTAAATATGTGCATAGGTGACATACTTAACTTAATAGTTTCCCTTGAAAATCTTCATAGAAAACACCGAACTTACCTAACCTTGCTAGTATGTTAAGACAAGCATCTTATTGCTTCGTAATTACAATTATTACCTAACCTATACCTATAATAGGTTAAGTAACAATTGTAATTACGAAGCTATAAGATGCTTATTTTAACATACTAACAAAGGTTAGGTAAGGTCGGTGTTTTCTATGAAGATTTTCAAGGGAAACTATTATGTTAAGTATGTCACCTATGCACGCAGCTAATAAGTCAATATTGACTTATTAAATTTGCGAGGACGGGTTGTGGGTGGACACCTTTTGGCTGAGTTTCCTCCTCTCTCTCATCTGAAGTGTTCTGGAAAGAGATGGGGAAATAATTTATAGTGATTAAAGGTTTTTTATAGGATTATATATTTATTATAAAATATTCTATTTTTTTCTCTAAGAACAACTAGTANGTTTAATTTTTTTTAAATTTTGCCCGAGGGGCGAGTTTATTGGGCAGCGCCACTCATCTTGTGAGTGGACACACCGCCATAGCAGCATGTACAACACTCCCCAATAGGAAGAAAAACGCTGGGTTGTTCATCCTGTCACTTGTACCCAGACACAGCTGGGACTTGCTTAACTGTCTCAAGTGAACAGCTCCTCAAACAAGAAGATTAACATCTATCAACCCTTAAAAGCTTACGTTATCTTGCGGGTGCAAAATGGGGAAATCTTTTAAGAACAGTATCAATATTGACAGATAGTGTTTTCCTAACTCAAACAATGTGGGGTTTATTAATCTACACATATTTCTGATGTCTCGCAGGTGTTCACATTCTCAGGTAGTGGTCAAGGCGGTGTCCATCACTCTCACCACAGATTCTGCAACTTCGCTGCTCAACTGTTGTTTCCATTCCATATCTCCATGGATATCTGTATCCAAGACGGATTCTCGCTATTACTGATTCTCTCCCTCGTCCTCCTCCTCTTCGGCCATAATGATTGGGATTGCCAGCTGCAACCATGTTGTACCATCGTACAGATTCACTGGTTTGTGCTTCTATCCTCCTTTCCTCAGTTACCTTGTCACGGTGATGTTGCCTGACAATACCTCTAATTTGTAGTAGAGTCTTGGGTATGAAGTATTCAATATGGTCTCCTTCAGCGCCTTCAGCAGCCAGCACATCTGCTCGTTCATTCCCACATATCCCAACATGGGAGGGGATCCACAGAAACTTGATGACTCTTCCCTGATTGGTAAGAACTCTCACAGATCTCTTAATTTCAGCGACTATTGCAAGATTTTCTGCCTGATTTTACTTAGGCTTGTAGTGCTGCTTTTGAATCGGTGCAAATCACTGCACCATTAGTGTTCCGTTCGTTCAAGAAACTTTAGCCCAACAATGGCAGTTAGCTCTGCTTGCGTTGAAGAGGCATAGTTCTCAATACGTGCTTTTTCTTCATTTCTGCGTTGGAAAGTATTATCCTTGATTACCGTGTATCCTGCACCAGCCCTGCCATTGACAGGATTAGATGACCCGTCAGTGTAGATTTGATCTAGTTCATCTCCGGCTTCTTTATAAATTTCCTCGAGATACTTGTGCCTCATTTCTTGTGGTAACATGTTGGATTTTTTCATCGCCATTTCATTGATGATGATCTTGCATGAGTCATCCTCCCAGGGAGGTAACCTCTCTACAGGCAGGAGCTCACGGGCTTGCTCAAGCAGGTGAAGCTCTTCGAGGTAGCAGACTGATCTGTGATGCCATTTTTTGCTTCTCCTGTTTCCCCTGAAAGTAGCACAGAGCTCAGTTTTTTCTTAGCAATATCATTGTAATGGGGATCTCTGGCGATCCTAATTGCAAGCTTAGCATTCAGCTCCTGAATTCTGCTTTTAACACTGGGAAGGGACAACTCCTCTCGTAGATTAGACGTTTTGGCAGTTCTTGGAACTCCAAGAATGATTGTCATGGCTTCATTTTGAATGCTTTCAAGCCTTTTCATATCGCTTTGGGAGTAGGTGCACAGAACTGGTGCGGCATAGTCTATGACGGAGCGCACATAGGCTGTGTACATCATTTTAAGCACGGCAATAGAGGCTCCATGTCCATTCCAGGTCATAGCTTTCAGTGCCCTGAGTCGACTTTTGCATGTTCCTATGAGTTGATTGAGCTCCTCTTTCTTCCCCTTGTTAGAGCCGACAGTGACGCCAAGATACCGATAGTGGTCAACCCATTCAAGTGTTACACCATTAATTTGCAGTTCTTCATTTGCTCTCCGCTTGTGATGGGAGTATGCCTTCGTCTTGTTTGTGGAGAGAGTGAAACCGAGCTCAATACACTTCCTTCCAAGGAGTTCAATGGACTGTTCAATTTTTCCCAAGGTGGGAGCTTGTATTAGAACATCATCTGCATATCCCACTTGTTGTGTTCCTTCCGGAAAATCAATATTTGCAATGGCGTTCATAAGTACATTGAATAGTGTAGGGCTTAAGACTCCGCCTTGGGGGGTCCCGAGTTCCATATTCATTGTTCTGGAGACTGCTCCATTGAAGAAAACCTTGGCTTTCCTTCCTGTGAGGTAGTCTTGAACCCATTTCATGAGTCTCCCCTTGACACCCATGCATGCAAGCTCGTCTAGGATCGCAATCCCCTGTGCTTTGTCGAAGGCTCCTTTGATGTCCACAAATACAGAGTACCTAGCCGTGTCATTAGCCAAGTAATTAACTATACAATTTGCTGTGCTCCGTCCTTTAACAAATCCATTGACCCCCTCCCCTAACCTGCCTATTTTGTGCAACAGTCGGTTTAGGATGATCCTTTCAAGCATCTTGCAAGTGCATGACACGAGACTGATAGGTCTGTAATTACCAGGGTCATTGGGCTTCGGTATGGGAACAATTATTGCGTGTTTCCATTGTGTGGGCAACACTCCACTTAGGAATGACTTGTTAAACAGGTGGAGTAGTGGATTCCCAGACACTTCACACAGTGCATTGAGTATGTCGTAGGTGACGCCATCTTCACCAGGTGCTGTACTTTTACCCTTTTTCATAGCGCCCTTACTTCCTGGGCTGTGATTGGGTCCCCATATTCATCATCACTAGACAGTGCTCTTGTTATCCTAATTCTTCTGTCATCATGTCGCAGGAGCTGTTCCCTGCTGATTTCTGCAGGGAGGGAGGAGGAGGATGCTGCATCACTCCACTTGTGAATTAGTTCTTCAGCCTTACCCTGGGGGTCTTTGTGAGCCGCAGGCCGGGCTCTGCCACCCTTAGCTATCTGAATTTTTGCCCACACCTGTCTTGCAGATGTTTCCCGTCCAATAGAGCTAGTGAACTCAAGCCATTGTCTTTCCCGCTCTTTAATCTTCTCTTCCCTGGCTACTTGACACACAGTTTTAACAACTCTTGGTTACTCTCAGTGGGATGTCTCCGGTACTCTCTACTCATGTCTCGTACATTTGCGTTAAGCATCTTTATGTAATCATTCTCATACCATTTTATTTTCTTCCTCTGAGGGTTACTTCGCCCAGGTGTACGGCGCGGAACTCTTAGACAGCTCTCAATTTGGTGATTAAGGTCATCAACAAATGTGTCAATGTCTTCTGGGATTTGGTATTCCGTGAACCAGTCACTCATCCTGTTTATGAAATGCGGCCTCATATCCGTCCGAGTGATAACCTTTTTCTTTTATTTGTCTTTTCTTCTCTTGCTCATGTCGACGGTGGTAATCAGTGCCCAGTGGTCACTACATAAACTGTGCACAATGTGTGTACTGGCATCCGTGTCCTGTGCATTCAGCAGGAGAGCATAGTCTAATCTTCCTCCTCTGAGGTGAGTTGGCTGTTCATCACCCAGGACTCTAAGGTTTTCACTTCCCCTGACAAAGAGTGACAGTTTCCGTCCATTGACATTGGGCTGATGACAGTTGGCACCAAAGTGTGGGTGTCTGGCATTCAGGTCACCGACCAGCAGGGTAGGTTCTTCATTAACAAATTCAGGCAGTGTGTCAAGGTCAAGTTTACTCTGTGGCACATATAGGTTGATTATATGTAAGGCATTATTGTTTAAGTGAAGGGTTACTCCCAGTGACTCAAACTCATCCCCATGTGCAGTCATTGATAATCTGTGCGGGAATGTTGTTATTTACAAAAGTGATGAGACCCCGTTTTCTTTCCCAGAGGGCAGGGGAGAACTTGCGATAACCGCTGAACCTTGGGTTGAAGTCATCACCTACCATCGTCTCCTGTAGCACTATGACGTCAGTTTGGTGTTCACGAGCGTATTGTATGATGTCATTAATTCTATTGCGAACTCCATTACAGTTCCATTGCAGTATAGTGAGATGTTGTTCATTGTGATTATCCATTTTGAGGTTGTTTGTCATCAGCTGTACGTGTGAAATTATGTTCACATGGTTATGTATTCCATGGTGTTGGTGTTACTGTGTGCACTGGTGTTACTGTGTGTACTGGGTTACTGTGTGCATGGTGTTACTGTGTGTACTGTGTTACTGGTGCACTGGTGTTACTGTGTGTACTGGTGTACTGTGTGCACTGGTGTTACTGTGTACACTGGCTACTGGTGTACTGGCGTACTGTGTACACTGGTGCACTGTGTGCACTGGCGCTACTGTGTGCGCTGATGTGCTGGTGTCCTGGCTGTGTCTGCTGACGTACCTCGGCAGTATGTGTTGCATCATCTTGCACCAGGCTCTGGCTTGCAGGACCTCTACTTGATGGACTCTGCCGTTGCAGGATTTGGAGGATTTGTTCCTGAGTCTTCTTAATCTGGCAGAGGGCTTTCTCAAGTTCCGTCTGCTTTTGCAATATTTGTTGGACAACTGGATGAGATCTTATCATGCGGTCTAATATTGCTGTAACACAGACCTGAGTGACGACCTCCTGGGGGTCAAGAGTGCCTGGAGGGGGAGGTAGATGGGAGACAGTGGAGGGGTCTGATTCATTGGTATGGGTTTGGAGGTTAGGTGGTGGAGGTGTGACACCGCGGGTAGAGATTGAGGTGTGGGTAGGTGGGAAACCTGGAGGGGGGGGGGGGGGAAGAGGCGGGAAGGCCTCAGGGATGGGGGAGTGGTGGTGGCTGGCTACACCCCCCCGCCCTACGCCTGATTCCCCCACCCCCACCCTGGGTTCTATTCGCTGAGTGAACACTACCCAGACTGTTGTCGGTCTATTGTGAGCTGGCGCTGGGCTGGTCCCTGAACTGTACCCTGGGCTGATCCCTGAGCTGGGTTGGGAGTAGTGAGTGGGGTAGAGGTAGATGGGTTCGTGAGAGAAATGGGGTCTGATGGGGCTTGTGCGGGGTGGTGGTGGGTCACCCCACCACTACCCCAGGCTGGTGTCTGCTACTGGAGGCTGTACCCTGACTTGCTGTGGTACTGCTCACGGAGCCATTCCTGCCCCTGTTCACTGGTCCACTGCTGTCTGCGTCGGCGTCCTTCTCAAGCCCTGCCAGCCAGGCCTCTTGCTGCAATACCTGTTCCAGGCATGATGGGACTGCTTGCAGTTGACACATCTAGGTATTACCCCGCCACCCCCACCCGGTTTAAGCTTGGCCAGACACTGCTTGGTGTCGTGATAGCCACTGCAACACCCACACCTAATTGCGCGATCACATCGCCACGTTCTGTGACCCCACTGTTGACAGTTGCCACATAAGGACGGACTGCCAATATACCTCTCCACTTTGCACGGCCTCATGCCTGGTATTTTAATGTCTTGGGGCAGGTCTCCCTTCCACATAGCAATGCTTGATTTTTGGCCAGTCCCCTGGTCCAGTGTTGCGGCACCCAAACAATCTGTTCATGGACCTTGAGAAAGTCCACGTCAATATGAGTACTATAGTTCTTAATTATAATTTTAGTTTGTCTTGTCTGTGGGTTTGCTTCCACAATTTAACTTTCTTACCGTCATACTCAAGGCTGGTCTCTGTGAAGAACTTCAGGGCACGGTAACCCTGCACCCGTGCACTAACATTGCCGCCTACACCTGCTCTCTAAGCGATACTCTGCTCTCTTGGCGCAGGCGGCCTCAACAATCCATCTAGAGAGTTAAGCTATATTCCTGGTGTTGGAAACTATTTTCAGTCCTAGTGAACACTTTTTTATTGTTTAAACACTAGACTGTTGTTTAAAAGAAATAGAGCTACTAAAAGATACGTCTTGTTGTTGACGTCACGGAATACCTATTCTCTTTTTCTTTAATGGGTAACTTATGTTATTATGTGTGTCGGATTTCTGACAGGAGTCCTAGAACAAATGATTAAATCACGAACAATCCTCGATGGTTCGCAGAGCATCCTTTAATTAACAAAGACATAACGAGAAGAGATGACTGGCACACTGGTAGTGATGGTCGCCACACTGGTAGTGATGGTTGCCACACTGGTAGTGATGGTCGCCACACACTGGTAGTGATGGTCGCCACACTGGTAGTGATTTTTGCCACACTGGTAGTGATGGTCGCCACACACTGGTAGTGATGGTCGCCACACTGGTAGTGATGGTCGTCACACTGGTAGTGATGGTCGCCACACTGGTAGTGATGGTCGCCACACTGGTAGTGATGACCGCCATACTGGTAGTGATGGTCGCCACACTGGTAGTGATAGTCGCCACACTGGTAGTGATGGTCGCCACACTGGTAGTGATGGTCGTCACACTGGTAGTGATGGCCGCACACTGGTAGTGATGGTCGCCACACTGGTAGTGATGGTCGACACACTGGTAGTGATGGTCGCCACACTGGTAGTGATGGTCGCCACACTGATAGTGATGGCCGCCACACTGGTAGTGATGGTCGCCACACTGGTAGTGATGGCCGCACACTGGAGGTGATGGTCGCCACACTGGTAGTGATGGTCGCCACAAACTGGTAGTGATGGTCGCCACACTGGTAGTGATGGTCGCCACACTGGTAGTGATGGTCGCCACACTGGTAGTGATGGTCGCCACACTGGTAGTGATGGTCACCACACTGGTGGTAGTGATGGTCGCCACACTGGTAGTGATGGTCGAGACACTGGTAGTGATGGTCGCCACACTGGTAGTGATGGTCGCCACACTGGTAGTGATGGTCGCCACCACTGGTAGTGATGGCCGCCACACTGGTAGTGATGACCGCCACACTGGTAGTGATGACCGCCACACTGGTAGTGATGACCGCCACACTGGTAGTGATGGTCGCCACACTGGTAGTGATGTCCGCCACACTGGTAGTGATGGCCGCCACACTGGTAGTGATGGTCGCCACACTGGCTGTGATGGTCGCCCACACTGGTAGTGATGGTCGCCACACACTGGTAGTGATGGTCGCCACACTGGTAGTGATGGCCGCCACACTGGTAGTGATGGTCGCCACACTGGTAGTGATGGTCGCCACACACTGGTAGTGTTGGTCGCCACACTGGTAGTGATGGTCGCCACACACTGGTAGTGATGGTCGCCACACTGGTAGTGATGGTCGCCACACACTGGTAGTGATGGCCGCCACACACTGGTAGTGATGGTCGCCACACACTGGTAGTGATGGTCGCCACACAATGGTAGTGATGGCCGCCACACTGGTAGTGATGGTTGCCACACTGGTAGTGATGGTCACCACACTGGTAGTGATGGCCGCCACACACTGGTAGTGATGGTCGCCACACACTGGTAGTGATGGTCGCCACACACTTGTAGTGATGGTCGCCACACTGGTAGTGATGGCCGCCACACTGGTAGTGATGGCCGCCACACTGGTAGTGAGGGTCGACACACTGGTAGTGATGGTCGCCACACACTGGTAGTGATGGCCGCCACACTGGTAGTGATGGTCGCCACACTGGTAGTGATGGTCGACACACTGGTAGTGATGGTCGCCACACTGGTAGTGATGGTCGCCACACTGGTAGTGATGGCCGCCACACTGGTAGTGATGGTCACCACACTGGTAGTGATGGTCGCCACACTGGTTGTGATGGCCGCCACACTGGTAGTGATGGCCGCCACACTGGTTGTGTTGGCTGCAATGTAATGGGTTCCCAGCCTTTAACCTCACTTATTGGTTAAATGCTGGTCATTGTAATTTAATATATACCGAAACCAGAGTTCTACTGTGTAACCTTCAGTTCACCTCCTCAAGATCTAAACGTTTGACCATTTAGATGTCATGACTAGAGGACACTGTACCCTTCTGCGTTATCCTGCAAGGCCTCTGAAAACGCCGCCACCACCTGCTTCCCACTGAGAAATTTCCTCAATTGACGGTGGAGCAGGATACCGTCTGTGACGGTAATCTCTTCAAAGAGAGGTTTGGCCTGCTCTTTTCTCCATTATGTTACTTCAGTACGTCTATAGCATCAAAATACTACATTCAAGAGTAGTATATATATAGTAGAATACGGTTCTACAGGGGGTATACGTACCCTACACTCGCTCTCCAAACCCCCTCGCTGTCGGCGCACCACCCTCGTCGATCACCAAACTACCACCTCCAGCCAGCACGCTTCCCATTGGTGAATCAGCGACTCCACTCGACTTCAGCGCCATCTGCATTGCCGATGACTGAGCATGCACGAGCAGTTGGCTCTAGAATATTCTGTGCTCTCATGGCTGATTCTTCTATCTAGCATATGCTCTGTGTATTAGTGGACGTTTTCAGCCAGCCAATTTTCTCAGCACCTTTGACTCATTTTTTTGTCTTGTTCATTGTAAAGTAATGTAACCATTATTTTATTTATATTTTTTTGTCTTTGTATTTTTGTTTAATTCGCACTGTACATAGCCAAGGGATTATCTTTGTTTATATTTGTTTAAAGTCAATTAAAGTTTCATTGTTCATACAATTTATTTTGCGTGTTTTTCCCTTTTTACTTGACAAACGGAGGCAACAGCCAATCAGTCAACTTTTTTTCCCTTTTTTTTACTAATGTGATTGGCATTGGCACCAGCCATTGAGAGGACTGCCTTACACCTACATTTTCCCATCACACGTCAAATAAGTATAAACCCCGAAAATGGATCCCCCAGTTATCAGAAAAGAATGGGATAAGTTATACGGTAGTGTGGGAATTAAATCAAAGTACAAAGTTATTATCTTAGGTATTAAATGCTTGTTGGCTTACAGGGGGACCCAATGTTCAAGCACGCGACTTAAGATCAAGAACATGAAAAACAATCGTTGGGAAAATTCCACTAAACACCATAAATTCTATAACATATTTATTACAACAAAGATTAACACTGAAAATAATTACCAAATTCATATGTTCTATTTGAACACGTCCTAAACTGAATATCTACCTAACTGAGGCAATTGGTATTTAACTACAACAATTAATGTGGATTTCAACACTGTACCAAAACTTCAGACTCAAACAATAACCTTAAAATATCACAGCCTGGCCTCGATGTTCTGCCGGCTCCAGGGAGAGATGTTATCCCCAGTTGACCCCACAGCCCACACCGAACGATCTCCACACTGACCTCGTGTGAGACTGATCCCTAGCTCAGGTACCAGATTAATCTTTGAAAAAAAGATTACAAACTAAAATTCTGTATTCATCACTGAAGGTGACTTATTCTTTCAACACAATTGGGAATTATCCAGATACTCGAGCTAGGCTAATTACAATATTCAGTAGCACTTGTATTTCACTAATTTACATGATTTTACAAACAAGAAGGATAGGTACCTATTTTCCAGTGAGTAGGTACCTATTTTCCAGTGAGTACGTATCTATTTTTCAGTGACGAAACATGCCTTTTTTCCATCAATTCAAATCTTACTGAAGTCAATTACTTCTTTGATAACCTACAATACTTATTGTCTGTTCTCAATTGACGTTAATTTTAACATAAGAACTTAACCCCGATTGATAATTCCTACTAATTCTGTAATACATTCATAATTCTCCTAGTTCGATGAGTTGACACAGGAGGCGGTTGGAGCCACCATTTTCTACACACTAAATCCTTGGGATGACCCAGGCTACCAGTCAAGTCACCCACCAACTCACTACCAACTTTCAATGTTAAATCTATGGGCTTTCTATACTAACAGTACTACTGTTACAACCCCCTCGCTCAAGTATTTAAGAAACTTTGTGTTAAATTATTTAGCACGCAGTTTCTTATTCCAAATCTCTGACTCATAATTACCACTCTGAACCAAAGCCTCCACAAATAACAAGAACTATCCTATCTAATCATCAGTGACAACCAGTAGGTTGTATAGCAATAATCATTAATACACAAATAAAAAATCCTGGGGTAGGAATCCCGACTATCCTTGTAATGATCTAGGCGCCATATCATTGGTTCCCCCTTCTCCATTCTCCATTCTCCATTCTCCCTTCTCCCTCCTCCTTTCTCCCTTCCTTCTCCCTTCTCCCTCCCCCGTGGGCCATCCCCATCTTTCGTCAAGGGTCATAAAGCTTGAAGCCACTGCTCCCCTCGGCCTCCCGTCATCGGCATGGTCAGTGACAAATTGTAGAAACAAATACTCAAGGGCCAATAAAACTTGTGTTCTCAAATTTTGGGCAGCCGGCGAAAACCAACCGTCCTGTAGGATTTCCTGTCTCACCCGTGGGAATGGGGCAGGAGCCTACGGGAGTAAAACAGAGCTTTCAGAAACAAGGCCTATGCCCCAGGTCCTAAGGGGCGGGGCTAGTCAAGAATTGTCTGGTCTGAGAGTGACACTCTGCGCTGATTGGTTGAGTAGAAAGGCAGTCTCAGGAGTGCCTGCCATGCCATTGGCTCAGTTCTAGTTCACCCAGTTATGTTTAAATCCATTGGCCCTAAGGCTTGGGAGAGGCGGAGTTAATTTGGGCCTAGGAGTGTGGTAGCATTTTTTGTAATACCCGTTATATCACCCTTGTAATATATCGTAATATCTTTATTGTAATACCCTGTCCACACTTAAAAACCAGCAAACACTAATACAGGACCAGCATGACCCCTCGCTGGACTGTCACGAATATAAGCTGAATATTAAATGAGGAATATCACAAGGAATAGGAATTATTAATCTTCTTACCTTTATACAATGCCACCACCTTCCAAATGAATGAATGTGTCTATAATTATCGGTCCCCAGGAAGGAAGGGACTCGATAATCAGGGAACTCAACGGACCAGTGATTGAAATTGAATGGATTACTTTAGTCTTATTGAACTGAACGGGAGGCTCTCGCTTTACTTTATTATTCCTAAGAATGGAGAAACACAGGGAATTTCTAACACAGCACATGAAAATCACATGAATAGATAACACCATCAATAAACACAAGGGTACAGATAACTCACCAAAATGACATTAACCATTAGTTTATTATTGTAACTGTATATTTTAATCACAATTGAATTATAGCCTACTCTAATAAACATCTACCAAAATAAAAGAAGCAATGGATAGTAATAATGACGTACAAGAACAGTGGAGCACAATTACCTTTCAAGACTGCAACTTGCCAAAAGATGTTGAATGGCTGTTCGCAGGTCAGTTGACCTGCACCTTTACGTTGAAACTCCCCAGACACACTGAATCCTCTCTCTTACAAAAAATGCTACCACACTCCTAGGCCCAAATTAACTCCGCCTCTCCCAAGCCTAAGTACTCATCGAACGTCCTGGAGTAGATAACCACATCATCCAGGTATGCTAACGAGTGCCTTCCCAAGACTGGACTGAGGATATAATTAATAGCCCTCTGAAATGATGAAGGCGCTGTTTTTAACCCGAAAGGCATCCGCTTGAATTGATAAGTATGAACCCCATCAGAGAAGGCGGTCTTCTCTCTATCTTTCTCAGCTACTGGTATGGCCCAATACGCAGATTTCGCATCCAGAGTGGAAAAGTATTTTGCTGCCCCAAACTGATCTATTATTTCTTGTATCCGTGGCAAAGGATACACATCACCTTTAGTAATTTCATTTATCTTTCGGTAGTCAACACAAAATCTATAACTACCATCTGGTTTACGTACCAACACTACTGGCGACAACCATGGTGATGTACTAGGCTCTATCACATTCTGTCTCAACATCTTCTGACACTCATCCCTAATTACTTCCTTCGCCCGTTTCGGAAGCCTCCATTGACGGGTGTAAATAGGAGTATGATCACCTGTAGGAATCACATGCTCGATCCTATCCAGAAGCCCGATTTGATCGTCTTCTGTTGCAAACAGTCTAGGGAATTTACGTAAAATCCCTCTCAAAAGTTTCCTATCTGACTGTTGCACATGTTGCAAATCCAGAGCCGAGATTAATTTATCAACTTCCTGAGTATTACTACTTTTTCCTGTCTCGGTCTTGTGTTTCCCCTGTGTGCTACGATCTGTAACATTCAGCGCACTACATTGTGCTGTGGTGGCTGGCATCTCCTCCTGGCTTTGATACTGAAAAAATCCTGTATTTTCTACAATTGTAGCCTGAGACACCCTATCACCTGCCCTGAAACGATAGGTTTTGTGCGAGAGATTGACAACTGGGATGAGAGCACCTTTATCAAGCACTGTGATCAAATGATGAGGGATCAACAACCTGTCACATCTCCCAGCCACCTGAAGGATGGTACCTGGTGCAATGACTGAGACGTTGTCACTATTAGATAAGGCGGGCTTCAAACTTAACGTGAGTAAGTGCACTCTGGCATCTCAGAAATTCAAGTTTCTGGGATTCCAGGTGAGCACAGATGGTATCCGACCTGACCCCGACTCCTGTCGTGCCATGGCTGACATGCCAACACCTAAGACAGCAAAAGATGTTCGAAGGTTTCTGGGGGCAGCCGGATATTTCCGTCGCCACATTGAGGGTTTTGCAAGTACAACAGCACCGTTAACTGAGCTTACTAAGAAAAATGTTAAATTCGTTTGGAAACCTGAGCATAATAACGCTTATGCAAAATTAAAAAGTCAACTCATTACAACCCCAGTATTGGCAGTACCTGATTTTGATAAGGAGTGGGAAGTACACACTGACGCCAGTGGTATAGCTATTGGTGGGTGCTTAATGCAACGTGATAATGACAATCTTCCTCACCCTATTGCATATTTCAGCAGGAAGGTTAAGGGTCCGGAGGTCCGCTATTTTGCAACGGATAGGGAAGCTTTGGCTGTGGTAGAAAGTGTTAGGTACTTTGAACCGTATCTTTTCCAACGTCACTTTGTCATTTATACAGATCACAGGGCTTTAACTCATATTTTTAAGAAAAGAACTAAGTGCCCTCGCATGTCCCGTTGGTCTCATGAACTAGCTGCTCACTCGTTCCAAATACTTTACAAGCCTGGTCCATCACATGTTGTACCAGACACTTTGAGTAGAAACATTGCTACTATTAATGTAAATCTTAATATTGAAAATATTTCCAGCGAGAAAATGCGAGAATTCCAGATGAACGAACCAAGGTGGAAAGAAATTATTGAACTGTTAGAGGGAGGAAAATATCCGTCAAAGAAAAGTAATTTAGCAATTCATGATTTTGAAATGAAGGATGGGGTCTTATTTTATGTAAAGGGACAGAAGGATCGTGCAGTTTTTCAGCTGGTTATCCCAGAGGTATTGAAGAAGTCAGCGCTGAAACTCGCGCATGCGTCTAAGATTGCAGGTCATCCGGGGATTTTTAAAACTCACATGAAAGCCAAGTCACTCTTTTTCTTCCCCGGTATGTTAACAGAGGTCATTAACTTCGTTAAGTCCTGTGGTCATTGTCAAAGGAGGAAAGGTACCCTTAAGGTACAAGCTCCATTGCAAGAATTCCCAGAAATTTTGGAACCTTTAGATCGGGTGGGGGCTGATCTGATTGATCTGCATCACAGTCATTCAGGAAACCGTTACGTATTGGTGTTGGTAGACCACCTTTCCAGGTACACCACACTGATTGCATTGCCTCAGAAAGATTCACGAACTGTTGCAAAGGCGTTCTTAGATAGGTTTGTCACTGTATTCGGTCCCCCTAAAGTATTAGTTTCTGACCGAGGTCAGGAATTTAATGGGAATATTTTCAGAGAAGTATGTAAAATTGTAGAAACCACTTCAGCATTCACTACGGCTTATCACCCTCAGGCTAACGGTATGACAGAACGGACGAATCGATCAGTTAAAGATATGCTTGCAATTCTTGCAGAGCATGATGTCAATTCGTGGGACGAACACCTCCCCTATGTCCAGTTTGCTCTGAACACTGCCATCCATCAGTCCATTAACACCCAACCCCTTTTGTTGTTCACAGGTCATTCATGTAATTTCCCATCAGGTCTGCTTAACAGACATAATATTGCATATGGGGAAGACTACCCATCAGAAGTTTTAAATAAGATGAAAAATGCATGGAGAATTGCAGCTAGGGCTTCCAAGACAGCACGAGATCGCTATGCTCAACATTATGACAAAAAGGTACGACCCCTTGAATTGAAAGTCGGGAGTCTTGTGTTGAGAGTTAATGAGGCGGCTCCCGCCAATCAGAGTAGGAAACTTGCACCTAGATGGCGGGGCCCTTACCGAGTAATTGAAAGAAAAGGTCCGGTTAATTTTGTTATTAAAGGTATTTTTGAAGACCAAGTTGAGAGAACAATTCATATTAATAAATTAAAACCTTATCACGCGAGGGAGGAACTAGAGCTGCCTTCAGCAAGTCTAATTCCTGACCTGTCTAATGATCCAAGTGATGAGTCAGATGATGAGGATGACCTCCTGTCAAATCTCATCAGTAGTCAAGTTCAATCTTGTCACCCTATGGTAACAAGGTCGCGAGCTGTACAGTAAGTGTAATGATCTCCCCTAGTCAGGTTTAGTAAAAGTTCATATAATCCTGTAGAGGCAATGGTGTGTAGTTACTGATGTGCATGACTCAGGTAGCATACTTGCCTTGCTCTGGGGTTGCCAACTTCCTATACCTCAGAGTAATATCCATGCTTCCGCCATTTGTTGTTGACTGTCTTTCTCAGGTCTGACGGTACACCAGTTCCAGCCTCCCAGTCACACGTGAACCAAGGATCGAGATCAGCAGGTCTGGGGATGACCCACCTGGCTGATAAGATCGGGGTCTGAGGCACGTTACATAAAGTCCTCCCCCTTGTACCCGGTAACTCGTCAATTGGTTATCCGGAAGGGGTGACTGACGTACAGTCACCCAGCCGACACCTCACGTCACTAACGAGGTTGTCCCAGTCCAGCCATGCTGTCTTCACGGAGCAGAGTCAGTCACCATCACAGCCGGGGGCTAGCTGTCTCAAGGTCACCAACCAAGTCCACCAGCCGCCAAGTCAAGACTGCGGAAAACCGGAAGTGGAAGACGAGTGGTCTACGAAGAAGAACGCTAATTGCAACGACTGTAGCTCTCTCAAAACCTGCGGTTGCGTCGTCTGTGGAAACGAAGAGGCAACACGGCGGTCCCGGGTACGAACAGCACTACCCCTACAGAGTGCTGCTGTTTCGCCAGAGGAGGTACAACCCTGTATCTCGGCCCAAGCTCAGCTGCACGAGGGGTTGCACGGAAAGGTGTACCGGCCCAGTAGTACCGGGATAACAAGTAAACGTCGGTAGATGACGTCGCCCAGGAGCTGAGGCAGGGCCCACCTGTCCTGTCACCATGCCATCCTCTTCAACGCCACTCGAACCTCACTACCAACGCGAGACATCATGACACGTCGAAGCTGTGCTCTACGGTGGCAGCCATGGTTAACAACAATCCATCATGACTGTTTGGAAGCGATAAGAAGAGGTGAACCCGGGTTCCTGTTAGCGGGGTCCACCTGAGCTGACAGCCGCCAGCTGTCAGCTGTCACGCAAGCCAGGACGGGCAGTACGAGACCCCCTGTACTGTCCGTAGTTGGCCGAGGCCGGAAATGGAACTTCCAGATGACCAGGATCTTCAAGCAACTTGAGGTAGTCGCCGGAATCTACAGCAACGAGATGTCACCAGGACCGAACGATAGAACTTTTGTATAGAAAAGTTTATATAAAATGAATTTTAAGTAATATAGTAAACTGTGTTAACTCGGAACAGTTAGTTCAACTTTCTAATTTTCCATCTGATAGTAACACCTCTGTACACCTTCGGAACGCTCTCTGGAACAGTATTAAATGTTGAAAACTAGAACTAGTGAAATAGAAAAAGAAATCTAGAAAGTGAACATCTAGAAATTGTTACTAGAAAATTACCTTGTCTCTAGAAAAGTTGTTTGAGTGAACTGTTTTGAGAACCATCTAGTAGGATCTCTAGAAACGTTGATCAGTGGGGAACTTTATCTAGATTTTTCTAGATCCTAGATACTGATATTTATATATATTTTTTTTATTTTTTTTGTGGATTACTGAACAATAAGGTGTGGTACACAGTCTGAAAAATGTGTTCACCCGCTGTTGTTGTTGGTTAAGAGACATGTCTGTGGACATTGAATTTTTTTTAATAAAAATATTTTTGTGTATTTTCTTTAGGTTAAGGATTTGGACACGCTGTGGTAGGCAGTTGCCACAGGTGTGGGACACGGGGTCCCTGAGAGGGAATATTCCTCTATATTTTTGATAGAATTTTATAATTTGTTTTATTTTTGATGACATTGATTCTTTTAATATTTTTCTATGTGATGTGATGTGTTTGATTTTTGTTCCAGGTGGAATAATGGGATAGCGGAAGGCTATCGGCTGTTTTTAGCTAGTGATTGTTGTAGGTTTGGATTTGGTTCTATATCAAGACAGGTATAGGATGTTTTGTCTTCCAGGTAGTTGGAAGGTACAGGGCTGTATCCAAGTGGACAGCCAGGATTAGAGACGGTCTCTGTCCTTATGTTTTATGTATTATTTCTGTGTTTGTTTTATGTATACGTGCTGGGGCACACCTTTGGGGGTGCCATTATTTTTGTTTTGGAGGAAAACATTATTCTGTTTTATGTGTTTTGCCATTATTAGTTAGGATTAGATAATTATTTCTTTTGTTTGAGGCAATGGGTCATTTATTGTTGAGTTAAATGTTGGTTGTGGAGTAATGTTCATGATAGGTCAGGGTTTTGGATAAGAAAAGTGTTTGTAAATTTCTTTACACACAAATTTCTTAATTTCCGAGGAGGGGGAGTTGTAATGATCTGGCGCCAGATCATTGGTTCTCCCTTCTCCCTTCTCCTTTCTCCTTCTCCCTCCTCCTTTCTCCCTTCCTTCTCCCTTCTCCCTCCCCCGTGGGCCATCCCCATCTTTCGTCAAGGGTCATAAAGCTTGAAGCCACTGCTCCCCTCGGCCTCCCGTCATCGGCATGGTCAGTGACAAATTTTAGAACAAATACTCCAGGGCCAATAAAACTTGTGTTCTCAAATTTCGGGCAGCCGGCCCAACCGTCCTGTAGGTTTCCTGTTGGTACCGTGGGAATGGGCAGGAGCCTACGGGAGTAAAACAGAACTTTCAGAAACAAGGCCTATGCCCCAGGACCTAAGGGGCGGGGCTAGTCAAGAATTGTCTGGTCTGAGAGTGACACTCTGCGCTCATTGGTTGAGTAGAAAGGCAGTCTCAGGAGTGCCTGCCATGCCATTGGCTCAGTTCTAGTTCACCCAGTTATGTTTAAATCCATTGGCCCTAGGCTTGGGAGAGGCGGAGCTAATTTGGGCCTAGGAGTGTGGTAGCATTTTTGTAAGAGAGAGAATTCAGTGTGTCTGGGGAGTTTCAACTGGGGTGCAGGTCAACTGACCTGCGAACAGCCATTCAACATCTTTTGGCAAGTTGCAGTATTGAAAGGTAATTGTGCTCCACTGTTCTTGTACGTCATTATTACTATCCATTGCTTCTTTATTTTGGTAGATGTTATTAGAGTAGGCTATAATTCAATTGTGATTAAAATATACAGTTACAATAATAAAATAATGTTAATGTCATTTTGGTGAGTTATCTGTCCCCTTGTGTTTATTGATGGTGTTATCTATTCATGTGATTTTCATGTGCTGTGTTAGAAATTCCCTGTGTTTCTCCATTCTTAGGAATAATAAAGTAAAGCGAGAGCCTCCCGTTCAGTTCAATAAGACTAAAGTAATCCATTCAATTTCAATCACTGGTCCGTTGAATTCCCTGATTATCGAGTCCCTTCCTTCCTGGGGACCGATAATTATAGACACATTCATTCATTTGGAAGGTGGTGGCAGTGTATAAAGGTAAGAAGATTAATAATTCCTATTCCTTGTGATATTCCTCATTTAATATTCAGCTTATATTCGTGACAGTCCAGCGAGGGGTCATGCTGGTCCGTTATTAGTGTTTGCTGGTTTTTAAGTGTGGACAGGGTATTACAATAAAGATATTACGATATATTACAAGGGTGATATAACGGGTATTACAATGGTACACAGCAGCAGTAGATGTTATAGTAGAGATATTACAATAATGTTTTTAGCAAACATTACATCCTGATGACAGCCCAGTAATCTTCCCAATACATCTGAGAATAAAAACATCCTATCCCTGTACTGATATAACTAAATGCAATATCCCTAATCCTTTAGCAAAAACTAGCTAGCAAAAATCATTGGCTCTCCATTAGCCATCCATGTGTTCCAATCTAAAATATCAGAATTAAACACATAAACTGAAATATCAGTCTTTCAGGAGAGGAACACTGAACTTACGCAAAGTTCATCCCGGTGTTCCACTCACCCTTTATATTAAAACTTTAATGTCCACATGGCATTTCCTAAGAAGTGACCAGTGACAGCCCGTGACTGGCTGCCGCCGGTCAGGTGAACCTTGCTAACCGGACGTGACTCATTACTCATCTTGCCCACAGCCCACAAAACAGTCTTGATAGAAGAGACTGAAACAGTAGCTGAACCACGGAGATGCAGGACTTAGACGCACAATGATGTCTTGTGACGGAGGTAGCTGCAGAAGAGCGTAGAGGTGGGTGGTGTGTTGACAAAACAAGTGGCTCCCAATCTTCAGTCACCATGGTTCACTCAGGCGTTTCTTGATGACACCAGCCTAATAGACCGTAAACACCATGCGTGTATACCCTTGTACAGTTAACCTTGGGCCGAGGGAGGCTGTGGCCCCCTTTTATGGCGAGTCGACTGTACTCTCGTTCATCTAGTGTCCGCCTCGTTCCGCTTGCGTTACAATAGACGACGAAACCATGGATCCAACGACGATAATAATTAGTACTGCTACATGCTGGCTCCCTCTCCGATTTTTCTACATTTACTTCCGGTCTGCTTGCGGTCTAGACGACGCAGCTGGTGAGTGGTGATGACGTCGAGACAACTACCCACGATGGTGTAAAACGTTGACATCTGGTGACTGCATCCTTGTAGACAGCATACTGAGCCAAGACAACCTCGTTAGTGACGTGAGGTGGCGGCTGGGTGACTGTTGTATTGTCACCAACCCTAACTAACCAATTGGCTAGTTACTGGGTCTGGTGGGGGAGGACTTTGTGTAACATGCCTCCCCCTTGATCTTCTCAGATAGGGTTCACGAGTGGCTGGGATAACTAGGCAGGTGTACAAATCAGACCCGGGAAAAGACAGACAACAGCATGACGGAAGCATGGATATAACTCTGGGTTTGTTGGAAGTTGGAAACCCCAGAGCAAGGTAAAGTTTGCTATCTAAGTACAGTTAAAAAATCCACATCATTGCCTCTACAGGAAAATCTAATGAACTCTAAATTATACTACACTAAGGGAGTTACTTTAACCTTTACTGTACAGTGCGCGATCTTGTTACCATGGGGTGACGAGAGTGCACTTGACTACTAATGAGAGATGACAGAGGGTCATTCTCCCCATCTGCCTCGTAACTTGAGTTGTCAGACAGCTCCGCTGGGTCAGGAATTAGACTTTCTGAAGGCAATTCTAGTTCCTCCCTAGCATGATAAATTTTCAACTTATTAATGTGGACAGTTCTTTCCACGTGATCCTCAAATACTCCCATTAGGACAAAATTGACAAGGCCTGCTTTCTTGATCACTCTGTACGGCCCCCGTAATCTAGATGCTAGTTTCCTACTCTGATTGGCGGGTGCTGCTTCATTTATTCTCAAGATAAGGCTACTCTCCTTCAATTCCAGAGGTCGTACATTCTTATCATAATAATGAGCATATCTACCCGTGCTTTCCTTGAAGCCTCCGCTGCAATTCTCCAAGCATTCCTCATTTTATTGAGAACTTTTGAAAGATAGTCCTCTCCATACGAAACATTGTGTCTGTTCAGCAGACCTGGTGGGAAATTGCATGATTGACCAGTGAATAAAAGAAGGGGTTGAGTATTAATAGACTGGTGGATAGTTGTATTCAGAGCCAGGTGAACATAGGACAGGTGTTTGTCCCACGAGTTTGCATCGCATTTAGTAATGATTGCAAGCATATCCTTAACTGAACGGTTGGTAGGTTCTGTCATCCCGATTGGCTGAGGGTGGCAAACTGTTGTAAAGGCTGAGGTTGTCTCCAATATCTTACAAACTTCCTATATATGTGCCCATTAAATTCCTGACCTCGGTCCGAAACTAAAACTTTAGGAGACCCAAATACCATTACAAACCTATTCAAAAATTCTCGTGCAACAGTACGAGAACCCTTTTGAGGGATGGCTATCAAGGTGGTGTTTCTGGACAGATGGTCCACTAATACGAACACTTACCGATTGCCTGAATGGCTGCAATGGAGATCAATCAAATCAGCTCCCACTTGGTCTAGCGCTTCAGAAATCTCTGGAAATTCCTGTAGTGGGGCTTGTACCTTAAGGGCACCGTTTCTCCTCGGGCAATTAGAGCAAGTCTTTACGTACTTAATTACTTCTGACAACATTCCCGGAAAATAAAAGAGAGACTTTGCTTTCAAGTGAGTTTTAAAGATACCCGGGTGACCTGCAACCTTAGATGCATGTGCCAGCTTTAATGCTGCTGATCTTAATTCGTCTGGAATAACTAGCTGGAATACCGCTCGATCTGCTTGAGTATTTACATAATATAGTACTCCCTGTTGTAACTGGAATTCATGTATTGGCAATTTACGATTTCTGGACGGGTAATTTCCCCCTTCTATATATTCAATAATATCTTTCCACCTTGGTTCATTCATTTGGAATTCTCTCATCACTGGAATTCAGAGACACTGGAGATATTTTCGATATTTACATTTACGTTAATAGTAGCAATGTTTATGCTTAAAGTATCCGGCACTTCATGCGATGGTCAAGACTTGTATAGGATCTGGAATGAGTGTGCAGACAATTCGTGAGACCAACGTGACATCCGTGGGCATTTCGTACGTTTCTTAAAAATGTGTGTTAATGCTCTGTGATCAGTGTAGATTACAAAATGGCGTTGAAAAAGATAAGGTTCGAAATATTTAACTGACTCTACCACTGCGAGCGCCTCCCGATCCGTGGCCGAATAACGAACCTCTGGTCCTTTGACCTTCCTACTGAAATAAGCCACTGAATGGGGAAATTTTCACTGTCTCGTTACATCAAGCATCCACCAATAACTATACCACTGGCGTCTGAATGTACTTCCCCCTCTTTATCAAAATCAGGAACTGCCAATACTGGTGTTGTTCTGAGTTGAATTTTTATTTTTGCATAGGTTACATCATGTTCTGGCTTCCAAATAAACTTGACATTTTTCCCTTGTTAAATCGGTCAGGGGTGCTGATGTTCATGCAAAACCCTCAATGTGACGACGAAAGTATCCGGCTGCTCCCAGAATCCTGCGCACGTCCTTTGCTGTTCTTGGAGTTGGCATTTCAGCAATGGCGCGGCAAGAGTCAGGGTCAGGCCTGATACCGTCTGTGCTCACCTGGAATCCCAGAAATTTTAATTTCTGAGCTGCCAGGGTTTCTTTCTGTACACTTAATTTAAAACCCGCTCGATCTAACAAGGTCATAGTCTCAGTCAAATCTCCTAATTGTTCATCAAACGTCCTGGAATGGATTACCACATCATCCAGGTATGCTAATGAATGCTTTCCCAATACTGGGCTGAGGATAAAGTTAATGGCCCTCTGAAAAGACAAAGGAGCTGTCTCTAAGCCAAAAGGCATCCTGCGAGATTAGTAAGTATGCCTGCCATCAGAGAATGCTGTTTTTTCCCTGTCTTTCTGCCACTGATACTGCCCAGTATGCCGACTTAGCATCGAGAGTGGAAAAATACTTAGCAGCTCCAAATTGATCTATTATCTCCTGAATTCGGGCCAACAGATACACATCACTCTTAGTTATTTCGTTTACCTTCCGGTAGTCCACACAAAAGCGATAACTACCATCTGGTTTACGAACTAACACAACAGGAGAGAGCCACGGTGACGTACTAGGCTCTATCATGTCTTGTCTCAACATTTTCTGGCACTCATCTCTGATAGTTTTCTTAGCCTATTCAGGCAGCCTCCACTGTCTTGTATAAACAGGCACGTGGTCACCAGTTGGAATGGTGTGCTCAATCCTATCAAGGAGACCAATCTGGTCATCCTCTGTCGCAAACAATTTTGGGAATTTACGTAAAATCCCTCTCAGCAATTTTCTATCTGTCTGTGGAACATGTTGCAAATCGAGTGCCAAGATCAACATATCTATATCTAGTATGTTAACCGAAACATCTGTCTCATTATTTATCTCTGGTTGGTTATTGTTGTTTGTCACCTTTAAAGTACTACATTGTGCTGTGATGGTTGGCGTCTGAGCTGACTAATGGCGAAAAATATCTGTGTCATTCACCATAGTTCCCTGAGATACCCTATCATCCGCCCTGAAGCGAAAAGTGTTATGTAAAAGATTGACGACTGGAATGAGTGCACCTTTATCAAGCACCACAGTTAGATGATGGGGAATTAATAACCTATCACATCTTTCAGCCACCTGAAGGGTGGTTCCTGGCAGGATGTGACGTCCCACGGCTACTTTAATGAATGTAACAGAGTGTGGTGGGAAACTTCGTTTAATCAATGCATGTAACCCACATGACCTGTTGACTGTCTCTGGAAGAGACTTGAAAATCAACTTTGGGTAGTGGGCGTTATATTTCTGCTTCCTCTTAATGGAAGCAACCACTGGGGGATGGTCGATCATCTCCACTGGGTAGGAAGTCTGTCCCAATTGCAAGCTGCAGCTCCTTGCCCCTTTCTGTGCTGATAAGGAATAATCAAACCGATACAGAAAATAGGTACCCATGAAGATGTGTCCAGGAAAATCAATATTCTCAACGATCGTACATGTATGAGGTTATAATTCCCCATTAATTTCGAAGTGAAGGGTACCTTGACCCAAGATATCAATCTTTTCCCCATTTACAGCCGTTATTTTTTTTCCACTATGCTTAAGGCGTGAATATTTCAATTGGCTGAAGGCTGACTTTTTAATGAGAGTTGCTTGACTTCCGGTGTCCACAAAACTGTCAATTTCAAACCTTCCACCTTTACTTCAAAAGTAGGCCTACCATCACTAGAGGCGACCTGTCCCGGGTTTACCTTAACCCCTACATTTTGACATGAATTCCTTAAATGACCTCGGCCATAAAAATTCCAACACACTTCCTTAATAATACCGCGTCTACCAGACGCCCGCTTACTTCTTTTACATGCATCATCCAGGGATGCAACACTGGGAGGGGAGGTAGGGGGAATAGGGTAGTGGAGGGGAGGCGAGGGTGAGGAGTAGGGACCGTGGGGGATGAGGGAGTACAGGAGGGCATTTGGGGTTGAGTGGGTAGGGAGAGTGGGAGGAGGGAAGGGGGAAAGAGGTAGGATACAACGGAAGGTTGATGGGGAGGAATTGAGGGGGGGAAGAGTGGACGGCAGATTGTTGAGTAGAGGAAGTTTGAGTGGGAGTGGGGTTGAGGAGCGTGTATACAGGTAGAGGTTGAGGGAGACAAAGTTGGGTATGGATAGGTTCTGGCTGGGGTTTTCAGGCTGGGGTGGGTAAATGGGTATGGGATGGGTAGGGATAGGCAGTGGCTGGGGTGGGTTCAGGTTGGGGTGGGCATACGGCCAGGGGTTCGTAACACCCATCCTTAGCCATAGAGACACCGCCTGCATTCTTTGTGTCTTAGCTTTAGTTCTCTCTCATAGGACGGGAGAGGAAGGTCTCATATTGAGTATTTTTTTATTAATGATGATCTAACTGGTCACATCTATGTGAGTAAAACCTGTGGCACAGGATGCCACTGTCACCATCAATGACGGTGGCACTCTATCTAGGCATCATCCTATCCATATACCTCACCTTCAGTATACAGCCTCCTTGACTATACTCCTTCATATACTATTTTTTCATACGTATACTTTAATTTCGTCGGGGAAAGAAAGTGTCCCGCTTAAGACAAATAGGAGAAGAGGTAGGGTGGGTAGGAATGATTATCACTTTAGGGACTTTCAAAATTTAAAAATCTATCTCTATTTTATCATGATCTATAGAAAGATGCAGGGTGCCCCAGAGACACAGGTGGTTTTATTCAGTTTTTATTTGCTGAATAAAAACAGCTGCATATTAGGCAAAACCCAAGACGTAAGAAGATTACAAATTCTTGAAGCCCTTCACATAAAGTCGAACAACCCACTATAAATACTCAAATAACGGAACTACTCACGCTACCCACCATGGGAGTGAGAGGAGGACCGGAACACCATCGATGAGTGCAAGACCGGACATACTAATAATAATAACAATAATAATAATAATAATAATAATAATAATAATAATAATAATAATAATAATAATAATAATAATAATAATAATAATAATAATAATTTATTTAGGAAAAGTACATACATAGTTGCAGAGTTACAGTACAAACAATCTGTTTGATTTAAAGATAGAGGTAGTACATACAATACCTAAAGCCACTAGTACCCATAGCGTTTCGGGCATCATCGAGGTCTTGTTGATGTCATTGGCCAAAACCACTCAACCTGACTAATCTTTGTTGTATAAGTTATTTACTTCTTACCGCTCACCTATTTGTATATACCTGACCTCCCAGCAGTATAAATCCCACATAAGAACATAAGAAAAAAGGCAACTGCAGAAGGCCTATTGGCCCATACGAGGCAGCTCCTATTTATAACCACCCAATCCCGATCATATACATGTCCAACCCAAGCTTGAAACAATCGAGGGACCCCACCTCCACAATGTTACGCGGCAATTGGTTCCACAAATCAACAACCCTGTTACTGAACCAGTATTTACCCAAGTCTTTCCTAAATCTAAACTTATCTAATTTATACCCATTGTTTCGTGTTCTGTCTTGTGTTGATACTTTTAATACCCTATTAATATCCCCTTTGTTTTGTCCATTCATCCACTTGTAAACCTCTATCATGTCACCCCTAACTCTTCGCCTTTCCAGTGAATGCAACTTAAGCTTTGTTAATCTTTCTTCATATGAAAGATTTCTAATTTGGGGAATTAACTTAGTCATCCTACGCTGGACACGTTCAAGTGAATTTATATCCATTCTATAATATGGCGACCAAAACTGAACTGCATAATCTAAATGGGGCCTAACCAGAGCAAGATATAGCTTGAGAACCACACCAGGTGTCTTGTTACTAACGCTGCGATTAATAAATCCGAGTGTCCGATTTGCCTTATTACGAACATTCATGCATTGATCCTTTTGTTTTAAATTCTTACTAATTATAACTCCCAGATCCCTTTCGCAATCCGACTTCGCAATCTCAACACCATCTAGCTCGTATCTTGTAACTCTATCATCATTACCTAGCCTCAGAACTTTACATTTATCAGCATTAAACTGCATCTGCCAGTCCTTTGACCATTTCAAAACCCTATCTAGATCAACTTGAAGTGATAGTGAGTCCTCCTCCGAATTAATTTCCCTACCGATTTTCGTATCATCGGCAAATTTGCAAATGTTGCTACTCAAACCTGAATCTAAATCATTTATATATATTATAAACAACAGAGGTCCCAAGACAGAGCCTTGAGGCACTCCACTTACAACATTTTCCCACTCTGACTTGACTCCATTTATACTAACTCTCTGTTTCCTTTGGTATAGCCATGCCCTAATCCAGCTTAATATAGCACCCCCAATACCATGAGCCTCTATCTTTTTAATCAGTCTTTCATGTGGCACTGTATCAAAAGCTTTGCTAAAGTCAAGGTACACAACATCACAATCCTTACCACTATCAACTGCCTCAACTATGCTAGAATAAAAAGATAACAAATTTGTTAAACATGAACGGCCATTTATAAAACCATGTTGCGACTCAATTATTAATTTATGTTTTTCAAGATGAAGACGAATTTTATTTGCTATTATAGATTCGAGTAACTTTCCCACAATAGACGTTAGGCTAATTGGTCGATAGTTAGACGCAAGTGATCTATCTCCTTTCTTAAAAACTGGTATCACATTAGCAACTTTCCAAAACTCTGGCACTCTGCCTGACTCTATTGATTTATTAAATATGATTGACAGTGGGTCACAAAGCTCCTCTTTGCATTCTTTCAGCACCCTGGCAAACACTTCATCCGGCCCTGGGGATTTGTTTGGTTTGAGTTTTACTATTTGTTTAAGAACATCCTCCCTGGTAACTGCTAAACTCGTCAACCTGTCCTCGTCCCCACCCACATAGACTTGTTCGGCTGAAGGCATATTGTTAAGTTCCTCTTTAGTAAATACAGATACAAAATATTTTTAAAAATACTACTCATCTCTTCATCACTATCTGTTATTTGACCTGTCTCAGTTTTTAATGGACCTATCCTTTCCCTAGTCTTAGTTCGATATAACTGAAAAAACCCTTTAGGATTTGTCTTTGCTTGCCCTGCTATACGAACTTCATAGTTTCTTTTTGCTTTCCTTATCTCTTTTTTAACATTTCTAACCAGTTGTACGAATTCCTGTTCTAAAGTGACCTCCCCATTTTTAATCCTTTTGTACCAAGCTCTCTTTTTACCTATAAGGTTCTTCAAATTCTTTGTTATCCACTTTGGGTCATTAGTAATCGATCTATTCAATTTGTGTGGTATACTACGTTCCTGTGCTTTGTTTAGAATATTCTTAAATAAGTTATATATTGAATCCACATCGAAATCCCCATTTACATCACCTATCGCTGGGTTCATGTCTCGCTCCAAGACCGGCCCACACCCCATACCCAAGACTTTCCAATCAATTTGACCCAAAAATTTCTTAGGCTATTAAAATCAGCTTTTCGAAAATCTGGCACTTTAACAGAATTTTCTCCTACAGGTCTATTCCATTCTATGCTAAATCTGATTTCTTTGTGATCACTGTTCCCTAGCTCACTCCCTATTTCGATGTCATTAATTTGTGTTTCCCTGTTAGTTAACACTAAATCTAAAATATTATTTTCCCGTGTTGGTTCCTTAATGTGTTGCGTAAGAAAGCAATCGTCAATTAATTCTAGAAAATCTTCTGCTTCACTATTCCCTGTTTTGTTCAACCAGTTTATTCCACTAAAATTAAAGTCACCCATGACATAAATACTGTTAGATCTAGATGCCCTAGATATTTCATCCCATAGATGCTTTGCTTCCATTCTGTCTAAATTTGGTGGCCTATATATAACTCCTATTATAATATTATTTGCTTTTTCGTTTAATTCTATCCAAATAGTTTCTGTGTGTGGCTCAGTTTTGATTCCCTCTTTGAGACTACATTTCAAATTGTCCCTAACGTATATGGCTACTCCACCTCCTCGTCTAATATATCTATCTGTGTGAAATAGTTTAAATCCATTTATTTGATATTCAGCTAATAGTTCTCTATTATCTACATTCATCCACGTTTCGGTAAGTGCAATAATATAATTTTTTTCTGTGCAGACAAGAGCATTTAATTCGTTAATTTTATTTCTTAGACTTCTACTGTTTGTGTAATATACCCTAAGTGAATTGTTATTTTGAGGCCCTTCTCTTTCCCTGATCATTTTGCCAATTCCTTTCTCCCACAAACACATACTTTTATTACCTCCTTCCTCCAAATCAATTCCCATACCTTTATCTACTAACAGTTTAAACCCAAACAAACACCTCTAACCACTTCTTCCAACGAGTTCGCAACAGCAACAACCCCAGCTCTCTATAGATGAACCCCATCACGAGCATACATTTCATTTCTTCCATAGAAGTGTTCCCAGTTGTCTAAGATATTGCATTTGATTTGCAATATCTTTCCAGCCGGCAATTGACACCAAGTGCCCTCGACATCCATTCATTTCCCACTCCCTTTCTTGGAAGAATGCCACATATGATCGGGATTCCTCCCTTGCTCCTAACTAATTCAATGGCTGTCATGAATCTCTGCATTAGTTCCTCACTCCTAACTCGTCCAACATCATTATCCCCTGCACTAATACAAATAATGGGTTTGTTCCCATTTCTCGTAATAATATCATTCATGTTTCCAACAATATCACCAATTCTAGCTCCCGGATAGCACACCCTTAATCTGTTCCCCCTATCTCTGGCACAAAACGTTCTGTCTAAATATCTAACCTGGGAATCTCCCACAACCAAAATTCGCTTCGATTCTCCCTTTTCCTTTCGAGCAGTTTGAGGGACCTGCGTTTCAATGCTCCTCGTTGCTTTGCCTCCTCGTTGAACAACAGGTTCACCACAGCACTCGTCCTCTAATACTTCAAATGCGTTAAAAGTCCTTAGGTGTAGGCTATTAGTTGTCGGTTTTGCCAAGGTCTTCTTGAGACCCCTGTCTTTCACAACTTGCCAAGACGAGGACTTCTTAATGCTGGTCTCAACAAAGGCCTCCTTTGTTTCTTCCTGATGTTGCTTCAGCAAACGTACCTCCTCCCGTAGCGAATCCAGCTCTGTCCTCAGATCTCCAACTAGATTGACCAGTTCCTTCACTAATCCTTCCATTATTGCTGTATTACTACATGTTCTCTCCTTTTCTCGACGGGGGAGACATCTCCCGCCAACTCATCACAAGAATCAGTGTGGTCACAATGCGACTCAAACGTCTTAAGGTCAGAGCGACTCCACTTGACGGTCATGCTATCGGGAGAAGCAATACTTTAAAGGTCCTGAAGGATGTTACTGGCCTCGAACCCGCTGACATTAGTCAGAAAGGTGAAGATATCGTGCTCTTCTTTTCATGTGAAGAGGAGCTAGAAAAACTCCTCACTAACGATGCCATTCTTCGCAAAGAGCACCACCTACATCCTCACTTCCCACGTCAGTTCCTGGCCGGAAGAACTGTTTTTACCAGCAGGACCAGCCAGTGGATCGCTGAGCGACCTCAACATCATATCATGGTCAATATCGAGGACGAAAATCCAAACCTGTCGATATTCAACCTAGAGTTTTGCAACACCGACAAAATATCAATGAAGATTACGTTCACCACCATAGCTGCGGCCACCCAGGCAGCCACACAAGGATTCTACTGCTTCGGCCTAAAAATACCACCCCACCAAATAAAAAAGGAACGATACCATGAGATCCAGCAGTGCTTTAAGTGCTACGAGCTCTCCCACCCGACCAACAAGTGTCAGCACCCTGTCCAGAGGTGCAGCCTGTGCGTACTGGACCATCACTACTCCATATGCAAGGCAACAGTCCATCGCTGCTTGCTCTGTGATGGCAATCACCCAGCAATTTCCTACCGCTGCCCCCGCAGACAGGAAAGCATCAAGGCCCAGGTTGAAGCCAAGAGAAACAACCCTTCTACCTCCTCGACCAGAGCCCAAGCGTTCAACCCACCACCTTAGCTCTCACTAATCGACCAGAAGACTTTCCGGTCTTACCAACATGTGGCTCCTCCCAGCAGGCGACACAGCCTTCTCATTGGGGACCCAAGGTCCCACAGGCTCCTTCACAGCCCCCTGCATCACGTGCAGGCATTATCCCTGGTCTTCTTAAACTAGCGGAAAGGCTTGCAGGACCTGACAACCAGCGTTTTGTTAGTGAACTGAACGCATTATACATAGACAATGGCCTGGCCCCCATCATAGCCACTAGCGTAAATCTCACTGCCTCCTCTACCACTCCGGAGACTACCACCAGGACGACCGTGCGGTCAACTTCAACACCGACTCCAGAACCGCCCATGACCCGGGCGACACAAACAGAGGTAATTCCTTCTCCAGCTCCCAACACTCCTACCATCACAGTCTCAGCAGCCGCGCTAGCAGACGTGCTGTCTACAAACGATAACAGCACCACCAGCGCTCCTGAAATAGCTACAACCACCAATCAACGACACCTAAGCCTACCTAAGGCTGCGAGGCGAAAGACAAAAACACCCACTACGGAGGTTACGGACTCCTCAGACGAGGAAACATAGTAGGAGCTCCAGCGCCGCATCACAAATACGACATATACACGGTTCAAGACTTCCTCATGAAGGCCACGTCACCAAACTCCAACGACAGCACTACTCAGCCAAAGTCGCAGGCAAAGAAAAAACGGAAAACCTAGAGTTCGACACTAATCACACCAGCTCCATAACTGGTATAGCCAGCCCTCCAGGCTGAAAACCAGCATGAAGACCCCCATCCATCGCCAGATCTCTAGTATCAGCTACTGGTACAGATAATGGCTCCAAAGAGCCTCCACTTACGGGCTCACCATAGCCCGTGCTACTGGAACTGATTCTGAGTAGCGAATCTTAAACAACAACAACAACTCCTTTTCTCCACCACTCCTGTGCCAGGTAAGTCCACTACGGGCTCACCATAGCCCGTGCTACTTGCTCCGCTCCTGTGTCAGGTAAGTTACGAGCTCACCATAGCCCGTGCTACTTGGAACTTGTTCCGAGTAGCTGAATCTATAACAACAAAACAACTCCTTTTCTCATGGGAGACATCTCCCGTCCACGAGGCTAACTCTATAACAACAACAACAACTCCTTTTCTCCACTATAGTCTGTGCTACTTGCCCCGCTCCTCAGCCAGGTAAGTTACGGGCTCACCATAGCCCGTGCTACTTGGAACTTGT
The DNA here is from genome assembly GCA_020271785.1 of Procambarus virginalis. Lineage (NCBI taxonomy): Eukaryota > Metazoa > Arthropoda > Malacostraca > Decapoda > Cambaridae > Procambarus > Procambarus virginalis. The sequence goes on along the minus strand of WNGS01001312.1, from coordinate 21,094,409 downwards.
TCCGAGTAGCTGAATCTATAACAACAACATCCTTTTCTCTCTCCGTCATTCAGCACCGCTCCTGTGTCAGGTAAGTCCACTACCGGCTCACCATAGCCCGTGCTACTTGCCCCGCTCCCGTGCCAGGTAAGTTACGGGCTCACCATAGCCCGTGCTACTTGGAACTTGTTCCGAGTAGTTGAATCTTTAACAACAACAACAACTCCTTTGCTCACTGTGTCCTGGAATGTGAAGCTTACTTACGACCTCAGAAGAGCTTTAAGAGTCCCTGAATCTTGCAGTAATTACCCTGATGCCATCAACTCTGCCACTCTTCTGGTCAAAAAAGGTGTCCAGCAGCTGGACACCTTGTTAAAAACTGTCAAGCAGTATCCTCCCCCACGATAGCAGCCTGACGATTAAATGCGACCTCAGCACACATTATACATTTACTAAACAAAATTTACCACTTAAGGGCTATACATGCCCATGCCACCTCTTGGGTGGCTTCATCTTCATCAATTAATCAATCTTTGAGTGGCTTAATCTTTATCAACCAATTCTTTGTTTATCACAGTAAGAAGGTTATCGCGAAAACCCGAACTCAATTAAGGGCTCACTATAACAACAACAGCATGGTAAAAAAATATAAAAACACAGTTACAGCCCCGCTCCTGCACACAGGGTTGTGATGGCCAGAGTAGGTAAATATGGCTCACTATAGCCCTTGTTACTTGGAACTTTTTGTTCTGAATAGCTGAATCTAAAACAACTCCTGTGCCCCCCCCCCTCTTACGAGTTATTCATGCCCGTGCCACCTCTTGGGTGGCTTAATCTTGATCAATCAATCCTGTGTCCCCTCAATTACGGGCTCACTACAGCCCGTGCTACATGGATATTTCGTTCAAAGTAGCTAAATAGAAAACGACAACACTCATGTGTCCCTCAAGTTGCCGGAAATCCGACACACATAATAACATAAGTTGCCCCGATAAAGGAAAAGAGAACGGGTATTCCGTGACGTCGTACATCAAGTCGTATATTATATATCTCATCTCTTTTTTAACAACAGTCTAGTGTTTAAACTAAATTAAAAAGTGTTCATTAGGACTGAATATAATTTCCAACACCAGGAATATAGCTTAACTCTCTATTCCTGAAACAAAAATAGAACCACCAAACATTTGAAGACGTTGCCCCTAGAGCGTCGTCTCGTACACCAGAATCATAACAAAACACGCTGTAGAGATGGCTCCTTCCATATGAGCTGGTATAACTAGTTAGACACCCAGACTACGTGTCAGCAATCGAGCAGCCAGCACAACAGCATCTCAACAACCAAAGCAACACCCGTATCCGTCTTACCAAGTATTTTGTATATATTCTGGCCATTTTATATAACATAAATAGGTAGGCGGTTATACTGTGGGATTTGTACGTACTCTACATTACACAGCTCCTCTTATTCCATGTCATACATATACTTATATGTTTAGGGAACTATTATTAATTCCTTACATCCCAAACAGGTAATTGTGAGGAAGTTAGTGAAGCAAGAAGCTGGCTCCCAACATAATTATAGGGATTGCTACCTGCTGAACATCAAGTCTTGTTGGCCTCCAGATAGCCGCCATTATGTGGCACTCAGAGGTACAGGGCCACACCCAATTTTGATGCTACAATTACACAGCCTTAGCAGGCCCCAACGACAGTAGCAGCTAAGGCTCTTTTGTTTAATACTGTAGACATAGAATTAGTAGTTATTAATTTAATTTGCTGATATAATAGTAGATTAGGCCACCATATGTGGTATGATTAATAATTATAATTGTAACAGTAAGGTAAACAATTTGTGGTATATGAGGGAGCCACCTCAAAGTGGTTTAAGCTACAAATTGTCCCTACCATTGTGTGAGAAGTTCCAGCAGCTGAATCAGTACATACAGTCCACTTACTTACTTACTTACTAACTAAAGAACTAAAGAACTAACTCAGAAGAAAATAAAATAAAATAATATAATGCTAAAGTCAATTGCAAATTAAAGTAAATTATGTAATAATTCATAAAAGAAAAAGAATTAAAGCTGCTAGGATTTTCCCACACAAGTTACAGCCCTGCTACTGTGCCAGGTAAGTTCACCACGGGCTCATCATAGCCCGTGCTACTTGGAACTTCTTGTTCCGAGTAGCTGAATCGTAAACAACAACTCATGTGTCTCACACGACAGACATACTCATCACAGACATACTCATCACAGACCCAAGCATCTGTGGTCCATGCCCACCTGCACCATATTACACAGGGTCAAGGTTCGCCTCCGAGAGGACGTCGCTTTCACCACGGCTGAGATCTTAGAAAAGCTCTCTACCATCGGAAATGTCTCACCGGCTGACATCCTGGAGACCAGAGAAGGTGTTCACTTTCTCTTCTCCAGCGACAACGACCTAGAAAAGCTATTCGCCTCCTCCACCACGACCATTTAGCTAGATGCCGGCCTCACACTAACTCCACGACACTACCTGGCGAATAGGACTGTTTGCCAGACATATTAATGCAGTGGTCTCCGCCCCCAACGGCGACGACATCCTCGCCAGCATCAATGCCCTGAACTCACGCAGCCTTCATTACCACCAACCAAGCCTGAAATTTCCACCAACAACACCCTGATACCGGTACACATCGCCGACATTTGGCGGGCAACGTCAACCTATACGTCCACACCATCAACCGGCTGCTCATCGCAAATGGACTACCAACGGTGACGGTACCAGGTGATCTTCTCCCATCTCCTCCAAATACTGCCGGCCCGGCGTCCGACCCCAGCAACAGGCCTCACAACCAGTCCGGTAACAGGGACGCCACCCACCCTGGCTGCCCGTGCCAACGAAAACATCACATCCGAAGAAGACGACGGACCACCCGAAACTCGCACAACCGACACCAGGAGGCTCTCCAGAGCCACCACCGACGTCGACGAGAATAGCCTTTCGACCAAAGGCGAGGACGAAAGTACTAGACATGTGATCTTCATGCCGCTCAGCGATTTCAATGGCAACACTCATACGAGACGAAAATTGGCCCACAGATGTAACAAGATAACCAGCCAGAATAAATACCCAAACCCCATGTATGTCCACGCCAACACCATGAACTTCTACACTGACCTTACCATACTGAAGAAAAAATACCGCGACCCAGAAATCCACCGAAAATTTCCAGATGGACAAATGCAACTCCTGGAGAAGGACGACAAACTTGATAGTACCAGACTACCGAGCTTGTTCTATTCAGATATAAAACGTCGCCTAGCACATTAAACTTCAACCTGGCGACTAAGCTTCCTGCGGGCCATAAATTTCGAGCGACATGAAGTCGATCAGACAATGAAGATACGAGATCTCCAGTATCAGCTATGGGTACTGGCAATGGTTTCAAAGAGCCTCCACTTACGGGCTATTCATGCCCGTGAATCTTATTCACGGGCATCCCATCTTATTTGAGGACACAACTTATTATCTTATTCATCTGTAACATCATCTTATTTGCTTGCTGCTTAAAATATAAGCTTGATTCAGGCTGTTGCACACCTGCTCTGTCAGGCCATTATTGTAATGATCTGTATAAGTTGTTAGGAATAAAGTTCCCGAATATGAATTTGAATCTGTGTTATGTCGTAGCAAATAGCATTCTAAAAATTATTAATTGAAAGGAAAATTACAGGGAAATGATGGCAAATCTGGGGAAGAAATTAAACATTTTGTGTACTATAGTTTGGCTACAGTAGGTTAAGAAATGTAGATTTGCTCCCAGAGTCTCTTGGAATGAACCTATAAGATTGTATTTTTGTTTACAATGGAACGTCATTATTTTGTTGATGTTTCTAAAAGCCTTTGAACTTTGAATTCATGTTACCTTTGTGTGTCTGCAAATATGAAGTTTTCCACACAAATATGAAGTTAGTGGCTGGTGGTGGTAGCGACTTTGGGTGAGTTAGAGCAGGTGGTGGTGGTGAGTCTGGGTGAGTTAGTGGCTGGTGGTGGTGGTGAGTCTGGGTGAGTTAGTGGCTGGTGGTGGTGGTGAGTCTGGGTGAGTTAGTGGCTGGTGGTGGTGGTGAGTCTGGGTGAGTTAGTGGTGGTGAGTCTGGGTGAGTTAGTGGCTGGTGGTGGTGGTGAGTCTGGGTGAGTTAGTGGCTGGTGGTGGTGGTGAGTCTGGGTAAGTTAGTGGCTGGTGGTGGTGGTAAGTCTGGGTGAGTTAGTGGCTGGTGGTGGTGGTGAGTCTGGGTGAGTTAGTGGTGGTGAGTCTGGGTAAGTTAGTGGCTGGTGGTGGTGGTGAGTCTGGGTAAGTTAGTGGCTGGTGGTGGTGGTAAGTCTGGGTGAGTTAGTGGCTGGTGGTGGTGGTGAGTCTGGGTAAGTTAGTGGCTGGTGGTGGTGGTAAGTCTGGGTGAGTTAGTGGCTGGTGGTGGTGGTGATTCTGGGTGAGTTAGTGGCTGGTGGTGGTGGTGAGTCTGGATGAGTTAGTGGCTGG
>WNGS01001312.1:21042220-21055752 GCA_020271785.1 Procambarus virginalis | reverse complement strand
CTACAGTACGGGGCATAATCTCGAGTACTCACCAGTAACGGTACTGGGATACTATCAGATACTCGGAGTTGAGAAGGGGATAATCCAGTACCTAACCAGTAACCGGTAGGAGATATATCCGTAATCACAGTAAGGGGATAATCCTAGTCCTAACAGAACCGGTGGATACTAAAGGTACCACTTGATGGACATACCTACCAAGTATCTCGTGTACCGAACTCTGTAAGAACCTCGGATATAAGGTGCTAAAAACGCTGATCCTAACATAAAAATAAACATAAAAATAAACATATAAAAAAAAATAAAACATATACATAAAAAACATAACATAACAACATACACTAACTAAAATAAACATAAAAAAAAAAAAAAAAAAAATATAAAAAAAAAATAACATAAAATAACAGAGAAATAACATATACAAAACATAAAATATAACTAAAATAAAATAGATACATAAAAAACATAAACATATTTAAACAAAAAACCCATAATATAACTAAAGAAAGATAAAGCCTAAGATAGATCCTAAAAAACTAAACATATCACAGAAACACATAAAAACATATTCCTAACCTAAACAGACCTAAACACCTAAATAAACCGTGCACAAGCTAACATAAGCCTAAACCTAAAACGCTATCCTAACCTAAACTATTTCCTAAACCCAACCATGAACCTAACCTAACGACCTAAACATATTACCTTACCTAACTTAACTATCCTAAACTAACCTAAACTCAACTCACCTAAAACAACCTAACCTAAACCAACCTACACCTAAACCCTAACCTAACATAAACCTAAACCTATCCTAACCTTACCTAAACCTAAAACCTAAAAACTAACGTAACTATCCAAGATCTAACCAACCTAGTCAACCTAACCTAACCTAACCTAAACTAAACTAAGACCTTCTCTAACTAAACCTGAACGTAACCTAACATAAAGACAAGCCATAAAACCTAAACAGCCAACTACCTAACCTATCCTAAAAACCTTACCTAACCTAACCTACCTAACCTACCTAACACACTAACTATCCTATACCTAACCTAAAACTTCGCCTAACCTAACCAGAACTAAACTAACCGACAAACTAACATAAACCTATCCTAAACCTAACCTAAACCTGGTACCTGTGTAACCTAACGTATCAAAAACCTTAAACCTATGCCTAATAACCTAACCTATACCTAACCGAACATATCCGAACTTAACCATCTACCTAACCTTAATACAACAAAACCTAAAACCTAACCTATTCCAACTTAACTACCTAACCTAACCTAACTAACCTACCCTAACCTAAACCAAATTAAAACTAGACTAACCATCCTAACAACTAACGTATACTAACCTAACCTAACATAACTAACTAAACAACCATTCCTAAAACTAACCTAAACCTATTACTAACCACCTAACCTAACACCACCTATACGCGCATACACCTAAAAAAGACTAAACCTATATAACCTAACCCACCTAACCTAAACCTAACCTAACCTAACCTAACCTATTTCAGAGAAACCTTACCTAAACAATCCTAAACTAACATACAATAACCTAACCTATCCTAAACCTAACCTAACCTATCCTAAACCTAATAAAACCTAACCTATACTAACTAACCTTCAACCCTAACCTAACGTAACCCAACCTTAACCTAACTATTCCTAACCTATTCTAACCTACTTAACCAAAACCTCACCTAACCGTAATTCTGGACCTATACAAACCCAACCGTAACCAAATAAAACCTAAGTGTAACGTAACGTAGCATAACGTAACGTAACCTAACCTAAAACCTAACCGACTCTAACTCACCTAAACCTAAACCAACCGCTAAAACCATATTTAACCTAACTAACTAACTACCTAACCTATTCCTAAAAACCTAACCTAACCCTACACCTAACCTAACTAAACCTATCTAAAACCTAAAACCTAACCTAACTTAAACCTACCTATCCAACCTAACCTAAACCTAACCTAAACCAAACTAAACCTAAACCTAACTAAAACCTAACCTACCATAACTCGAACCTAACTTAGCCTAACTAACCATTTAGGGGACAATCTACTATACAGTGAGGATAATATTATACAGTATTATTGGCTATATTAGTCTGGAATTATTGGAAGTTGGAATTTTAGCTTTGTAATTTCTGGACTCTATAAAAAATAATAAACGAGTGTCGTTTTGGAGATTATTTCAGCACAAAGGACTTAGAAGCCACCCCCAGTTACCCAAAAAGTACTATGATTTCAATAGGATGAATCGCCAACAGGTTAAAAACAGTAGCGAGATAATTTTATCCAAACATTTAAATTTAGATATGATAAAACGGTGAGAAATGAGTCATTGAATTAATCTAAGAACCAGCGTTCGGAAGGCGGGGCCAGAGCTAGAGCTCAACCATGCAGGCTCGTCTAGGTGAACAGGTTGTGAAGGCAAAAACTCAATTTACAATTTAAAAGCAAGTACATAAGAATAGGTCAGGAATATTGCATATTCAAAAGATGGTAGAAAAGGGTTGTCCAAGAGCAAACGAGCTCGATCGGGCCGGCACAATAGAGTGGAGCACCAAGCATGGAGACGGGTAAATCTACCAGAACATATGGAAGCGTGCTAATGTAGTTACAATATACAAAAAGGGTGACAGACAAGAGGCCCTGAACTACAGGCCAGTGTCCCTAACTTGTATACCATGCAAGGTGATGGAGAAGATTGTGAGAAAAAAACATAGTAACCACATCTGAGAGAAGAGACTTCTTGTGACAACCCATCAACATGGGTTCAGGGAGGGTAAATCTTGCCTTACAGGCTTGATAGAATTCTACGATCAGGTGACAAGAATAAGCAAGAAAGAGAAGGGTGGGCGGACTGCATTTTTTTGGACTGCGGAAAGCCTTTGACACAGTACCCCATAAAAGGTTGATGCAAAGCTGGGAGAAACAGGCAGGAGTAACAGGTAGGGCGCTCCAGTGGATAAGGGAGTACCTAAGCAATAGGAAAAGAGAGTTACAGTGAGGGGGTGAGACCTCAGACTGGCGTGAAGTCACCAGTGGAGTCCCACAGGGCTCTGTACTTGGACCTATCCTGTTTCTGATATACGTAAATGATCTCCCAGAGGGTATAGACTCATTCCTCTCAATGTTGCTGACGACGCCAAAATTATGAGAAGGATTAAGACAGAGGAGGACAGCTTGAGACTTCAAGAAGACCTGGACAAGCTGCAGGAATGGTCGAACAAATGGCTGTTAGAGTTTACCCAAGCAAATGTAATGTAATGAAGATAGGGGTAGGAAGCAGGAGACCAGATACAAGGTATCATTTGGGAGATGAAATACTTCAAGAGTCAGAGAGAGAGAAAGACCTGGGGGTTGATATCACGCCAGACCTGTCCCCTGAAGCTCATATCAAGAGGATAACATCAGCAGCATATGCCAGGTTGGCTAACATAAGAACGGCCTTTAGAAACTTGTGTAAGGAATCTTTCAGAACATTATATACCACATATGTCAGACCAATCCTGGAGTATGCGGCTCCAGCATGGAGTCCCTATCTAGTCAAGCATAAGACTAAACTGGAAAAGGTTCAAAGGTTTGCCACCAGACTAGTACCCGAGCTGAGAGGTATGAGCTACGAGGAGCGACTGCAGGAATTAAACCTCACTTCGTTGGAAGACAGAAGAGTTAGGGGGGACATGATCACCACATTCAAGATTCTCAGGGGAATCGACAGGGTTGATAAAGACAGGCTGTTTAACACAAGGGGCACACGCACTAGGGGACACAGGTGGAAGCTGAGTGCCCAAATGAGCCACAGAGATATTAGAAAGAATTTTTTTAGTGTCAGAGTGGTTGACAAATGGAATGCATTAGGAAGCGATGTGGTGGAGGCTGACTCCATACACAGTTTCAAGTGTAGATATGATAGAGCCCATTAGGCTCAGGAAACTGTACACCTGTTGATTGACGGTTGAGAGGCGGGACCAAAGAGCCAGAGCTCAACCCCCGCAAGCACAACTAGGTGAGTACAACTAGGGAGTACACACACACACATCATAGTACAGACCCTAAGCATACTTTTAGGACTAATCTTTAATGCGTCACTTACACAGGGGAAATTGACGAGCTGCTGGAAGAATGCAAAATTTGTGCCTGTCAACAAGAAAGGAGGTAGAGGAGAATCACTTGACTACATACAAGTGTCGTTCACAAGCATCCCCCTACAAAGTACTTGAGAGAATTATAAGGCTAAGACTAGTTGCACACCTAGAAAGAATTTTGTTTGTAATTAAACAACAACACGACTTTAGAGAAGGGGAAATCATGCCTGACGAACCTACTGGAGTTTTATGATAAGGTAACGAAAATAAGGCAAGACAAACAAGAATGGGCAGATTGCATATTTCTACACTGCCCAAAAGTCTTTGATGCATTACCACACAGAAATTTATTATACAAACTTGAGAGGCCGGCGGGAGTAGAAGGAAACGCACTATCATTGGTAAGGAATTACCTAACAGACAGGTGTCAGAGAGTGATAAAGAGCGGCAGAGAGCATGCCGGCATCACGCGGCCTCAGTACCAACAACCACCGCTCATCCAAGGTAGGTCAAGTAATTCTGATTTGCAAACTTTGATCATTACCTTTGATGGCGAAGATGGGAATGTTTTCAGAAATAGCAGGGCACAAAGTATCTTATATAATGCCATTCCCAAGATATTCGGGATGAAATTGCACGATATCGGGCATAATAAACAAAGGAACTTGATCGCAGTGGACCACAAACAGAGCGAGGAACTAGAGCTTTCAGACATTACTGTCATCTGTGGATACAAAGTCAAGTGCTACTAACCACTAGGGGACAGATTAGCGAAATATGTAATCCGACATGTTGTAGACGTTAGTGCAGAAGACATCAAGGTACAACTTCAGGCAGCTGGCATTCCAGTCTTTGGAGTTAAAACATTTATGAGAAGAACAAACGAAGAACTGAGTGATACAGGCACTGCCCTGCTTACTTTCTTAGACTACATTCCCCTGATAGGATTTTGTTAAAGGACTTCCTCCATAAACTAGAGGTGTAAGTACCAGGCCCTACTTAGTGTTTTAGATGTGACGGTTTTAACCATACCTCGAAAGGCTGCACCAAAGACATTACATGTTGGAAATGCTCTGGTTCCCACTACACACAAAACTGTGCATCAGATATACTCACCTGCCCCAACTGTGGAGGCGATCATGACATTACATTCAAACAATGTCCTTCATAGATAGCAGCAAAAACTAAGGTTCTCCCTTCCACCAACCCGCAATACAGTAGGTAGTGCATTGAAACAACCTAACTCAGCCCATCATCAACCTCTACATCACACTCAACCACAACCTTTGTGTGTACCTGATATGTCTGTCACCGACAATCCCGCTCCCCCAGAGTCCAATCATTTCCCACAAAATGTACAACTGAGTCCTGATCTTGTTAAAACTCTTGTCACTCGCATCGAAAATGCACTAGAAAAGATGCTGGACTGACTTCTAACTAAATTCTTTACACAAGAATCACAACTCACTCCTAAGGCTGCCCCAATAGACATCCCATCAACAGCTACAGACACTGATATCCGCCCAAACAAAGCTACCATTGCTAGACACACATCGTTTGAACAAATGATGTAAAAATTCCTAAATAACTCGTTAGCATGCCCTACCAAAATCATTCCCCAGGCAGACTTGCCACAAACCCCAACCCCCAGTACCAAGAGTAAGACACAGCTCCCATCCACATCCAGGTATCCAACACGTACTACTATTGACATGCCAAGGAAAACAGACGCATTCATAACCCAAACATCCTAAATGGCTCCCCTAGCCTTCATGACTTGGAACGCAAAAAGCATTAAAACATCCCTCACAGAACTTAAACAATTCCTTTACTTATCCAAACCGGATTTAGCTTTCATAACCGAATCCTGGCTCACCCCCAAACAAAATCCTATTTTTAAAAACTTTCAGATGCAGAGATTGGACAGACCAAACCGTATGGGGGTGGTATTTTCCTCCTAACACGGAGTAATATGAGATGTAAATCTGTAACACTCACGCATTTTGTGAACGGTAAACTAGAAATTTTAGCATTCTTAATACCTTACAATGGAACCCACATATCCTTTCTGGGTATATAAAACCCTGGTGGCACAATAAATTTAAATGAACTGGAATTCTATCTTGACTAATTACGACACCCGATCATTGTTACAGGCGATCTCAATGCTAACATGGAGTAGAGGTATCCAGAATACTGCAGACGCCAATCTATATAACTACTTAGACACTGCACCATATATTCTTCTTTCGTCGCCCTACCTTGCAACCTACTTTAACTACAGAACTAATTATGAAGCCTCACTTAACAACTGCTTCGGCTCGGAACACTTTCAACATGAACTACAATTTCATACTGGACCAGATAATGGTAGTGATCACAAACCCCTTATTATAAAATTTACTAACTTTCAGCCACCAACCCAGTCCCTAACGCTCCCCAAGTGGAACATTAAGAAACTAGATAAAAAAAAAATAGGCTGATATTGTTTGTCTCCCAGATGCAGACGATGTAGACCCCTAACACGCGACTGTCCACATTCACCTCGGCCAGAAATTCTGCAGCCACCCAAATGTTCAAGAAAACCTCAGGACATAGGTCCAACAAACCACTTAATGTGCATGAACGGTCGCTTTGTGCCGACGAGCCTTACAAAAACAAAGACGTCAACTCTCCCAACAGAACTGGGTCAATCTCCGGCGGGTCACAGCAGCAGCCAAAAAAACCATACTATCAGCAAAGCGAGCATTATTGGCAAAATTTTGTGACAGCCTCTCACTCAACACTCCACTTTCAAACGTCTGGGCTACATTTAACAACATTAAAGGTCGTCCAACATTTCCTTTGTTTCCCCTGATGATCAACGGCTCACTCTGTCAAACACCTCAGGAGCGTGCAAATGTTCTTGCTGAATGTCTTAAAGTTATCCTCTCAACACCTTTCCCTCATGCCCAAGAACTCTCCCTCAGACAAGAAATTTACCGTACCATACCGCTGACCATGCTCAGCGTCGAACACATGTACACCTCAAGCGAGTTACAATTAGCCTTAACCCGCTTACCTCCTGGCAAGGCACCTAGAGAGGATGGAATTCCATTTGAACTTATATATTTTTCATCAACTGCACATAGCACTCTTCTAAACTATTACAACCTATGCTGGACTCACGGAAATATTCCCTCACAATGGCAGACCAGTATTATTCTCCCTTTCCTTAAACCAGGAAGACCTATCCCAACCTGCGTCATACAGACCTATCTCCTTACTATCATGCGTCAGTAAAATCATGGAAAGGCTAGTACATACTCGCCTCCAATTGTACCTTTAGAATATTAATATTAACCATCACTCTAAGCTGAATTTCGACCGCAATGCTCGAAATTGTACTTGATCAAATACTCTTGATCAACGCACTTGATCAAATACTCTGTCTTGAACATGAAATCCGCAAATCCCTCAGAAGCAGTAAATTTTGTATTGTTCTCTACCTAGACCTCAAAGGAGCTTTTGATAGCATTCCCAATACTTACCTCTTGGTAAAGCTTGCACGTTCAGGCATACAGGGAAGATTACTTCTCTGGTTACAGTCCTATCTTACGAACAGGACGTCTAAAATCCGAGTTTTCAATACAAAGCGAGTTTTCAGATAGCATTCCAATACACACGGGTGTCCCGCAAGGCTCCATTCTAAGCCCAACCCGTTTTGCTGCATTCCTAGCAGATGTGAGATTTTTTTCTACGCCTACCTCCCTTAGGAGGTGGACCTCAAGTTTAAAGACTGCACACGGCAGATAAGCATGAGTCCAATACAAAAAGGAAAAGCGGGAGCAAACCGCCAGGCTTCCACCACTAGGGTGAAAACCTGTCCACATAGGCCGCTGGTTCCTTCTAGTTAAACAGGACGTTAAAACTAATAAAGGGTAACCGACGGGTTCTCACAATCAAATATTTATATTTGATGTGGTGCTATGAATTGAAATTCGAATTCCCAAGAACAGCCGTCATATCAAAAGATCACATCAACATTCAATCGTATAAAGCAGAACATGAGTGGAAAAGAATGGTTGAAGGGTTGACATCAAAGACCGTTTTCTATAAAATAAACAATTTATTAATAACAAGAGACTAAACTACTACAACATCGAGTTTACGTTACGTTATGTCCATCCAGTGGCACTATAACAAACATCTAAATAGCAACCCTTGCTGTGCGGCTGCACACTGAACTAACCTGAACACAGGTGTGCCCATTGACGACGCAATATTGCAAATAAAAAAAAATTCACAGACTAATTTACACCACAGAGAGTGATTCGTTACGTTATTGTGTATCAAGTGGCACTTGCAACACAGCTATTCAACAGCCCCTCGAGAAATGACAACAGTCTCCATCTTGCTGACACTTCGGGCTGACAAGTGAACTAACTGAACAATGATGCCCACTGATGACACAAGCTTGCCATCAATATTGTCACGTTTCACGGTGACCAGATACTATAATCACAATCTTACGGGTCCTCCAACCCTACAGGAGAGACCCACGTAACTAGCCGGACAGTCCAACAGCGACTCCCCCTATCACAACCTAATGCGAACACTCTTTACAACTCCCTGCAAGGAGTTGCACTGTAAATAGTAAACAAAGCCAGGCAAGGTGGGATTCTGAGACACTACTCCAGTAATCCCCAAGTTACTTTACTCTTGTCACCAGATGCTAAACAAAAGAAATTGCCTTAATCAATTACAAAATTGATTATGTGATTAATTACTTTAATTGACTGATCACAGCAGTCAGCAACAAAGTACTACATTAATCACAAACACTTGTCTCTCTTGGACAACAACATGATGGTACTCTATGTTAATCATCAACACTTGTTTCCCTTAACACAAGTCATCTTGTTAACAATAACTCAAAGCCTCTTACATTACATCACACTTGACTCCTTGCAAGTATTCAGTGAGTAATTCCTAATTAAGGTCAAACGGACCACTAATTAAATCCCAATTGAGTTACGTTAACTAAGCCTACCACTAACTTGGTAGCTTTTCAACAGTCTATGTCAAAATTTACTTTTAATGAGTGTTAATTACCCTAATTAACCCTGAGCAATTAATTAAATGTCACCAGGACCGATAATTAATCGGTCTCACTCCACACTGCCTAAACAGGTCTCATCAAACACTGTGAATTCACGGACGAGGAGTTAATTTCTCTACTAATTAACATGAGTGCATCTTAATCATCTGTCGTCAGACAGGATATGATTAATATAACGAGTTATGCTAGCTCCATGACCTCACTTTACCGAGTCATCTGAGTCATCAAGACCCCTGACGTTAATTACTACACTAATTAACCTGAGCCACTAATTGCTATACCCCAGAAAGGTAATTAGTCTCGAGCAAATTACGTTAACACAAATACTGACAGACTCTGACAGTTCCTCTCGCACTATGTAAATTCATGATGAGAATGCTAATTACATAATTAGCTAGAGTGGTCAATTAGTTGTCACATGGACAATTAATTTGCACCGGAAACGTATCTCGACAAGCTCAGTACTGTTCCCTTAACAGCTCTCCCACTCATCAAGTAATGTGCAACCCCTTATCAAGTTAATTCCCATTAATTAACTCACTGAATCCTTAAGTCTTCAACACAACTTAAAGAATACAAAGTAACCCCAGGTTACATAGGTCACACTTACAGTGGCATGCATAACAACATAAATGCACAGCCCACATACGGTTGCAGCTTCTGCAACACGTTAATTACTGTACCCACAGAGTAATGACACACTGTTAAGCAACAACAAAAGTATACCTACAATACTGCCCCCTCTAATCTTGCAACAGTTGTAAGGGACTACTGTGTGCAATCACTACTACTTCAGCAAGAAGAGTCTGGCCCTAGCTTTGGTAGGGGACGGACGTGTTGCCTCGGCGCTCCAGCAGTTGGTGTTGTTTACTGATTTGGCCGGTTGGGGGCGGGTGTGTCTCTGCCTGCCTGTGCTGACGTGGAGTTACAATGGGGGTCCCTCTCCCCCCTGTCGTCCAGGCTCAGTCTGTGGGACTCAAGTTCCCTGTGCGGGCCGGTTACCCGGAGATTGTGCTGGCTTGTGATTTGCTATCTGTCCCTGTGTTAGCGATTTATGGGGTCGAGTTGCTAACGACCCGTCGGGCGATAGTGAAATTCACGGAGGAGATGGCGTATCGCGATTTTCTCCGGCGGTACGAGGGGCGGACATTACCCCTGCCAGATGGTGCGGGCACTGTGACCCTCTCTGATCGAAGTGGTGCCCTCACTTACGTCAGTGTGCATGGGGCTCCCTTGGAGTTTCTGGAGGGTCTGCTACGGCGGTATTTCGGCCAGTTTGGCGCAGTGCTTAGTGTGCAGGTGAACGTGGTGTCTTCCAGTCCACTTAAGGGTGTGAGGACTAACAATATGCACCCTGGGCATGAGACTCCGGGCAGATATTCCGTCCTCTGTGTGCCTTATGGGGTACAACGTTTGGATGTTTTACGCCTGCCAGCCGCGGACATGTTATCGTTGTGGCCTTTTGGGCCATCAGGCTGCTGACTGTTCTGCGCCTGCCGTTGCGCCAGTGAATCTCTTCAGTGAGGATGATTTTCCGCCACTTCCTGTGGGGGATGATTTAGTGGATGTGGACGTCTCTTCGGCTGAGGAGGTGCCCTCTGTGTCAGCTGTTGCTCCGCCTGTTGCGCCCCCTGTTGTTGTCGAATCTCCTTCGGAGGTTGTGTCCTCGCCTGGTGCTCAGCCTGTGCAGGCTGGTGTCCCTGAGCCTCTTCCGACTGCCGTCTGCTCGGACCCCTCGTCTTCCAGTTCTTCCTCTGCTGTGTCTGTCCTGGTCCCTGCACCCTCGCCGTCTGTTCCGGCTGTGCTGGAAGCTGGGGTGGATACAGCGTTTCCTCCTGTGCCTGGCCTGGTGCCCCATGTGGTTGAGGATGCTGCCGTACTGCGGCATGCGTCGGTTTGCCCGGCTAGTGTTGGGCGTGTCGCTGAGTCTGCCTCCGGGTCTGATGATGTGCGGCTTGAGCCTAAGCGTTCCCGGCGTTCTTCTGCGTGGGCTGAAGTTGGCGACTTCGACGAGTGTCGTCCTTCCGTTGATGGTGGGGTGGCTCTGGTTGTGGTGCACACTACGGTGGTGGCGGAGGTGCACTTGCCTGAGGATGCCGATGCCAGTGTTTCGGTCTTCCCTTCTGGTCTGGTGTCCGAGGGTCCTGCTTCAGGTGCGTTGCCTGCATGGGATGGCTCCGGTTCTTCGTGGGGGGTGGTTCCCCCTGCTGTGGCTGGTGGTGAGCGGGGTGGCCTGGTGATGGTGTTGAGGATGGATGCTCGCTCTGGGAGTTCTGTGGCCTCTTCCTCGTTACCCGTTTCCTCGGCAGCGGTCTTACCGCCTCTTCCGTCTCCAGCAGTCTCTTCCGTGTCTCCTGCGGTCTCCGTGGAGGTGCTACAGTCTCATCGTCCGACCCCTGCTCCTATGTGTGCGACGGCGTGGCAGTCTCGGAAGCCCTCGTCCACTTCTCCAGTGTCGTCTGCTTCCTCGAAAGGCGTGGATGGCGCTCCCCGGCCTCGTTATACGACTTGCGTCAGTGAACTCGGGCATTGGCCGATGCTCCCCGATCTGGATGTTCCTGAGTTTATGATACCCCCTCGGCAGAGGGGGATCAAAAACCCTACCGACCTTGAAGATTTGGTCTGGGAAGCTTACAAGAAGAATTATCCTTCCGATTTTTTCCCGGAGAAGTACATTTCTCACGTTGTTCCTCGCAAATGATTTCTGTGTATTCTGTGTTTCCTGTTGTGTGCATGGTTGTCCGGGGTGCGGATGGGGCGTGTGTGTGAGTGGGTGGGGTGGGTTTTGTTTCCCGGTTCCTGCGTGCTCCGGTTTGTGTTGTGAGTTTTCTTTGTATGGCTGGTGGGTGGGTGTGCGGTTCCTGTGTGTTCGGTTGTGGATGTCGTGTGCGCTTGTTTATGTCATATTGTGTGCCCTTCAGGCTGTTGGCGTGTGCTCTTTGTTCTGTTTTGCCATTTTGTTTTGCCTTCCGTTTGTTATGGCGGATCTGTTTTCTTTATTGTTATTATCCTTATTATTGTATGTTTCTCGCCTCTCCGAATGTGTTTGAGGTGTTAGTAGGCTTGTTTTGTGTGCATTTTGTTCTGGGGTTTTCCCCTATGTTTGTCTTCCGCTGTGTTTATATTTGTGTTATGTTTGAATATGCATTTTTGTTTTGTGGTCAGCCCTTCTGGCTGGTCTTCTCTTGATTTGTTCCTTTGTCCATGTACATATGTGTGCTTTGTACTTTGATCTATGTTATATTTGTTTGTTTCTACTGTAACTTATATGCATGCTTGCATGTAAAAATAAAAATAAAAAAAAAACTTCAGCAAGACAATTTACGGTAATATAAAACACCGTCGCTATGCGGACAGCTGGCACTAATTCTTGTAATTAGGCAATTAACTAATCAATTGCTTGCTCTCATTAAGTACTATGAATACCCTGAATAATCAAAGGTACCCCTTAAATCCTCAGCACAGCTCCTAGGGGCAGTAATATTACGTATACCTGGTTACAACACTGCCCAAACCTACAACATAATGATGCCGTCAGCATACCCCCACATGCTAATGACATCATTAGGCAATCAGTCAACAATCACATTTGCTGACTCACCACACAACACCGTATTATATATATATATATATATATATATATATATATATATATATATATATATATATATATATATATATATATATATATATATATATGCATGCATGCATGCAAATGAAACACATCCCGTCAAAGAAGGAATAATTTAAATAGGAGATTGAAGAAATCGAGCGGAAATTGAAACACTCATATGAAACTGAAGAAAGGCATTAGAACAGAAAGCAATTCAGGAAATAAAGAAAAATCCTAAATATTTCTACTCATATGCGAAATCAAAAGCAAAACCACTGCCAGTATTGGACCTATTCGTACAAGTGAAGGTTCATACACAGAGGATGACAAGAAATTAGTGAAATCCTAAAAAGCAGTATGAGGACATGTTTAGCACTCCAATAAAACATGAAAGTGGAAGATCCAGATAATTTCTTTATGCGGATATTCAAACCCCTGTATATATATAACTGATATCAACACGAGACACTAAATTTTGAAAGAGAATTGAAACATGCCCATGCACTCGGCCCAGGTCAAGAGTCATGGAATTCAATATTTATAAAGAAATGCAAAGTGCCGGTAGCACAGGCACTCATATAGTGTGGAGGAAGAGCTTGGACACGGGGGAGATACCAGATGCACTTAAGTAAAGCAGACATAGCCCCTCTACACAAGGGAGGGAGCAAAGCATTGGCAAGAATTATAGACCAGTGCACTA
>WNGS01001312.1:21000286-21010973 GCA_020271785.1 Procambarus virginalis | reverse complement strand
TAAAAACTAGGTATGATAGGGAAATGGGACAGGAGTCATTGCTGTAAACAACTGATGCTCGAAAGGCGGGATCCAAGAGTCAATGCTCGATCCTGCAGACACAAATATGTGAGTAAAGAGAAGAAAGCAGCAGGCAAGCATCTTATGGAAACAAGGTAAAATAAGATGTCGACATTATGTTATGAGACGTAACATAAGCGGAGGTCGTAAAGAGTCACTTGAGTCAGGAGAGCCCAACCACTTGGGCTGGACGGTTGAGCGACTGTCTCACTTCATTCAGGTCGGCGTTCAATCCCCGACCGTACATTAATGCCAGTCAACTGGAATATTTATTGATGGGTATTCGACCCAGAGGACTTAACCCCGTTTTCTGTAACTTCTTATGACCGACTAATGTAAATTAACAACTTTTATGGCTGTTATATTAGGGTTTTTATATGGGATGGGGAAATTTTCCACAGCCTGTTAAGCAAATCAAGCCGTGCATAATGGTCCAAGTACTTTCATTCTAGCCATTAGTTACGACATACATACATATATGTATGTTATTAAATATGACCTAAAAAGTAAGATTAATAATTCTAACACGAATTTTCTCAATATTTCTATGTTTCTTTTCACTGTCGATGGTAATTGAAAAATCAATACTCCAAAATTCACTTTTTATTTTTAGTCTGACCTTGAACGCGTTTTGTAATAACTTATTACATTTTCAAAAACTTTAGTTTACACACACACAACTATAACCTGCAAACACTAAACAGAGTTTTACTATACTATCATTTAAACAGCTTTTATCTTATATACCCGCATTTGGGTGAGGTGATATGTTACAACAGTTTTGGATGAGGTGAACAAAACTTTCAACACAAGACAGAGCAAACTTTCAACACAAGACAGAACACGGTGCATTGGGTAAAATTGGATAAATTGAAGGAAAGAATAGAAGTAACTGCAGAGGGCCTATTGGCCCATATTTCTTGATGCTTCTATATTGGTGCGGAGTCTTGAAGTGGGTAGAATATAGTTGTGCATTAATTGGCTGTTGATTGCTGGTGTTGACTTCTTGATGTGTAGTGCCTCGCAGATATCAAGCCGCCTGCTTTCGCTGTATCTATCGATGATTTCTGTGTTGTTTGTTAAGACTTCTCTGGTGATGGTCTGGTTGTGGGAAGAGATTCTATGTTCTTTAATGGAGCCTTGTTGCTTATGCATCGTTAATCGCCTGGAAAGAGATGTTGCTCTCTTGCCTATATACTGAGTTCTTCGAGGCTTACAGTCCCCAAGTGGGCATTTGAAAGCATAGACGACGTTGGTCTCTTTTAAAGCGTTCTGCTTTGTGTCTGGAGAGTTTCTCATGAGTAGGTTGGCCGTTTTTTTTGTTTTATAGTAAATCGTCAATTGTATCTTCTGATTTTTGCCTGTAGGGATAACATTCCTATTAACAATATCTTTCAGGACCCTTTCCTCCATTTTATGAGCTGTGGAAAAGAAGTTCCTGTAAAGTACAGATGTTGTGTTAGTTGTCTCTTCAGAGGTTGCATGGCGTTTCACCTTCCTTCTTATGATGTCTTCTATGAAACCATTGGAGAAGCCGTTGTTGACTAGGACCTGCCTTACCCTACAGAGTTCTTCATCGACTTGCTTCCATCCTGAGCTGTGGCTGAGTACACGGTCGACATAAGCGTTAACAACACTCCTCTTGTACCTGTCTGGGCAGTCACTGTTGGCATTGAGGCACATTCCTATGTTTGTTTCCTTAGTGTAGACTGCAGTGTGGAAACCTCCGCTCCTTTCCATGACTGTTACATCTAGAAATGGCAGCTTCCCATCCTTCTCCATCTCGTAAGTGAAACGCAACACAGAATTCTGCTCAAATGCCTCCTTCAGCTTCTGCAGATGTCTGACATCAGGTACCTGTGTAAAAATGTCGTCAACATACCTGCAGTATATGGCCGGTTTCAAGTTCATGTCGACTAAGACCTTTTGTTCGATGGTACCCATGTAGAAGTTCGCAAACAGGACACCTAGGGGAGAACCCATGGCGACCCCATCTACTTGCTTATACATGTGTCCATCCGAAATTTACCAAATTTACCCAAATTTACTATTTGTATATGGCTTACATTTGTGTCTGTGTGTGGATATTGCTTCCGCCCTTTGGACCCACTTCTCAATAGTCAAACATGTTTAAACGTGTGTGTCTATGTGTGTGTGTGTGTGTGTGTACTTCCCTAGTTGTATTCACCTAGTTGTGCTTGAAGGGTTGTCTAGCTAGATTATGTATAGAAAAGAGAGGTGGGTCCAATGAGCTGAAACTCTACCCATACACAGACGCAAATGTAAACCAAATACAAATAGTAAATACACACACACACACACACATAAAAAGCTATTTTTTTCGCGCTGAGAGGCGGAGCCCAAGAACGGAAACTCAACCCCACATAAGCACAATTAGGGTTACACCACCCTCAAACACTGATGCCACATTCCACATAAACACAATTAGGTTACACCCTTAACATGTTTGACTATTGAGAGGTGGGGTCAAAGAGCAGAGAGGCGGGGCACAAGAACTGCAGCTCAACCCCACGTAAGCACAATTAGAGTTATACCCCTTAAACACCGAGTTTGGAGTACACTAGTACTCCACTTGATTGACAGTTGAGAGGCCGGATCAAAGAGCCCAAGCTCCCAAGCTCTACCCCAAGAACAACTAGGTAGATACAACTAGGAAAGCACACACACACACAGATCTGAGGAGAGTCGGGACCCATGACCTGAAACTCAACCCCATGCAAGTTCAATTAGGGTTACAAACAGGTGATCTCACACACACACACACACACACAACCACACACATCCTCTGAGAGGTGGGGCCCAGGAACTGCAGCTCAACCCCACGTAAGCACAATTAGGGTTACACCTCTCAAACACCGAGGTGAGTACAACTAGGTGAGCTCACACACAAGCACGCGCATACACGTACGCACACACAAAAAAAAACATTCTGGGTCGCCCTGTCAAATTGGGAACTACTTATCTCTTACTTAAACTTCACCATTATGGAATCCGAGGAACTATATTCGATCTTATCTGAGTATCAGACACTAATATGTAGCAAACAAGGATATAACCTCTCCCACTCTACCATTAACCGTAAGAGTGCCGCAGGGCAGCATCCTAGGACCTCTCCTGTTTCTTATATACATCAATGATCAGCCTAATGTCTTTAACATTCTTAAAACTATACTGTTTGCTGACGATACTACCTTCATCTACTCAGACCCCAACCCCCATTCACTAAATAATGTAAATAACGAATTAAAAAACGTCCACTCATGGATGGCAAAAACAAACTCACACGAAATATAGGAAAGACCAATTACATATTACTTGGAAGGAAATCAACAAATGCAATTCAGCTTCAGAGAGACAATGTTAACATCAGCAATAAAAAAGATGGAAAGTTCCCTGGCCAATACATCGACAAGAAACTCAATTTCAGCACCCACGTACAACACATTACAAAAAAGTATAAAAAACGGGTGGTATACTTTCTAAACTCAGATATATTCTGAACTCTGCTCGCCTCTCATTTTACTACATGCTAATCTATCCCTATCTTACATACGGTATCTGTGCATGGGATTCAACCACTGCAAACTACCTCGAGCCCATCATCACCCAGCAAAAATCTGCTATCAGAACAACAACAAACTCTGCTTTCAGACAAAACACAGCCCCTGTTTAAATCCCTCAACATTCTAAAACATGAACTTACTCCACATATTCTCCTGTGCCATTTACATTTAGAAAACCTTGTCCCTAGATGCAAACCCTGATCTGAAACTCTTCCTTGACATATGTAATAGACCCATAATCACCTCAACAGAAATAAATATCACTTTGGCATCCCTAGAGTCAAACTAATTCTGTGTAAACGCTCTATTCAAATAAGGGAACTTTTTTCAAATTTGCTACAAATTACCTACTTAAAATTATCTGTTAAATTAAGGATCTGCCCGAAACGCTATGCATGTTAGTGGCTTTACAAGACTGTAAAAACATCAATGCTATGTACTCTCATAAACCCATTGTACCTTCTTGTATTCATATAAATAAATACATATATATATTTTTGTTATTTATGTTTTGATAGGAGAATATACTATTATGCTATAGTAATGGAATTACAGGTTTGTGTATAGGGACGTTCCTGTCTGAGCTTCGTGTCTGATGAAGAGTATATGGTGGAATTCGAAGTGTGTAGTGAAACTTCACTGGTACAGTGGAACTTTCAGTGTAGTGGAACTACACGTTTTTGATGAAACCGTGTAGACGAACTTCACATGTACAAAGTGGGACTTCAAGTAGCAGCAAATATTGAAGGGATTGCAGGAGTACCTACCTGATCTGAGAACCCATAGGACGGACGATCTTAGTGGTGTGCCTCAGGACATAATACACAGAATTATATGGACACCATGATTGTTCGAGGGAATGCATTAATTATATGTTATGAATGATGCAGTGTAAGATGAAAACGTAGTTACAAAACTGGTGTTTGCTCTGTGTGGGATCATGGAGTTCCTATCAGTGGGGGTTAGGTAAGGATGTTTCCCCCAAGGAAAACCATTGACAGAAAGTATTAGTTACTATAAATGATCTGCCGTCTAGAGAGATTAACCGTCCCACTCCAACAAGGATGATGGAAACTTCCTATATCAACCTTAATATATAATTTATTAACCCTAATCCACCCAAGTACAATAATTCTCTTACCACCTCAAGCTTACGTTAATTCTCTGAATCCACATAGACAGGAGATGAGGGTTACAAACAACAACTAGAGGTAAGACTACGTTCCTTAAGGGACATAACCCACACTGGGTAACTTTAAACACAAACACGTTGTCACACGTTGACATAATAGCACTAGAGATCTGCCATGAGGATGATAAACTAATGATCATAAATGCATATAGTCCACCTCCAAGCAGAACATAGTCAAAGGAGGAGCTAGATAGTAAACGAGAAGGTCTTATAACAATAATGAGAGAGATCATAGCGAAAGTGGATAACGATAGATCACAACTGTTGATAGTCGGCGACTTCAACTTGAAATCCATAGACTGGGAAGCAAATGAAGCTAAAATAGAAGATTTTTGGACCTGTAAATTTGTAGACCTCATCCTGGAAACATTCTTGTATCAACATGTTAAACAAGCTACGAGGATGAGGGAGGTTACCTTACCTTGAGGTTACCTTCAGGTGCTTCCGGGGCTTAGCGTCCCTGTGGCCCGGTCGTCGACCAGGCCTCCTGGTTGCTGGACTGATCAACCAGGCTGTTTGACACGGCTGCTCGCAGCCTGACGTATGAGTCACAGCCTGGTTTATCAGGTATCCTTTGGAGGTGCTTATCCAGTTCTCTCTTGAACACTGTGAGGGGTTTGCCAGTAATAACCCTTATGTGTAGCGGAAGCGTGCTGAACAGTCTCGGGCCTCTGATGTTGATAGAGTTCTCTCTCAGAGTACCTGTTGCACCTCTGCTTTTCAACGGGGGTATTCTGCACATCCTGCCATGCCTTCTGGTCTCATGTGATGTTATTTCTGTGTGCAGGTTTGGGACCAGCCCCTCTAATATTTTCCACGTGTAAATTATTATGTATCTCTCCCGCCTGCGCTCAAGGTAGTACAGATTTAGGCTCTTTAGTCGGTCCCAATAGTTTAGATGTTTTACTGAGTGGATTCTAGCAGTAAAGGATCTCTGCACGCTCTCCAGGTCAGCAATTTCTCCAGCTTTGAAAGGGGCTGTCATTGTGCAGCAGTACTCCACTCTAGAGAGCACAAGCGTTTTGAAAAGTATCATCATCGGTATAGCATCTCTAGTGTGAAAAGTTCTTGTTATCCAACCTGTCATTTTTCTTGCAGTTGTGACGGCTACTTTATTGTGTTCTTTAAAGGTAAGGTCTTCCGACATGAGTACACCCAGATCCTTTACATTGCCTTTTCGTTCTATGCTATGATTTGCCTGAGTTTTGTACGTGGTTTCCGTTTTTATATTTTCATTTTTTTAGCGCATGAGCTGGAACTTATCTTCGTTAAACACCATATTATTTTCTGTAGCCCATAGAAAGACCTGATCTACATCTGATTGGAGGTTTGCCGTGTCCTCTATGTTGCCTACTCTCATGAAGATCCTAGTGTCATCTGCAAATAATGATACAGTGCTATAGGTTGTGTTCTTGTCTATGTCCGATATGAGGATGAGAAAAAGTACTGGAGCAAGCACAGTACCCTGGGGGACTGAGCTCTTCACGGTTGATGGGCTGGATTTTATTTTGTTGACTATTACACATTGGGTTCTGTTAGTCAGGAAATTGTAGATCCATCTGCCTATTTTTCCGGTAATTCCTTTTGAACGCATTTTATGTGCAATAACACCATGGTCACATTTATCAAAAGCTTTTGCGAAATCTGTGTAAATTACATCAGCGTTTTGTTTGTCTTCCATAGCATCTAATGCCATATCATAGTGGTCCAGCAACTGCGACAGGCAAGAGCGCCCTGTTCTGAAACCATGTTGTCCGGGTTATGGAGATGCTGTGATTCCATGTATTTTGTGATCTTACTTCTTAGCACTCTCTCAAAAATTTTTATGATGTGCGATGTTAGTGCTATCGGTCTGTAATTTTTTGCCTCTGCCTTATTTCCTCCTTTATGAAGTGGTGCTATCTCTGCTGTTTTTAGCATGTCAGGGATAACGCCAGTATCTAGGCTTTGCCTCCACAGAATGTGGAGGGCCTGCGATAGTGGTTTTTTACAGTTCTTGATGAATATGGAGTTCCAAGAATCCGGGCCTGGTGCAGAGTGCATAGGCATACTGTTTATGGCTTCTTCAAAATCCAGTGGGGATAGGGTGGCGTCTGATATATGATTTGATGTTGGTATCATAGCCATGAAAAATTCATTTGGTTATCAATCTTTAGTGCATTTAATGGCTCGCTGAAAACAGAGTCGTACTCCTTCCTCAGTAACTCGCTCATTTCTTTGTTGTCATCGGTGAAAGTTCCATCTCCCTTTCGCAGGGGCCTGATACTGGATGTGGTTTTTGATCTTGATTTTGCATAGGAGAAAAAATATTTCGGATTTCTCTCTATTTCACTGATGGCCTTTTGCTCTCTTTGCCTCTCCTGGGTTTTGTATGATTCTTGTAGCTTGAGTTCAATTGTTTCTATTTCTCTACCTAACCTTCTTTGCCGTTCTTGAGACAGGGTGCGACTCTCAAGTTGTTCCGCACTTCGGTTTCTTCGCCTATATAGGGAACGACGTTCCCGTTCCAATCTGCATCTCTTCCTCTTTTTTCTTAGGGGTATGCGGGTTGAAGATATTTCTAGTGCTACTGAGCTTATTTTTTCCAGGCACTGGTTCAGGTTTGCATTTTCTAGTTGTTCTTCCCAGTTTATTTCTGTGAAGTCCTGGTTTATTTGCTCCCAGTTTATCTGTTTATTATTGAAGTTGAATTTGCTGAAATCTCCTCCACCGGGAATCTGGACTGGTTTTGAAGGTCTATTCCCCATGGTTGTCATAACTTCAATTAAGTTGTGATCTGAGTAACAGGTATTTGTAATCATTATGTTCCTGATCAATTCATCATTATTAGTGAAAATGAGGTCCAGCGTGTTCTCCTTCCTAGTTGGTTCTACTATTTGCTGGTTTAAGGCAAACCTGTCGCACATCCGAAGCAGGTCATTTGCATGTGCCTGTTCATTTAGGCTACTTCCTGGTATTCTTTCTGATATTACTGTATTAGCCAGGTGCTTCCATTTCAGGTGCTGTAGGTTGAAGTCCCCAAGCAGGATGATGTTCGGAGCTGGATTTGTGAGGTTTTCCAAGCAGTGTTCTATTTTCATTAGTTGGTCTTTAAACTGCTGAGGGTTTGCCTCCGGTGACTTATATACAAGGACAATAACTACATTTAGGATCTCTATTTTGATTATTAGCACTTCCACCATATCATTTGAGGTGTTTAGCACCTCAGTACAGATGAGTGTGTCTTTGATGTAGAGGCTGACCCCACCCTGAAGCCGGTGTTTCCTATCACATCTGAAAAGATTGTACTCTGAAATCCATATTTCACTATCATGGTAGTCCTTTGTGTGGGTTTCTGTTAGGGCTGCAAACACTGCATTTGCCTCATGAAGGAGACCATCTTAGTGAACTTTGTTGGATTTGCGTGTTTTTATACCCTGGGAAGGAACGTTCCATCCATGCTAGATTTGATATTTACCAGGAAGGAGGAAGAAATATTTGACATTCAGTATCTTCCTCCCTTGGGTAAAAGTGACCACGTCTTTTTGGAAATAAAGTATGCAATGCATTATAATCTGGAAGAAAATAAGAAGGTTGATGCAATTGAAAAACATGACTTTAGGAGAGGACATTATGGCAACCTTAGAAAATTTTTTAGTGAGAATAATTGGACAGACTTGTTACTAGGCAAGCAAGTGAATGAGATGTATGTCAAGTTTTGTGAAATATATGATAAAGGCACAAAAAAATTATACCAAAACAGAGATGCAGAACTAGGAAACAGGATTGGTTCAATAGAAATTGCGAGAGATCTTTAGGGAGCCGGTCGGCCGAGCGGACAGCATGCTGGACTTGTGATCCTGTGGTCCTGGATTCGATCCCAGGCGCCGGCGAGAAACAATGGGCAGAGTTTCTTTCACCCTATGCCCCTGTTACCTAGCAGTAAAATAGGTACCTGGGTGTTAGTCAGCTGTCACGGGCTGCTTCCTGGGGGTGGAGGCCTGGTCGAGGACCGGGCCGCGGGGACACTAAAAAAGCCCCGAAACCATCTCAAGATAACCTCAAGATAAGAGAGGGTCAGAGACCAAAAGACACAAAAATGGAATCAATACAGGAAGAGGCCAAACCCCCAAACATACCAGCGATTCAAAGATGCGAGAAACAACTACACGGCAGTGAGGAGAGAGGCAGAAAGAAATTTTGTAAAAGGGATTACAGACAAATGTAAAACAGAACCAGGTCTATTCTATCAATTCATAAACAACAAATTGCAGATAAAGGATAACATTCAGAGGTTGAAAATGGGAAATAGATTCACGGAAAATGAAAAGGAAATGTGTGAAACATTAAACGGAAAGTTTCAAAGTGTGTTTGTACAAAATGAAATCTTCAAGGTACCAGACACAATAAGAATTCCAGTGAACACCACAGAGCACATAGAGGTGTCTAGAGACGAAGTGGAAAAAATGCTGAAGGAGCTAAATAAGAACAAAGCAGTTGGACCAGATGGAGTTTCACCATCGGTTCTGAGAGAATGTGCACCTGAGCTCAGCATTCCACTTCAACTGATTTTTCAGGCATCCCTGTTTACAGGAGTTGTAGCCGATGTGTGGAAAAAGGCTAACATAGTTGCAACCTACAAAAGTGGAAGCAGGGAAGACCCCCTTAATTATAGACCTGTATCATTGACAAGTGTAATAGTCAAAATATTGGAAAAAATAATTAGAACTAAATGGGTAGAACACCTGGAGAGAAATGATATATCAGACAGACAATATGATTTTTTGATTTGAAAGATCCTGTGTATCGAATTTACTCAGTTCAATGATCGAGCAACAGAGATATTATAGGAAAGAGAAGGTTGGGTTGACTGCATCTATCTGGACCTAAAAAAGCTTTCGACAGAGTTCCACATAAGAGGTTGTTCTGGAAACTGGAACATATTGGAGGGGTGACAGGTAAGCTTCTAACATGGATGAAAATTTTCTGACTGATAGAAAAATGAGGGCAGTGATCAGAGGCAATGTATCGGACTGGAGAAATGTCACAAATTGAGTACCACAGGGTTCAGTTCTTGCACCAGTGATGTTTATTGTCTACATAAATGATCTACCAGTTGGTATACAGAGTTATATGAACATGTTTGCTGATGATGCTAAGATAATAGGAAGGATAAGAAACTTAGATGATTGTCATGCCCATCAAGATGACCTGGACAAAATAAGTATATGGAGCACCACTTGGCAAATAGAATTTAATGTTAATAAATGCCATGTTATGGAATGTGGAATAGGAGAACATAGACCCCACACAACCTATATATTATGTGTGACAATAATCTATTATCAGAGATTTAGCTGCTATTTCCTTACTCATCACGTTCTCAACAATATGCAAGATACGTTTATAGTGGCTTAACGTATATATCAAGACAGCCACACGCACCTGCAACTCCCTCCTTCCCCCCACTTCTGCACACCTGGTCGACCTGTAACTGCTGCTCCCAGCAAACTAGCGACTTGCGGCCGTCCTGCGTTCTCATTGGCCGCCAACCAACACACACTCCCGCTCCACGCCAATCACATTTCATCGCCAGTCATTGTTGGAGTCCCTTGCAGCTCTCTCAGCCAGAATATATCTCGGGCTCTGCTTGACACCTAATTTGACCTACCTCGTGTGATCAAATAAGAGGTTTATAGCTAGCGCGAATATATTCAGCATCATTTTCTTTGTTAACGTAACCAGTTCCCCCTTTTCAATTAGTTATATATAATTTTATGTGTTTTTATTTACATTTTTAAATGCCAAGGAAGTGTCTTTATTTTATTTTGTTTTCTAGATTAAGTAAAGTACTTTTTTACATTTTGTGTTT
>WNGS01001312.1:20958759-20999286 GCA_020271785.1 Procambarus virginalis | reverse complement strand
CACTTCCAATGTATATCTCTAGGCCCTCCGAAATAGTCAACAAGAGGCACGTCTGGCAGCTCTCACAATCTGATGTGGGTCAACCAAGTCGTAAATCCCCACACAGTGATTCTTCAACCACTGACTCCACAAGACACACGTGTAACTCCTCTGTACTACATGAAGTCAACTCCTCAGTATGGAGTTTGTGCTTTACCACAGAGTCAGCACACACTTCTTCTCCACCAGCCTCGAAGTCTCCATTAATTCTTTCTTCTCTAACCTCGAAGTTCCTCAATAAATTTCTTCTCTAACATTGAATTTTCCTCCCGAACTTCTTCCCAAACCAACCTGCAATTCCATTACCATTCCCAATAAAAATGTTTTCCCAAACAGCAGAAAGAATAAACTATAGATCCCAGCATTTAAATTTCGCTCATCCGATTCCAATTGCTTGTGGTGTTATTCCCTCCCCCCAAACTTGAAGGGTCAAGCAGGAGACATGTCTGACCTCATCCAGGGGGGAAAAAGCTTCCTTCCAGGCCGCGGCTTCTGGTGCCTCCCCCCCCCCCCCCCCTCAAACCCTCAGTTGCCTCTTGACCACCAGCGAGGGAGGATGTACCACTCCTCCCTCCAGCATATCCTCCATTTAATACTACTTAATTTTTTCTTTGCTCACTCTGTCATAATAAAAATAGCTATCCTCATATATATATGTTCATTATGATCGCTTGGTACACGATCAAACACTAGTGGCTAAATTAACAACTGATTAAACAGGCTTAACCCTCGAATGACGTGAGGACGCTCACTAGCTGAAGCTCAACATGGCGCTCACATAGGTCGCCCACCAAAAAAGGCTTCATAACTGGCTCACAAGCTTCTGCATTCCTTACTTGAGTTCACAACGTCGCTTGGCAGGTTCCATACAGAACGCATGCTCAAAATTTTTCCTTCCTCTGAAAGCCAATAATTTAAGAGTTTCAACAATGCACGACCAAAAACACTCATTTCCCTCCAGGTCGCCGCTAATTTATCAAATTCACAGAGAAATGGTGTACTGAGTCTCCCCAACACAGGGACCTATATTCCCTACATATTACGGGAGAATCAACAAAGTACATCCGCCTCTGGCGACAGTTGCGGCTCAAGTGCGGTCAGAACCTGCTAGCGTCACCTCACGTTCCCAAAGTATCGACATCTCACCTCATGTCACTAATTACCAGCGCCCATCTTCGGCTCAATATCCTGAGATCACTCACTGATGTTTATTCAATCATTTTGATTAGTAAATTCATTCCCTCTGACCTCTCAATCAGGTTCAGTAGGCGGAATAACTCTCACTGGGGTAGACTCGTTCCACCCAGCTTACATGGGGTCACAAACAATTACCACCTTCCCTCGCCCTGCATACTGATAGGTCAGATACCACTTTCCTAGATCTTAAGTCAGAGCCGTTGACTTCTAACTCGACATGTCATTCAAGATCAAACTTTGTAAAATGATGTTGAAGGATATCTGTTACGGTGGATAGAGCTATCTCTCCAACAGGAAGTCATATGTGTTTTTCCACCAGGCATGGTTGTAACTAGAGATTTTGACTTGGTGTTGGAAATACCAACAGTTTTTATACATCATTGTATTTATACAACCAAAATAGTTACTAAAATTACTACCTTGTAGATTTAATCATTATCATGATTTATGCATTGCCAAATCCTTCCTAGAACGTGGAGAACAAAAGCAGCAACATGACTTTTCTCCACCTTTAGTTGGATTTATAACAATAATCCACTTTATCATTCATTTCATTTACTAAAAATAGTTACCTACTAATAAGTTTAATTTCGTAGTATACTGCTACTTACTGGAGCTCCCTTTTTTATCTAACATTTAAGTATTCTAGCGGAAATTACTTTGATGCAAAAGATTTACTTTAATTTCCTCGATTGGCTTCACAACGTTTATCAGCCAATTTAATGTTACTTACTACAACTTCTATTTTATCACAGTAGAATTTAATGTGATATTAATCCTTGCTATTACCTCTTCCTTCCTTATTCAATTCGATAAATACATATCATTTAGGCTCGAAAGCAAGGCCGCGTCATGCGCAATAAGGAGAGCGGAAGACGTGGGGAGAGCGTCACTTGGACTCAACAGTAGAGCACGGACTCCATTAACAGCGTGTAGCAGAATTGTGTTTTGACCTATTTATTTCGCTCTCAAGATCAGTTGAGCGGTGCCACCTTATCTGGCACATTATAGCCGTGTCATAGACGAGTAGACGAGGCACTCCAAAGTCAACTTCTTTCAAGCAGCAGCTGGATGACGAAGAGTTGCTCAAGTCTTCACAACAACGACACGAGGCGGTTCGGTCGGCAGCTAAGTTTTACATTTTTGTTATTATGTGGCCACGATTAACATTTAGGCTAGCAGTTGTTAGGCCGAATGCAAACCAACAAAATATAGTCCGTGTCTTTATTAAATTTGTCATCTAATTATATGATTATCTGTTTATTTCTATGATACAAAATGTTCAGACATTAGCTGATAACTTACTACCGTCCATCCTCATGATTTAGGATGTAAATGTAATTACCTATTGTGTAGAAGATTTCTACATTGTAATTGCCTTCCAGCTCCCGGATCCACGTCAAGCGAGGTGCTATGCTTCCCCAACGTTCTGTGCAACAATTTACCGTATGCAACACGTCGTCGGTGAGTGTAGCAACTGATTACACCTCACTAATTTTACAGCTAAGCTGTCCATTTTTCCATCAGTAACAATAACTCCATAGTTACAGTATTGATCTCCTAAAAGATCAGTTATACTAACCCTTGGATTTACTGATGTTGCTCAAAATTTCAGTAGTATATTGAGTTACAATTTACCTCCATCATATATATATCTAAATATTTTTCTCTGAAGGACATGTGATTTACTCTGGTGAGAAACAAGCACCAGAATAATGCTAGTTATGTATTAATCTTTTAGCATGTCCCCCCCAATTTTGTGTATTAATTTGACTCCCATTCATATAATCATTACCGTTTTACCAAGATCCATAGGACACTAGTTTCTAAGATCAGTTTTTTCCATTGTCTCTTTGTTTTCAACTTTTTCTTCTCAAAAGTTGTGGTCCTTCGTATCTATCGAAGGTATATATATATGTTTCTTATAATAATATAATATAATATATATATATATATATTTATTAATATTATTAGTTTACTGGGTCTCAGAACCCAAAACAGGTTATTAGTTATTGGAGTCAGGTTTATCCCCACACTTGGCACTTAACAAGGAGGTGTCCTCAGTCCTACTATCGGTTCAATGTGTGTAATCAAGCATTCCTTTCCTAAACTCAGTAACCAGAAAACCCAGCAAACACATCATTCACATTGGATGAAATATACTGATCCCACGAATGGGTATACAATCAACCAAGCACCAAAATGTCTGTAATCTAATTCATACAGGCCAGGAACTAGTCTTATTCCGTCAAAGTAGAGAATAAGTATCCTGAACCAACGCTCACCCAGACGGGGTGGGGCCCTTTCGCAAAATGCAGTTGGATTATGGCTCTCTGCTCGACTATTTAACCAGATACAAATACCTTGGTCTTAAAGTTCCTCTGTACCGCAATGTTGTAGCCACACTGGGTCGATTTTAGACCCCACGTACCTGGTTGAATCGAGTTTCACCATGTGGGGATTTATTCTGCACACCTGACAAGAGATTAAGAAGTCAGAGGAAGGAAATTTATCAAGTAAATGACAGTGAGTGACCTAAAAGAATACAAGCAGAAGATGGCATTTATGAAAGTTAGAGGGAAATAAGATTTCGACATTTTGTGATGTTTACGTGACATGACACTGGCAGACATCTTACGTGTCACTTGAGTTTGCCACAGTCGTCAGGAATGAACGTACGTCACTGTGTCCTGGGAATATAGAAGAATACAGTTCTGGATAAAGCGTTTGAGTGAAGGCTGCAGTGTACAACTGGTGAGGAAGCTGCCGAGGACATGACGTACGTCATTCTTCGTACTTATGAAGATATTAACAGACGACCTGAAACCTAGTGGGTGGTCGTGCCTGTGTAGACTTTAATGTGTAATATCCTTGAATGGAGGAGAGGAAGCAGGTATTTCTGCGTGGAGCCTGCCAGGCGACTTTGTGTACTCATGTCAGAAGGAGAGAAGCTGTGAGAGGCCGTCCTAAAGTGATTTTTGGTGAGCGATCAGAGTAGAGCCAATGTGAGCGCAGTGGGAGTGTCGTCACCCTCATCATCTCAATGTGTAACCCCCCCCGCATTTAATTAGTTGGTAGGATATTTGCCAGTGTTTGTCATATACCCAGAAATCACAGAGAACGTATATGTATATAGGGTATATATGTAATTAAAACAGTGAGCAGAATAAGGAGTTAAGTAGTGACATGCTGGAGGCAGGAGCAGCAAATACTTGCTCACCTGTGTTCATTCATTGAGCAACTGAGGGGCGGAGGCCTCCCAGCGTCATGTCGGTGCTTGATTTCAACATGTTGGACTCCCATATGAGGGGAGTACCCATCACAATTCGACCAGCACGGAGCGACGTCGGAGGGCGAGATTATAGTGTTGTCATTAAGTTTATTATTTATATTTATTAGGAAAATTGTTATTATGGATTGATAGGGTAATTTAGTTTTTTAAGGTTGTACGGAAGTTTCATGAAAGAACTCCACGTCTGAAGAAGAGTATATGAAGAACTCCAAGTGGTAGCTGAACTGCAAGTGTAGAGCAGGACTTCAAGTTGAGGAATGGAACTCATGGTTAATAATGGAACTTCGAGAGTTGGGGAGCTACCGTTCTTTTTGTGAGCCGTTTTGGAGGATCTCACTGGCATTCGAGTTGGACTTCATGTGCAGCAGATTTGGAAGAACTGCAGGAGTACCTACCTAATTTTGAGGACCCAAATAGATGTTCTCATAGCGTTCTGTGGATTCCTTCATTTGATTCATCACGCTATTGTAATTTCCGTGTGGTGTTGAGTGAGGACAAAGGTAGAACAGCTTGTTGGCAGAGCCCGATTGCAATTGGGGAATTGTGTACAACCCTGGTTTGTATCTCGGTGAGACTGCAAGAACCGTGGTAAATCAGAATGATTTCCCGGTTGCAAGTTCTTTTGACACATGTTTTCCCCCCCCGGCCCCCCCGTTGCCTATTCAACTAAGGCAGTGTCTGGGATCATCCCGAGCTTAAGTTCGAACCCTCATCAGCGGCCCTTGTGATTTGTTCCTTTGATGCATCATTCTATTGTAATTTCTCTGTGTGAATTGTGAAACTAGCTTCAAAAGATTGTCACTTTGCTTAGCTAATGATGTACTATGTGGTTCAAGTTCCTGAACCGATTATGAACCTCTGTAATCTTTTTCCACCACCCGCCCCAGGATGGGTATGGGGGTTATAATTATAAAAGAGCTAGCATTTTTTGGTTGGGATTGATGTTGTGCTAGTGCTCTCAGTGACTAAATGACTTACTTCAGACTCCATGACGGACCACTCTCGGCAACAAAGTCACCGTTGGCCGCATCATACGGCAGTGTTCTCTCGCCTATTGACTGTCATTCAGTAAAAAACGGTCTTCATCTTCACCGTCGACCTGGTGTGCTGAAAGTGGTTCCATCTCTTCACCGTCGACCTGGAGTGCTTTAAGTGTTCCTCCTCTTCACCGTCGACATGGAGTGCTTTAAGTGTTCTCCTCTTCCAAAAACCGTCGTACCTGGTGTGCTCTAAAGAGTTTCAAGCAGGTGACTCCTGCTTCAAATGAAATTGTTGCTGCAAGTTTTTTGGATGAAGCAAAGAGTTTCCAGTGAGACGAATATTTAAATATTCACCGAGCAGCGAAGATGATTTCCTCACACATGGAGTTTAAGCAGCCCGCACTTGCCACATGAGCCGGCCCGGAGAAACACTGGCGGTGCTCAGTGTTTGCTTTGACAATCTTAAAGCTTCCTATTGGTTCTTTAATCATGTGACCGGGGAAACATTGCATTTCGTCGGACGGTCAGAATTTATACCAGGACGCATCTTGCTTAACAGTAACAATTACAATCACGGAAATTCAGATAAAACATGATTCATTATAAAACTATACATTGTAACATAAATTCCAATAATCTCAGCAGTTTGTATGTATAATTCCTCAGAGCAACGTCTCGTTAAGATTGACTGCTTGAATAGCAACAACCTCAACCTTCCTTTTTTATTAAGATCTTTCTTTCACGTAGTATAATACCCGCAAAAAAAAATACATATGTGGGCTGCTGAGGGCACTGCAGTAGGCATCACGTATGGGGCTCCCTCTTCTCGCTCCTTAACTCGCTCTAATGAAAACATAATTAAATGTAAATTGCATGGTGACTCTCAAGGGTTGCCTCTCGTATACACTGTTGAGGACATTCTTTATTGTATGAAGAGTGAACTGGAAGTCACTACACTGGCGTAATGTTTCCTCCTCCTCCCAGGATGAAAGATTCTCGTCAAGACAGTATCCAGTAAAGTGTGTTGATCACTTCTCCATCCCTCACACTTAGTGACCACTTGGGCATCGAACTTTGAACTGGTTCTGACACCTTGAAACAAACCACAGT
The DNA here is from genome assembly GCA_020271785.1 of Procambarus virginalis. NCBI lineage: Eukaryota > Metazoa > Arthropoda > Malacostraca > Decapoda > Cambaridae > Procambarus > Procambarus virginalis. Next base: position 20,992,668 of record WNGS01001312.1, on the reverse strand, counting down.
ACATTACAAATAATAAATGTTGCCGCCTAATTGGCTTCTGATCGTGACTTTCATTGCACGAATAAAAGCCAAGTGGTCGACAGTGGTACAGATCAACACGGTCAAACAGACGGAATCACCTTGACGCCTGGCAAGACACACCTCGTGTCTCTGTCTCAGTCTTCTCAGTCTTCCCTGTCACAATAAATGCATCATAGTAACCGTCTGGTCTCATGAGGCGTCTTGCTGCCAGTCTGATTTCAGACGGTCCTCCCTTCCTCCAGCCCGTTCTCTAGATTAGCAACAACTTACAAAATCCACCGCCCTAACAGATCCACCGCCCTAACAGATCCACCACCCTAACCTAATCAAGAAACCAACACCCAAGACACCCACATACATATATAACCTAACCTAACCTAAGCTAACTTAACCTAACCTACCTGACCAACACTAACCTAACCTAACCTACTTAACCTAACCTAACCTACTAACTTAACCTAACCTAACCTAACCTGACCGAACTAACCAACCTAACCTAACCAACCTAACTCCTAACGTAACCCTACCTAATTTAACCTAACTTAACCTAACCAACCAACCTAACCAACTTACCTAACCACCCAATTTATTGAAAACTGTTTTTTTTTTTTTTTGCCGTTTGTTTTTATAGTATGAATGCATAGGTACGTTGGTTTACTATGAACACCATAACGATGTATTAGTTAGGAGGACGAGTTGTATCGGGTCGTTGTTCAGTGTTCACTGAACACACCACACAGTGTTCACTGAACATCACCACACAATATTCACCAATGAGAACAAATGGGCTTGACGGTAGAGCGACGGTCTGCTTTCAGCAAGTCGGTTTTCAATCCTCGACTCGTCCAAGTTGTTGGTGCACCATTCCTTCCCCCCCCTCCCCCTTCCCCCTCCCCCCCCAATCCTTATCCTGAGCTATATACCCAGTCTATATAGTCGTAATGGCTAAGCACTTTCACCTTTGTTCCGCTCCATTTCTTCTCAGAGTATCGAACCGAGAAACTTGCGACTTGCGGGGGAAAAAATATCCCAAAAAATCGAAGAAAACTCGGGAAACATTCAGGAAAAAATTACGTTTTTAATGAATGAGTTATGTAAAAAATACACAAAACATAATAAACTTATTATCAATTTGGTCCCAAGTCGGGCGGCAAAGTTACTGGAAGGAGGAGTTCTCCTGAAGCGGTGAGAGAGGAGGAGGAGGAGGAGGAGGAGAAGGAGAGGAGGCATGAAGAGGATATGAGAACGGAAGGAAAAGTTAGAAGAGTAGGAGGAAGAGTCTACGCTCAGGAGGTGACGACGAGAAGAGGGAGGGGGGTGAAGAGGAGAATGCTCCCAGAAGAGAGGAGGAATGATTGATCCGTTGAACGAAAGGAAGCTCTTATTCTAATGAGCCAGTAAGGGAGGGGATGCTAGGAGGAAGGAAAACAGGTTAAGGAGGGAGGAGATGGAGGGTAGAGGTGGTGGAAGAGGTTTCCATTGAGGAATGAAAGAGGCCAAGATGTGTGTCGGCTGACTTTTATATCACCCTAATGGCTTCGCTTGTCAGGAAGAGACTTGCCAGACACGCCCCGCCACGCACCAGCATGGTCGTATGTGTGGTGTGTTGTGTGTGTGGTGTGTGTGTGGTGTGTGTGTGTGTGGTGTGTGTGTGCCCGCGAAAGACACACGCACACAACACTTTATACCCGTCGTGCACGAGCCCCCCCACGTCCATCCTCCTCTCTAGCTGATTTTAAAATCAGCGTGTTTACTGACACATTAAACACCACCTTATATAGGTGAAGGTCGAGCCTTCCTTATAAGATAGTAATCTTAGCAACAGTGTGGGTCGACGTACAAAAATAAACTGTTCCAACCAGCAATGTTCACGCATTATACTAATTGTAGAAAGCACGAAGGTAGAACGCAAACCAACTTATCCATATCCTAAACCCAGTACAGCATTATATTAACATATATACATATATATTATATATAATATATATATAATATAGTATATATCTATATATATATATATATGCAATTGACGATCATAAAACACTGATAATTTTATGAGGAAAATACACAGAGAAATGGAGAAGAGGATGACGTTTTCCGACTCGCGAAAGTCTTGGTCACAACATCATAACCAGACTGATTTTGACAACGACTTTTCGCGAGTCGAAACGTTCTTCTCTTCTTCTCCATTTCTTTGTGGTTTTTCGCATATAATATAATATATATATATAATATATATATATATATATATATATATATATATATATATATATATATATATTATATTATATCACTGAAAACTCACAATAAAACTTTGATAAAATGCTAATGCCCAAGATTAACCATCCGAGTGTCGGTTTTTGGGGGGGGGAAGTGGTGCAATATAGCCTCGACACTCGATGGTAATCTTGGCATAGCATTTTATCAAAGTTTTTGATTGAGTTTTCAGTGATATATTATATATATCTATTATGTATATATATATATATATATTATATATATAATATATAATAGATATATATATATATATATATGCGGAAAACCACAAAGAAATTTTGGGTAAACTGTAAAATGATTATGGGATGGTGTGTGGGGGGGGGGGGGGATGGGGGGGTAGAAGAGAGAAACGTTTCTACTCGCGAAAGTCGTTTGTCATCATCAGTCTGATGTTGATAACAACGACTTTCGCGAGTGAAAGTTCATCTCTCTTTCCCATTTCTTTGTTTTTTTTCCGCATACAAAATGATCAGTGTTTAGTGATAGTGATCGTCAATTGCATATATATATATATATATATATTATATATATATATAATATATATTATATATATATATGTATATATGTATATATATGCTATATCTGTGTTCTAGGAAGGGAATAAGTTTTTGGGTTTTGCGTCTACTTCGTGCCTTCTACATGTAGTATAATTCGTGAACAGTGCTGGTTGGAACAGTTTATTTTTGTACTTTCGACCACACAGTGGGGGGGGTGTTGCTAAGATTACTACTTATAAGAAGGCCTAGACCTTCACCTATATAAAGGTGGTGTTTAATTTGTCGTAAACACCTCTGATTTTGTTAAATCACTAGAGAGGAGGAGGGACGTGGGTTGGGGCTGTGGCACGCGGTAAGTGTTGTGTGCGTGTGTCTTTCGCGGGACACACACACACACACACCACACACACACACACAAACACACACACACACACTCGCGTGCGTGCGTGGCGGGGCGTGTCTGGCAAGTCTCTTCCTGACAAGAAAGCCATTGGGTATAAAGTCAGCCGACACACCTCTTGGCCTCTTTCATTACTCAAATGGAACCTCTTCCCCACCTCTACCTCCATCTCCTCCCCTCCTTAACACTGTTCTTCCTTCCTCCTAGCACCTCCTCCCTTCTGGCTCATTATCCTTTCCTTTCCTCTGCTTCCCTCTCTTCTCTCTTCTCCTCCTCCTCTTCCTGCTCCTCCTCTTCTTCCTCATCCTCATCTTCCTCCTCCTCCTCTTCTCCTCCTCTTCCTTCCGCCTCCTCCTCCTCCTCCTCCTCTCACCGCTTCAGAGAACTCCTTCCAGTAAACTTTGCCGCCCGACTTTGGACCAAATTTGAATAAGTTTATTATGTTTTGTGTATTTTTTACATAACTCATTCATTAAAACGTAATTTTTTTCCTTGAATGTTTCCCGAGTTTTCTTCTCTTTTTCGGGATATTTTTCCCCACGCAAGTCGCAAGTTTTTCTCCGGTTCGATACTCTGAGAAGAAATGGAGCGGAACTAACAGGTGAAAGTGCTAAGCCATTACGACTATATAGTACTGGGTATATAGCTCAGGATAGGATTGGGGGGGAGGGGGAAGGGGGAGGGGGGGAAGGAATGGTGCACAACCGCTTGGTCAGTCGGGGATTGAACACCGACTTGCATGAAGCAGACCGTCGCTCTACCGTCAAGCCCATTTGTTCTCATTTGGTGAATATGTGTGGTGATGTTCAGTGAACACTGTGTGGTGATGTTCAGTGAACACTGAACAACGACCCGATACAACTCGTCCTAACTAATACATCGTTATGGTGTGTCATAGTAACCAACGTACCTTATGCATCATACTAAAAAACAACCGGCAAAAAAAAAAAACAGTTTTCAATAAATTGGGTGGTTAGGCTAAGTTAGTTAGGTTAGGTTAGGTTAGGTTAAGTTAGGTTAATTAGGTTAGGTTACGTAAGTTAGGTTAGGTTAGGTTAGGTTAGGTTAGGTAGGTCAGGTTAGGTTAGGTTAGGTTAAGTTAGGTTAGGTTAGGTCAGGTTAGGTTAGGTTAAGTTAGGTTAGGTTAGGTTAGGTTTGGTCAGGTTAGGTTAGGTTAAGTTAGCTTAGGTTAGGTTAGGTTAGGTTAGGTGGGTGTCTTGGGTGCTTGGGTTCTTGATTAGGTTAGGGTGGTGGATCTGTTAGGGCGGTGGATCTGTTAGGGCGGTGGATTTTGTAAGTTGTTGCTAATCTAGAGAACGGGCTGGAGGAGGGACCGTCTGAAATCAGACGGCAGCAAGACGCTCTGAGACCAGACTGCTCTACTCTGATGCATTTATTGTTGACAGGAAGACTGAGACAGAGACACGAGGTGTGTCTTGCCAGGCGTCAAGGTGATTCCGTCTGTTTGACCGTGTTTGATCTGTACCACTGTCGACCACTTGGCTTTTATTCGTGCCAAGAAGTCACGATCAGAAGCCAAGTAGGCGGCAACATTTATTATTTGTAATGTTATTGTGTTTCAAGGTGTCAGACATCCAGTTCAAGTTCGATGACAAGTGGTCACTAAGTGTGCGGATGGAGACGTGATCAACACACTTTACTGTGATACTTGTGTCTTGACACGAATCTTCATCCTGGGAGGAGGAAACATACGCAGTGGCACTTCCAGTTCACTCTTCATACAATAAGAATGTCCTCAACAGTGTATATGAGAGGCAACCCTAGAGAGTCACCATGCAATTTACATTTAATTATGTTTTCATTAGAGCGAGTTAAGGAGCGAGAAGAGGGAGCCCCATACGTGATGCCTACTGCAGTGCCCTCAGCCGCCACATATGTATTTTTTTTTGCGGGTATACTTACGTGAAGGAAAGATCTTAATAAAAAAGGAAGGTTGAGGTTGTTGCTATTCAGCAGTCAATCTTAACGAGACGTTGCTCTCTCTGAGACTTATACATTACAAACTGCTGAAGATTATTGGATTTATGTTACAATGTATAGTTTTCTATAATGAATCATGTTTTATCTGAATTTCCGTGTAATTGTACTGTTAAGCAAGATGGCGTCTGGTATAATTCTGACGTCACTGCCGAATGCAATGGTTTCCCGGTCACATGATCTAAAGTAACCAATAGGGTAAAGCTTAAGATGTCATGCAACACTGAGCCCGCCAGTGTTCGCGGCTCTATGTGGCAGTGTCTGCTCTAAAATCACTGTGTGAGGAAACTCATCTTCGCTGCTCGGTGAATATTTAAATATTCGTCTCACTGGAACTCTTTGCTTCATCCAAAACTGGCAGCAACAATTTCATTTGAAGCAGGAGTCACCTGATGGAACACTTAGAGCACACCAGGTCGACGGTGAAGAGGAGGAACACTTAAAGCACTCCAGGTCGACGGTGAAGAGGAGGAACACTTAAAGCACTCCAGGTCGACGGTGAAGAGATGGAACACTTTCAGCACACCAGGTCGACGGTGAAGACGTTTATACTGAATGACAGTCAATAAGGCGAGAGAACACTGCCGTATGATGCGGCCAACGGTGACTTTGTTGCCCTGAGAGTGGTCCGTCCTGGAGTCTGCAGTAAGTCATTCTAGTCGACTGGATGAGCACTAGCACTAACAGCAATCATCCCAACAAAAATGCTAGCTCTTTCTTAATTATACCCCCCATACCCATCCTGTGGGCGGTGGTGGAAAAGATTACAGAGGTTCATAATCGGTTAAGGAACTGAACCACATAGTACATTTAGCTAAGCAAGTGACAATCTTTTGAAGCTAGTTTCACAATTCACACAGAAATTACAATAGCATGATGCATCAAAGGAACAAATCCACAAGGGCCGTGATGAGGGTTCGAACTTACGCTCGGGATGATCCCAGACACTGCCTTAGTTGACTAGGCCACGACATGGTCAAAAGAATTGCAACCGGGCATTCCACTGACTTCACACGGATTCTGCAGCCTCTCCGAGATACAAACCAGGGTTTTACACAATTCCCCAATGCACTCGGGCTCTGCCAACAAGCTGTTCTACCTTTTGTCCTCACTTCAACACACACAGAAATTACAATAGCGTGATGCATCAAATGAATGAATCCACAAGACCCGCTATTGAGAACATCAATCTGGGTCCTCGAAATCAGGTAGGTACTCCTGCAGTTCTTCCAATCTGCTGCACATGAAGTCCAACTCGAATGCCAGTGAAGCTCCTCCAAACGGCTTCACAAAAGAAACGGGTAGCTCCCCAACTCTCGAAGTTCCATTATACCCATGGAGTTCCACTCCTCAACTTGAAGTCCTGCTCTACACTTGCAGTTCAGCTCCCACTTGGAGTTCTTCATATACTCTTCTTCAGACGTGGAGTTCTTTCATTAACTTCCTTACAAACCTTACAAACCTATAATTCCCTATCAATCCATAATAACAATTTTCCTAATTAAATATAAATAATAAACTTATATGCCAACACTAAATCTCGCCCTCCGACGTCGCTCCGTGCTGGTCGAATTGTGATGGGTACTCCCCTCATTATGGGCGAGTCCACACTGAAATCAAGCACCGACATGACGCTGGGAGGCCTCCGCCCCTCAGTTGCTCACTGAACACAGGTGAGCAAGTATTTGCTGCTCCTGCCTCCAGCATGTCCACTCACCTTTAACTCCTTATCTCTGCTCACTGTTTTAATTAAATATCTACCCTATATCCATATACGTTCTCTGTGATTTCTGGGTATATGACAAACACTGGCAAATATCCTACCAACTAATTAAATGAGCTTACACAGAGATGATGAGGTGACGACACTCCCACTGGCGCTCCACAATGGCTCTACTCTGATCGCTCACCAAAAATCACTTTAGGACGGCCTCTCAAGCTTCTTCCAGTCCTGATTTGAGTACACAAAGTCGCCTGGCAGGCTCCACGCAGAAATACCTGCTTCCTCTCCTCCATTCAAGGATATTACACATTAAAGTCTACACAGGCACGACCACCCACTAGGGTTCAGGTCGTCTGTAATATCTTCATAAGTACTGAGAAGTGACGTACGTCGCGTCCTCGGCAGCTTCCTCACCAGTTGTACACTATAGCCTTCACTCATACACCTTATGCAGAACCGTATTCTTCCTCTTCCCAGGAGCCAGTGTCGTACATCCATTCCTGACGACTGTGGCAACTCAAGTGACACGTTACGATGTCTGCCAGTGTCATGTCACGTAACATCACAAAATGTCGACATCTTATTCCCTCTAACTTTCATAAGATGCTCATCTTCTGCTTGTATTCTTTTAGGTCACTCACTGTCATTTACTTGATAAATTTCCTTCCTCTGACTTCTTAATCTCTTGTCAGGTGTGCAGAATAACTCCCACCTGGTAGACTCGCTTCACCAGGCTACGTGGGGTCATAACACGACCCAGTCTGGTTACAACATTGCAGTAGAGTAGAAACTCAAGACCAAGGTATTTGTATCTGGTTACATAGTCGAGCAGAGAGCATCATACAGCTGCATATTGCGAACAGCCCCGCCCCGTCAGGGTGGGCGGGGGTTCAGGATCTTTATTTTCTCTACTTTGACGAATAAGACTAGTTCCTGGCATGTATGCAATTTAGAGTACAGAACATTTTGGGTGATGGTATACCCATTCGTGTGGATCAGTATATCATCCAATGTGAATGATGTGTTTGCTGGGTTTTCTGGTTACTGAGTTTAGGAATGCATTGATTAACACATTGAACAGAGTAGGACTGAGGACACCTCCTTGTTAAGTGCCAAGTGTGGGGAAAACCTGACTCCAATAACTAATAACTTGTTTTGGGCTCTGAGACCCAGTAACTAATAATTAAATAAATATATATATATATATATATATATATATATATATATATATATATATATATATACTTCGATAGCTATGAAGGACCACCACTTTTTGAGAAAAAGTGGAAAACAAAGAGACAATGGAAAAAACTGATCTTAGGAACTAGTGTCCTATGGATCTTGGTAAAACTGTAATGATTATATGAATGGAGTCAAATTCACTACACAAAATTGGGGGGTTACATGCTAAAAGATTAATATATCCCTAGCATTATTCTGGTGCTGGTTCTTCACCAGAGTAAATCAAATGTGAGAGTAAAAATATAGAATATATAATATTGATGGAGGTAAATGCAACTCAATATACTACTGAAATGTTGAACAGCATCAGTAAATCAAAGGGTTAGTATAATTGATCTCTTTAGGAGATCACTACTGTAACTATGGAGTTATTGCTACTGATGGAAAAATGGACAGCTTAGCTGTGAAACTACGAAGTAGTCGGTTGCTACTCTCCACCGACGACGTGTTGCATAGGGTAAATTGTTGCACAGAACGGTGGGGAAGCCTAGCACCTCGGTTGAAGTCGCCTTGGTACTGAAAGGCAATTACATTGTAGAAATCTTCTACACAATAGGTAATTACATTTACATCCTAAATCATGAGGATGACGGTAGTAAGTTATCAGCTAATGTCTGAACAATTTGTATCATAGAAATAAACTGATAATCATATAATTAGATGGCAAATTTAATTAAGACACGTACTATATTTTGTTGGTTTGCATTCGGCCTAACAACTGCTAACCTAAATGTTAATAGTGGCCACATAATAACAAAAAGGTAAACTTAGTGGCCGAGCCTCGTGTCGTTGATGTGAAGACTTGAGCAACTCTTCGTCCTCCAGCTGCTGCTTGAAAGACGTTGACTCTGGAGTTGCTCGTATACTAGTCTATGACACGGCTATGTTGTGCCAAATAACGTGGCACCGCTCAACTGATCGTGAGAGCGAAATAAATAGGTCGAAACACAACTCTGCTACACGCTGTTAATGGCGTCCGTGCTCTCCTGTTGAGTCAAGTGACGCTCTCCCACGTCTTCCTCCTGCTCCTTATTGCGCATGCGCGGCTTTCGAGCATAAATGAATATGTATTTATCGCAATTGACTAAGGAAGGAAGAGGTAATAGCAAGTATTAATATCACATTAAATTCTTCTGTGATAAAATAGAAGTTGTAGTAACATAAATTGGCTTGATAAAAGTTGTGCAGCCAATCGAGGAAATTAAAGTAAAATCATTTACATCAAAGTAATTTCCTCTAGAATACTTAAATGTTAGTTAAATAAGGGAGCTCAGTAAGTAATAGTATACTACGAATCAAAGTTAACTATTTTTAGTAAATGAAATGATAAACTGGATTCTTGTTATAAATCCAACTAATGTGGAGAAAATTCATGTTGCTGCCTGTTGTTCCTCACGTACTAGGAAGAATTTGGCAATGAATAAATCATGATAATGATTAAATCTACAAGTTAGTAATTTTAGTAACTACTTTGGTTGTATAAATACAATGATGTATAAAAACTGTTGGTTATTTCCAACACCAAGTTCAAAATCTCTAGTTACACTCCTATGCCCTTGGAACAATACACATGACTTCCTGTTGGATAGATAGCCTCTTATCCACCGTAACAGATATCCTTCAACATTCATTTTACAAAGTTTGCTCTGAATGACATGTCGGTTAGTAATGTCAAAGGCTGACTTAAGATCTAGGAAAGTGGTATATGACCTATCAATATGCAGGGCGAGGAAGGTGGTAATTGTTGTGACCCCATGTAGCCTGGGTGGAACGAGTCTACCCCAGTGAGAGTTATTCCGCCTACTGAACCTGATTGAGAGGTCAGAGGGAATGAATTATATATTAAAATGATTGAATAAACATCAGTGAGTGATCTCAGGATATGAGCAGAAGATGGGCGTTGGTAATTAGTTACATGAAATGAGATGTCGATACTTTGGGAACGTGAGGTGACGCTAGCAGGTTCTGACCGCACTTGAGCCGCAACTGTCGCCAGAGGCGGATGTACTTTGTTGATTCTCCCTGAATATGTAGGAATATAGGTCCCTGTGTTGGGGACTCAGTACACCATTTCTCTGTGATTTTAGTAATTAGAGGCGGCCTGGAAATGAGTGTTTGGTCGTGCCTTGGTGAAACTCTAATTATTGTGCTTTCAAGAGGAAGGAAGTGAGCAGGCGTTTCTGTTATGGAGCCTGCCAGGCGACGTTGTGAACTCAAGTCATGGAATGCAGGAAGCCTTGTGAAGCAGTTCTGAAGCATTTTTGTGGGCGGCCTATGTGAGCGCCATGTTGAGCTTCAGCTAGTGAGCGTCCTCACGTCATTTCGAGGGTAAGCCTGTTTAATCAGTTGTTAATTTAGCCACTAGTGTTTGATCGTGTGCCCAGCAATCACAATGAACATATGTATATGTAGGATAGATATTTTATTATGACAGTGAGCAAAAATAAGTAGTTAAATTGGGAGGATATGCTGGAGGGAGGAGTGGTACATCCTCCCTCGCTGGTGGTCAAGAGGCAACTGAGGGGTGAGGGGGGGGGGAGGCCCCAGCAGCGCGGCCTGGAAGGAAGCTCCTGGCTGCGTGTCAAGACATGTTCCTCCTCGCTTGGACCCTTCCAGTTTGGGGGAATACCCACCACAATGCAATTTGGCATCGGAGAGCGAAATTTAATGCTGGGATATAGTTTATTCTTTATGTTCTGTTTGGGAAACATTTTTATTGGAATGGTAATGGAATTGCAGGTTTGTTTGGGAAGAAGTTCGTGGAGAAAATTCAATGTTAGAGAAGAAATTTATTGAGGAACTTCGAGGTTAGAGAAGAAATTAATGGAGGAACTTCGAGGCTGGAGAAGAAGTGTGTGCTGAACTCTGTGGTAAAGCACAACTCCATACTGAGGAGTTGACTTCATGTAGTACAGAGGAGTTACACGTGTCTCTGTGGAGTCAGTGGTGAAGCATCACTGATGTTGGATTAAGACTTTGTTGCACAGCAGATTGGGAGAGCTGCAGACGTGCCTTTCTTGATATTTTGGAGGACCTAGAGATATACATTGGAAGTGAGTCTCTAGGAGCAGAACAGAGGTTCATGGTGGACATATATGAATATATAAGGAGTGCTTGAATGCTTATTGGCATATAAGATGCAGTGTAAGGTAAGAGATTGATTTTTTCTTTTGTTGGGAATACTTATGTAGATATAGCTAATATTTCAGCCCCGAGCTGAGTTTCATATACTTTTAGGGTTGAGGATATAGTATTGTTGTGGCAGGATTTCAGTCCCCATGTAGTGAGGGCTGAAGACTTTTCCTGACGAAAGTAATAACTCTTGGCAAGTGGTAAGCCAAGAGTTGAGCAGCCATTTGATATGGACAGTTGGTGAATCCAGGATATGGTATTGGAATGCTACCGGGTCATAACAAGGTTAGAGTGTGGTACGATAATGTTCTAATTTTTGTCATGTATTGTGTGTGTTTTCTCTGTATATTAATTGTATATTGTTAGCTGGCTTTTGATCTTGTCCTGGTGAGGTTTCCCAGAGAGCCAGAGAGAGAGAGAGGATCACAGTTGTGGACAGGGTGGCGGAAGATACTAATTTACCAAAGGGGGATTTAGGAGATCATTCCAAACAAGGAGAAAGTGGGGAGTCACAGTGGCTCGAGTAGGGTGTGTACACAAGACAACGAGGCTAGTGTTGGAGCCGCACCCCTAAATATGGGATGCTGAATCCCTCTCCAAGATGAAGAGGCGTACAGGGTGATTGATCTCCTAGGTAAATTACAAGCACTCCAGTGTCCATTGCTGGTCGACCGACGGTAGTGGGAGTGTGGCTGCCGAGGTTGGTTGTTTGTTCCGTCAGAGAGTGGTTGGGGACATTGTCCACCTGTACACAAGCAACAGTATGGTGCAACAACCAGAGCTCTCTTTAGGAAGTTTAAGTCCCAAAAGCCCCAAACCCCTCAGGGCAGAACATAATACAGTGTTGTATGCTCTTCCCATGCGTGAAGCCATATATCTGGGGAGACAAGTTACTAATTCTATAAAGTAGACGGTTAAGAACCGTCCTCTCAAGACACTTACAGAGACAACTAGTGAGGGAGATTGGGCGAAAATCACTCTGCTGGTTAGGTTTAGGAATGGGAATATTAAGGCTGTTAGTCCATGACCTTGGAAGCCCCCCAATTACGTGGGTCATATTATATAACTCAAGCAAAGGATTTGCTGGCACTAACAGAAGCATACATAGTATGTCATAAGTAACCCCATCCTCCCCAGGTGATATAGCTATGCCTTTATGTAGAAGAAAGTCTAGTTTGTATTCAGTAAAAATCATGTCACAGTCATCCTCTTAATGAAACATGAAGTCAAGGAGCCTTGCTCTATCAACATATGTATTATTATATTCATTCTGTGTAGGTAGAGGAAGACTGTCAAAGCTGGAAGTTGTGGCCCAAGCATCAACAACCTCATTTGCTCTGTGCAGGGGATTAGGGTGCGAGATCTCTGCAGCATTTTCCCTGTAATCTTGTTCATATCCTCCCATGCCTGGCTAAGTGGGGTGTGAGAATTGAGACCACTGACAAAAGTTTCCCAGTAGGTCTGCCTCAGTCCTATCATACGTTCCCCTCGCCTCAGCCAGGGCCATTTGAAAGAGCCGTAGCATTTCAGCAGTGTGGGTCCTTCTATAAGCTACTCCAATTCTTCTGGCAGCACGTTTTAGTGCCTGTAATTTGGAATCAATATAATAGGCATAATTGCTATGACCAATGTAATTTGGGTTATGCGACCTGGACGACGGATCAGGTGAAATTGAATTGAAATTGAAATATGTTTATTGAGGTAAAATGCACACAAAGGGATGAGGTAGCTCAAGCTATTCTCACCCCGTTCAGTACAATGTGTTCATACATATATAGACACACATCACAAACATATTGCCGAACATTCTGAGAGATAAACGTATACATTTCCTATGGATCAGGTGATTCTATGAACTGTTCGATAGTACTTGTGAGTTCATTGTTAAAATCTTTAACTGAAGGGGGCTTAAAGGAACTAAACCATTCTGACACATGAGCAACAAAATTGTCTAGTTGATGGATGGGCACAGCCAGCCTCTTCCGCTTGAACATTCCGCCAGGGAGGATAGAGCTTTCGATGCTTACAATGGCTAATATGGTCAGATGATCAGACGCCATACCTGGCACTATTGGCGAGGCACAAACGGTGTGGGAGACTGTTATGGTATCGACACCACCGTCGAAGTGTGGAGTGGCGATGCCAGTGCCATCTATGAGTCTGCACTCCTACTCCTTGGTATTTGGTGCAACTCGGACAACGCCATCTGTTGATGGTGGCGTGGCAGCAGTGATTGGCTCCGGTTTCCTGCTTCAGTCAGAGTGTGAGGTCGATGATGTTGACCTTTGGTGGGTGGCGTATCAAGATCAGCGCCATCTAGATTGTGGCTTCAATGCATAACATCAATCCCCCCGGTGGACGAGTGTTATGCGAGGGTTACCCAGTGTACTGCCCATCTGGCTAATGACGTTTTTATGTCCACAAATACGTCATATGGAGGCGATTGAGCTGAGGAGGGCAGTTCATCTTGGGCAGTCCACGAACTCTTAGCTTGGCCCTGTGAGAGGACTAAGTAGCCGCCGTTGATCCGAGCAGTGTGTGTTAGCTGCTGATATATACAGTGATTTTAAAGATCGACATACCAGGGCTTGGCTTGTAAGAGTTACAGAAGACAGTGATGTGTCTATTGTGAAGTGTTGCTAGCAAGCTGCTAGAGGCTTCTGCTAGGGTGTTAGCTACCCCTGTATGTGTTAGTTTGGGACTCCTGCCAGCGTGTTGCTGAAGCTCCCTGCCAGTGAGTATCTGGAGAGCGAAGGTGGGGTGTAGGCACATCGTGATACTGTGTCCGTGGACTGGCCCATGTAGAAGGTGAACTCGCCAGTGTTTGCCAGTACGAGTGGGACAACGTGTACCAGGAATGTGGATTCACTGGGCTTAATGAACACTGTCATTGTGTTGTGTCCTGCGTGAAAGAGACACCAGTGTAAATAGGTGTATGTATACTTTAATATTATAATATATATATATTGGTGAAGGGAATTGTGTATTGCTTATCCCCCCTCCCCTCCCTATTTATTCATTGCATTTCTACTTGACACAGACAGTTCAAGAAAGCTTTCCACCGACTTGGGGTTGGATATAGTAAAAGATGTCATAACAGCAAGAATCCGGTTACTGGCCCTAAGTGGCCATAATAGAGACAATGAAATGAGACTAAAAATATGTAGCAAGAAATTTAGTAGGTTTCTTATAAAATCAAGAAACAAAGTAACTTTGTAAGAAAATTTGTAAACTCTACTTCCTGAAAGTGGAGTCCTATGTATTACACAAGTGTATATGGATGTTCCAGGCACTACACACAGAAGGTGTGCAGGCGACGAGTCACAATAACGTAGCTAAAGTATGTTGACCGGACCACACACTAGAAGGTGAAGGGACGACGATGTTTCGGTCCGTCCTGGACCATTCTCAAGTCGATTCCATTCTCAAATCGACTTGAGAATGGTCCAGGACGGACCGAAACGTCGTCGTCCCTTCACCTTCTAGTATGTGGTCCGGTCAACACAGAAGGTACATTTTGAAGTTAGAACTGACAGGAAACAACATGGGAAACTCGCGGAGAAGAACCAAAGGCCACTGCACATAGTTTATGTCGTCACGGTGAGGGCTGGGAATCCCTGCTCCTCTGTCGTCACGGTGAGCAATAAGTAGCCTCACCACCCAGCAGCCTCACCACTCAGCAGCCTCACCACTCAACAGCCTCACCACTCAACAGCCTCACCACTCAACAGTCTGGGTGGTGAGCAGCCTCACCACCCAACAGCCTCACCACAACAGCCTCACCGCTCAACAGCCTCACCACTCAACAGCCTCACCACCCAGCAGCCTCACCACTCAGCAGCCTCACCACTCAACAGCCTCACCACTCAACAGCCTCACCACTCAGCAGCCTCACCACTCAACAGTCTCACCACTCAACAGTCTCACCACTCAACAGCCTCACCACTCAGCAGCCTCACCACTCAACAGCCTCACCACTCAACAGCCTCACCACTCAACAGTCTGGGTGGTGAGCAGCCTCACCACCCAACAGCCTCACCACAACAGCCTCACCGCTCAACAGCCTCACCACTCAACAGCCTCACCACCCAGCAGCCTCACCACTCAGCAGCCTCACCACTCAACAGCCTCACCACTCAACAGCCTCACCACTCAGCAGCCTCACCACTCAACAGTCTCACCACTCAGCAGCCTCACCACTCAACAGCCTCACCACAACAGCCTCACCGCTCAACAGCCTCACCACTCAACAGTCTCACCACTCAACAGTCTCACCACTCAGCAGCCTCACCACTCAGCAGCCTCACCACTCAACAGTCTCACCACTGAACAGCCTCACCACTCAACAGTCTCACCACTCAACAGTCTCACCACTCAGCAGCCTCACCACTCAACAGCCTCACCACCCAGCAGCCTCACCACTCAACAGCCTCACCACTCAACAGCCTCACCACTCAACAGCCTCACCACTCAACAGCCTCACCACTCAGCAGCCTCACCACTCAACAGTCTCACCACTCAACAGTCTCACCACTCAACAGCCTCACCACTCAACAGCCTCACCACTCA
The DNA here is from genome assembly GCA_020271785.1 of Procambarus virginalis. Taxonomy (NCBI): domain Eukaryota; kingdom Metazoa; phylum Arthropoda; class Malacostraca; order Decapoda; family Cambaridae; genus Procambarus; species Procambarus virginalis. The sequence continues at coordinate 20,976,809 of WNGS01001312.1, read as the reverse complement.
ACAGTCACCACTCAACAGCCTCACCACCCAGCAGCCTCACCACTCAACAGCCTCACCACCCAGCAGCCTCACCACCCAGCAGCCTCACCACTCAACAGCCTCACCACTCAACAGTCTCACCACTCAACAGCCTCACCACCCAGCAGCCTCACCACCCAGCAGCCTCACCACTCAACAGTCTGGGTGGTGAGCAGCCTCCCCACAACAGCCTCACCACCCAGCAGCCTCACCACAACAGCCTCACCGCTCAACAGCCTCACCACCCAGCAGCCTCACCACAACAGCCTCACCGCTCAACAGCCTCACCACCCAGCAGCCTCACCACTCAACAGCCTCACCACTCAACAGCCTCACCCCCCAGCAACCTCACCACTGACACCCAGGGCCTCAGCCCGCCTCAGCCCGCGCCGCCAGAAGCGTCTGGGCCCGAGAGACAATACATCTTGCCTCTCCGCCAGACTAATCAAGCGCGGGTATTACCTACGCGCCGAGTCCTGAGTAATTCTGCGCTCTCCGCTGCTGGCGCTCACTCTGATAAATGAACAAATGTTCTCCGAATGAACAAAAGAGAAAATCAGTTTAACAAGAGATTGCTGAGCGTCCTGGGAGGTGGCAGTGAGTCCTGGCTTTCTTCCCTCCAATGGTGGGTTTGTTTATTTATGTGTTTAGTGAATTATGAGATATTCACCTGTTCGATCCCGCATCATTGCTTCAATATTATACTTGCAGTATTTGTATTTTTGTAAAAAACTTAATGTATGTTGACACCATCTGAAACGGTATACTTCTCCCAACCATTGCTTAGGTAGCAGGCATCTAGTGTTCCTCTCCCACGTCACATAAATTGTCCACCACACCATCGTGATAGTGGGAGAATTGGGCTGGGAGAAGTGGGCTGGGAGAAATGTACATTTGCAGTTGGGCAGCGGTTTGCTGCCACCGAAATCTTGTCTGTTGGAGCCATCTACGTCGTGCAGAGGTTGAACTCTTGCCTTACGCTCGTGAGGTCCGAGGGTTCGAGTCTCCTAGTGCCCTAAGGAATGAAAAGTTTATTTCCACAACTGTGTGGTTAACAGTTTATATGACGTGGTGGTGGACCACTAAATGCCTGCTACCTAATATTATGATGTTGTTGATGTCAGTCGGTTATCTGTCCTTCCTTTTGGACAACCAACCCAAAATTCTGTAGAGTGCTTATTTTGACCAGGAGATCCCCCTGGGTGCTTCTGGCACTTGGAGAGGGGTTCAACGTCACACGTTTAAGGGGTTGCGGCTCCAATACTGGCCTCGTTGTCACGTGCACACACCCACTCGAGCCGCCGTGACTCCCCAACTCTCTCCTTATGTGATATGATCTCCTCAATCTCCTTTTCTTTGATATTACACTGTACTACCCTGTCCACAGCTATGGTTTTTGGTTCTTTCTCTCTCTCTTTCCTAATTTCTGGGAAGCCTCACTAGGACAAGGCAAACACCTGGTGGTTACAAACATTTAATATACAGAGAACATGTACAACACACACAAGATGCAATAATGACTCCAACACTGTAAGCTACTATAGTCAGGTTGCAGTCCAATACCATCAGGGCTCTATCATCTGCTTATCAAGTGGTAGCCTAACTTTTAACTCACCACTTACACTATCAGCCTCACTAAGTGGGTAAATCTTGCAGTACAATATGATATGGCACTACCAGCTCTGGAGCATATAAATATCTGTAGGCAATTCAGCCTATGACTATAATTCAATAAACATCAGCATAAATATTCCTTAGCACAAAAATGGTAACCAATGACCCTGTCAGTCCTAGAACACATATATATGTCTCTGCAGGTAATCCAGCCTACAGTTGTAACTGTATACATCAGTATTAATACTCCTTGGCACAAAAATGGTAATCAATCGCCCACCTTTCACTGCGTCTTGAACGCTAATGACAACCAAACACTCTACCAACTCCCTACAAGTAGTCGATAAGAACTTCCTTTCCACATCTGGAAGTTCACTACCCTCACATCTTCAGGTTTTCCTAGAACCGTCTACCAGGGTCCTCCACAGCTCTCCCGGCTGCTACACCATGAAGTCTTCCTTGAGCAACAATGGTGCTTCACCACTGGTATCACAGAAGCATGTGAAACTTCATTCCACTGCTCCTCTTCTCACAGCTTGAGGTCCTGCTTCTCACTGTATGGCTACACTTCCACAGAGCTCAGTACCTTCCACAACCTTGGAGTCTCATCAACTACTCCCTCTCTGCTGGCTTCGAAGTTCTCAGCAACTCCTTCCCCATACAAACCACAATAAGGTCTCCTGCAGGGCGCTCTCCCTCTGATGGAGTCTGACCAGGGCGCTCCCACGGCCCACGAAAATATCTCTGGGTGGCTTCACAAACTCTCCTTGCCGTCCAAGACTTGAAACCACAACGTTCCCAGCTCGATTCCACAGCTGAAACGTCTGCACACTTCCTTCCTCTTGAAGTTATACCAACTAGGGGTTCCTCTCTAACAGGAGCTCACATGGAACGCGGCTTCCCCTCACGATGTCTGGTGCTCAAGTGAGCTCAAGCTCCTCTCAAGCGAGCCTCACACCTCCAGCAAACTCTCCACATCTTGTGTCAAGTCATTTACTTATTTTCTTATTCACTGCCACATTCTTAAATTATCTATCAAATCCAACCAATTATTTTACATATGAATCTTCATGTCGATATTTCCCTAACCTCTCAGTCAGGTCAGACCTGATAGAATAATTCTCAAAGGGTAGACTCGTTTTTCGGCTACCTGGGATCATAACGCTAAGCAGTAACGAACCCCCGACTGTTCTATGTACAGTCGGGGTTGGCCCAAGTGAAATGCTTTAAGAAATATTGAAAATTATTGAACCCCCACAATACGGTTTTCTTGGAGTCAAGTCTGAAATATTGGATGTGTTTTCCACAAGGGTGTTTCAGTGCTTTATAATAACACATTTTCTGATTGAAGGGGAGAGTAGGGAATGAGGGATAGACGGGAGAAAGTGAGGAGGAGGACGAGGGAAAGGACAAAAAGTTGACAAAAGGGAGGGAATGAATGAAGTATCAGGGAAAAGCGCCAAGGCATTACGACTATATAGCACTTGGAAGGGTCAGGATAAGGATTTGGGATGGGATGGGGGTAAAGAATGACCCCCAACCACTTGGACGGTCGGGTATTGAACGCCGACCTGCATGAAGCGAGAAAGGGGAGGGAGATGAGAACGTACGGGGGAGATAGGGTAAAGATGGCAGAAAGAGGGGAAAATTGTGGAAAGAGACCTGGGTGCAGCTGCATACATTTATATACTATGGGGAGTACCCAGCAGTGTCCGGGTCTCCTTCCCCCTTCCCCACTCTCAAAAATCTCTCTTCTCACCCATTCCTTGTCCTTCCTATCTCCCACCTGAAGAGGTTCTGTCACACACCACCAACATGAGAGAGGGGAAGGGGCTTAGGGATGCTCAATGATGCCTCACAGGTTTAATAAAATTTTACGACAAGGCGACTAAATTTAGGCAAGAAGGAGAAAAGGTGAGCAGACTGCATTTTTCTAGACTGTCAGAAAGCCTTTGACACAGTACCCCGTAAGAGGCTGTTACAAAAGTTGGAGAAACAAGCAAGATTAACATGTAAAGTGCTACAGTGAATAAGATACTATCTAAACAACAGAAAATAGCGATTTACCATGAGGGTGGATTGTACCTGTATTGAGCCTGGATGGGGTTCTGGGAGTTGATCTACTCCCCCAGTCAGGCCCGGGCCAGGTTTGACTTGTAAGTACTCTCTGAAGAAGACATCAGAGTGGCGAGTTGTAATGTAAACAATCTTACAGAGGGTATTGACTCATTCCTCTCAATGTTTGCTGATGATGCAAAAATTATGAAAAGAATCAAGACAGGAAGATAAGGATTACAAGGCGACCAGGACAAACTGGTGGAATGGTCTTGAAAATGGCTACTAAAGCTTAGCTCAAGTAAGTGTAAAGTTATGAAATAAGGTGAAAGGAGCAGAAGGCCTAACATAATTAAGGTACCATCTGAGAGGTGAAATCTTTCTAGAGTCAAGTAGAGAACAATATCTGGGGGTTGATATCACACCGAACCTGTCCCCAGAAGGGGATATGCTAATGATATCCATCTGATATCCATCAGATGGATATCATTAGCTGCATATGCTAGTGCTTGGCCAACATAAGAACTTCCGCTAGAAACTTGATTAATTAAGGAATCATTCAGAACCTTTTATGCCACATATGTAAGACCAATCCTAGAATATGCAGCTCTAGCCTGGAGTCCATATCTAGTTAAGCACAAGACAAAGTTAGAGAAGATTCAGAGGTATGCCACTAGGCTAGTTCCAAAGCTGAAAGGTATGAGGTACGAGGAAAGGCTACGGGAAATGAACCTCACGTTCCTGGAAGACGTTAGGAGAGCCATGATCACCACCTACAAAATTCTCAGAAATTGACTTGGTGGACAAAGACAAACAATTTAGCACTGGTGGAACACGAACAAGGGATTACAAGTGGAAACTTAGTACCCAAATGAGCCACAGAGACATTTTAAATAATTTTCTCAGTGTCAGAGAAGTTAACAGATAGAATGCATTAGGCAGTGATGTGGTGGAGGCAGACTCCAAACACAGTTTTAAACGTAGATATGATAGAGCCCAATAGGCTCTAGAATCTGTACACTAGTTGATTTACAGTTGAGAGGCGGGACCAAAGAGCCAAAGCTCCTCCCCGACAAGCTCAACTAGGTGAGTACCTTCTCCAACTTTCTCCCCCTCTCCATCTTCTCCTCTACTCTCTTGCCTGCCCACCTTCTCAATCTCTTCCATCTCTCCTCTCTTCCTCTCTCACCACCTACATACGCCTCTCTCTCTCCTCCCTTCTGCACTCATCTCTCACTATCTCGCCTCTCTCATCTCTCTTTCCTTACCCCAAATTTATCCGCCCTTTCACTCATCTCCTTCCTTCTCTCCCCCCTTTCCACGTTTCTCCCCCTCCCCACTCTTCCCCAACATCCCTGCCTCTCCCCCCTTTCACATCCATCACTCCTCTCAACTCTCTCACAATCTCCCCATCTCTCAACTCCCTTCCTCCCTCCACCAGTTTTCCCATTCTCTCCTTCCTTCCTTTCACAGCTCCCCCTCACCTTCTCCTTTCTTCTCTCCCTCTCTCTGTATCCAAGTCTGCCTCTTTCTCTCTCTGGTCAGGTCGTGGTCGAGCGGATTAAGACCCTTTGAGCTGGGGTGACCCCGATCACTGGTTCGCATTCACTCACTCATCTGCTGAATTTTCATGATATAACGCGCCAGTGTGTATTTCCTAGCGTGTATTTCCCAGTGTGTATTTCCTCGTGTGTATTTCCTAGTGTGTATTTGAAGAGAGAGTATTGCGGAGAGCTTCTCCTCCCACGTCAGAGTGCACGCGCGTGAGTTGTAAATGCTGGATTTGGTATCAACTCAGTGGTTGATACCTTGGTAACCCAGAATGGTGGTTCGAATCCCTAGAGGGTACTCCAGTGATTTTTCGTATAATGATATATCAAATCACTGTGATTTCCAATTATTATTATTATTATTATTATTATTGGGATAAATCCGTAGGAGCCGTGATGAGGATTCGAACCTATGCGGTGGGTGTTCCCACTCACACGCCCCAGACAATCAGTCCACGACATGGTCAAAAGGATTGCAACCTGGAGTTCTACTGAACAAACGAGAGTTTCCCTGAGGCTTCTACTTAAGACAGAGCAGGATTTTCACATAATCATCCCCATGCACTCTGGCTCTGGCATCCAGGAATGTTCATCCTCTGTCGCTCCGCACCGCATAGGTTCGAACCCTCATCACGGCTCCTACGGATTTTCTCATTGATACATCATGTTAGTGTGATTACTCTGTGTGTATTATTATTATTATTATTATTATTATTATTATTATTATTATGATTGGAAGTAGTAGAAGTGTCAAAATTCTCTTTTCTCTCTCTTACTTGCCTAATTTCTCAATCGCTGTCTCTCTGTCAATCTGTTTTGTTGTCCCTTTCAATCACCCCATAACCCTAAACCGGGACAATTTATTATACTATTGAAAACTTATTATTAACTCATTAATTAAAAACGCTTCAATACCGCCACATTGTTGGAGTGAGGCCATAGAACTCTGTGAAAATCAAATAGAAACACAAGTTCCGTTGTTTGATAAGCTGATTGTGACCACAAAAACAAGTTGAATTAGTAGTCAGTGTAGTCATTATGCACCTGCAACAGGACTGACCTGTGATGCAAGGTACTGTAGTAGTGAGGGGTCACGCGGCGTGCATCAACACTCATACTAATATGAGTGCAGCAGAAATAATTGAGTCTAGGCTGTCACTAAAAAATCACAAAATTGATAAATACTAAAATGCAAAATTCCTTTCATGGAATTATATTATATGCAATTACGTCAGTGATGATGAGAGAATAATTTTTAATGTAGTCATAACACCAACAATATAAACATTACAGAACTGCAATAATGAAGTACAATAATAAGAATGTTGAATAACATTACATAAATTTAATAATACAATACAATAATAATTCAGTAATAATACAACACAGTAATATAAAAGCACAATAATAGTTTTTGTGGCTCGATGCCGAACACACAGTAGTTCCTTATAATCTTGTCTCAAGTATTGCCAACAAAACTGTACACAACATTCTGTTTGTGATTTCAACAGACCGAGAACGACTTTCTCAGTTAAAACACTTGTCCTATCTATGTATGTTTAAAAATCACAGCCGCGTGAGTCTCTCTCTCTTTTCTCAAAATCCAGGTACGTTTCAATATCATGGTATCCAAGTACACGTTGGTAACTCTACACTTAATGTTTAAAACATCTTTGCGCCTCCTGACCTCCTCCAGGATGACAGACCTTCCTATCCTGATCCCACGGTCCCAGTTCACTCTGATCCCACAGTCCCAACTGGCGACTTAAACGCCACACACACAAAAAAAAAATGGGGATCCATTCACTAATACCAACAGTAAACGATTATCACCATTCCTATGCATATGAAGTCCAAATTATTAGTAAGAATCAGCCTACGCATGTGTGTGGAGGAGTGCTCGAGATGTTTATTTGTTTCAACCTATCATATACAACTTATGAGTCTATATTGTGGATCTTTATGTCGGTTACTCAGCAATAACCGGAGAAATACATGCGTCCAATGATTGTGGGAACCGACCTGTGAGATTTATATATATTTAATTTATATGAATTTATATAGAATTTATATACGTTAATTTATATACTTCGATAGCAATTTGTATAATGTTGAGTGGACTGTATTTCTGCAATAATCTCACAAATCGATTCATACACATTAGGGGGGGTTATATTGAATTTATATTTATGCAGCCAATTAAACTACAGTATTAAACTACATATATTGTTAAACATTGAAGAGGTTCCTTATCTATCTTATGTACAGCAGCCTTAGTCCACCAGGTAAACTAGGATGTAGACACCAAATTTTCCTCGTGTGAGGTAGCTTCCATCACCCTGGTAACTGATACACAAAGCATGCTTCCTCGTCTTGTACCTGTCAAAGGGCGCTAGCTATAAGCCAGAATCCTAATATATGACAGCTATATCAGAGAAAACACTGTACATTGAACCAATAAAGACCAAGGCTTAATTACCTTTAGTTTGAGGCGATTTCGTATTCTAACCGGCTCACCCTATCTACTGACATTAATGGCCAAAAATGATTAGATAAATGGGTTCGGCAGAACCAGCTAGTTTTATTGTTGACTGCGTGTTGATAATGGTAGACCTTTGGTTCCCATAACACTTTCGTCCAAGAGAAATAACAGGAGTCGTTTACTCCCGTGCGCCTCTGTGTCTTAATAATGGCTGACACTCCATACTATTGACGCTACTGGCCGACATTGTCCAGAATGATAGGAGCCAAATCGCTCCACGCGTCTCGGAGGTGACACCATGGCTGCTGGTGGTGACAACAACAATGGACCACACCCTACTCCCTACTTTGTAGAGATGTCAGTAACTTGATAGAAGGGTCACATTTACTCTATTTTGATACTGATAATTAAGTTAATTAAAATGAGATGTTTTTGATGGTAAAAGTCCAAAGACTAATGTATTTAAGAATAATTTCCCACACAATAGCTGGTGAATTATAATAGTATGTGGCTATGATATCCCGTTTTCTATAGACGGAAACTCCACTACAAGCTACATTTCTATGGGTAACTTGTTTATACAAGCAGCAGCATTATCTGCAATTGTATGTAATATTAAATGGTGTCGGATTTTCCGACATAATTCCCCGGGGGCTGCTCACGGGTCGAAGTCCTATTTAGAACAGACGAACACCGATACTCCTCCTTCGAATTATTTAATTAATTTGATGTTAGTAGTTAGTAATCACACATTTGTGCGTCTGTTCGTACAGGACGGATGTCCCGTACTAGAGTTGCAGGGGTTAGAAGTCTAATGCGATTTCATTTCCCTGTTAACTCTTGAAAGGCTAAATTCAAGCCTAATACATATTATTTAACCCAGAAGACTGAATGTGATCAAGTACTACAGTCAAGTATGATTCAGGGACTGCAGTGAGATCAGTGACATTAGATATAACATGAAGCTTCTTCAGGTAACTGGTCACTGATATATAAACACTGAGGCCCATGGAATTCATCTTGATTAAATAATAAATGTATCAAAATCAGTCGTCAGATTTATTGGGGTTTAATTTAGTTAATTGATTCAGAGGATTGAATAGCCCATCACTAAAGCAAGTATGGTTCTGAGACTGCAGTGGGTTCAGTGACATTGGTCGCTGTGACTTGTAGCTGTTTAGGCTACTGTTCACTGATTTGCCACTGAAGCCTCATGAACTCATCTTCAGCTTTAATGATGATATTAACATCAACCTCTGTTGGTATAGTCAGCTGTAATCTCCTTAGTATAATGCTACTGGAGAAATATAATCAGCTGACAAATTAGATTTCTATTGGTATTGTTTATCTGCAGGCATAGGTCTCCTCAGGCTTGATACTGGGCCTGAGAGTAATTTGCCTCCTGCAGAATTTAGCATGGTTATGCCCTGATATTTAGTAGGCTACCATGAATCGATGGTAGTTGATCTGTCTTGTTAAGTGGCCTTTAAGACCTGCAAGGGTTCTTCTCATTCTCCCTGCATTATCCACATTGGCTAGTTGGTGAAGCCTTGTGGGCTTGTACTTGGGTTGCTCATAATGCTGAACAAGCACTGATGGTAGCCTAGGGTAAAATTCTGCACTCACTAGGCGATAATCCTACCTCTACTAGAGGTTAGCACTTAAAATTAATACACATATATATATACAATCATACACACTAATGATTTGAGTGATAAACCAGTGTCATTGGAAGTACCTTTAGGTTAGCTCCTCAAAATCACCCTAGGATGGTATAGACACTAATTAATCACTCAAAGGTGTAATGATCATAAGTAAATTATTATATATAAACACAACTCAACTCGAGTTGATAAAATTTACACCCAAAATAGGGTCTGCACCATTCATTAATGGTGCTAGGTTTTTAATATACAACTAGACTATGGTAATAATGGGACTAGGATGAACAATAAATAGTTCAACTAGTCAATGGTAATATCCTACCCTGTTGTGGGTTGGCAATTGGTAAATATTATATTGTGAACACTAGTGCAATATATATTAAATAATTCTCTATTTTGGAGAAATAATATACACAATTATTGATAATAGCCTCTTAATTAGCCTCTATGAAACTTCTAATATTATCAAGAAGTATTAAATATAATTGACCTCGCGAAATTAACATCACAAAATTCGTGATATCTCTCTCGCGAAATTAACACCACGAACTCCGTGAACAATCTCGCGAGGACACAGCCACTAATTTGGCTGGCTTCTATATTAGCGCTGTCATTCCACTGAATAAGAACCCACCAAATCGGAGGGTTGCCGTGAAACCGCTGAGTAAGGCTGAACTGGGCTTGAGGGGCTCCTGAGCTCGCTCGCGGCTACGCCGCCGTCTTTGACTGGCTTTGTATAATCACACTGCACTAGTATATTAATGAATCCACTGGTTAAACTGGTTCATCCGGTACTAAGATGACCAAATAATCTGTCATCCGACTCGAAGATGACCAATAATGTGGGTTCATAGGACCAAATAGTCCGTCATCCGGCTCGAAGATGACCAAAAATGTGGGAACCGACCTGTGAGATTTATATATATTTAATTTATATGAATTTATATAGAATTATATTTACGTTAATTTATATACTTCGATAGCAATTTGTATAATGTTGAGTGGACTGTATTTCTGCAATAATCTCACAAATCGATTCATACACATTAGGGGGGGATATTGAATTTATATTATGCAGCTAATTAAACTACAGTATTAAACTACATATATTGTTAAACATTAAAGAGGTTCCTTATCTTATTGTACAGCAGCCTTAGTCCACCAGGTAAAACTAGGATGTAGACACCAAATTTTCCTCGTGTGAGGTAGCTTCCATCACCCTGGTAACTGATGCACAAAGCATGCTTCCTCGTCTTGTACCTGTCAAAGGGCGCTAGCTATTAAGCCAGAATCCTAATATATGACAGCTATATCAGAGAAAACACTGTACATTGAACCAAATAAAGACCAAGGCTTAATTACCTTTAGTTTGAGGCGATTTCGTATTCTAACCGGCTCACCCTATCTACTGACATTAATGGCCAAAAATGATTAGATAAATGGGTTTCGGCAGAACACTTAGCTTGTTTATTGTTGACTGCGTGTTGATAATGGTAGACCTTTGGTTCCCATAACATTTCGTCCAAGAGAAATTAACAGGAGTCGTTTACTCCCGTGCGCCTCTGTGGTCTTAATAATGGCTGACACTCCATACTATTGACGCTACTGGCCGACATTGTCCAGAAATGATAGGAGCCAAATCGGCGCCACGCGTCTCGGAGGTGACACCATGGCTGCCTGGTGGTGACAACAACAATGGACCACACCCTACTCCCTACTTTGTAGAGATGTCAGTAACTTGATAGAAGGGTCACATTTACTCTATTTTGATACTGATAATTAAGTTAATTAAAATGAGATGTTTTATGATGGTAAAAGTCCAAAGACTAATGTATTTAAGAATAATTCCAACACAATAGCTGGTGAATTATAATAGTATGTGGCTATGATATCCCGTTTTCTATAGACGGAAACTCCACTACAAGCTACATTTCTATGGGTAACTTGTTTATACAACGCAGCAGCATTATCTGCAATTGTATGTAATATTAAATGGTGTCGGATTTTCCGACATATGATGACTTACCTGGCACTAAGCTGAGACGATGTAGCCTAACAGTGAGAAAAGAGCAAGAAAATTCTGCATAGACTATATTGAAAACTGGTATACAAATTATTAGCCTGAAAATGTAAAAAAAAAAGATGATCTTTTAAATAAAATCTACGAGGCCAACTACATTAGTGATTATAAGCAAAAGAAAAGAAATACCGGTGAGAAAGTGAGACAAAACCAGTACTATCATGATCTTAAACTAGGAAGGCTTTAAAAATCTTAGAACACCTCATACATTGAAACTTTTCAAGCCTCGCTGGAAGCAGCAAGGGAAAGAATGAGTGACCTTAGACAAAATGATTGAGAGGATATTAATAATGGAATTAACCCGAATACTCCCTTCAATAAAGCCTGCAAAAGCATAAACAAATTACTGGGAAAAATAGTCAAATTTCTCATTCAAACCTGCTTCATAAAGCCTATGAGGTAATCACAAAATGGTCTCACTGTCTTCAGCTTAAGAATTGTTACCAGCTAGCACTTAGGGAGAAATTGCATAGAAAATTCCAACATGATGAATCGTGTAGGGCACTGAGCAGAGACAGCAAGCAGTATGTTCATCTGTACAGAGAAGACAGTGAACACAGTCGTTGATGCAGTCCTTGAATGGGTGGTTCCCGGAGCACTTGCTGCATCGTTAGATCCTGGCTAGAGCACTTGCTTCGTGAAGTGATCGTAACTGTAGCACTGATAACATTGTCAAAGTCGACAGTAAACGTTCCTTGTGATTTGGTGAGGTTGTGCTGGCGATACCAAAGTACCGGAATCCGTTGTCAATAGGCAAGGGTAGCCTTCCCTCAGGCGATGTAAAAATAACCTTATAAAAATAAATTACCAATCTCCATGGTGGTAGTGGTAAGACACCCGTCTAGGTATAGCAGCTCTTGTGTGAAATAGTTCTTGTTATCCACCTGTCATTTTTCTTTAAAGTTGTGCCGGCTACTTTATTGAGTTCTCTAAACGTAAGTTCTTCCGACATTAGTACACCCAGATCCTTTACATTGCCTTTTTCGTTCTATGTCTGCATGATGTGCCTGAGTTTTGTACGTGATATCCGTTTTTATATTGTCATTTTTTCCGTAGCGCATGAGCCTGGAACTATTTTCGTTAAAAACAACACCATATTATTTTCTGAAGCCCATAGAAAGACCTGATCTACATCTGATTGGAGGTCTGCCGTGTCCTATATGTTGCATACTCTCATGAAGATTCCCTAAGTGTCATCTGCAAAGGATGATACCAGTGCTATAGGTGTGTTCTTGTCTATTGTCCGATAGAGGAGTGAAAAAGTAATGGAGCAAGCACATTACCCTGGGGGACTGAGCTTTTCATGGTTGATGGGCTGGACTTTATTTGGTTGACTATTACACATGGGTTCTGTTAGTCAGGAAATTGTAGATCCATCTTGTAGTCATCTTATTGACAACAGGTGGAAACTGAGTGCCCATATGAGCCCACACCAGATATTAGAAATAACTTTTTAGTTTCAGAGTGGTTGACAAATGGAATGCATTAGGAAGTGATGTGGTGGAGGCAGACCTCCATACTACAGTTTCAAATGTATGATATGACAGAGCCCAGTTGCGCATGAACCTGTACATCAGTTGATTGACGGTTGAGAGGCGAGACCAATTGAGCCAGAGCTCAACCCCCACAACCCAACTACGGCGAGTACAACTAGGTAAGTACACACTAACCAGGACGCCTCACCCAGGACAAGAGCAAAGGGCCCAACTTTTTAACAAACATCCATTTTTTTTTTATTTCATAACATAAGATCAACACAGGAAAATATACAATATAATATATAAAAAGAATATTCTACAGTGCAGTCACCTAGGCTCCTACAAACCGGTAACACTCAATATCATATCCTGACTTTATCAAATAACTGCATCAGGCTGCTGCTCAAACTCTTGGCACACAACCTACTGACTCTTCACTGCTGGGAGCTGAAATACACGGCACAACTATATATGTTTAAAACAAAAAAGATAAATCAATCTCTCGCCTTACACTGCAACTTTCATGCCAGTACACACTCAAGCACCCCCTCATACATCAGTGTGTCCATATGATTCTTTGTTCTATTCCTTGAGGCCCACTACCACTAACATATATTTGGGTCCTCCAAAAATCAGGTAAGATACTTCTGCAGTTCTTTCAAGTTGCTTCACGTGAAGTCCCACTCCATGTCTGTGAAGCTCCTCCCAAACACCTCCACAAAGAAACGTGTAGTTCCCCCTATACTGCTTGAAGTTCAGCTCTGCACGTGGAGTTCAGCTCTACACGTGGAGTTCAGGCATTTACTTCTTCAGTCTCGAAGTTCCTCCATTAGCTTCTCTCATACAAATCTGTAATTTCATTCTCGTGCCCATAATAAACGTTTTCCTGACAAAACATAAATTATAAACTTGGATGCTAGCAATAAATGTCGCCCTCTGACGTCGCGCCGCGCTGGTTCAACTCTGGTGGGTACTAATCCATCCTGGGGGTGAGTCCTCGCTAAAATCAACCAGGGCGGCTGTCTTGGGGGGCTCTGTTCACTCAGAGGCGCCCACCGATCTTCAGTGAGTGAGGATGCGCTGCTCCTCCCCTCAGCATGTTCCCTTATTTCTAAAACTGGTTTATTTAGCTCACTGACTCAATAAAATATCTATCCTAAACTCATATGCATTCTCTACGATCGCTGAGCACACGGTCAAGCACTGGTAAATTTTCTGGTCAAACTAATTAAATGAGCAGAATTTAGGAACGTGAGGGCCCTCGCTCTGGCGCTCCAAAATGGCGTCACTCTCGGCCATCCAACAAAGTCACTTTATGACTGTCTAACATAGCTTCTCTGTGCATGAAGCAAGACAACACCATTCAGTAAGCTTAGCGTAGATATTGTGGCCATAGTATATGTGTTTCGGAGGGCGCTCAGGGGGTAGCTGAGAGCGAGCCATGAAGCCAGACAACACCGTTGGCCATCCACGAGTCATCCCGTGACACTACCGAGGCGTCACGGGATGACGTAGTAATAGTACATCTCATAGTAGTGAGATGCATGTTGGATGGGATCTTTTCCTGGCTAGAGGGATGGGAGAGCGAAGTTAGACTTCCACTGTGAGGAAGGACGGGGGTTCGTTTGAATGTGACGCCAGCACAAAGTGAAGTGGTTGACAAGACGTGATATATTTTAGACGAGTTCATATGGAATTCCAGCCTCACCGGGTTCCATGGCTGTAGGCGGGTTAAGGCCTAATTGCCAGTTCCACTTAAGGTTTAAATGGGTGTCTGCAACTGGGGGGGCCACTTGTGTTGCGTGCCTCAATTATTTTTAAGGTAAAGTTCTGGGGAGAGGATGAGTGTTGAGAATCAGTTTTAGATAAATCAGCAAGGGTAATTGCTTGCTCTTAAGGTATTGTCAGTGTGTTCCATTTATCAGTGCGGGAGATGGCGAAGGTTAGACGACCTTTAATGGTGTTGAACGTCGCCCAGACATTGTAATGTGGTGTAGGGGTGTGAGGTTTTACTATATATATAATATATATATATATATCTCTATATTCTATAGATCTATTATATATATATCTATATATGCTATATATATATATATATATGATATGAAACTCACACCCCAGACGTGACTCGAACCCATACTCCCAGGAGCAACGTCAACTTTCA
Source organism: Procambarus virginalis (assembly GCA_020271785.1). Classification (NCBI taxonomy): domain Eukaryota; kingdom Metazoa; phylum Arthropoda; class Malacostraca; order Decapoda; family Cambaridae; genus Procambarus; species Procambarus virginalis. Next base: position 20,961,704 of record WNGS01001312.1, on the reverse strand, counting down.
TTCGCATATAGTCCTGGGGAACCATTTCAGGCTTGTTCGCATTTGGTGTGCCTCCTCACGTGTGCCCCAAAGAATGAGGTGATTTGGTAAAATGCTATGCCCAAGATAACCATCCCGCAGTGCCGGCGGTGAGGTGGTGGTTCAAATAGCTTTCGGCTATCACCTCACCTCATATGTCCGGTCGTGATGGTCAAGTGGTTTAAGGCGTCCTTGTACATACCAGTTGCGTTGCTCCTGGACGTATGGGTTCGAGTCATTCTGGGGTGTGAGGTTTCATTCGCATATAGTCCTGGGGACCTTCAGGCTTGTTCGCATTTTGTGGTCCTCACGTGGTGCCCCACCGAAATGAGGTGATTTGGTAAAAATGCTATGCCCAAGATAACCATCCGAGGTGCCGGCGGTGAGGTGGTTTCAAATAGCTTTCGGCTATCACCTCATTATGTCCGGTCGTGATGGGTCAAGTGGTTTAAGGCGTCTTGTACATACCAGTTGCGTTGCTCCTGGGAGTATGGGTTCGAAGTCACTTCTGGGGTAGTGTGAGTTTTCATTCGCATATAGTCCTGGGGACCATTCAGGCTTGTTCGCATTTGTGTTCCTCACGTGTGCCCCAAGAATGAGGTGATTTGGTATTAATGCTATGCCCAAGATACCCATCCGAGTGTCGGCGGTGAAGGTGGTTTCAAATAGCTTCGGCTATCACCCTCATTTAGGCCGGTCCGTGATGGTCAAGTGGTTTAAGGCGTCTTGTACATAACCAGTTGCGTTGCTCCTGGGTATGGGTTCGAGTCACTTCTGGGCTTGTGAGTTTTTCATTCGCATATAGTCCTGGGGACCATTTCAGGCTTGTTCGCAGTATAGTATAGATAGATGATCTAGATATATAGATAGGACTCGATATCATATATAATATAAGGTATCATATATAATCTCCTGTCTCCTCTTCTCTCTCGGTTCTCTCTCTCTCTCTCTCTCTCTCTCTCTCCGCTCTCTCTCTTCTCTCTCTCTCTCTCTCTTGTGTGGTGTCTCTCTCTGTGTGTCTCTACTTGTGTGTCTCTCATCTCTCTGTCTACTCTCTCTATCTCTCTCTCTCTATCTCCTCATCTTCTCTCTCTACTCTCTCATCTCTCTCTTGTGCCGGTGTTCCCCCCCTTCTCCTTCTCCCCGCCCTGCTGTCCGCTCGGTCCTCACTATTCCCGGCGCGTTCTCTACCTTGCAGGAATCAATTGAACAGATGTGGGAGAGAACAGTATTCTCGAAGACCCGAGCAATTTGCGAAATAGAACATTTTGGCCTGTTGGATAGGCCCTTTAGGGAGATAATATGGCGCTGGCGAGTCTCTTCTCCCGCCAACATTGTGTGACGTCAGTGGAGACAGATTGGTCACCGTCAGCGACGGGCACTGGGAGCCAATGAAAACCAACTTTGGGAAAAGTTGACAGTCACATCGGCATGGGGCGTCCGGCCGTGTTGGCGGCCGTGACGAGATCAGTCTTTCACGACGCGTTCGAGAGGTAGGACGCGGCGATCCGGTCGTCCTGTCAGAGTGAAAGATTTACCGAACTCCGGTGGACGTAAGCGTCTCCAGTTTTTGGCACGCACTGCTGAGGTCTTCCTGCAACTCCAGATGTGGCTCAGATAAAGAATTGACAGAATATTGAGCAACAGTTGCTCAGGGACAGGTGCGTTTGCAAGAAGTGGGCCGGGCACCGACGTGTGTCGTCATTGGCGGTTCACCAGTATAAGAGACAGCTTAGTGGCCCGGGCCACCCACCGTGAGTGCCCCGGGTTGACAGCCTTGTCAACCCCGTTGAACGTGTGATCGACGATCCTGTCAAGATTGACAGGTCCCCCACCACCTTCGTGGAACCCTACAAGGCAACAGTTGATGCAGGCACGTCGAGAAGTCTTCCCAAATACCTAGCGGTTTATCTAGACGACGAGGGAATGTACAGTGTTGTGAGCTTCAAGTGCTCTGAAGTCGGGTGTGTGCGTGTGGAGCTTAAGCAGCATACGTCTGGTACGGCGTGGTACACGTCACATGGACTTCGTAGTGGTGAGAGGCATTTACTCTGGGAGTACAGTGACAAGGACTAATTGGGAAACGTGCGACGACTGGCGAGACGTAGGCTGGCTGCGTAGTTGGGAGGAAAGTTGACCGGCCAGGAGACCGTCGTCAACCCTGCGACGTACTGTAGAGGAAGGAGCACGGACCTGCAGTGTACAGAAGCGGCGAGACGCGACATCCTAAGGCGTGGGGCTTGTGTTTCTGGATGGATGAACGAGGCGAGAGCCTGGACCAGGAGCTACAACCCAACTGTCATTCTAGGATAGGTGAAGTAGGTGTTACAGTTACCCTCCCCATTTCCCCTTTTAAGTTGCTATATATTGTTCTTGTCAGGGATATTTATATGTCGTGGAGCAGGTCGCACTTGAGTCTAAAGTCACAGAGAGCACTGGTGTGTGGTGAAGCTACCCAGAGCGCTCACAGTATCAGTTTACATATCTACCTATGTGTGGGTGGTGTGCAAGCACCAGATCATCAAGGAATTTACTGTAACTATTATTAATTTACAGAGAGTATATATTATATTATATATTGGTAGTAAACCAGATATTGGTGTGTTGATCTCTATGATCTATTGATATAAATGCCTGTGGATTGATCTCTATAACTATTATTGATATAAAATGCCTGTGGATTGATCTCTATAATCTATTGTCATTATAAATGGCCGTGTGTTCATCTCCAGAATCTATTGATATAAAAAAATGCCTGTGTGTTGATCTCCATAATTTATTGATATAAATGCCTGTGTATTTGATCTCCATGATTTATAGATATATGTGCCTGAAGGTTTGGATTACTGATTTATATATGACACGACTGTGTACTGAATAATATCATATACGTGAAGTGATTGCCAGTGATATCTCTGTGAGAGAAA
>WNGS01001312.1:20928067-20944518 GCA_020271785.1 Procambarus virginalis | reverse complement strand
TTGCTACAAGAGTGGCAGTTTGTTGCTACAAGAGTGGCGGCAGTTTCTTGCTACAAGAGGTGGCAGTTTGATGCTACAAGAGTGGCAGTTTGTTGCTACAAGAGTGGCAGTTTGATGCTACAAGAGTGGCAGTTTGATGCTACAAGAGTGGGCAGTTTGTTGCTACACGAGTGCGTTTGTTGCTACAAGAGTGGCGGCAGTTTGTTGCTACAAGAGTGGCAGTTTGATGCTACAAGAGTGGCAGTTTGTTGCTACAAGAGTGGCGGCAGTTTGTTGCTACAAGAGTGGCAGTTTGATGCTACAAGAGTGGCAGTTTGTTGCTACAAGAGTGGCGTTTGATGCTACAGAGTGGCAGTTTGTTGCTACAAGAGTGGCAGTTTGTGCTACAAGAGTGGCAGTTTGATGCTACAAGATGCGGCAGTTTGTTGCTACAAGAGTGGCAGTTTGTTGCTACAAGAGTGGCGGCAGTTTGTTGCTACAAGAGTGGCAGTTTTGATGCTACAAGAGTGGCAGTTTTTGTGCTACAAGAGTGGCAGTTTGTTGCTACAAGAGTGGCGGCAGTTTGTTGCTACAAGAGTGGCAGTTTGTTGCTACAAGAGTGGCAGTTTGATGCTACAAGAGTGGCAGTTTGTTGCTACAAGAGTGGCAGTTGTTGCTACAAGAGTGGCAGTTTGTTGCTACAAGAGTGGCAGTTTGTTGCTACAAGAGTGGCAGTTTGTTGCTACAAGAGTGGCGGCAGTTTGTTGCTACAAGAGTGGCAGTTTGTTGCTACAAGAGTGGCAGTTTGTTGCTACAAGAGTGGCAGTTTGTTGCTACAAGAGTGGCAGTTTGTTGCTACAAGAGTGGCAGTTTGTTGCTACAAGAGTGGCGGCAGTTTGTTGCTACAAGAGTGGCAGTTTGATGCTACAAGAGTGGCGGCAGTTTGTTGCTACAAGAGTGGCAGTTTGATGCTACAAGAGTGGCAGTTTGTTGCTACAAGAGTGGCAGTTTGTTGCTACAAGAGTGGCAGTTTGTTGCTACAAGAGTGGCGGCAGTTTGTTGCTACAAGAGTGGCAGTTTGTTGCTACAAGAGTGGCAGTTTGTTGCTACAAGAGTGGCAGTTTGTTGCTACAAGAGTGGCAGTTTGTTGCTACAAGAGTGGCGGCAGTTTGTTGCTACAAGAGTGGCAGTTTTTGCTACAAGAGTGGCAGTTTGATGCTACAAGAGTGGCGGCAGTTTGTTGCTACAAGAGTGGCAGTTTGATGCTACAAGAGTGGCAGTTTTTGTTGCTACAAGAGTGGCAGTTTGATGCTACAAGAGTGGCAGTTTGTTGCTACAAGAGTGGCAGTTTGTTGCTACAAGAGTGGCAGTTTGTTGCTACAAGAGTGGCGGCAGTTTGTTGCTACAAGTGGCGGCAGTTTGTTGCTACAAGAGTGGCAGTTTGTTGCTACAAGAGTGGCAGTTTGTTGCTACAAGAGTGGCAGTTTGTTGCTACAAGAGTGGCAGTTTGTTGCTACAAGAGTGGCGGCAGTTTGTTGCTACAAGAGTGGCAGTTTGATGCTACAAGAGGGCAGTTTGTTGCTACAAGAGTGGCAGTTTGTTGCTACAAGAGTGGCAGTTTGTTGCTACAAGAGTGGCGGCAGTTTGTTGCTACAAGAGTGGCAGTTTGTTGCTACAAGAGTGGCAGTTTGATGCTACAAGAGTGGCAGTTTGTTGCTACAAGAGTGGCCAGTTTGTTGCTACAAGAGTGGCAGTTTGTTGCTACAAGAGTGGCAGTTTGTTGCTACAAGAGTGGCCAGTTTGTTGCTACAAGTGGCAGTTTGTTGCTACAAGATGGCGGCAGTTTGTTGCTACAAGAGTGGCAGTTTGTTGCTACAAGAGTGGCAGTTTGTTGCTACAAGAGTGGCAGTTTGTTGCTACAAGAGTGGCGGCAGTTTGTTGCTACAAGAGTGGGCAGTTTGTTGCTACAAGAGTGGCAGTTTGTTGCTACAAGAGTGGCAGTTTGTGCTACAAGAGTGGCAGTTTGTTGCTACAAGAGTGGCAGTTTGTTGCTACAAGAGTGGCAGTTTGTTGCTACAAGAGTGGCAGTTTGTTGCTACAAGAGTGGCAGTTTGTTGCTACAAGAGTGGCAGTTTGTTGCTACAAGAGTGGCAGTTGTTGCTACAAGAGTGGCAGTTTGTTGCTACAGAGTGGCAGTTTGTTGCTACAAGAGTGGCAGTTTGTTGCTACAAGAGTGGCAGTTTGATGCTACAAGAGTGGCAGTTTGTTGCTACAAGAGTGGCAGTTTGTTGCTACAAGAGTGGCGGCAGTTTGTTGCTACAAGAGTGGCAGTTTGTTGCTACAAGAGTGGCAGTTTGATGCTACAAGAGTGGGCAGTTTGTTGCTACAAGAGTGGCAGTTTGTTGCTACAAGAGTGGCAGTTTGTTGCTACAAGAGTGGCAGTTGTTGCTACAAGAGTGGCAGTTTGTTGCTACAAGAGTGGCAGTTTGTTGCTACAAGAGTGGCAGTTTGTTGCTACAAGAGTGGCGGCAGTTTGTTGCTACAAGAGTGGCAGTTTTTGTGCTACAAGAGTGGCAGTTTGTTGCTACAAGAGTGGCAGTTTTTGCTACAGAGTGGCAGTTTGTTGCTACAAGAGTGGCAGTTTGTTGCTACAAGAGTGGCGGCAGTTTGTTGCTACAAGTGGCAGTTTGTTGCTACAAGAGTGGCAGTTTGTTGCTACAAGAGTGGCAGTTTTTGTTGCTACAAGAGTGGCGGCAGTTTGTTGCTACAAGAGTGGCAGTTTGTTGCTACAAGAGTGGCAGTTTGTTGCTACAAGAGTGGCAGTTTGTTGCTACAAGAGTGGCAGTTTGTTGCTACAAGAGTGGCAGTTTGTTGCTACAAGAGTGGCAGTTTGTTGCTACAAGAGTGGCAGTTTGTTGCTACAAGAGTGGCAGTTTGTTGCTACAAGAGTGGCAGTTTGTTGCTACAAGAGTGGCAGTTTGTTGCTACAAGAGTGGCAGTTTGTTGCTACAAGAGTGGCGGCAGTTTGATGCTACAAGAGTGGCAGTTTGTTGCTACAAGAGTGGCAGTTTGTTGCTACAAGAGTGGCAGTTTGTTGCTACAAGAGTGGCAGTTTGTGCTACAAGAGTGGCAGTTTGTTGCTACAAGAGTGGCAGTTTGTTGCTACAAGAGTGGCGGCAGTTTGTTGCTACAAGAGTGGCGGCAGTTTGTTGCTACAAGAGTGGCAGTTTGATGCTACAAGAGTGGCGGCAGTTTGTTGCTACAAGAGTGGCAGTTTGTGCTACAAGAGTGGCAGTTTGATGCTACAAGAGTGGCAGTTTGTTGCTACAAGAGTGGCAGTTTGTTGCTACAAGAGTGGCAGTTTGTTGCTACAAGAGTGCGGCAGTTTGTTGCTACAAGAGTGGCAGTTTGATGCTACAAGAGTGGCAGTTTGTTGCTACAAGAGTGGCAGTTTGATGCTACAAGAGTGGCAGTTTGATGCTACAAGAGTGGCAGTTTGTTGCTACAAGAGTGGCAGTTTGTTGCTACAAGAGTGGCGGCAGTTTGTTGCTACAAGAGTGGCAGTTTGATGCTACAAGAGTGGCAGTTTGTGCTACAAGAGTGGCGGCAGTTTGTTGCTACAAGAGTGGCAGTTTGATGCTACAAGAGTGGCAGTTTGTTGCTACAAGAGTGGCAGTTTGTTGCTACAAGAGTGGCAGTTTGTTGCTACAAGAGTGGCAGTTTGTTGCTACAAGAGTGGCAGTTTGATGCTACAAGAGTGGCAGTTTGTTGCTACAAGAGTGGCAGTTTGATGCTACAAGAGTGGCGGCAGTTTGTTGCTACAAGAGTGGCAGTTTGTTGCTACAAGAGTGGCAGTTTGATGCTACAAGAGTGGCAGTTTGTTGCTACAAGAGTGGCAGTTTGTTGCTACAAGAGTGGCGGCAGTTTGTTGCTACAAGAGTGGCAGTTTGTGCTACAAGAGTGGCGGCAGTTTGTTGCTACAAGAGTGGCAGTTTGTTGCTACAAGAGTGGCAGTTTGATGCTACAAGAGTGGCAGTTTGTTGCTACAAGAGTGGCAGTTTGTTGCTACAAGAGTGGCGGCAGTTTGTTGCTACAAGAGTGGCAGTTTGATGCTACAAGAGTGGCAGTTTGATGCTACAAGAGTGGCGTTTGTGTTGCTACAAGAGTGGCAGTTTGTTGCTACAAGAGTGGCGGCAGTTTGTTGCTACAAGAGTGGCAGTTTGATGCTACAAGAGTGGCAGTTTGATGCTACAAGAGTGGCGGCAGTTTGTTGCTACAAGAGTGGCAGTTTGATGCTACAAGAGTGGCAGTTTGTTGCTACAAGAGTGGCAGTTTGATGCTACAAGAGTGGCAGTTTGTGCTACAAGAGTGGCAGTTTGTTGCTACAAGAGTGGCAGTTTGATGCTACAAGAGTGGCGGCAGTTTGTTGCTACAAGAGTGGCGGCAGTTTGTTGCTACAAGAGTGGCAGTTTGATGCTACAAGAGTGGCAGTTTGTTGCTACAAGAGTGGCGGCAGTTTGTTGCTACAAGAGTGGCGGCAGTTTGTTGCTACAAGAGTGGCAGTTTGATGCTACAAGAGTGGCAGTTTGTTGCTACAAGAGTGGCAGTTTGATGCTACAAGAGTGGCAGTTTGATGCTACAAGAGTGGCAGTTTGATGCTACAAGAGTGGCAGTTTGTTGCTACAAGAGTGGCAGTTTGTTGCTACAAGAGTGGCGGCAGTTTCTTGCTACAAGAGTGGCAGTTTGATGCTACAAGAGTGGCAGTTTGTTGCTACAAGAGTGGCAGTTTGATGCTACAAGAGTGGCAGTTTGATGCTACAAGAGTGGCAGTTTGTTGCTACAAGAGTGGCAGTTTGTTGCTACAAGTGGCGGTTTGTTGCTACAAGAGTGGCAGTTTGTTGTGCACAAGAGTGGCAGTTTGATGCTACAAGAGTGGCGGCAGTTTGTTGCTACAAGAGTGGCAGTTTGATGCTACAAGAGTGGCAGTTTGTTGCTACAAGAGTGGCAGTTTGTTGCTACAAGAGTGGCAGTTTGTTGCTACAAGAGTGGCAGTTTGTTGCTACAAGTGGCGGCAGTTTGTTGCTACAAGAGTGGCAGTTTGATGCTACAAGAGTGGCAGTTTGTTGCTACAAGAGTGGCAGTTTGTTGCTACAAGAGTGGCAGTTTGTTGCTACAAGAGTGGCAGTTTGTTGCTACAAGAGTGGCAGTTTGTTGCTACAAGAGTGGCAGTTGTTGCTACAAGAGTGGCAGTTTGTTGCTACAAGAGTGGCAGTTTGTTGCTACAAGAGTGGCAGTTTGTTGCTACAAGAGTGGCAGTTTGTTGCTACAAGAGTGGCAGTTTGTTGCTACAAGAGTGGCAGTTTGTTGCTACAAAGAGTGGCAGTTTGTTGCTACAAGAGTGGCAGTTTGTGCTACAAGATGGGCAGTTTGTTGCTACAAGAGTGGCAGTTTGATGCTACAAGAGTGGCAGTTTGTTGCTACAAGAGTGGCGGCAGTTTGTGCTACAAGAGTGGCAGTTTGTTGCTACAAGAGTGGCAGTTTGTATGCTACAAGAGTGGCAGTTTGATGCTACAAGAGTGGCAGTTTGTTGCTACAAGAGTGGCGGCAGTTTGTTGCTACAAGAGTGGCAGTTTGATGCTACAAGAGTGGCAGTTTGATGCTACAAGAGTGGCAGTTTGTTGCTACAAGAGTGGCAGTTTGTTGCTACAAGAGTGGCGCGCAGTTGTTGCTACAAGAGTGGCAGTTTTTGCTACAAGAGTGGCAGTTTGTTGCTACAAGAGTGGCAGTTTGATGCTACAAGAGTGGCAGTTTGATGCTACAAGAGTGGCAGTTTGTTGCTACAAGAGTGGCAGTTTGTTGCTACAAGAGTGGCAGTTTGATGCTACAAGAGTGGCGGCAGTTTGTTGCTACAAGAGTGGCAGTTTGTTGCTACAAGAGTGGCAGTTTGTGCTACAAGAGTGGCAGTTTGTTGCTACAAGAGTGGCAGTTTGATGCTACAAGAGTGGCAGTTTGTTGCTACAAGAGTGGCAGTTTGTTGCTACAAGAGTGGCAGTTTGTTGCTACAAGAGTGGCAGTTTGTGCTACAAGAGTGGCAGTTTGTGTTGCTACAAGAGTGGCGGCAGTTTGTTGCTACAAGAGTGGCAGTTTGATGCTACAAGAGTGGCAGTTTGTTGCTACAAGAGTGGCAGTTTGTGCTACAAGAGTGGCGGCAGTTTGTTGCTACAAGAGTGGCAGTTTGTTGCTACAAGAGTGGCAGTTTTGATGCTACAAGAGTGGCAGTTTGTTGCTACAAGAGTGGCAGTTTGTTGCTACAAGAGTGGCAGTTTGTTGCTACAAGAGTGGCAGTTTGTGCTACAAGAGTGGCAGTTTGTTGCTACAAGAGTGGCGGCAGTTTGTTGCTACAAGAGTGGCAGTTTGTTGCTACAAGAGTGGCAGTTTGTTGCTACAAGAGTGGCAGTTTGTTGCTACAAGAGTGGCGGCAGTTTGTTGCTACAAGAGTGGCAGTTTGTTGCTACAAGAGTGGCAGTTTGTTGCTACAAGAGTGGCAGTTTGATGCTACAAGAGTGGCAGTTTGTTGCTACAAGAGTGGCAGTTTGTTGCTACAGAGTGGCGGCAGTTTGTTGCTACAAGAGTGGCAGTTTGATGCTACAAGAGTGGCGGCAGTTTGTTGCTACAAGAGTGGCAGTTTGATGCTACAAGAGTGGCAGTTTGTGCTACAAGAGTGGCAGTTTGTTGCTACAAGAGTGGCAGTTTGTTGCTACAAGAGTGGCGGCAGTTTGTTGCTACAAGAGTGGCAGTTTGATGCTACAAGAGTGGCAGTTTGATGCTACGAGTGGCAGTTTGTTGCTACAAGAGTGGCAGTTTGTTGCTACAAGAGTGGCGGCAGTTTGTTGCTACAAGAGTGGCAGTTTGTGCTACAAGAGTGGCAGTTTGATGCTACAAAAGTGGCGGCAGTTTGTTGCTACAAGAGTGGCAGTTTGTGCTACAAGAGTGGCAGTTGTTGCTACAAGAGTGGCAGTTTGATGCTACAAGAGTGGCAGTTTGTTGCTACAGTGGCAGTTTGTTGCTACAAGAGTGGCAGTTTGTTGCTACAAGAGTGGCGGTTTTGTTGCTACAAGAGTGGCGGCAGTTTGTTGCTACAAGAGTGGCAGTTTGTTGCTACAAGAGTGGCAGTTTGTTGCTACAAGAGTGGCAGTTTGATGCTACAAGAGTGGCGGCATTTGTTGCTACAAGAGTGGCAGTTTGATGCTAAAGAGTGGCAGTTTGATGCTACAAGAGTGGGCAGTTTGTTGCTACAAGAGTGGCAGTTTGTTGCTACAAGAGTGGCGGCAGTTTGTTGCTACAAGAGTGGCAGTTTGATGCTACAAGAGTGGCAGTTTGATGCTACAAGAGTGGCGCAGTTTGTTGCTACAAGAGTGGCGGCAGTTTGTTGCTACAAGAGTGGCAGTTTGTTGCTACAAGAGTGGCAGTTTGTTGCTACAAGAGTGGGCAGTTTGTTGCTACAGAGTGGCGGCAGTTTGTTGCTACAAGAGTGGCGGCAGTTTGTTGCTACAAGAGTGGCAGTTTGTTGCTACAAGTGGCAGTTTGTTTTGCTACAGAGTGGCAGTTTGTTGCTACAAGAGGCGGCAGTTTGTTGCTACAAGAGTGGCGGCAGTTTGTTGCTACAAGAGTGGCGGCAGTTTGTTGCTACAAGAGTGGCAGTTTGATGCTACAAGAGTGGCAGTTTGTTGCTACAAGAGTGGCAGTTTGATGCTACAAGAGTGGCAGTTTGTTGCTACAAGAGTGGCAGTTTGTTGCTACAAGTGTGGCAGTTTGTTGCTACAAGAGTGGCAGTTTGTGCTACAAGAGTGGCAGTTTGTTGCTACAAGAGTGGCAGTTTGTTGCTACAAGAGTGGCAGTTTGTTGCTACAAGAGTGGCAGTTTGTTGCTACAAGAGTGGCGGCAGTTTGATGCTACAAGAGTGGCGGCAGGTTTGTTGCTACAAGAGTGGCAGTTGTTGCTACAAGAGTGGCAGTTTGTTGCTACAAGAGTGGCGGCAGTTTGTTGCTACAAGAGTGGCGGCAGTTTGTTGCTACAAGAGTGGCGGCAGTTTGTTGCTACAAGAGTGGCAGTTTGATGCTACAAGAGTGGCAGTTTGTTGCTACAAGAGTGGCAGTTTGTTGCTACAAGAGTGGCAGTTTGATGCTACAAGAGTGGCAGTTTGTTGCTACAAGAGTGGCAGTTTGTTGCTACAAGAGTGCGGCAGTTTGTTGCTACAAGAGTGGGCAGTTTGTTGCTACAAGAGTGGCAGTTTGATGCTACAAGAGTGGCGGCAGTTTGTTGCTACAAGAGTGGCAGTTTGATGCTACAAGAGTGGCAGTTTGTTGCTACAAGAGTGGCAGTTTGTTGCTACAAGAGTGGCAGTTTGTTGCTACAAGAGTGGCAGTTTGATGCTACAAGAGTGGCAGTTTGTTGCTACAAGAGTGGCAGTTTGTTGCTACAAGAGTGGCGGCAGTTTGTTGCTACAAGAGTGGCGGCAGTTTGTGCTACAAGAGTGGCAGTTTGATGCTACAAGAGTGGCGGCAGTTTGTTGCTACAAGAGTGGCAGTTTGATGCTACAAGAGTGGCAGTTTGGAGAGGGCTTGTTGCTACAAGAGTGGCAGTTTGATGCTACAAGAGTGGCAGTTTGTTGCTACAAGAGTGGCAGTTTGTTGCTACAAGAGTGGCGGCAGTTTGTGCTACAAGAGTGGCAGTTTGTTGCTACAAGAGTGGCAGTTTGTTGCTACAAGAGTGGCAGTTTGATGCTACAAGAGTGGCAGTTTGATGCTACAAGAGTGGCAGTTTGTTGCTACAAGAGTGGCCAGTTGTTGCTACAAAGAGTTGGCGGCAGTGGCAGTTTGTTGCTACAAGAGTGGCAGTTTTGATGCTACAAGAGTGGCAGTTTGATGCTACAAGAGTGGCGGCAGTTTGTTGCTACAAGAGTGGCAGTTTGTTGCTACAAGAGTGGCAGTTTGTTGCTACAAGAGTGGCAGTTTGTGCTACAAGAGTGGCAGTTTGTGCTACAAGAGTGGCAGTTTGTTGCTACAAGAGTGGCAGTTTGATGCTACAAGAGTGGCGGCAGTTTGTTGCTACAAGAGTGGCAGTTTGATGCTACAAGAGTGGCAGTTTGATGCTACAAGAGTGGCAGTTTGTTGCTACAAGAGTGGCAGTTTGTTGCTACAAGAGTGGCGGCAGTTTGTTGCTACAAGAGTGGCAGTTTGATGCTACAAGAGTGGCGGCAGTTTGTTGCTACAAGAGTGGCAGTTTGATGCTACAAGAGTGGCAGTTTGATGCTACAAGAGTGGCAGTTTGTTGCTACAAGAGTGGCAGTTTTTGCTACAAGAGTGGCGGCAGTTTGTTGCTACAAGAGTGGCAGCAGTTTGATGCTACAAGAGTGGCAGTTTGATGCTACAAGAGTGGCAGTTTGTGCTACAAGAGTGGCAGTTTGTTGCTACAAGAGTGGCGGCAGTTTGTGCTACAAGAGTGGCAGTTTGATGCTACAAGAGTGGCAGTTTGATGCTACAAAAGTGGCGTGGGCAGTTTGTTGCTACAAGAGTGGCAGTTTGATGCTACAAGAGTGGCAGTTTGTTGCTACAAGAGTGGCAGTTTGATGCTACAAGAGTGGCAGTTTGTTGCTACAAGAGTGGCAGTTTGTGCTACAAGAGTGGCAGTTTGATGCTACAAGAGTGGCGGCAGTTTGTTACAAGAGTGGCGGCAGTTGTTGCTACAAGAGTGGCAGTTTGATGCTACAAGAGTGGCAGTTTGTTGCTACAAGAGTGGCGGCAGTTGTTGCTACAAGAGTGGCGGCAGTTTGTTGCTACAAGAGTGGCAGTTTGATGCTACAAGAGTGGCGGCAGTTTGTTGCTACAAGAGTGGCAGTTTGATGCTACAAAGAGTGGCAGTTTGATGCTACAAGAGTGGCAGTTTGATGCTACAAGAGTGGCAGTTTGTTGCTACAAGAGTGGCAGTTTGTGCTACAAGCAGTGGCGGCAGTTCTTGCTACAAGAGTGGCAGTTTGATGCTACAAGAGTGGCAGTTTGTTGCTACAAGAGTGGCAGTTTGATGCTACAAGAGTGGCAGTTTGATGCTACAAGAGTGGCAGTTTGTTGCTACAAGAGTGGCAGTTTGTTGCTACAAGAGTGGCGGCAGTTGTTGCTACAAGAGTGGCAGTTTGATGCTACAAGAGTGGCAGTTTGATGCTACAAGAGTGGGCAGTTTGTTGCTACAAGAGTGGCAGTTTGATGCTACAAGAGTGGCGCAGTTTGTTGCTACAAGAGTGGCAGTTTGTTGCTACAAGAGTGGCAGTTTGTTGCTACAAGAGTGGCAGTTTGATGCTACAAGAGTGGCGGCAGTTTGTTGCTACAAGAGTGGCAGTTGATGCTACAAGAGTGGCAGTTTGTTGCTACAAGAGTGGCAGTTTGTTGCTACAAGAGTGGCAGTTTGTTGCTACAAGAGTGGCAGTTTGTTGCTACAAGAGTGGCAGTGTGTTGCTACAAGAGTGGCAGTTTGTTGCTACAGAGTGGGGCAGTTTGTTGCTACAAGAGTGGGCAGTTTTGTTGCTACAAGAGTGGCAGTTTGTTGCTACAAGAGTGGCAGTTTGATGCTAAGAGTGGCAGTTTGTTGCTACAAGAGTGGCAGTTTGTTGCTACAAGAGTGGCAGTTTGTTGCTACAAGAGTGGCAGTTTGTTGCTACAAGAGTGGCAGTTTGTGATGCTACAAGAGTGGCAGTTTGATGCTACAAGAGTGGCAGTTTGATGCTACAAGAGTGGGCAGTTTGTTGCTACAAGAGTGGCAGTTTGTTGCTACAAGAGTGGCGGAGTTTGATGCTACAAGAGTGGCAGTTTGTTGCTACAAGAGTGCAGTTGTTGCTACAAGAGTGGCAGTTTGATGCTACAAGAGTGGCAGTTTGTTGCTACAAGAGTGGCAGTTTGATGCTACAAGAGTGGGCGGCAGTTTGTTGCTACAAGAGTGGCAGTTTGTTGCTACAAGAGTGGCAGTTTGATGCTACAAGAGTGGCAGTTTGTTGCTACAAAGGTGCAGTTTGTTGCTACAAGAGTGGCAGTTTGTTGCTACAAGAGTGGCAGTTTGTGCTACAAGAGTGGCGGCAGTTTGTTGCTACAAGAGTGGCAGTTTGTTGCTACAAGAGAGTGCGCAGTTTGTTGCTACAAGAGTGGCAGTTTGTTGCTACAAGAGTGGCAGTTGTTGCTACAAGAGTGGTGGCAGTTTGTTGCTACAAGAGTGGCAGTTTGATGCTACAAGAGTGGCAGTTTGTTGCTACAAGAGTGGCAGTTTGTTGCTACAAGAGTGGCAGTTTGTTGCTACAAGAGTGGCAGNTGCTACAAGAGTGGCGGCAGTTTGTTGCTACAAGAGTGGCAGTTTGTTGCTACAAGAGTGGCAGTTTGTTGCTACAAGAGTGGCGGCAGTTTGTTGCTACAAGAGTGGCAGTTTGTTGCTACAAGAGTGGCAGTTTGTTGCTACAAGAGTGGCAGTTTGTTGCTACAAGAGTGGCGGCAGTTTGTTGCTACAAGAGTGGCAGTTTGTTGCTACAAGAGTGGCAGTTTGTTGCTACAAGAGTGGCGGCAGTTTGTTGCTACAAGAGTGGCAGTTTGTTGCTACAAGAGTGGCAGTTTGTTGCTACAAGAGTGGCAGTTTGTTGCTACAAGAGTGGCATGGCAGAAGGTGGCAGTTTGTTGCTACAAGAGTGGCAGTTTGTTGCTACAAGAGTGGCGGCAGTTTGTTGCTACAAGAGTGGCAGTTTGATGCTACAAGAGTGGCAGTTTGTTGCTACAAGAGTGGCAGTTTGTTGCTACAAGAGTGGCGGCAGTTTGTTGCTACAAGAGTGGCAGTTTGTTGCTACAAGAGTGGCAGTTTGTTGCTACAAGAGTGGCAGTTTGTTGCTACAAGAGTGGCAGTTTGTTGCTACAAGAGTGGCGGCAGTTTGTTGCTACAAGAGTGGCAGTTTGTTGCTACAAGAGTGGCGGCAGTTTGTTGCTACAAGAGTGGCAGTTTTGCTACAAGAGTGGCAGTTTGTTGCTACAAGAGTGGCAGTTTGTTGCTACAAGAGTGGCGGCAGTTTGTTGCTACAAGAGTGGCGGCAGTTTGTTGCTACAAGAGTGGCAGTTTGTTGCTACAAGAGTGGCAGTTTGTTGCTACAAGAGTGGCAGTTTGTTGCTACAAGAGTGGCAGTTTGTTGCTACAAGAGTGGCAGTTTGTTGCTACAAGAGTGGCGGCAGTTTGTTGCTACAAGAGTGGCAGTTTGTTGCTACAAGAGTGGCAGTTTGTTGCTACAAGAGTGGCGGCAGTTTGTTGCTACAAGAGTGCGGCAGTTTGTTGCTACAAGAGTGGCAGTTTGTTGCTACAAGAGTGGCAGTTTGATGCTACAAGAGTGGCAGTTTGATGCTACAAGAGTGGCGGCAGTTTGTTGCTACAAGAGTGGCAGTTTGTTGCTACAAGAGTGGCGGCAGTTTGTTGCTACAAGAGTGGCAGTTTGTTGCTACAAGAGTGGCAGTTTGTTGCTACAAGAGTGGCGGCAGTTTTGCTACAAGAGTGGCGGCAGTTTGTTGCTACAAGAGTGGCAGTTTGTTGCTACAAGAGTGGCAGTTTGTTGCTACAAGAGTGGCGGCAGTTTGTTGCTACAAGAGTGGCAGTTTGTTGCTACAAGAGTGGCGGCAGTTTGTTGCTACAAGAGTGGCAGTTTGTTGCTACAAGAGTGGCAGTTTGTTGCTACAAGAGTGGCGGCAGTTTGATGCTACAAGAGTGGCAGTTTGTTGCTACAAGAGTGGCAGTTTGTTGCTACAAGAGTGGCGGCAGTTTGTTGCTACAAGAGTGGCAGTTTGTTGCTACAAGAGTGGCAGTTTGTTGCTACAAGAGTGGCGGCAGTTTGATGCTACAAGAGTGGCAGTTTGTTGCTACAAGAGTGGCGGCAGTTTGTTGCTACAAGAGTGGCAGTTTGATGCTACAAGAGTGCGGCAGTTTGTTGCTACAAGAGTGCGGCAGTTTGTTGCTACAAGAGTGGCGGCAGTTTGTTGCTACAAGAGTGGCGGCAGTTTGTTGCTACAAGAGTGGCGGCAGTTTGTTGCTACAAGAGTGGCGGCAGTTTGTTGCTACAAGAGTGGCAGTTTGTTGCTACAAGAGTGGCGGCAGTTTGTTGCTACAAGAGTGGCAGTTTGTTGCTACAAGAGTGGCAGTTTGTTGCTACAAGAGTGGCGGCAGTTTGTTGCTACAAGAGTGGCAGTTTGTTGCTACAAGAGTGGCAGTTTGTTGCTACAAGAGTGGCAGTTTGTTGCTACAAGAGTGGCAGTTTGTTGCTACAAGAGTGGCGGCAGTTTGTTGCTACAAGAGTGGCAGTTTGTTGCTACAAGAGTGGCAGTTTGTTGCTACAAGAGTGGCAGTTTGTTGCTACAAGAGTGGCAGTTTGTTGCTACAAGAGTGGCGGCAGTTTGTTGCTACAAGAGTGGCGGCAGTTTGTTGCTACAAGAGTGGCGGCAGTTTGTTGCTACAAGAGTGGCGGCAGTTTGTTGCTACAAGAGTGGCGGCAGTTTGTTGCTACAAGAGTGGCGGCAGTTTGTTGCTACAAGAGTGGCAGTTTGTTGCTACAAGAGTGGCAGTTTGTTGCTACAAGAGTGGCGGCAGTTTGTTGCTACAAGAGTGGCGGCAGTTTGTTGCTACAAGAGTGGCAGTTTGATGCTACAAGAGTGGCAGTTTGTTGCTACAAGAGTGGCAGTTTGATGCTACAAGAGTGGCAGTTTGTTGCTACAAGAGTGGCAGTTTGTTGCTACAAGAGTGGCGGCAGTTTGTTGCTACAAGAGTGGCAGTTTGTTGCTACAAGAGTGGCAGTTTGTTGCTACAAGAGTGGCAGTTTGTTGCTACAAGAGTGGCAGTTTGTTGCTACAAGAGTGGCAGTTTGTTGCTACAAGAGTGGCAGTTTGTTGCTACAAGAGTGGCGGCAGTTTGTTGCTACAAGAGTGGCAGTTTGTTGCTACAAGAGTGGCGGCAGTTTGATGCTACAAGAGTGGCAGTTTGTTGCTACAAGAGTGGCAGTTTGTTGCTACAAGAGTGGCGGCAGTTTGTTGCTACAAGAGTGGCAGTTTGCTACAAGAGTGGCAGTTTGTTGCTACAAGAGTGGCAGTTTGTTGCTACAAGAGTGGCAGTTTGTTGCTACAAGAGTGGCGGCAGTTTGTTGCTACAAGAGTGGCAGTTTGTTGCTACAAGAGTGGCGGCAGTTTGTTGCTACAAGAGTGGCGGCAGTTTGTTGCTACAAGAGTGGCGGCAGTTTGTTGCTACAAGAGTGGCGGCAGTTTGTTGCTACAAGAGTGGCGGCAGTTTGATGCTACAAGAGTGGCAGTTTGTTGCTACAAGAGTGGCAGTTTGTTGCTACAAGAGTGGCAGTTTGTTGCTACAAGAGTGGCAGTTTGTTGCTACAAGAGTGGCAGTTTGTTGCTACAAGAGTGGCGGCAGTTTGTTGCTACAAGAGTGGCAGTTTGTTGCTACAAGAGTGGCAGTTTGTTGCTACAAGAGTGGCGGCAGTTTGTTGCTACAAGAGTGGCAGTTTGATGCTACAAGAGTGGCAGTTTGTTGCTACAAGAGTGGCGGCAGTTTGTTGCTACAAGAGTGGCAGTTTGTTGCTACAAGAGTGGCGGCAGTTTGATGCTACAAGAGTGGCAGTTTGTTGCTACAAGAGTGGCGGCAGTTTGTTGCTACAAGAGTGGCAGTTTGTTGCTACAAGAGTGGCGGCAGTTTGATGCTACAAGAGTGGCGGCAGTTTGTTGCTACAAGAGTGGCGGCAGTTTGATGCTACAAGAGTGGCAGTTTGTTGCTACAAGAGTGGCAGTTTGTTGCTACAAGAGTGGCGGCAGTTTGATGCTACAAGAGTGGCAGTTTGTTGCTACAAGAGTGGCAGTTTGTTGCTACAAGAGTGGCAGTTTGTTGCTACAAGAGTGGCAGTTTGATGCTACAAGAGTGGCAGTTTGTTGCTACAAGAGTGGCGGCAGTTTGATGCTACAAGAGTGGCAGTTTGTTGCTACAAGAGTGGCGGCAGTTTGATGCTACAAGAGTGGCAGTTTGATGCTACAAGAGTGGCAGTTTGTTGCTACAAGAGTGGCAGTTTGTTGCTACAAGAGTGGCGGCAGTTTGTTGCTACAAGAGTGGCGGCAGTTTGTTGCTACAAGAGTGGCAGTTTGTTGCTACAAGAGTGGCAGTTTGTTGCTACAAGAGTGGCGGCAGTTTGTTGCTACAAGAGTGGCAGTTTGTTGCTACAAGAGTGGCGGCAGTTTGATGCTACAAGAGTGGCAGTTTGATGCTACAAGAGTGGCGGCAGTTTGTTGCTACAAGAGTGGCGGCAGTTTGATGCTACAAGAGTGGCAGTTTGATGCTACAAGAGTGGCAGTTTGTTGCTACAAGAGTGGCGGCAGTTTGTTGCTACAAGAGTGGCGGCAGTTTGATGCTACAAGAGTGGCGGCAGTTTGTTGCTACAAGAGTGGCGGCAGTTTGTTGCTACAAGAGTGGCGGCAGTTTGTTGCTACAAGAGTGGCAGTTTGATGCTACAAGAGTGGCAGTTTGTTGCTACAAGAGTGGCAGTTTGTTGCTACAAGAGTGGCGGCAGTTTGTTGCTACAAGAGTGGCAGTTTGTTGCTACAAGAGTGGCGGCAGTTTGATGCTACAAGAGTGGCAGTTTGTTGCTACAAGAGTGGCAGTTTGTTGCTACAAGAGTGGCAGTTTGTTGCTACAAGAGTGGCGGCAGTTTGTTGCTACAAGAGTGGCAGTTTGTTGCTACAAGAGTGGCAGTTTGTGCTACAAGAGTGGCAGTTTGTTGCTACAGAGTGGCGGCAGTTTGTTGCTACAAGAGTGGCAGTTTGTTGCTACAAGAGTGGCAGTTTGTTGCTACAAGAGTGGCGGCAGTTTGTGCTACAAGAGTGGCAGTTTGTTGCTACAAGAGTGGCAGTTTGTTGCTACAAGAGTGCAGTTTGTTGCTACAAGAGTGGCGGCAGTTTGTTGCTACAAGAGTGGCAGTTTGATGCTACAAGAGTGGCAGTTTGTTGCTACAAGAGTGGCAGTTTGTTGCTACAAGAGTGGCGGCAGTTTGTTGCTACAAGAGTGGCGGCAGTTTGTTGCTACAAGAGTGGCAGTTTGTTGCTACAAGAGTGGCGGCAGTTTGTTGCTACAAGAGTGGCAGTTTGTTGCTACAAGAGTGGCGGCAGTTTGTTGCTACAAGAGTGGCAGTTTGATGCTACAAGAGTGGCAGTTTGTTGCTACAAGAGTGGCAGTTTGTTGCTACAAGAGTGGCGGCAGTTTGTTGCTACAAGAGTGGCAGTTTGTTGCTACAAGAGTGGCAGTTTGTGCTACAAGAGTGGCAGTTTGTTGCTACAAGAGTGGCAGTTTGTTGCTACAAGAGTGGCGGCAGTTTGTTGCTACAAGAGTGGCAGTTTGTTGCTACAAGAGTGGCAGTTTGTTGCTAC
>WNGS01001312.1:20894646-20926732 GCA_020271785.1 Procambarus virginalis | reverse complement strand
TTGCTACAAGAGTGGCAGTTTGATGCTACAGAGTGGCAGTTTGTTGCTACAAGAGTGGCAGTTTGTTGCTACAAGAGTGGCAGTTTGTTGCTACAAGAGTGGCAGTTTGTTGCTACAAGAGTGGCAGTTTGTTGCTACAAGAGTGGCAGTTTGTTGCTACAAGAGTGGCAGTTTGTTGCTACAAGAGTGGCAGTTTGTTGCTACAAGAGTGGCAGTTTGATTGCTACAAGAGTGGCAGTTTGTTGCTACAAGAGTGGCGTTTGTTGCTACAAGTGGCAGTTTGTTGCTACAAGAGTGGCAGTTTGTTGCTACAAGAGTGGCAGTTTGTTGCTACAAGAGTGGCAGTTTGTTGCTACAAGAGTGGCAGTTTGTTGCTACAAGAGTGGCGGCAGTTTGTTGCTACAAGAGTGGCAGTTTGATTGCTACAAGAGTGGCAGTTTGTTGCTACAAGAGTGGCAGTTTGTTGCTACAAGAGTGGCAGTTTGTTGCTACAAGAGTGGGCAGTTTGTTGCTACAAGAGTGGCAGTTTGATGCTACAAGAGTGGCAGTTTGATGCTACAAGAGTGGCAGTTTGTTGCTACAAGAGTGGCAGTTTGTTGCTACAAGAGTGGCGGCAGTTTTTTGCTACAAGAGTGGCAGTTTGATGCTACAAGAGTGGCAGTTTGTTGCTACAAGAGTGGCAGTTTGATGCTACAAGAGTGGCAGTTTGATGCTACAAGAGTGGCAGTTTGTTGCTACAAGAGTGGCAGTTTGTTGCTACAAGAGTGCGGCAGTTTGTTGCTACAAGAGTGGCAGTTTGTTGCTACAAGAGTGGCAGTTTGATGCTACAAGAGTGGCAGTTTGTTGCTACAAGAGTGGCAGTTTGTTGCTACAAGAGTGGCAGTTTGTTGCTACAAGAGTGGCAGTTTGTTGCTACAAGAGTGGCAGTTTGTTGCTACAAGAGTGGCAGTTTGTTGCTACAAGAGTGGCAGTTTGTTGCTACAAGAGTGGCGCAGTTTGTTGCTACAAGAGTGGCAGTTTGTTGCTACAAGAGTGGCAGTTTGTTGCTACAAGAGTGGCAGTTTGTTGCTACAAGAGTGGCAGTTTGTTGCTACAAGAGTGGCAGTTTGTTGCTACAAGAGTGGCAGTTTGTTGCTACAAGAGTGGCAGTTTGTTGCTACAAGAGTGGCAGTTTGTTGCTACAAGAGTGGCAGTTTGTTGCTACAAGAGTGGCAGTTTGTTGCTACAAGAGTGGCAGTTTGTTGCTACAAGAGTGGCAGTTTGTTGCTACAAGAGTGGCAGTTTGTTGCTACAAGAGTGCGCAGTTTGTTGCTACAAGAGTGGCAGTTTGTTGCTACAAGAGTGGCAGTTTGTTGCTACAAGAGTGGCAGTTTGTTGCTACAAGAGTGGCAGTTTGTTGCTACAAGAGTGGCAGTTTGTTGCTACAAGAGTGGCGGCAGTTTGTTGCTACAAGAGTGGCAGTTTGATGCTACAAGAGTGGCGGCAGTTTGTTGCTACAAGAGTGGCAGTTTGATGCTACAAGAGTGGCAGTTTGTGCTACAAGAGTGGCAGTTTGTTGCTACAAGAGTGGCAGTTTGTTGCTACAAGAGTGGCGGCAGTTTGTTGCTACAAGAGTGGCAGTTTGATGCTACAAGAGTGGCAGTTTGTTGCTACAAGAGTGGCAGTTTGTTGCTACAAGAGTGGCAGTTTGTTGCTACAAGAGTGGCGGCAGTTTGTTGCTACAAGAGTGGCAGTTTGATGCTACAAGAGTGGCAGTTTGATGCTACAAGAGTGGCGGCAGTTTGTTGCTACAAGAGTGGCAGTTTGATGCTACAAGAGTGGCAGTTTGTTGCTACAAGAGTGGCAGTTTGATGCTACAAGAGTGGCAGTTTGTTGCTACAAGAGTGGCAGTTTGTTGCTACAAGAGTGGCAGTTTGATGCTACAAGAGTGGCGGCAGTTTGTTGCTACAAGAGTGGCGGCAGTTTGTTGCTACAAGAGTGGCAGTTTGATGCTACAAGAGTGGCAGTTTGTTGCTACAAGAGTGGCAGTTTGTTGCTACAAGAGTGGCAGTTTGTTGCTACAAGAGTGGCAGTTTGATGCTACAAGAGTGGCAGTTTGTTGCTACAAGAGTGGCAGTTTGTTGCTACAAGAGTGGCAGTTTGTTGCTACAAGAGTGGCAGTTTGTTGCTACAAGAGTGGCAGTTTGTTGCTACAAGAGTGGCAGTTTGTTGCTACAAGAGTGGCGGCAGTTTGTTGCTACAAGAGTGGCAGTTTGTTGCTACAAGAGTGGCAGTTTGTTGCTACAAGAGTGGCAGTTTGTTGCTACAAGAGTGGCAGTTTGTTGCTACAAGAGTGGCAGTTTGTTGCTACAAGAGTGGCAGTTTGTTGCTACAAGAGTGGCAGTTTGTTGCTACAAGAGTGGCAGTTTGTTGCTACAAGAGTGGCAGTTTGTTGCTACAAGAGTGGCAGTTTGTTGCTACAAGAGTGGCAGTTTGTTGCTACAAGAGTGGCAGTTTGTTGCTACAAGAGTGGCAGTTTGTTGCTACAAGAGTGGCAGTTTGTTGCTACAAGAGTGGCAGTTTGTTGCTACAAGAGTGGCAGTTTGTTGCTACAAGAGTGGCAGTTTGTTGCTACAAGAGTGGCAGTTTGTTGCTACAAGAGTGGCAGTTTGTTGCTACAAGAGTGGCAGTTTGTTGCTACAAGAGTGGCAGTTTGTTGCTACAAGAGTGGCAGTTTGTTGCTACAAGAGTGGCAGTTTGTTGCTACAAGAGTGGCGGCAGTTTGTTGCTACAAGAGTGGCAGTTTGTTGCTACAAGAGTGGCAGTTTGTTGCTACAAGAGTGGCGGCAGTTTGTTGCTACAAGAGTGGCAGTTTGTTGCTACAAGAGTGGCAGTTTGTTGCTACAAGAGTGGCAGTTTGTTGCTACAAGAGTGGCAGTTTGTTGCTACAAGAGTGGCAGTTTGTTGCTACAAGAGTGGCAGTTTGATGCTACAAGAGTGGCAGTTTGTTGCTACAAGAGTGGCAGTTTGTTGCTACAAGAGTGGCAGTTTGTTGCTACAAGAGTGGGCAGTTTGTTGCTACAAGAGTGGCAGTTTGTTGCTACAAGAGTGGCGGCAGTTTGTTGCTACAAGAGTGGCAGTTTGTTGCTACAAGAGTGGCAGTTTGTTGCTACAAGAGTGGCAGTTTGTTGCTACAAGAGTGGCAGTTTGTTGCTACAAGAGTGGCAGTTTGTTGCTACAAGAGTGGCAGTTTGTTGCTACAAGAGTGGCAGTTTGTTGCTACAAGAGTGGCAGTTTGTTGCTACAAGAGTGGCGGCAGTTTGTTGCTACAAGAGTGGCAGTTTGTTGCTACAAGAGTGGCAGTTTGTTGCTACAAGAGTGGCAGTTTGTTGCTACAAGATGGCGGCAGTTTGTTGCTACAAGAGTGGCAGTTTGTTGCTACAAGAGTGGCAGTTTGATGCTACAAGAGTGGCAGTTTGTTGCTACAAGAGTGGCAGTTTGTTGCTACAAGAGTGGCAGTTTGTTGCTACAAGAGTGGCAGTTTGTTGCTACAAGAGTGGCAGTTTGTTGCTACAAGAGTGGCGGCAGTTTGTTGCTACAAGAGTGGCAGTTTGTTGCTACAAGAGTGGCAGTTTGTTGCTACAAGAGTGGCAGTTTGTTGCTACAAGAGTGGCAGTTTGTTGCTACAAGAGTGGCAGTTTGTTGCTACAAGAGTGGCGGCAGTTTGTTGCTACAAGAGTGGCAGTTTGATGCTACAAGAGTGGCGGCAGTTTGTTGCTACAAGAGTGGCAGTTTGATGCTACAAGAGTGGCAGTTTGTTGCTACAAGAGTGGCAGTTTGTTGCTACAAGAGTGGCAGTTTGTTGCTACAAGAGTGGCGGCAGTTTGTTGCTACAAGAGTGGCAGTTTGATGCTACAAGAGTGGCAGTTTGTTGCTACAAGAGTGGCAGTTTGTTGCTACAAGAGTGGCAGTTTGTTGCTACAAGAGTGGCGGCAGTTTGTTGCTACAAGAGTGGCAGTTTGTTGCTACAAGAGTGGCAGTTTGTTGCTACAAAGTGGCGGCAGTTTGTTGCTACAAGAGTGGCAGTTTGATGCTACAAGAGTGGCAGTTTGTTGCTACAAGAGTGGCAGTTTGTTGCTACAAGAGTGGCAGTTTGTTGCTACAAGAGTGGCAGTTTGTTGCTACAAGAGTGGCAGTTTGTTGCTACAAGAGTGGCGGCAGTTTGTTGCTACAAGAGTGGCGGCAGTTTGTTGCTACAAGAGTGGCAGTTTGATGCTACAAGAGTGGCAGTTTGTTGCTACAAGAGTGGCAGTTTGTTGCTACAAGAGTGGGCAGTTTGTTGCTACAAGAGTGGCAGTTTGTTGCTACAAGAGTGGCAGTTTGATGCTACAAGAGTGGCAGTTTGTTGCTACAAGAGTGGCAGTTTGTTGCTACAAGAGTGGTGGCAGTTTGTTGCTACAAGAGTGGCAGTTTGTTGCTACAAGAGTGGCAGTTTGTTGCTACAAGAGTGGCGGCAGTTTGTTGCTACAAGAGTGGCAGTTTGTTGCTACAAGAGTGGCAGTTTGTTGCTACAAGAGTGGCAGTTTGTTGCTACAAGAGTGGCAGTTTGTTGCTACAAGAGTGGCAGTTTGTTGCTACAAGAGTGGCAGTTTGTTGCTACAAGAGTGGCAGTTTGTTGCTACAAGAGTGGCAGTTTGTTGCTACAAGAGTGGCAGTTTGTTGCTACAAGAGTGGCAGTTTGTTGCTACAAGAGTGGCAGTTTGTTGCTACAAGAGTGGCGGCAGTTTGTTGCTACAAGAGTGGCAGTTTGTTGCTACAAGAGTGGCGGCAGTTTGTTGCTACAAGAGTGGCAGTTTGTTGCTACAAGAGTGGCAGTTGTTGCTACAAGAGTGGCAGTTTGTTGCTACAAGAGTGGCAGTTTGTGCTACAAGAGTGGCAGTTTGTTGCTACAAGAGTGGCAGTTTGTTGCTACAAGAGTGGCAGTTTGTTGCTACAAGAGTGGCAGTTTGTTGCTACAAGAGTGGCAGTTTGTTGCTACAAGAGTGGCGGCAGTTTGTTGCTACAAGAGTGGCAGTTTGTTGCTACAAGAGTGGCGGCAGTTTGTTGCTACAAGAGTGGCGGCAGTTTGTTGCTACAAGAGTGGCAGTTTGTTGCTACAAGAGTGGCAGTTTGTTGCTACAAGAGTGGCAGTTTGTTGCTACAAGAGTGGCAGTTTGTTGCTACAAGAGTGGCAGTTTGTTGCTACAAGAGTGGCAGTTTGTTGCTACAAGAGTGGCAGTTTGTTGCTACAAGAGTGGCAGTTTGTTGCTACAAGAGTGGCAGTTTGTTGCTACAAGAGTGGGCAGTTTGTTGCTACAAGAGTGGCGCAGTTTGTTGCTACAAGAGTGGCAGTTTGTTGCTACAAGAGTGGCAGTTTGTTGCTACAAGAGTGGCGGCAGTTGTTGCTACAAGAGTGGCGGCAGTTTGTGCTACAAGAGTGGCAGTTTGTTGCTACAAGAGTGGCAGTTTTGCTACAAGAGTGGCAGTTTGTTGCTACAAGAGTGGCAGTTTGTTGCTACAAGAGTGGGCAGTTTGTTGCTACAAGAGTGGCGGCAGTTGTTGCTACAAGAGTGGCGGCAGTTTGTTGCTACAAGAGTGGCGGCAGTTTGTTGCTACAAGAGTGGCAGTTTGTTGCTACAAGAGAGTGGCAGTTTGTTGCTACAAGAGTGGCGGCAGTTGTTGCTACAAGAGTGGCGGCAGTTTGTTGCTACAAGAGTGGCAGTTTGTTGCTACAAGAGTGGCAGTTTGTTGCTACAAGAGTGGCAGTTTGTTGCTACAAGAGTGGCAGTTTGTTGCTACAAGAGTGGCAGTTTGTTGCTACAAGAGTGGCAGTTTGTTGCTACAAGAGTGGCAGTTGTTGCTACAAGAGTGGCAGTTTGTTGCTACAAGAGTGGCAGTTTGTTGCTACAAGAGTGGCAGTTTGTTGCTACAAGAGTGGCAGTTTGATGCTACAAGAGTGGCAGTTTGTTGCTACAAGAGTGGCAGTTTGTTGCTACAAGAGTGGCAGTTTGTTGCTACAAGAGTGGCGGCAGTTTGTTGCTACAAGAGTGGCGGCAGTTTGTTGCTACAAGAGTGGCGGCAGTTTGTTGCTACAAGAGTGGCAGTTTGTTGCTACAAGAGTGGCGGCAGTTTGTTGCTACAAGAGTGGCAGTTTGTTGCTACAAGAGTGGCAGTTTGTTGCTACAAGAGTGGCAGTTTGTTGCTACAAGAGTGGCAGTTTGTTGCTACAAGAGTGGCAGTTTGTTGCTACAAGAGTGGCAGTTTGTTGCTACAAGAGTGGCAGTTTGTTGCTACAAGAGTGGCGGCAGTTGTTGCTACAAGAGTGGCAGTTTGTTGCTACAAGAGTGGCGGCAGTTTGTTGCTACAAGAGTGGCAGTTTGATGCTACAAGAGTGGCAGTTTGTTGCTACAAGAGTGGCAGTTTGTTGCTACAAGAGTGGCAGTTTGTTGCTACAAGAGTGGCGGCAGTTTGTTGCTACAAGAGTGGCAGTTTGATGCTACAAGAGTGGCAGTTTGATGCTACAAGAGTGGCAGTTTGTTGCTACAAGAGTGGCAGTTTGTGCTACAAGAGTGGCGGCAGTTTGTTGCTACAAGAGTGGCAGTTTGATGCTACAAGAGTGGCAGTTTGATGCTACAAGAGTGCGGCAGTTTGTTGCTACAAGAGTGGCAGTTTGATGCTACAAGAGTGGCAGTTTGTTGCTACAAGAGTGGCAGTTTGTTGCTACAAGAGTGGCAGTTTGTTGCTACAAGAGTGGCAGTTTGTTGGTGTACAAGAGTGGCAGTTTTTTGCTACAAGAGTGGGCAGTTTGTTGCTACAAGAGTGGCAGTTTGTTGCTACAAGAGTGGCGGCAGTTTGTTGCTACAAGAGTGGCGGCAGTTTGTTGCTACAAGAGTGGCAGTTTGTTGCTACAAGAGTGGCAGTTTGTTGCTACAAGAGTGGCAGTTTGTTGCTACAAGAGTGGCGGCAGTTTGTTGCTACAAGAGTGGCAGTTTGTTGCTACAAGAGTGGCAGTTTGTTGCTACAAGAGTGGCAGTTTGTTGCTACAAGAGTGGCAGTTTGTTGCTACAAGAGTGGCAGTTTGTTGCTACAAGAGTGGCAGTTTGTTGCTACAAGAGTGGCAGTTTGTTGCTACAAGAGTGGCGGCAGTTTGTTGCTACAAGAGTGGCAGTTTGTTGCTACAAGAGTGGCAGTTTGTTGCTACAAGAGTGGCAGTTTGTTGCTACAAGAGTGGCAGTTTGTTGCTACAAGAGTGGCAGTTTGTTGCTACAAGAGTGGCAGTTTGTTGCTACAAGAGTGGCAGTTTGNGGCCCGAGGCATCTGAGTGGGAAAGCAACTAGCGCATTGCAGCA
This sequence comes from Procambarus virginalis, assembly GCA_020271785.1. Lineage (NCBI taxonomy): Eukaryota > Metazoa > Arthropoda > Malacostraca > Decapoda > Cambaridae > Procambarus > Procambarus virginalis. The sequence continues at coordinate 20,919,365 of WNGS01001312.1, read as the reverse complement.
ACCTAAACCGAGCTTGCAACGAGGATGCCACCTGTACTCTGAACAGTTATGACATCAGGAGAGTACTGGAGAACAAGCAGAGAACACAACTCGCATTGACCCAACAGGCAGCATGATGGAGGTAAAATTGGCGACTGTCACCCTGAGACAAGGGCACAGCAACCAACGCACCCACACAAGATGGGTTGGAACCCGGAAGACACATTCAACGACGCGGCGCTCAGTAAAGTGTGATGTTTGCTCGTTCCTTGGGATTGTAGAGAGTTTCCACCTCTCTGTTCAGTTTTTGTTTTAGTTTCTTAGCATGTGGGGTTTGTTTTGTTTTGCCTACCTTTCTGGGTGCCTAACCCCGGTCAATGGCAGATAAGGAAAACCCCAACCACAAGGGGGGTTTTCCAGGGACAGTGCTCCCTGAAACCCCTCTGAGGGGCCAGGTTCTCGCACTAGTCCCTGGTAGGTCAACTCCATAATTAATGTCCTGGTCTAATATAACATATTTAGCCCGATAAGCTCCAGGGAGCAGTAGGGGCTCGCCACAGAAAACAATAAAAACACTTATTTTATTACTTGCTGTCACTTACAAACATACCTTATGACTACAGTACTAATAGTTTTACCAATATTGTATTACAAATCTGGGTACTTGCCATAAAATTATTTACACACATTAACTGAAATAAGTACTGCTATGCAATAAGTAACAAGAGTAGCCATCAGAAATAAAAAAAATTGTTTTATATTGGTTATCTTCCCATTTGCTCAAGCAGAGCATCAGATCAAATTAATGCATAAAAGTATTTACATAATGTAATTTATAAACAATTTGATTGGTAAAGTGTATAATGCAATGAAACACCTCTTTCTAGTTGTAGTTGTGTATTGATGGCTTCCTGAAGCTAGTACTGAGATAACTCCTCATATACAAGTCACACCAGCCTTAGGAATCCTGAATAGGCTACTGGAGACCAGAGCCAGAACCTGGCCTCCTCACAGATGTGAAGGAAGCTGGTAATTATCATCACCCACACCAAGGAAACATTCAGAAAGTAAGCAAAGCGAAATAGACAACTGCACGGTTCACAGAGCAACAAGAAATGAAGAAACAAATTACTCTACAAACAATTCAATCATAAGTCTATTTGAACCCCATTTGGTTATTTTCTGAAGAGGATGAATGGTGGCTGCCTGTAGCCAACTAAAGGTAATAAAGAAACTGGGACTCACCAGTGAGGAGGCGAGCAAAAATTAAAGCCCCGAAGAACAGAGCCCAAGATGGGAAACCTGACTGAGAGCAACACAAGGCTGATGGTACTGTATATGAGAAAAGACTGGGGACAGAGCCCATAAACTTTCGATCAGCACGGGTCTATGGGAAGACGGCAGGCTGGCAAAATTTAGTGACATTAAGGATAACCTCAGATAAATGTCTTGGAGCAAAGAACCAAGGAAACAGCATCGGCAAACAACAAAGCCCCCAAATCAGTCGAGGTGGTTTGCAAGTAGTGATGAACGAACACAACAAGTGATGTACCCTCTGCTGAACAAACTATGACTCAAGAACCCCTCCAGAAGCCATCCCTCTCAACCCCTCCAGAAGCCATCCCTCTCAACCCCTCCAGAAGCCATCCCTCTCAACCCTTCCAGAAGCCATCCCTCTCATTCTTGGCCAAATGAGCAGGAAAAAGCTGCCAATGAAGAAACTGTTCAACAGGGCCAAGGAACAGAAACCCTTCTTCCAGTGATAAGTATGAAGGCCACCAATCCAGCAGTAAAGAATTCGGAAAATGGTATGATGGACCAAAAAAATGACCGAGAGAATGAAAGAAAAACCAAACCTGATCCAGAGGAGGATCCATCCAGACCTAATGGATGAAAATATGGAAGGAATATCAAGACCAACATGCTGTTGCCACTACAAAAAACACAGGCAGTATACCAAGAAATCAGCCACCCACACACCGTACAAATGGTGAGAGACCTGCATTAAAAACTTTAGAGCTGAAGATCGGAGGAGAACATTGAACAAGACAGGAATATCTCCAAACCAATCTGATAAAAGTATCGGAGCCTGGGTCAGATGAGCCAGTTGCCAAAAAGCCAGAAAGATCATCCTGCCCGTAAAAGGCCCCAACCTGGACACAACCTGGCCTAGCAGTTAAATCAGAGGGAAGAGATAAAAGAAATCCCATCTTGACCAGTCCAGCCAACAGGCATCCAACATGAGAGCCTTGTGATTGAGGAGCAGAGCCATGTAAAAAAAGAAGCCGTCTGTTCCAAACTGAACAGTCGGCTTTCCACCACTTACTCTGCAATCACCTGGGTACAGTCAAAGCCATGCCAAATCTGTAAAGAATACAAAGGCTTGTGTTTCCAAATGTTGCAGTCCTCAGGACAAAGACCCACCCAACAGGTAGCAGAGGAAGACGGTACAAACGTCCATCAGTTTGCAGTAAAACCAACATGACATCCCTCAAACTCGCAAGCAGCAAGCATGAGATTCGTCGATTCATTGTGCATCAACTCCAGACTGACCAACAGCTGGCTGTTGCTGAGGAGCTTTGGGCCACCCGGAGGTGGTCATCAGTACTAACAGATTTGAGCTAGTTTCAAGTAAATCAATTGTTTTGAATGAATCGTTTGCAGAATCATTCGGCCGTTTTGATATGTAACGTAAGTTTAAGTGTACATATTTGGGTGATAAGACACAAAGAGTATTGTGGTTTCTTATATTTATTTAGTATAGTCTTGGTTACAACAGTCAGTTTCTTGGCAACGTAGTGAAGTGTCATAGTAGTTGAGATGAAGCCTGAAGCAGGGCAGAGGGCCGAGTGAGGCTGGGGATAGAGAGATCAGATGTTGGGGTGAGTGCGTAGAGCATGACACTCTGAATGCAGGTGGTGTCGAAGAGCTCGAATGCGGGATGAGAGTGCGGAAGTTTGATGCAGCCAGAATATGGCTGTCTATTCTGTAGCACAGCTGAAGCGTCTTGTGAGGATAGGAACTGGACTCGTCGAGTGTCACATTGTTGCTGGTGAATGTTGAAGATGTGCAGCATCTCTCAAGCGTCTGTACTGAATCACTATACGAGTTTAGAGTGATTGACTCACGTTGCCAACTGATTGATTAATTGATAAAGATTAAGCCACCCAAAAGGTGGCACGGGCATGAACAGCCCGTAAGCTGTTCAGCCCATTTGTTCAGTAAATCTGTTCAGTATTCTGAGGTCGCATTTAATCGTTAAGCTGCTATCGCGGGGGAGGATACTGCTTGACAGTATTTATGAGGGTGTCCAGCTGCTGGACAAATTTTTTGACCAGAAGAGTGGCTGTGTTGATGGCTTCAGGGTAGTTACTGCAAGATTCAGGGACTCCTAAAGCTCTTCTAAGGTCATTGGTTGCTTCACATTCCAGGAGATAGTGAAGTAGTGGCTTTCTGTGACTGTTTGGCAGAAGATGCACTCTCTCTGTCGGGGTTCACCAATCTCCCAGTTACATCTGTAACCTAGAATGAAACCTGTGTAAACAAACTGCTGTTTCACTGTGGATTCCTTTTGGGATATTTAACCTTTCTAACTTGGTGGCCTAAAGATACCATATTGCAGAGGGCGAACCTTCTGCTACTCTCTAATGTAGATGGGCTTTGTTGAGGTGTGAGTGTTTTTTTAGGGATGATGTTTTTTATGTTCTCTAGGCTGGGTTGAATTGTTTTATGTATCACTGGATGACGAGTTGCCTATTTAGCAATTTCATCGGCTTTCTCATTTAATGGGATTCCAACATGGGATGGGATCCAGTTTAAGGTTATGTTGAGTACCTGGTTGATACCTGGTTGATGGGGTTTTGGGAGTTCTTCTACTCCCCAAGCCGGCCCGAGGCCAGGCTTGACTTGTGAGAGTTTGGTCCAGCAGGCTGTTGCTTACAGCAGCCTGCAGGCCCACATACCCACCACAGCCCGGTTGGTCCGGCACTCCTTGGAGGAAACTATCTAGTTTCCTCTTGAAGATGTCCACTGTTGTTCCGGCAATATTTCTTATGCTCGTTGGGAGTACAGTATGTTGAATAACTGCGGACCTTTGATGTTTATACAGTTCTCTCCAATTGTACCTATGGCACCCCTGCCCTTCACTGGTTCTATTCTGCATTTTCTTCCATATCATTCACTCCAGTACATTGTTATTTTACTGGGTAGATTTGGGACCTGTCCCTCCAGTATTTTCCACGTGTATATTATTTGATATCTCTCCCGTTGTCTTTCTAACGAGTACATTCGGAGAGCTTTGAGATGATCCCAATAATTTAGATGTTTTATCTCGTTTATGTTGTCTTGTACTCCCTCTATTTAAGCAATCTCTCCTGCTCTGAATGGGGAAGTGAGTACTGAGCATTACTCAAGATGGGACAGCACAAGTGATTTGAAGAGTACCTGTACAACCATTGTGATGGGATCCCTGGATTTGAAAGTTCTCATAATCCATCCTATCATTTTCCTGGCTGCTGCAAAATTTACTTGGTTATGCTCCCTAAAATTTAGGTCGTCAGATATATTGTCAGTATATTGCCTTTAGCGACTGCTCCATGATACAAAATGATGGTAATTATTTCCACGTTGTCTTTCCAACGCTGCCAACGTGCTGTCTAAACTTATATTACAAGCTTCCACTTCACCTTGCCAAACTGACCTGCATCTTGCAGGTTGGGAAGAGGTATTAATTATAATTATTTGTACACTTGGGAATTGTAATTAGTGGACCAAGAATTAGAGTAGAGATTCTAAGAATGTAGAACACTTAGAGATAGGTTATGTAGAATTAGCAGACCCATCACAATATCTGCACTTCAGCTAATGAGAATATGCAGCAGGTATATTACTTACTAATATAGTTGTTACAGATACTTCATTTTCTATGAACTTTGCAGTTGTCTGTAATGCTTTGCTGACTTTCTAGATGTTTTGCCAGTGAGGGTGATAATTGCCTATGCCTCTGTGAGGGGGGCCAGGTACTGGCTCTGGTTCCAGTAGGCCAAACACAACTCAGGTGACTGATGTGATCCAGTAGTGGGAAGCTATCTCAGTGAGATAACTTGGTGGCTTCATGAAGCCACCAAGGGGCTCCCCTAGAAAAAATGATAAACTTTGCTTAAACACTGATTCCTACTCAAGTTGTCATTCTCCAAAGAAAGGATCTACACAAGAATCGAGACTGAGAAGTTACTGTTAACAATTCCTGGCTTGTCTTGTGGCAACATTTTTCTTCATTTGTTCTATAATTAAGATAAAATATCTGCAGTACAGCAGGTACATAACCGTCATCATATTTATCTTAAAATATTAGTAAGTACTATAGACAAAGAACACTAACGAATTTATAATTTTGATAAAATAAAACAACAAAGTAAAATAATAGATTAGGAACAAAAACAGTGTAGTTCTGACTAGAGGTATTGGATTACAAAGGAATTGACTAAATTGTGCACAAAATATTAGCCCATTACCATTACAACTGCACAAAACTTCTGAAAGGAAGCACGTACAAATCTTAATTTCACTCTTCGTAGAACGTCCACATGTATACTATACTTTACCTTTATTCCTTATAGCCAGTGGCAATTAACTGTATAATATTCATTTTGTACATTTGTACAGCTTAATTTGCTTCTGTACCTGTATGCCCAGATTGAAACAAATGCATTATTTATTATGTCAACTCTCACTATAAGATGATTTGGTAATATCATCCGAGACCTCTTTTTAACATAAAAGGATGCATTAAATCCTATTGGAAAGATACAGTATATCCAAAGTAAGTGTACAGTAGTTTCAACAGTGATTAATGCAATAAAAGAGAGACAGTACCTGAATAAAGTTAATTTTATCTTATTTTTATATTCACATGATATTTCAGAGACTTTCTTGATCCAATGTCACAACCTCTACTTCATTATCTCTGCGTCGAGTCGTCTTCAAGCAAGATGATCGTTCTGAACACTCTTCAGTCTTTACTGTAACCCCGGTTACTTGGTGTGTGCGTATTAACAAGTCCTCCATGTCTGGTGTACAATCACTGTCACTTACCAAATCAATAACTTTTGGAGATGTAGTAGATAAAGAAGATTTTAAAGGTGGTATCTTGCGATTTAACTCACTGGAATCACCAGAGACATTATCACCTGGGGAGACAAGATGAGTGCATTCTTCATTATTAGGACAAATCTCCCTATCTTGAGCTGAAGGAACAAACGGTGGTCCACATATGACAGTAGGGCGTGTAGCTGCAGGATTAGTGTGATGAGTAGATTCACTACATAATAGATGGTCTGCAGGCAATTCATCAACTAACATTACATCCAGATCAGATGGTTCTCCAGAGCTGCCACTAAGAACAACAGTCACATTAGTTTCATCAGAGACCTGGGATTCACTTGCTTGATCAGAAGGCGAGGACACTGTTATGAGAGGAAGACTACGGTCTGTTTCAGGACTAGGAAACAAATCCGGTGACACTATACCTTCACGGTCTGGCTCTGGGAGAGGCAGTGAAGATGAACGAGGACCAAAAGTAGACTTAGATTCTACTTTCAAACGTTTATCTCCGTCCTCATGAACTGGTGTAGAGAAATACTTGTGCTTGTACCACATCTTACGACTGCGCTTAATAGCACTCTCTCCTGCCACGCCTGCAGAAGACGCGGGTCTCTCGTCCTTCAAATCAATCATCACAGAACTTTCCCTAGTATCATCTGAAAATACACTTGCTAGATCAATGCTATCCTGACTTTCATTTGTTTTGATGAAGCTAATTATAGAATGATTATCACCTTCTTCATCAACATCAACAGACATTTGTTGCGAGTTAAAACCAGGCCTATAAACATCACTTGCCCTATTACTTGTTCCAGTACTTGACATTTTACTCGTCACAGGGGGAGACACCTTCACTATCACATTTCGTATTGCACTATCATTTGGAGTAATTCCTATATTTGCAGCATCAAATCTGTAAGAAAGATTGACTTTGGAAGTACTGGTCATTCGTGCACTAGACTGATGGTCTTCCTGACTAGAATTTGGAGTATCAGAATATTTACATGAGGAAGATGAAGTGGGTGATGGAGTGTAAGGATCTACCCACTCTAAACTTGTTCCTGGAGATCCCTGAGCCCCAAGACTCCCTGAGGTCCCTGCACCACAGCTGGTTGCTGCATCTCCTTCAGCTGCATCACATCTAGCCTCACCTTCTAAGCTGAGTGAACCTTTCATGTTCCCTCGGGGAGTAGGAAGAACAAGGGTCATGTTACTATCACTGTGCCGGCGTCGTTTACTTGGAGATGTGAGGTAACCATCAAACATGGCTGCCTCTAATGTACTGCTATTGCTTTCATTACTTTGTAATTGTCGTTTGAATGAGCCCATGCTGCGTCGTTGAGTACCACCATATTCTATGCTGTAATGGTCTCCGGAACGATTCAAGGCCTCGTGAAGAAGTTTTAGAACCTGTAATTGAGACAATTCATTATAAGCCAAGAAGGGAAGATCGATAAAAAACATATGGGGTGGAACTAATTGTTCTCAGGTCAAGTGTAGTATTCATTTAATTAGGAGTGGTCACAACCTGTTAATGGGAACGTTCTTTGTTGCTACAAGAGTGGCAGTTTGTTGCTACAAGAGTGGCAGTTTGTTGCTACAAGAGTGGCAGTTTGTTGCTACAAGAGTGGCGGCAGTTTGTTGCTACAAGAGTGGCAGTTTGTTGCTACAAGAGTGCTACAAGAGTGGCAGTTTGATGCTACAAGAGTGGCAGTTTGATGCTACAAGAGTGGCAGTTTGTTGCTACAAGAGTGGCAGTTTGATGCTACAAGAGTGGCGGCAGTTTGTTGCTACAAGAGTGGCAGTTTGATGCTACAAGAGTGGCAGTTTGTTGCTACAAGAGTGTTGCTACAAGAGTGGCAGTTTGATGCTACAAGAGTGGCAGTTTGTTGCTACAAGAGTGGCAGTTTGATGCTACAAGAGTGGCGGCAGTTTGTTGCTACAAGAGTGGCAGTTTGATGCTACAAGAGTGGCAGTTTGTTGCTACAAGAGTGGCGGCAGTTTGTTGCTACAAGAGTGGCGGCAGTTTGTTGCTACAAGAGTGGCGGCAGTTTGTTGCTACAAGAGTGGCGGCAGTTTGTTGCTACAAGAGTGGCAGTTTGTTGCTACAAGAGTGGCAGTTTGTTGCTACAAGAGTGGCAGTTTGATGCTACAAGAGTGGCAGTTTGTTGCTACAAGAGTGGCAGTTTGTTGCTACAAGAGTGGCAGTTTGTTGCTACAAGAGTGGCAGTTTGTTGCTACAAGAGTGGCAGTTTGTTGCTACAAGAGTGGCAGTTTGTTGCTACAAGAGTGGCGGCAGTTTGTTGCTACAAGAGTGGCAGTTTGTTGCTACAAGAGTGGCAGTTTGTTGCTACAAGAGTGGCGGCAGTTTGTTGCTACAAGAGTGGCGGCAGTTTGTTGCTACAAGAGTGGCGGCAGTTTGTTGCTACAAGAGTGGCAGTTTGTTGCTACAAGAGTGGCAGTTTGTTGCTACAAGAGTGGCGGCAGTTTGTTGCTACAAGAGTGGCAGTTTGATGCTACAAGAGTGGCAGTTTGTTGCTACAAGAGTGGCAGTTTGATGCTACAAGAGTGGCGGCAGTTTGTTGCTACAAGAGTGGCAGTTTGATGCTACAAGAGTGGCAGTTTGATGCTACAAGAGTGGCAGTTTGTTGCTACAAGAGTGGCAGTTTGTTGCTACAAGAGTGGCAGTTTGATGCTACAAGAGTGGCAGTTTGTTGCTACAAGAGTGGCGGCAGTTTGTTGCTACAAGAGTGGCAGTTTGTTGCTACAAGAGTGGCAGTTTGTTGCTACAAGAGTGGCAGTTTGTTGCTACAAGAGTGGCAGTTTGTTGCTACAAGAGTGGCGGCAGTTTGTTGCTACAAGAGTGGCGGCAGTTTGTTGCTACAAGAGTGGCGGCAGTTTGTTGCTACAAGAGTGGCAGTTTGTTGCTACAAGAGTGGCAGTTTGTTGCTACAAGAGTGGCGGCAGTTTGTTGCTACAAGAGTGGCGGCAGTTTGTTGCTACAAGAGTGGCAGTTTGTTGCTACAAGAGTGGCAGTTTGATGCTACAAGAGTGGCGGCAGTTTGTTGCTACAAGAGTGGCGGCAGTTTGTTGCTACAAGAGTGGCGGCAGTTTGTTGCTACAAGAGTGGCGGCAGTTTGTTGCTACAAGAGTGGCAGTTTGATGCTACAAGAGTGGCGGCAGTTTGTTGCTACAAGAGTGGCGGCAGTTTGTTGCTACAAGAGTGGCAGTTTGATGCTACAAGAGTGGCAGTTTGATGCTACAAGAGTGGCAGTTTGTTGCTACAAGAGTGGCAGTTTGTTGCTACAAGAGTGGCGGCAGTTTGTTGCTACAAGAGTGGCGGCAGTTTGTTGCTACAAGAGTGGCGGCAGTTTGATGCTACAAGAGTGGCAGTTTGTTGCTACAAGAGTGGCAGTTTGATGCTACAAGAGTGGCAGTTTGTTGCTACAAGAGTGGCAGTTTGATGCTACAAGAGTGGCGGCAGTTTGTTGCTACAAGAGTGGCGGCAGTTTGTTGCTACAAGAGTGGCGGCAGTTTGATGCTACAAGAGTGGCAGTTTGTTGCTACAAGAGTGGCAGTTTGTTGCTACAAGAGTGGCGGCAGTTTGTTGCTACAAGAGTGGCAGTTTGTTGCTACAAGAGTGGCGGCAGTTTGTTGCTACAAGAGTGGCAGTTTGATGCTACAAGAGTGGCGGCAGTTTGTTGCTACAAGAGTGGCAGTTTGTTGCTACAAGAGTGGCAGTTTGTTGCTACAAGAGTGGCAGTTTGTTGCTACAAGAGTGGCGGCAGTTTGATGCTACAAGAGTGGCAGTTTGTTGCTACAAGAGTGGCGGCAGTTTGTTGCTACAAGAGTGGCAGTTTGTTGCTACAAGAGTGGCGGCAGTTTGTTGCTACAAGAGTGGCAGTTTGATGCTACAAGAGTGGCGGCAGTTTGTTGCTACAAGAGTGGCAGTTTGTTGCTACAAGAGTGGCAGTTTGTTGCTACAAGAGTGGCAGTTTGTTGCTACAAGAGTGGCGGCAGTTTGATGCTACAAGAGTGGCAGTTTGTTGCTACAAGAGTGGCGGCAGTTTGATGCTACAAGAGTGGCAGTTTGATGCTACAAGAGTGGCGGCAGTTTGTTGCTACAAGAGTGGCAGTTTGATGCTACAAGAGTGGCAGTTTGTTGCTACAAGAGTGGCGGCAGTTTGATGCTACAAGAGTGGCAGTTTGATGCTACAAGAGTGGCAGTTTGTTGCTACAAGAGTGGCAGTTTGTTGCTACAAGAGTGGCGGCAGTTTGATGCTACAAGAGTGGCAGTTTGTTGCTACAAGAGTGGCGGCAGTTTGATGCTACAAGAGTGGCAGTTTGATGCTACAAGAGTGGCGGCAGTTTGTTGCTACAAGAGTGGCAGTTTGATGCTACAAGAGTGGCAGTTTGTTGCTACAAGAGTGGCGGCAGTTTGATGCTACAAGAGTGGCAGTTTGATGCTACAAGAGTGGCAGTTTGTTGCTACAAGAGTGGCAGTTTGTTGCTACAAGAGTGGCAGTTTGTTGCTACAAGAGTGGCGGCAGTTTGTTGCTACAAGAGTGGCAGTTTGTTGCTACAAGAGTGGCGGCAGTTTGTTGCTACAAGAGTGGCGGCAGTTTGTTGCTACAAGAGTGGCGGCAGTTTGATGCTACAAGAGTGGCAGTTTGTTGCTACAAGAGTGGCGGCAGTTTGTTGCTACAAGAGTGGCAGTTTGTTGCTACAAGAGTGGCGGCAGTTTGATGCTACAAGAGTGGCAGTTTGATGCTACAAGAGTGGCAGTTTGATGCTACAAGAGTGGCAGTTTGATGCTACAAGAGTGGCGGCAGTTTGTTGCTACAAGAGTGGCGGCAGTTTGTTGCTACAAGAGTGGCAGTTTGATGCTACAAGAGTGGCGGCAGTTTGTTGCTACAAGAGTGGCGGCAGTTTGATGCTACAAGAGTGGCAGTTTGTTGCTACAAGAGTGGCAGTTTGATGCTACAAGAGTGGCAGTTTGTTGCTACAAGAGTGGCGGCAGTTTGTTGCTACAAGAGTGGCGGCAGTTTGTTGCTACAAGAGTGGCGGCAGTTTGTTGCTACAAGAGTGGCAGTTTGATGCTACAAGAGTGGCGGCAGTTTGTTGCTACAAGAGTGGCAGTTTGTTGCTACAAGAGTGGCGGCAGTTTGATGCTACAAGAGTGGCGGCAGTTTGTTGCTACAAGAGTGGCAGTTTGTTGCTACAAGAGTGGCAGTTTGATGCTACAAGAGTGGCAGTTTGATGCTACAAGAGTGGCAGTTTGATGCTACAAGAGTGGCAGTTTGTTGCTACAAGAGTGGCGGCAGTTTGTTGCTACAAGAGTGGCAGTTTGTTGCTACAAGAGTGGCGGCAGTTTGTTGCTACAAGAGTGGCGGCAGTTTGTTGCTACAAGAGCGGCAGTTTGTTGCTACAAGAGTGGCAGTTTGTTGCTACAAGAGTGGCGGCAGTTTGTTGCTACAAGAGTGGCAGTTTGTTGCTACAAGAGTGGCAGTTTGTTGCTACAAGAGTGGCGGCAGTTTGTTGCTACAAGAGTGGCGGCAGTTTGTTGCTACAAGAGTGGCAGTTTGTTGCTACAAGAGTGGCGGCAGTTTGTTGCTACAAGAGTGGCAGTTTGTTGCTACAAGAGTGGCAGTTTGTTGCTACAAGAGTGGCGGCAGTTTGATGCTACAAGAGTGGCAGTTTGATGCTACAAGAGTGGCAGTTTGTTGCTACAAGAGTGGCAGTTTGTTGCTACAAGAGTGGCGGCAGTTTGTTGCTACAAGAGTGGCAGTTTGTTGCTACAAGAGTGGCAGTTTGTTGCTACAAGAGTGGCGGCAGTTTGTTGCTACAAGAGTGGCAGTTTGATGCTACAAGAGTGGCAGTTTGTTGCTACAAGAGTGGCAGTTTGTTGCTACAAGAGTGGCGGCAGTTTGTTGCTACAAGAGTGGCAGTTTGTTGCTACAAGAGTGGCGGCAGTTTGATGCTACAAGAGTGGCAGTTTGTTGCTACAAGAGTGGCAGTTTGTTGCTACAAGAGTGGCAGTTTGTTGCTACAAGAGTGGCGGCAGTTTGNGCTCCAAGAGTGGCAGTTTGTTGCTCAAGAGTGGCAGTTTGTGCTACAAGAGTGGCAGTTGTTGCTACAAGAGTGGCAGTTTGTTGCTACAAGAGTGGCAGTTTGTTGCTACAAGAGTGGCAGTTTGATGCTACAAGAGTGGCAGTTTGTTGCTACAAGAGTGGCAGTTTGTTGCTACAAGAGTGGCAGTTTGTTGCTACAAGAGTGGCAGTTGTTGCTACAAGAGTGGCAGTTTGTTGCTACAAGAGTGGCGGCAGTTTGTTGCTACAAGAGTGGCAGTTTGTTGCTACAAGAGTGGCAGTTTGTTGCTACAAGAGTGGCAGTTTGATGCTACAAGAGTGGCAGTTTGTTGCTACAAGAGTGGCAGTTTGTTGCTACAAGAGTGGCAGTTTGTTGCTACAAGAGTGGCAGTTTGTTGCTACAAGAGTGGCAGTTTGTTGCTACAAGAGTGGCAGTTTGATGCTACAAGAGTGGCAGTTTGTTGCTACAAGAGTGGCAGTTTGTTGCTACAAGAGTGGCAGTTTGTTGCTACAAGAGTGGTGGCAGTTTGATGCTACAAGAGTGGCAGTTTGTTGCTACAAGAGTGGCAGTTTGTTGCTACAAGAGTGGCAGTTGTTGCTACAAGAGTGGCAGTTTGTTGCTACAAGAGTGGCAGTTTGTTGCTACAAGAGTGGCAGTTGTTGCTACAAGAGTGGCAGTTTGTTGCTACAAGAGTGGCAGTTTGATGCTACAAGAGTGGCAGTTTGTTGCTACAAGAGTGGCAGTTTGTTGCTACAAGAGTGGCAGTTTGTTGCTACAAGAGTGGCAGTTTGTTGCTACAAGAGTGGCAGTTTGTTGCTACAAGAGTGGCAGTTTGATGCTACAAGAGTGGCAGTTTGTGCTACAAGAGTGGCAGTTTGTTGCTACAAGAGTGGCGGCAGTTTGTTGCTACAAGAGTGGCAGTTTGATGCTACAAGAGTGGCAGTTTGATGCTACAAGAGTGGCAGTTTGTTGCTACAAGAGTGGCAGTTTGTTGCTACAAGAGTGGCGGCAGTTTGTTGCTACAAGAGTGGCGGCAGTTTGTTGCTACAAGAGTGGCAGTTTGATGCTACAAGAGTGGCGGCAGTTTGTTGCTACAAGAGTGGCAGTTTGATGCTACAAGAGTGGCAGTTTGATGCTACAAGAGTGGCAGTTTGTTGCTACAAGAGTGGCAGTTTGTTGCTACAAGAGTGGCGGCAGTTTGTTGCTACAAGAGTGGCAGTTTGATGCTACAAGAGTGGCAGTTTGTTGCTACAAGAGTGGCAGTTTGATGCTACAAGAGTGGCAGTTTGTTGCTACAAGAGTGGCAGTTTGTTGCTACAAGAGTGGCAGTTTGTTGCTACAAGAGTGGCAGTTTGTTGCTACAAGAGTGGCAGTTTGATGCTACAAGAGTGGCAGTTTGATGCTACAAGAGTGGCGGCAGTTTGTTGCTACAAGAGTGGCAGTTTGTTGCTACAAGAGTGGCAGTTTGTTGCTACAAGAGTGGCAGTTTGATGCTACAAGAGTGGCAGTTTGTTGCTACAAGAGTGGCAGTTTGTTGCTACAAGAGTGGCAGTTTGTTGCTACAAGAGTGGCGGCAGTTTGTTGCTACAAGAGTGGCAGTTTGTTGCTACAAGAGTGGCAGTTTGTTGCTACAAGAGTGGCAGTTTGATGCTACAAGAGTGGCAGTTTGTTGCTACAAGAGTGGCAGTTTGTTGCTACAAGAGTGGCAGTTTGTTGCTACAAGAGTGGCGGCAGTTTGATGCTACAAGAGTGGCAGTTTGTTGCTACAAGAGTGGCAGTTTGTTGCTACAAGAGTGGCAGTTTGTTGCTACAAGAGTGGCAGTTTGATGCTACAAGAGTGGCAGTTTGTTGCTACAAGAGTGGCAGTTTGTTGCTACAAGAGTGGCGGCAGTTTGTTGCTACAAGAGTGGCGGCAGTTTGTTGCTACAAGAGTGGCAGTTTGTTGCTACAAGAGTGGCGGCAGTTTGTTGCTACAAGAGTGGCAGTTTGATGCTACAAGAGTGGCAGTTTGATGCTACAAGAGTGGCAGTTTGATGCTACAAGAGTGGCAGTTTGTTGCTACAAGAGTGGCAGTTTGTTGCTACAAGAGTGGCGGCAGTTTGTTGCTACAAGAGTGGCAGTTTGATGCTACAAGAGTGGCAGTTTGTTGCTACAAGAGTGGCAGTTTGATGCTACAAGAGTGGCAGTTTGATGCTACAAGAGTGGCAGTTTGTTGCTACAAGAGTGGCAGTTTGTTGCTACAAGAGTGCGGCAGTTTGTTGCTACAAGAGTGGCAGTTTGATGCTACAAGAGTGGCAGTTTGATGCTACAAGAGTGGCGGCAGTTTGTTGCTACAAGAGTGGCAGTTTGATGCTACAAGAGTGGCAGTTTGTTGCTACAAGAGTGGCAGTTTGTTGCTACAAGAGTGGCAGTTTGTTGCTACAAGAGTGGCAGTTTGTTGCTACAAGAGTGGCAGTTTGATGCTACAAGAGTGGCAGTTTGTTGCTACAAGAGTGGCAGTTTGATGCTACAAGAGTGGCGGCAGTTTGTTGCTACAAGAGTGGCAGTTTGATGCTACAAGAGTGGCAGTTTGATGCTACAAGAGTGGCAGTTTGTTGCTACAAGAGTGGCAGTTTGTTGCTACAAGAGTGGCGGCAGTTTGTTGCTACAAGAGTGGCAGTTTGATGCTACAAGAGTGGCGGCAGTTTGTTGCTACAAGAGTGGCAGTTTGATGCTACAAGAGTGGCAGTTTGATGCTACAAGAGTGGCAGTTTGTTGCTACAAGAGTGGCAGTTTGTTGCTACAAGAGTGGCGGCAGTTTGTTGCTACAAGAGTGGCAGTTTGATGCTACAAGAGTGGCAGTTTGATGCTACAAGAGTGGCAGTTTGTTGCTACAAGAGTGGCAGTTTGTTGCTACAAGAGTGGCGGCAGTTTGTTGCTACAAGAGTGGCAGTTTGATGCTACAAGAGTGGCAGTTTGATGCTACAAGAGTGGCGGCAGTTTGTTGCTACAAGAGTGGCAGTTTGATGCTACAAGAGTGGCAGTTTGTTGCTACAAGAGTGGCAGTTTGATGCTACAAGAGTGGCAGTTTGTTGCTACAAGAGTGGCAGTTTGTTGCTACAAGAGTGGCAGTTTGATGCTACAAGAGTGGCGGCAGTTTGTTGCTACAAGAGTGGCGGCAGTTTGTTGCTACAAGAGTGGCAGTTTGATGCTACAAGAGTGGCAGTTTGTTGCTACAAGAGTGGCGGCAGTTTGTTGCTACAAGAGTGGCGGCAGTTTGTTGCTACAAGAGTGGCAGTTTGATGCTACAAGAGTGGCGGCAGTTTGTTGCTACAAGAGTGGCAGTTTGATGCTACAAGAGTGGCAGTTTGATGCTACAAGAGTGGCAGTTTGATGCTACAAGAGTGGCAGTTTGTTGCTACAAGAGTGGCAGTTTGTTGCTACAAGAGTGGCGGCAGTTTGTTGCTACAAGAGTGGCAGTTTGATGCTACAAGAGTGGCAGTTTGTTGCTACAAGAGTGGCAGTTTGATGCTACAAGAGTGGCAGTTTGATGCTACAAGAGTGGCAGTTTGTTGCTACAAGAGTGGCAGTTTGTTGCTACAAGAGTGGCAGTTTGTTGCTACAAGAGTGGCAGTTTGATGCTACAAGAGTGGCAGTTTGATGCTACAAGAGTGGCGGCAGTTTGTTGCTACAAGAGTGGCAGTTTGATGCTACAAGAGTGGCAGTTTGTTGCTACAAGAGTGGCAGTTTGTTGCTACAAGAGTGGCAGTTTGTTGCTACAAGAGTGGCAGTTTGATGCTACAAGAGTGGCAGTTTGTTGCTACAAGAGTGGCAGTTTGATGCTACAAGAGTGGCAGTTTGTTGCTACAAGAGTGGCAGTTTGTTGCTACAAGAGTGGCAGTTTGTTGCTACAAGAGTGGCAGTTTGTTGCTACAAGAGTGGCAGTTTGTTGCTACAAGAGTGGCAGTTTGTTGCTACAAGAGTGGCGGCAGTTTGTTGCTACAAGAGTGGCAGTTTGTTGCTACAAGAGTGGCAGTTTGTTGCTACAAGAGTGGCAGTTTGTTGCTACAAGAGTGGCAGTTTGTTGCTACAAGAGTGGCAGTTTGATGCTACAAGAGTGGCAGTTTGTTGCTACAAGAGTGGCAGTTTGTTGCTACAAGAGTGGCGGCAGTTTGTTGCTACAAGAGTGGCAGTTTGTTGCTACAAGAGTGGCAGTTTGATGCTACAAGAGTGGCAGTTTGTTGCTACAAGAGTGGCAGTTTGTTGCTACAAGAGTGGCAGTTTGTTGCTACAAGAGTGGCAGTTTGATGCTACAAGAGTGGCAGTTTGTTGCTACAAGAGTGGCAGTTTGTTGCTACAAGAGTGGCAGTTTGATGCTACAAGAGTGGCAGTTTGTTGCTACAAGAGTGGCAGTTTGATGCTACAAGAGTGGCAGTTTGTTGCTACAAGAGTGGCAGTTTGTTGCTACAAGAGTGGCAGTTTGTTGCTACAAGAGTGGCAGTTTGTTGCTACAAGAGTGGCAGTTTGTTGCTACAAGAGTGGCAGTTTGTTGCTACAAGAGTGGCAGTTTGTTGCTACAAGAGTGGCAGTTTGTTGCTACAAGAGTGGCAGTTTGTTGCTACAAGAGTGGCAGTTTGTTGCTACAAGAGTGGCAGTTTGTTGCTACAAGAGTGGCAGTTTGTTGCTACAAGAGTGGCAGTTTGTTGCTACAAGAGTGGCAGTTTGTTGCTACAAGAGTGGCAGTTTGTTGCTACAAGAGTGGCAGTTTGTTGCTACAAGAGTGGCAGTTTGTTGCTACAAGAGTGGCAGTTTGTTGCTACAAGAGTGGCAGTTTGATGCTACAAGAGTGGCAGTTTGTTGCTACAAGAGTGGCAGTTTGTTGCTACAAGAGTGGGCAGTTTGTTGCTACAAGAGTGGCAGTTTGTTGCTACAAGAGTGGCAGTTTGTTGCTACAAGAGTGGCAGTTTGTTGCTACAAGAGTGGCAGTTTGTTGCTACAAGAGTGGCGGCAGTTTGTTGCTACAAGAGTGGCAGTTTGATGCTACAAGAGTGGCAGTTTGTTGCTACAAGAGTGGCAGTTTGTTGCTACAAGAGTGGCAGTTTGTTGCTACAAGAGTGGCGGCAGTTTGTTGCTACAAGAGTGGCAGTTTGTTGCTACAAGAGTGGCAGTTTGTTGCTACAAGAGTGGCAGTTTGTTGCTACAAGAGTGGCAGTTTGTTGCTACAAGAGTGGCAGTTTGTTGCTACAAGAGTGGCAGTTTGTTGCTACAAGAGTGGCGGCAGTTTGTTGCTACAAGAGTGGCAGTTTGTTGCTACAAGAGTGGCAGTTTGATGCTACAAGAGTGGCGGCAGTTTGTTGCTACAAGAGTGGCAGTTTGATGCTACAAGAGTGGCAGTTTGTTGCTACAAGAGTGGCAGTTTGATGCTACAAGAGTGGCAGTTTGTTGCTACAAGAGTGGCAGTTTGTTGCTACAAGAGTGGCAGTTTGTTGCTACAAGAGTGGCGGCAGTTTGTTGCTACAAGAGTGGCAGTTTGTTGCTACAAGAGTGGCGGCAGTTTGTTGCTACAAGAGTGGCAGTTTGTTGCTACAAGAGTGGCAGTTTGTTGCTACAAGAGTGGCAGTTTGTTGCTACAAGAGTGGCGGCAGTTTGTTGCTACAAGAGTGGCAGTTTGTTGCTACAAGAGTGGCAGTTTGATGCTACAAGAGTGGCAGTTTGTTGCTACAAGAGTGGCAGTTTGTTGCTACAAGAGTGGCAGTTTGTTGCTACAAGAGTGGCAGTTTGTTGCTACAAGAGTGGCAGTTTGTTGCTACAAGAGTGGCGGCAGTTTGTTGCTACAAGAGTGGCAGTTTGTTGCTACAAGAGTGGCAGTTTGTTGCTACAAGAGTGGCAGTTTGTTGCTACAAGAGTGGCAGTTTGTTGCTACAAGAGTGGCAGTTTGTTGCTACAAGAGTGGCGGCAGTTTGTTGCTACAAGAGTGGCAGTTTGATGCTACAAGAGTGGCGGCAGTTTGTTGCTACAAGAGTGGCAGTTTGTTGCTACAAGAGTGGCAGTTTGATGCTACAAGAGTGGCAGTTTGTTGCTACAAGAGTGGCAGTTTGTTGCTACAAGAGTGGCGGCAGTTTGTTGCTACAAGAGTGGCAGTTTGATGCTACAAGAGTGGCAGTTTGTTGCTACAAGAGTGGCAGTTTGTTGCTACAAGAGTGGCAGTTTGTTGCTACAAGAGTGGCGGCAGTTTGTTGCTACAAGAGTGGCAGTTTGTTGCTACAAGAGTGGCAGTTTGTTGCTACAAGAGTGGCGGCAGTTTGTTGCTACAAGAGTGGCAGTTTGTTGCTACAAGAGTGGCAGTTTGTTGCTACAAGAGTGGCAGTTTGTTGCTACAAGAGTGGCAGTTTGTTGCTACAAGAGTGGCAGTTTGTTGCTACAAGAGTGGCAGTTTGATGCTACAAGAGTGGCAGTTTGTTGCTACAAGAGTGGCGGCAGTTTGTTGCTACAAGAGTGGCAGTTTGTTGCTACAAGAGTGGCAGTTTGTTGCTACAAGAGTGGCAGTTTGTTGCTACAAGAGTGGCAGTTTGTTGCTACAAGAGTGGCGGCAGTTTGTTGCTACAAGAGTGGCAGTTTGATGCTACAAGAGTGGCAGTTTGTTGCTACAAGAGTGGCAGTTTGTTGCTACAAGAGTGGCAGTTTGTTGCTACAAGAGTGGCAGTTTGTTGCTACAAGAGTGGCAGTTTGTTGCTACAAGAGTGGCAGTTTGTTGCTACAAGAGTGGCAGTTTGTTGCTACAAGAGTGGCAGTTTGTTGCTACAAGAGTGGCAGTTTGTTGCTACAAGAGTGGCAGTTTGTTGCTACAAGAGTGGCAGTTTGTTGCTACAAGAGTGGCAGTTTGTTGCTACAAGAGTGGCAGTTTGTTGCTACAAGAGTGGCAGTTTGTTGCTACAAGAGTGGCAGTTTGTTGCTACAAGAGTGGCAGTTTGTTGCTACAAGAGTGGCAGTTTGTTGCTACAAGAGTGGCGGCAGTTTGTTGCTACAAGAGTGGCAGTTTGTTGCTACAAGAGTGGCAGTTTGTTGCTACAAGAGTGGCAGTTTGTTGCTACAAGAGTGGCAGTTTGTTGCTACAAGAGTGGCAGTTTGTTGCTACAAGAGTGGCAGTTTGTTGCTACAAGAGTGGCAGTTTGTTGCTACAAGAGTGGCAGTTTGTTGCTACAAGAGTGGCAGTTTGTTGCTACAAGAGTGGCAGTTTGTTGCTACAAGAGTGGCAGTTTGTTGCTACAAGAGTGGCAGTTTGTTGCTACAAGAGTGGCAGTTTGTTGCTACAAGAGTGGCAGTTTGTTGCTACAAGAGTGGCAGTTTGTTGCTACAAGAGTGGCAGTTTGTTGCTACAAGAGTGGCAGTTTGTTGCTACAAGAGTGGCAGTTTGTTGCTACAAGAGTGGCAGTTTGTTGCTACAAGAGTGGCAGTTTGATGCTACAAGAGTGGCAGTTTGTTGCTACAAGAGTGGCAGTTTGTTGCTACAAGAGTGGCAGTTTGTTGCTACAAGAGTGGCAGTTTGTTGCTACAAGAGTGGCAGTTTGTTGCTACAAGAGTGGCAGTTTGTTGCTACAAGAGTGGCGGCAGTTTGTTGCTACAAGAGTGGCGGCAGTTTGTTGCTACAAGAGTGGCAGTTTGTTGCTACAAGAGTGGCAGTTTGTTGCTACAAGAGTGGCAGTTTGTTGCTACAAGAGTGGCAGTTTGTTGCTACAAGAGTGGCAGTTTGTTGCTACAAGAGTGGCAGTTTGTTGCTACAAGAGTGGCAGTTTGTTGCTACAAGAGTGGCGGCAGTTTGTTGCTACAAGAGTGGCAGTTTGTTGCTACAAGAGTGGCAGTTTGTTGCTACAAGAGTGGCAGTTTGTTGCTACAAGAGTGGCAGTTTGTTGCTACAAGAGTGGCAGTTTGTTGCTACAAGAGTGGCAGTTTGTTGCTACAAGAGTGGCGGCAGTTTGTTGCTACAAGAGTGGCAGTTTGTTGCTACAAGAGTGGCAGTTTGTTGCTACAAGAGTGGCAGTTTGTTGCTACAAGAGTGGCAGTTTGTTGCTACAAGAGTGGCAGTTTGTTGCTACAAGAGTGGCAGTTTGTTGCTACAAGAGTGGCAGTTTGTTGCTACAAGAGTGGCAGTTTGTTGCTACAAGAGTGGCAGTTTGTTGCTACAAGAGTGGCAGTTTGTTGCTACAAGAGTGGCAGTTTGTTGCTACAAGAGTGGCGGCAGTTTGTTGCTACAAGAGTGGCAGTTTGTTGCTACAAGAGTGGCAGTTTGTTGCTACAAGAGTGGCAGTTTGTTGCTACAAGAGTGGCAGTTTGTTGCTACAAGAGTGGCGGCAGTTTGTTGCTACAAGAGTGGCAGTTTGATGCTACAAGAGTGGCGGCAGTTTGTTGCTACAAGAGTGGCAGTTTGATGCTACAAGAGTGGCAGTTTGATGCTACAAGAGTGGCAGTTTGTTGCTACAAGAGTGGCAGTTTGTTGCTACAAGAGTGGCGGCAGTTTGTTGCTACAAGAGTGGCAGTTTGATGCTACAAGAGTGGCAGTTTGATGCTACAAGAGTGGCAGTTTGTTGCTACAAGAGTGGCAGTTTGTTGCTACAAGAGTGGCGGCAGTTTGTTGCTACAAGAGTGGCAGTTTGATGCTACAAGAGTGGCAGTTTGATGCTACAAGAGTGGCGGCAGTTTGTTGCTACAAGAGTGGCAGTTTGATGCTACAAGAGTGGCAGTTTGTTGCTACAAGAGTGGCAGTTTGATGCTACAAGAGTGGCAGTTTGTTGCTACAAGAGTGGCAGTTTGTTGCTACAAGAGTGGCAGTTTGTTGCTACAAGAGTGGCGGCAGTTTGTTGCTACAAGAGTGGCGGCAGTTTGTTGCTACAAGAGTGGCAGTTTGATGCTACAAGAGTGGCAGTTTGTTGCTACAAGAGTGGCGGCAGTTTGTTGCTACAAGAGTGGCGGCAGTTTGTTGCTACAAGAGTGGCAGTTTGATGCTACAAGAGTGGCGGCAGTTTGTTGCTACAAGAGTGGCAGTTTGATGCTACAAGAGTGGCAGTTTGATGCTACAAGAGTGGCAGTTTGTTGCTACAAGAGTGGCAGTTTGTTGCTACAAGAGTGGCAGTTTGTTGCTACAAGAGTGGCGGCAGTTTGTTGCTACAAGAGTGGCAGTTTGATGCTACAAGAGTGGCAGTTTGTTGCTACAAGAGTGGCAGTTTGATGCTACAAGAGTGGCAGTTTGATGCTACAAGAGTGGCAGTTTGTTGCTACAAGAGTGGCAGTTTGTTGCTACAAGAGTGGCGGCAGTTTGTTGCTACAAGAGTGGCAGTTTGATGCTACAAGAGTGGCAGTTTGTTGCTACAAGAGTGGCGGCAGTTTGTTGCTACAAGAGTGGCAGTTTGATGCTACAAGAGTGGCAGTTTGTTGCTACAAGAGTGGCAGTTTGTTGCTACAAGAGTGGCAGTTTGTTGCTACAAGAGTGGCAGTTTGATGCTACAAGAGTGGCGGCAGTTTGTTGCTACAAGAGTGGCAGTTTGATGCTACAAGAGTGGCAGTTTGTTGCTACAAGAGTGGCAGTTTGTTGCTACAAGAGTGGCAGTTTGTTGCTACAAGAGTGGCAGTTTGTTGCTACAAGAGTGGCAGTTTGTTGCTACAAGAGTGGCAGTTTGTTGCTACAAGAGTGGCAGTTTGTTGCTACAAGAGTGGCAGTTTGTTGCTACAAGAGTGGCAGTTTGTTGCTACAAGAGTGGCAGTTTGATGCTACAAGAGTGGCAGTTTGTTGCTACAAGAGTGGCAGTTTGTTGCTACAAGAGTGGCAGTTTGTTGCTACAAGAGTGGCAGTTTGTTGCTACAAGAGTGGCAGTTTGATGCTACAAGAGTGGCAGTTTGTTGCTACAAGAGTGGCAGTTTGTTGCTACAAGAGTGGCGCAGTTTGTTGCTACAAGAGTGGCAGTTTGATGCTACAAGAGTGGCAGTTTGATGCTACAAGAGTGGCAGTTTGTTGCTACAAGAGTGGCAGTTTGTTGCTACAAGAGTGGCGGCAGTTTGTTGCTACAAGAGTGGCAGTTTGATGCTACAAGAGTGGCAGTTTGATGCTACAAGAGTGGCAGTTTGTTGCTACAAGAGTGGCAGTTTGTTGCTACAAGAGTGGCGGCAGTTTGTTGCTACAAGAGTGGCAGTTTGATGCTACAAGAGTGGCAGTTTGTTGCTACAAGAGTGGCAGTTTGTTGCTACAAGAGTGGCAGTTTGTTGCTACAAGAGTGGCAGTTTGTTGCTACAAGAGTGGCAGTTGTTGCTACAAGAGTGGCAGTTTGTTGCTACAAGAGTGGCAGAGTGGCTACGGCAGTTTGTTGCTACAAGAGTGGCAGTTTGTTGCTACAAGAGTGGCAGTTTGTTGCTACAAGAGTGGCAGTTTGTTGCTACAAGAGTGGCAGTTTGTTGCTACAAGAGTGGCAGTTTGTTGCTACAAGAGTGGCAGTTTGTTGCTACAAGAGTGGCAGTTTGTTGCTACAAGAGTGGCGGCAGTTTGTTGCTACAAGAGTGGCAGTTTGTTGCTACAAGAGTGGCGGCAGTTTGTTGCTACAAGAGTGGCAGTTTGTTGCTACAAGAGTGGCAGTTTGTTGCTACAAGAGTGGCAGTTTGTTGCTACAAGAGTGGCGGCAGTTTGTTGCTACAAGAGTGGCAGTTTGTTGCTACAAGAGTGGCAGTTTGATGCTACAAGAGTGGCAGTTTGTTGCTACAAGAGTGGCAGTTTGTTGCTACAAGAGTGGCAGTTTGTTGCTACAAGAGTGGCAGTTTGTTGCTACAAGAGTGGCAGTTTGTTGCTACAAGAGTGGCGGCAGTTTGTTGCTACAAGAGTGGCAGTTTGTTGCTACAAGAGTGGCAGTTTGTTGCTACAAGAGTGGCAGTTTGTTGCTACAAGAGTGGCGGCAGTTTGTTGCTACAAGAGTGGCAGTTTGTTGCTACAAGAGTGGCGGCAGTTTGTTGCTACAAGAGTGGCAGTTTGATGCTACAAGAGTGGCAGTTTGTTGCTACAAGAGTGGCAGTTTGTTGCTACAAGAGTGGCGGCAGTTTGTTGCTACAAGAGTGGCAGTTTGATGCTACAAGAGTGGCGGCAGTTTGTTGCTACAAGAGTGGCAGTTTGATGCTACAAGAGTGGCAGTTTGATGCTACAAGAGTGGCAGTTTGTTGCTACAAGAGTGGCAGTTTGTTGCTACAAGAGTGGCGGCAGTTTGTTGCTACAAGAGTGGCAGTTTGTTGCTACAAGAGTGGCAGTTTGATGCTACAAGAGTGGCAGTTTGTTGCTACAAGAGTGGCAGTTTGTTGCTACAAGAGTGGCGGCAGTTTGTTGCTACAAGAGTGGCAGTTTGATGCTACAAGAGTGGCAGTTTGATGCTACAAGAGTGGCGGCAGTTTGTTGCTACAAGAGTGGCAGTTTGATGCTACAAGAGTGGCAGTTTGTTGCTACAAGAGTGGCAGTTTGTTGCTACAAGAGTGGCAGTTTGTTGCTACAAGAGTGGCAGTTTGTTGCTACAAGAGTGGCAGTTTGATGCTACAAGAGTGGCGGCAGTTTGTTGCTACAAGAGTGGCGGCAGTTTGTTGCTACAAGAGTGGCAGTTTGTTGCTACAAGAGTGGCAGTTTGTTGCTACAAGAGTGGCAGTTTGATGCTACAAGAGTGGCGGCAGTTTGTTGCTACAAGAGTGGCAGTTTGATGCTACAAGAGTGGCAGTTTGATGCTACAAGAGTGGCAGTTTGTTGCTACAAGAGTGGCAGTTTGTTGCTACAAGAGTGGCGGCAGTTTGTTGCTACAAGAGTGGCAGTTTGATGCTACAAGAGTGGCAGTTTGTTGCTACAAGAGTGGCGGCAGTTTGTTGCTACAAGAGTGGCGGCAGTTTGTTGCTACAAGAGTGGCAGTTTGTTGCTACAAGAGTGGCAGTTTGTTGCTACAAGAGTGGCGGCAGTTTGTTGCTACAAGAGTGGCAGTTTGTTGCTACAAGAGTGGCGGCAGTTTGTTGCTACAAGAGTGGCAGTTTGTTGCTACAAGAGTGGCAGTTGTTGCTACAAGAGTGGCAGTTTGTGCTACAAGAGTGGCGGCAGTTTGTTGCTACAAGAGTGGTGGCAGTTTGTGCTACAAGAGTGGCGGCAGTTTGTTGCTACAAGAGTGGCAGTTGTTGCTACAAGAGTGGCAGTTGTTGCTACAAGAGTGGCAGTTTGATGCTACAAGAGTGGCAGTTTGTTGCTACAAGAGTGGCAGTTTGTTGCTACAAGAGTGGGCAGTTTGTGCTACAAGAGTGGCAGTTTGTTGCTACAAGAGGGCAGTTTGTTGCTACAAGAGTGGCAGTTTGTTGCTACAAGAGTGGCAGTTTGTTGCTACAAGAGTGGCAGTTTGTTGCTACAAGAGTGGCGGCAGTTTGTTGCTACAAGAGTGGCGGCAGTTTGTTGCTACAAGAGTGGCAGTTTGTTGCTACAAGAGTGGCAGTTTGTTGCTACAAGAGTGGCGGCAGTTTGTTGCTACAAGAGTGGCGGCAGTTTGTTGCTACAAGAGTGGCGGCAGTTTGTTGCTACA
>WNGS01001312.1:20876725-20888277 GCA_020271785.1 Procambarus virginalis | reverse complement strand
TACGATTGCCCTACTTACGATAATTTCGAGTTACGATGTAAATTTCATAAAAAAATGCGACTCGACATCCGATGGTGTCGTCGACTTCTGATATTTGTTGGTACACTTTCGAGTCGACCGAGCGCGTGGTTCCCAGTCACGTGCGACCTACCTGCCTGCAGTTTACTACAGCTGCCCGCTTAGTGACGATCGCGCCTTCAAGAAATTCCGCTTCTGTGGTGATTTTTTGCATTTTGAACATTAAAGTAATTATTATATATCACGCCATGAGTCCCAGGAAAGTCAGTGGTAAGGCTCAACATATGAAAACCCATGTAAGGATGACCATAGAGCAGAAACAAGTACAGAATGTCTCTTCCTCAACAATTAAGAAAATGTGTGCAGCATGGGAAGAATTGCAAACCTTTGCTGAAACGACTCACCCAAATCAAGATGCAGTAGGCCGTTGCCTTAACCTATTCAATGACACTGATGCATCATTACAGACAAATGTTAAAACGAAGGGAAAAACAAATGTCTCTTGACAAATTGTAGTGAGACAAACAAGCACTGAACCACAACCAGGTCCTAGTGGTATTCAGGCAAAACGTAGGAGAGAGAGTACCCCAGAGAAAACATCACTGCCTGATGTGATAATGGAAGGGAACTCCCCTTCCAAACAGAAACAACTCTCCTCCTCCCCCTTCATCACCATCTTCCATATGCCATCAAGAGCCCTCCATAAAGGTAAGATCAACTTAGGTACTGTATTGTAGTTAGAAAAAACATTGTATTCAGTATAAAATGTATTTGTATGTTAATATTTTGGAGGGTGGGGAACGGATTAATTCAATTCCCTTTATTCTTATGGGAAAAATCGCTTCGACTTACGATATTTCGAGTTACGATCCGTCTCTGGGAACGGATTAGCATCGTAAGTCGAGGCCCCCATTGTAGTCTGGATAATCAGGTGGAGACAGTACTAAAGAGAATGTTCACAACATTTGTGAGACCAAAATTGGAGTATGTTGCAATCGAATGTTGATTAATCCAAATCTCAAGAAGCAAATCAGTAAAAAGAAAGGGAGCAAAGACACGCTAATAAATGATTTCAGGAACTGAAAAACAAGAAATATGAGAGAAAAGCTAGAGGCAATAAAAATGTCAAAGCTAGAAAATATAAGAAAAATTGATTCGATTTTATATAAAAAAAAAAACCAGTGTTGAATGTAATGAAACGCCATTTTCTGAGTGAGCCTTGGAGGCTCCCTAGAGTTTATCGGACTGATATTTCAAAGAATTTATGAGTGGCCCTTGTCACTTAACACTTACGCACCCCGGGCATGCGCACTGCCAACTTAAGAGGTCACGCCCCCCAGTGTGCGGACTATCGTGCGGGCGAGTGAGCGGCGACACCAAAATGTGTATACTCGTTTCAGTTTTCTCACCTTAATTCTCGTGCTACGCCGTTCGTTTTGGTATCATTGCGTTCGCAATAAAATTCCCTACATGTGTATATGCATATAATGTCCAAAAGCCCGGCGTGACTCCCCGCAGCAAGACCTAAAGTTACCCATAAACAAGCACCAATTTGCACAACGCAGCCTATTGTGTATACTCGTTCAAATTGATAACATCAATTTTCGTGTTATGTCTTTCATTTTGGTATCAAATTGTTTGCAATCTAAAGGTGCGTATTTTAAAACTATTCCCATAATAATAGAGCAATAACTGGAATTTTAACAAATATTTTAATTTTGGATGCTCATCATCACAAAATTATTTATATCTTTCCAGTGTTCTGACATAAATTTTTGTGTTACATCTTTCATTTGGGTATCAAATTGTTCGCAATTTAAAGGCGCGCATTTTAAAACTAGTCCCATAACAATAGCACAATAAATAGAATTTTAACAAATATTTAACATTTTGACCAAAACCATATTTATAATCTTTCAAGTGTTCTGACATCAAGTTTCGTGTTACATCTATCATTTTGGTATCAAATTGTGCACACTCTAAAGGCGCTCATTTTGAAACTATCCTTAAGTCGATCGGATAATAAATGAATTTTATACGAATAATTTTTTATTGGATGCCAGCACAGTCCGATGCTCAGACTCGGGAGAAAAAAATCGGACGCCAGGGACGTTCGAAGAGTGCGATAGTGTTAAGTGACAATGCTGTAAATACCAACACCGTGATGGATCAATAATCTGGCACAAAGGTGAGCTGTCAGTTTACGGTCACACACATGGATGTGAACACTGCACGAGAAGTAATAGTGAACAGGGAAGAGTAGGAGCTGTTAGATAGGGAATGAGTACATGACACTTTTCTTTGACAACTTAAAAAAGTATCTAATACCTCATTCCTGGAGCAATTACGATACTGTTGTGAATGATGTGCTGGAGTGTATGGGTGTTGGTTCTCTATGACACTACTGAGTATGGATCGAAGTGTAGAAGGGCATGTGCCAATACCTTTACCATCTTTAACCAATTTCTGAATTTCACTCTTCCACATTTGGAGGAAGTGCTCCCTCACCCCATGGAAGTTGGAAAGAAGAGTAATGATGATTATAATAAATGTTTCAAAACAAGTTCTACAGTGTCTGTCTGTCTGAGGCTTCAGCTATCATACTCACATTATTTTAATATTTACGAGTATAACGTATCATTTCTGGGGCGACCGTGAGCAGTATCCTGCCCCCGTCATATACATAAGGGTGGCACCGGTACCATTTCATAAGCTCTAATGCAGTCTTTCACTTCTGGCCTGCTCATGTGCTGCTTGACCCTGCTTGGTGTTTGGACTGTGTTCTCACCTTTTTCTCTCTTCTTTTTTATTTACATAGTCTTTTTTGGTCCAGGATTCTTTTTTCTAAACAATTTTTTGTTGGTCTTGGCTTCCAGTTGTAGGGTCAGGGAGCTTCATGCTCTCCTCTGGAGGTGGGGTTTTTATTCTTCTGGTCTTGGTGAGCATTTTGTTTATTTGCAGTCAACTCCTTTTGTGATGAAGTCAGGTGGCTTCCAGAGGGGGTTCTTTAATACTTGGTAGGTTAAGCCAGGGGTTCATTATGTGCTGTCTCTGGAAGTAACTCTCCACTGCTACCTTTGTGCCACTGTTTCTGTCTCAGTGGATGCTTTGCGAGTTGATCCTGTTTCCTTGGTCTGCCTGTTCTGAGGCTCATGTTTCTCAGATGACGGCAGTGTCAGCAAGTCTAGTCAGTTTGCGGTCTACCCTTGTACCTTGGTGTTTATAAATAACCCATTCCTGCGGCAAGTTTTGCCAATACGTCCAGGGGTTGATATTCGGGTGTGGGGGTTCTGGTGGCCCAGTACTATACTTGGTTAATGTTTTTGTGTCTCATCACCCTTCTGTTATGCTTGGCTGCCTCCCTTCTTTGTGTTTACTGCTTGTAGTTCCACCATCTCCCTGGTAAGTCCGTGTTTTCTTCTCTGTGGGTAGTAGACTTCAAGGATCCACAAGGGTCTTGCTATGATCATCTAGCTGCATTTACTACTAGGTGAACAGGGGCATCTGGGTGAAAGAAATTCTGCCTAATTCTTTCTGCCTCCGCCGGAGATCGAACCCAGAACCTTAGGACTACGAATACTGTCAGCAACCCAGCAAATGTGGACAGCAACCGCTGTCCACTCAGCCACAGGCTCCCCTGTACCTCCACTTACGAATTTAATCCTTTCTCAGAGACGGGTCATAACTCAAAACAAATTTCCCCATAGGGAAATTAATTCAAACTGAATTAATCTGTTCCACACCCCCAAAAATGTTAACTTAAAAATACATTTTATACCGAATACCACTCTTTTTGTACAAGCTACAATACAGTATGTATATCTTACCTTTATTGAGGACTCTTGTTGGCGTATGGAAGACGGTGAGGAGGTGGGGTGCGGGAGGAGGTGCTACTGTTTGGAAGAGGAGTTCCCTTCCATAATAACATCAGGCAGTGATGACTTTTCTGGCGTACACTCTCTCCTACGGTTTGCCTGCATACCACTAGGACCTGCTTGTGGCTCACTGCTTGTTTGTCTTACTAAGAATCTGTCTAAAGACACTTGTTTTTCCCTACATTTTAACACTTGTCTGTAGTGAGACATCACATTGTCATTCAAAAGGTCAATACAACAGCCTGCTACAGCTTCATCTGGGTAAGTTTTTCAACAAAACTTTGCAGGTCTTCCCATACTTCACACATTTTCTTAATGAGGAAGGGACATCCTCTACTGCCTCTACTCAACTATTTTCTTAGGTTGAACCTTAACACTGACTTTCTTGGTACCCATGGCATAATATATAATAATTACTTTTATGCTCAAAAAACAAAAAAGCAGAAAGACAATGTAAACTGAAGCGCGCCGCACTCTCGGTCGACCCGTACGTGTATTAACAAATTCACAAGTCGAGGCAAAGTTTGTAAGTCGAGTTAAATTTTACGACGAAATTGGAGTTGTGACTCGAACAATTCATAAGTACTGTACTGGCATTCGGAAGTCGAGGTTCCACTGTACTACTAGCAAAGGTAATCGTCGTCAAATCACAATTTGGTGTTTCCTGTTAGTGTTTGAATCTATACTTTTGGATAACAATACCAAATAGAATAGCAGGCTCAGACCTGTAATTGAAATCACACCTCTGAGAAAGAGGATGTTGTTTTCACATTTAAGATGCAGGATGGACTAATCCATTTTTCAAGTGAGCAAAGCATTAAGAGTATGCAGAGTAACCACTACTCAAATAAAAGCAGCAAGCCATTGTGTGCTGTGCACTCACCACAAAAAGGCCACTCATGGAAATAGAAGTACCATGACTAAATATCCAACCACCACCTTCACCCCCCCCCCATACCCTCCCAAAGGATCTGGCCCAGACATCCATTCCATCCTCAAAGGTCGTCCCATCATCCAAATGGGAAGCCGATCACTGTGCATATATTTTGTGTACACTGCACCAACAAAAAGAAGATGGGAGCAAAAGCCACCCTTCACCTATCTGGGAGTGGCACACACATGCTCCCTCATCATACCAAGGTGTTACCCAAGAAGGAGCAATGAACCGTAAGAAAAATGTTGTTACAACCTACGTAAGTGAAAAAACATTAACCAAAGGGAGCCATAACAGAATGGTGCTTAACGTACATGATTTTAGGAAGCAAGTATTGGGTGTAATGATACTGTTGACTGTAGACTGTTATAGAGAATTACATTCTTCAAATTAAAATACATTTATGGACATATAAAAATAAAATATTTATAATTACAGTATTTTGATACCAGCTCCTACCATAGTTTGCTGAAAGCTTGCTTCTATTTTCCCGCCCTGTCATGGAAAGATATAATATGTAACCACAAATTTGTTTTAGTGTCTATTTTATCAGTTTAGCATGAACATTAAGTCACTTAATGTTAAACTAATCAATGGCTTCATCAAGGAAAAAGCTTCAATATTCACTTCCTATTACTTGAAAAAATATTTTAATGTCGTCAAGTTTAACAACAGATTGTTAACAAGGAAAAACTGTATTTTATCTTAAAATACAGTTCTATATTGTATTTTATCTTATTTATTAGACTGTATTTTATCAATACAATCTGACTGTAATACAGTCAGACTGTATTTTATCTTAAAATACAGTTTTAACAATATCAGTTAGTTTTTCAGATGTCAAAAATGTAAGTTGCTCACTTTAAAGAACCATTATGAATAACATCAAGACATTTGGGGTCTGTCACACATTTTCTTACTGTATCTAACAATAATAATGAACATTTTATATAACTCACTTTTACCTAGATCCAACTAGTTACATTCATCAGCTTTATGGTAGCCTTAATCTTATCTCATAACTTCACACAAGTACAATATCCTACTCAAATTTGGGACTATATTACATCACACGTATAAAAAATTAATAATTTTTTGTAATGTATATTTTAGTGTGTGATATTCAAGGTATAGACAAGAAAGTCTGTATGAATGGTTGGTGCTGCTAAGTCTGTATGAATGGTTGGTGCTGCTAAGAAAGTCTGTATGAATGGTTGGTGCTGCTAAGTCTGTATGAATGGTTGGTGCTGCTAAGTCTGTATGAATGGTTGGTGCTGCTAAGAAAGTCTGTATGAATGGTTGGTGCTGCTAAGAAAGTCTGTATGAATGGTTGGTGCTGCTAAGAAAGTCTGTATGAATGGTTGGTGCTGCTAAGTCTGTATGAATGGTTGGTGCTGCTAAGTCTGTATGAATGGTTGGTGCTGCTAAGAAAGTCTGTATGAATGGTTGGTGCTGCTAAGAAAGTCTGTATGAATGGTTGGTGCTGCTAAGTCTGTATGAATGGTTGGTGCTGCTAAGTCTGTATGAATGGTTGGTGCTGCTAAGAAAGTCTGTATGAATGGTTGGTGCTGCTAAGAAAGTCAGTATGAATGGTTGGTGCTGCTAAGAAAGTCTGTATGAATGGTTGGTGCTGCTAAGAAAGTCTATATGAATGGTTGGTGCTGCTAAGAAAGTCTGTATGAATGGTTGGTGCTGCTAAGAAAGTCTGTATGAATGGTTGGTGCTGCTAAGTCTGTATGAATGGTTGGTGCTGCTAAGTCTGTATGAATGGTTGGTGCTGCTAAGTCTGTATGAATGGTTGGTGCTGCTAAGTCTGTATGAATGGTTGGTGCTGCTAAGTCTGTATGAATGGTTGGTGCTGCTAAGAAAGTCTGTATGAATGGTTGGTGCTGCTAAGAAAGTCTGTATGAATGGTTGGTGCTGCTAAGTCTGTATGAATGGTTGGTGCTGCTAAGTCTGTATGAATGGTTGGTGCTGCTAAGAAAGTCTGTATGAATGGTTGGTGCTGCTAAGTCTGTATGAATGGTTGGTGCTGCTAAGAAAGTCTGTATGAATGGTTGGTGCTGCTAAGAAAGTCTATATGAATGGTTGGTGCTGCTAAGAAAGTCTGTATGAATGGTTGGTGCTGCTAAGAAAGTCTGTATGAATGGTTGGTGCTGCTAAGAAAGTCTGTATGAATGGTTGGTGCTGCTAAGAAAGTCTGTATGAATGGTTGGTGCTGCTAAGAAAGTCTGTATGAATGGTTGGTGCTGCTAAGAAAGTCAGTATGAATGGTTGGTGCTGCTAAGAAAGTCTGTATGAATGGTTGGTGCTGCTAAGAAAGTCTGTATGAATGGTTGGTGCTGCTAAGAAAGTCAGTATGAATGGTTGGTGCTGCTAAGAAAGTCTGTATGAATGGTTGGTGCTGCTAAGAAAGTCAGTATGAATGGTTGGTGCTGCTAAGAAAGTCTGTATGAATGGTTGGTGCTGCTAAGTCTGTATGAATGGTTGGTGCTGCTAAGAAAGTCAGTATGAATGGTTGGTGCTGCTAAGAAAGTCAGTATGAATGGTTGGTGCTGCTAAGAAAGTCAGTATGAATGGTTGGTGCTGCTAAGAAAGTCAGTATGAATGGTTGGTGCTGCTAAGAAAGTCTGTATGAATGGTTGGTGCTGCTAAGAAAGTCAGTATGAATGGTTGGTGCTGCTAAGAAAGTCAGTATGAATGGTTGGTGCTGCTAAGACTCCTCTGCCTCTGTCATGTGGGTTGAGACCAGTTAATGGTTATTGATAACACACAACAAATACTACTGGACATTATTTTCTATATATATAAATTGTAAATAATATTGCAGATATAGTTGTAATGAAATTAACTAAATAATTTACACTAACTTAAGATTCATGTCTGTTAAATTACTATATTGTCAAAAAAAAAAACAAAAAAAAACCAGCGTTGAATGTAATGAAACGCCATTTTCTGGGTGAGTCCCGTCGGCTCCCCGGAGCTATCCCAGGCTGATATGCTAATTTCAGACTTTGGCATCAGTCATGTGTATGGAGTTCTTAGGCCTACCGGGGACCACGGCCAGAACCGGGCCCCCTCAGAGAGGCACGGGGAGCAATGGCCTATAGAAGCCCCCGTGTGGTTGGAAGCATTCTATGTCTGCCATCGACCGGGACAGGCACCCAGAAAGGTAAGCGCCCCAAAACAAACCCCTATTCTGGTTAAAATTGCTACCAAAATCCGAACTAGTGGATAGAACTCCCAAACAGAAAAACAAGCAAACTAGTGTGACGTCACACGTCACCGCGCCGCTGTCTGCGCAGCTCCCCCCTCCCCGGGAGGGGGAAGGTGGAGCCCCAGACCTCCCACGCCGGCTATCCACCCATCAGTTCTGAGGCTGGATGTCAAGACACGCGAAAAACCGCCGACCGGAGGGAGGGAGGGTTGCCGGGGAGCCTCCGGGACTCGCCCAGAAAATGGCGTTTCATTACATTCAACGCTGGTTTTCTGGGGGGAGCCCCGTCGGCTCCCCGGAGCTAACTACCCACAGAGGAAGATCAAAGGGACGGAACCGGGAGGCGGACACCACCCAAACAACCAAAACGCTAAAACCAAAGGAGCAGGAAAACTCAGCGACCCGACCCCCAGAGGCAAATGCCAAAAGGAAAAGAGCCGACGAAAAACAAACCGGAACCGAAGAGGCACTACCAACCGAGGAGAAGACAGAGCACGCTGACCAGATACCAGGATGGCGCAAGCGGCGCACGAACAGGCCAGAGGGGAAACGAAGCACAAGACAGCTTACTAAGCGGTGTAGAAGCAAGACCGAAAGCAAGCCAAAGCGGCTCCGCCAGCGCCGCACAAAAAGAGAGAGGCGACAGTATGTGGCACGACGACGGCCCCCAACCCCCACCAAAAAACCAGGCCGACGCTAACAAGAGGAACCACCTAAGAAGGGACAGGAAAAGGAAGGACCGCCAAAACACCCCATACTGCCGCCAAGAGAAACACGCAGGTGGGACACCGACCACCAGCCGGAGGCGAGACCACGAGGCAGACGGAAGCAGCCCCGACAAGGCCCCTCCGAGCCCTGGAAAAGGCGGAGCCGCAAGAAGATCTCGGGCGCGACCACCGAACTCAGGTGGCACAAGGAGATGGAACGTCTGCCGACCAGACAAATCCCAAAGCAAGCAAACCCGCCAGGAGAACAAATGACGGGTCCGACGCGAGACATCGCAAGACCCCAAAAAACCAAGTGGCAGGGCAAGCAAGGAAACCAAAGAAGGCGGAAGGGTTGCCGCCAGAACCGTACCCGAACCAAGAGGTACGGGCAACAGCAACAGACCGAGACAAAGAAGCACACCACAGGACACAGGCCGAAAAAAGCCCAAGAAGCCAAGGAACACACGCAGAACACCCCTGTGGCAGAGGAGGAAAACAAGGGAACACACAAACAATGAAGTGGTGGAAACCGACCACGTCCCCCAACATAGCAGCAAAACTGACCAAAGGAGATGCCAGGAAAACGACTGGGGTGAGGCAGGACGAAAGAGCAGAAGCATAAAAAACCCCAGGAGTAAGGACACGCCACTGCGAAACACGGTACTAATGCACACGCGCAGTAGTAGCAACATACAACCTGGTGGATAAAGACAGGCTGTTTAACACAAGGGGCACACGCACTAGGGGACGCAGGTGGAAACTGAATGCCCAAATGAGCCACAGAGATATTAGAAAGAACTTTTTTAGTGTCAGAGTGGTTGACAAATGGAATGCATTAGGAAGCGATGTGGTGGAGGCTGACTCGAAACACAGTTTCAAGTGTAGATATGATAGAGCCCCAGAAATATGGAAATAGGGGAAAAATCCACATAAACAGCAAAACGCGAAATTATGTGAAACTACGTAATACTAAAAGAACCCTGAAAACAAAGTGACGGAGAATATCTAGGGAGAGGTTTCTGGATAGTAAGCAAGGCGGTGCGGGCTTGCCACTTTCCAATCTTAGATTCGCTTTTAAAATTACAATGATGGGGAAAATAACTAAGTAACTGGTAGACCTCCGTTTATCCCCGAATTCAAAAAAGAGCCATGCGGTGTGAAAAAGCGCCGGGGCTTACCGGCTAAAATCCGTGACCGGAAAGTTATCTCACTTACCGGTTACCCCAAAAAATGTCAAACAGCGGGGGGGGAAGCCAGAAGCGGGTATTTTGTGCACGATAAAAAATCCTGGGCCTGTTAACTTTCCTGCGGATGGTTACGCTATCCCGTGACAGGGTCGGCCGGACAATCAATGGAATTATCCGGAGTAGGCATAGGAGTGGATGAGGTTGGCGGCCAGACCGTAATTTAAGCCGCATGAAGTGGCTGTGGCTCGAGGTAGCCATGGGGGAGGAGAGTTGGGTGGTGTGGAGAGAGGGGAGTGTTGGGAGGAACACCTGGGGGATAACGGTAGGAAGGGTGGGGAGTGTGGGAAGGGAGTCGGACAGAATGAGTGGGGTTCAGGAGGGGTTCGGACAGGAAGGGAGTGGGTCAGGGAGGGAGTTGGACAGGAAGGAGTGGGGGGTTCAGGGTACGGGGGAGTGGTACAGGAAAAGGGATTGGGGTCAGGGAGAGGGTGACAGGTCGGGGGCGCAGTAAAAGGGCGTGTGGGTCAGGGAGGGAGATCCGGAGCAGGAAGGAGTGGGGTCAGGGAGGGAGTCGGGAACAGGCTGGAGTGGTTTCAGAGGGGTTCGGAGAGGAAAGGGAGGTGGGTGCAGGGAAAGGGAGTCGGACAGGAATGGAGGGGTCAGGGAGGAAGTTCGACAGGAAGGGAGTGGTCAGAGGGAGGGAAGTCGGCAGAGAGGGAAGAGAGAGGGAGGGAATCTGTCCATGAATGGGAGGGAGTGATCAGGGAGGGAGGGTATTGGATAAGGGAGGGAGGGAGTCGGTCCAGGAAGGGAGGGATGGAGTGTATTCAGCGATGGAGGAAGGAGTCAAGGGAGGGAGGGAGATAGAGATCGGGAGGCTATGTAGGAGGTGGAGTCAGGGAGGGAAGGGGGGGACTCAAGCCGAGGGAGGTAAGTTGAGTCGGGGGGAGGGGGAGTGGATCCACTAGGCGAGGAAGTGAGTTCAGGAACCTAGATGTAGGGATTGGGATCTTCGAGGAGGAAGTGAGTCCGGGAGGGAGGGAAGTGGATCAGCCGAGGAGGGGGGGAGGAAGTGGGTCAGAGCGGGATGGGGAGGGGGAGAAGTGGATATAGGTGTGTGGGTAATGGATGTGATCGCTTAATTCCTACCAAGAAAGGGGTGGTGGTCGGATTGTGTGAGGTGTTGCACTAAGTTATATAGGGTTTTTCCTTATTTGCTGTGGAGAAGCTAGTTACGAAATAATTAAAGTGCGGGAACGACGACAAACCCACTACACGACACAAGACTCAACTACACACAAACACACCCTTGTTAGACCAAAGGGCTAGAATATGCACGGTTGTTGTGGGTGGACCCCAACATATCTTTAGAGAAGCAGGTGCGTAAGTCAAAAAAACTGGAAAAGGGTTCAAAGACATAATCTACTAAGTGGCTCCGGCAACAACGTGAAGGGGGGCAAGACTCGAGGAGAGTTTAATAGAGGCATTAAAATATGCCAAACCTAGAAGACAGAAGAAAAGAGGTGAGATGAAGCACAGGCAGTACAGGAAAGGTAGTAACAGGCGATTTGAAAAAGGAATGGCTGATAGGAAAATTTTCTGAGACCTTTGAAC
>WNGS01001312.1:20842786-20856292 GCA_020271785.1 Procambarus virginalis | reverse complement strand
AACATATTTCAGAAGAGAACATTGTCCATGATTACAGTAATGACAATATGGAGCAAGTATATTACTTACTAATATAGTTGGAGAAAATCAAAGGTATAATATTGGTGTATATATCCATGAACGGTACAAACGATATACAAAAATATTTCATGCTTCACTTTATGGTTTACAGAGTCGAAGACAGGAGACCTGTTAGGCTTATTCAGAGCTTCTTAGGCCTACTACTGGCCTTCATCGCGGTG
This sequence comes from Procambarus virginalis, assembly GCA_020271785.1. NCBI lineage: Eukaryota > Metazoa > Arthropoda > Malacostraca > Decapoda > Cambaridae > Procambarus > Procambarus virginalis. The sequence continues at coordinate 20,856,050 of WNGS01001312.1, read as the reverse complement.
CAACCCACAACAGTTGCCTCTCTCTCTCCCAGGTGCCTAACTACTGCTAAGGGATTACAAGAATCAGGTAGCAGAAAACGTGCCCAACCGACTCTGTCCCGCCCGGGGATCGAATCCAGGATTCTCTGTCTGTTGTCAGCTGTGGATGTAGACTACTGTGCTACAGTCTGTGTTCTCTGAATGATATATACATTTTTTAATAAATTTTACTCATGTTTTTAATATATTCCATTTAAAAAAATTTACTTGTAAATTTTTCATAATTAACAACCAAATATTTATATAATTACTAGCTGTACCCGGCCACGCGTTTGTAACAAGAGAGCAGTACATAGTACAACATGAACATCATAACAGCATGAACAAGCCACGTGGAGGATGAACAAACCACAGGCGCCAGTCAGGCGGCGGCAGACAATGTAAAAGTTACACCTTGGTACCAGAAGCAGGAGGACAGGTCAGCGGTTACCAAGTCACTAGGAGGTCAGAGTTGGTGCCGTCATGATAATCTACAGGGATTAACTCCTCCACATTAAATGCAAACCCTCATGTTCAGCTGAGGAGGAAGAGATCAGAGAAGAGGAACAGTAGAGTGGGCGCAGCCCAGGAGGACGGTGTGTGTGGACTCAGGGAGGGAACATCATCTCCAGGAGAACTGTGGAACAACATACGAGTAAGTACGGCTCTCTTGAACTAAAGCACCTCATTCAGTACTCTTGGCCTCTGGTAGGAATTAGTTAGGGAAGTGCAGATTTAATTATTTTAAATAAAGTTATATATTATCAAGTGTTATTAAATGTGTATTAATGGTTCCTTGTCTAAGTGATATTGGGCCTACCGTCCCTTTGACCTAGTGACCTAGTATCCGTAATTATCCAGTACTCCTCCCCCCGTCCGTCCCGTGTTGAGGGTTTAGTATTGGGTGTGTCCCGCCTTATTCTTGTGTATTCTATAGTTCCCAAGTGGTCAGGATTATTCGAGTGTCAGGCCAGGATCCTTGTACCGTTCAATTGTCCCCTACACCTGTCCTGGTAGGTTATTCCATCTGCAAGACCTACGAATCTCACTCCGGTCCCCTGTCCGGTAATTCAGGGTGGTGGCAGCGTCACTCGGTAACTCATACGATAGGCTGTGACTACGAATATCTCTATCTTTCTGTCTCACTCTCCCTCGCCCTCACTGGCTCTCGTTCTCCCTCCCTTGCTCTCGTTCTCACTCTCCCTCACTAGTGTCTCACTCTCCCTCGCTCTCACTCGCTCTCGTTCTCCCTCCCTGGCTCTCGTTCTCGCTCTGCCTCACTCTTCCTCACTCTCTGTCTCTGTCCCTCTCTCTCTCTCTCTCTCTCTCCTCTGTTTACTGGTTTACGTCTCCGTATGACGGCCCGAGTGTTAACATCTTACATGATCGGTAGAGCATCCGTTATTACCATAGAAAGAGTGGAGATTGCGCGGTTATTTCAGTGGTAGTAGCTGGGTGCGCGGTCGAGATATTACAAGGCGAATTATTACAGTACAAATGGTCATTATTACAATGGTGATTATTACAATGGTGGCTTAGCGGTGGTGAACATTGTTTTACAGTGTTCAGTCTCACGCGTCTTGTGCTGTTCGGTGTAGCTATTAAGTAGTTTTAAGTGGTGGTTCTGTTCATATTATCGCGATTGACTGATTACTCCATTTGAACGCGATAATCTGAGTTGTACTGGTATTGTACAGCATGCTAGTGGGGACTAGTGTGTCAGTAGACTCACGTCTAGGGACGCCTGGCGTTTGAAGTCTGGTCACAGGGTGTGACAACAAGTTTTGAGCTGTGGACCCGCGAGAGTAGCGAGGGAAATAGTTCTGGGTCACGTGATGTGGCTGTAGGTTTAAGGCGTAAGAGTAACCATTAATTAAGCTCTCACGAGCAGTAATTACAGTTTACCCGATAGGAAGTTCAAATAGTTTCTATCAGTGAATTATTTTAATGAATAGTGCGTGTGAATTGTGTACTGGTATCGCGTATGAGTAATTGTCTCAACACGGTGAAGTTATATCAATTATTATCTGTCATAAGAGCAAGCAGATTGAAAACTATTTACGTTTTTTTTTGTTTAGATGTGACATTGAAATTACCATCCTTGTTAAGTAAAGGGGCTATTTATAACGACGTTGTGAGTTTTTGTCTTGTTCTCAGTGGATTATTGTCAGTTCCAAATTTTTTTAATTTCTTTCAACATTTTGGGTCAGCAACGTTTTTCTAGTCGTTCGGACGTAGTTTATTGGCATCATGATTTCTGATAGCACGGTTCAGGAGTCAGGTGACGATCCACAAGGTGCAGGTGGTGGGGTCACATCAGGTCACATGCTGGGTAGCCTTCCCGTGTCCACCCCGGATACTCAGCAGCCTAATGACATCACCCCTCCCCCACTTCCCCGCAGACCGTCCCCCAATCCCACCACCACCCAGGGACGCGGCGGCCTGCAGCTTCCCCACATACCCTTCCCCAACCACCCCCCCTCCCACCTTACCCATCCTCAGAAATTAGGAAGCGCCTCTCTGAACCCCTGTATGTGAACCTTCCGGCAGGGCGTGTACATACGCCTACCCAGGGGTCCACCCAGGGGTCCACTCAGGTGACTGTCCCCACCAATACCACCCCACCTCTTCCCCCTCGCAACCCCAACCTTGGTCATACGACCAAACCCTCCTCTACCATCCTATGTCTTGCCCAGAACCAACCCCTAGTATCCCCTGCCTCACACAAACATCACCCTACCCAACCATACCCCCCACCTGACCCTCACTATAACCCTACCTCACACCAACCCTTCCCTCCCCATTACCAGCCTTTCCCTAACCATTGCCAACATCTACACTCCATGCCCCCTGCGTCTCATGGTATGCGTCAGCCCTCATTTTCATCATTCTCATTGCCTAGACCAGTGTTGCCCAAATTAATTTGCAAAGAGTTCCCTACAAATATAGTGGAACGGAACAGAAAAATAGACGACTGGCTAGGGCAAGTAGGTTCATGTTTGTCAGCTGCCCAGGATGACTGGGTGAAAATTAACTTAGCAGCGGGAGCTTGTATAGACCCTAATGGTTCAATAATGCAGGACCAAGAGTTTCAATACTTGCAAACATGGCCAGAGTTTGTGTTAGCAATTAAGAGACGCTATAAAGAGAAAATAACAGAGGAAACAGCTAATAGGTATTTAGCTAGTTTAAAACGAGGCCCAAACGAAACGCTCAAAGATTTTGGAACTGGTATATTGCGGAGAGTGCGTGACTTAAGGTATGAGTTAGGATACGATGACCTGAGAATTAGTCAGAAGGCTAAACAACTGTTGTGTATGTCAATCCCCGGGACACTTGGAGCTCACGTTTCGGCTGCAAGTGTAACGATGGATTACTATAGCTTAATAGAGTACGCTACGGACTTGCAGAATATTCAGGGGCAGTATAAGGATACAAATGACACTAGACAATCCTCTTATGTCCAAGCGGTAGATACGACCAATGCGCGTCGCGTTAAGGAGAGCGTAGGTAACTCTCATAGTAACCAGAAGGGAGGGCACCATAGAGCGGGTCCGCCTCCTCACTGGTACAACACTTATGACCCCAGGTGTTGGAGTTGTGGTGGACGAGGCCACAAACGAGATGACTGCCCCAATAATAAGGAGGAATTATGAGATAAGGCCCCCAAGGAGGAAGGGCGGCCCACTTTTGAAGTGAGGGTGTGCGGGAAGAGGTTGACTGCATTCCTGGACACTGGTAGTCAGGTAACCATCATTAAGATGGACTCATTTAGGACCTTCAGTCAGGTGCGCCTTAAGGAAGGGGGTGCACAATTAACAGCTGTCAATGGTCAACATTTTGACGTTCTGGGAAAATGCGTTTTAACTTTTAACATTGAAAAAGACGAACCTTGTATCCATGAGTGTACTGTGGTGGATAATGTAACATTCCCTGGTGATATATTGTTAGGTATGGATTTTTTGAGACGATTCACGTATTCTTTGACATCGGAGAAGGGAGCAAGACACAGTAGGCTACAGTTGGGATCTGTGTCTTTCCCAGTAAAGTTAATTGATCACCCTCCCATAATTGCTTCCATTCAACGAGCACCTAAATATGTAAACCTGCCTAAACAATTGTTCAAGTCTCTTCAAGACCCTGACAAGAAAACATGTAGTCTACATGCTATACACAGACAAGTATGTCCACCACGGTCATTTAAGTTTATTAAAGTCGCCGTAGGCAGAAACATTCACCCGGAAGTACCCTTCAGGTAGCTGGCAGAATTGATAGGTTATTGATACCATATACTCTGGTGTCTGTTCATGACAAAGGTGCGATAATACCAGTGGTCAACCTCTCTCTCACAAATGATCTGATGTTTCCCCATCAGAAAAATGGGAACATCAAATGATCTGACTTCCCATCACTGAAAAATAAGTAGAACAGTTTAAAAAAATGAAATAAAAACAATGAAAAATAAAAAATAAACTATACTCACGTTATAAACAGTATGGTAAACAACACAGCTCAATTCCAGTGCAAAGTCACACAAAATAATTAAATCAAAATGAAAATAAATCGAAATCTATGAAATTTAATTTATCAATGCAATCGGAAACATTGAAAAGGAATCATAACATATTTAGTACAGCGTGTGTTGCTCTTACGTGTACCAGATGACGCTATTTAAAAAAAAAAGCTTGTTTTTACCTGTCACAGGTGTGGAATTTATACAGTAGGTATATAAAAACACGCGTGTATTCGAATGGAACGTTGTGTGAAAATTTCAAAGCAATCGGTGAAGAACTTTCGGAGATTAGCGATTTTGAACAAACGAACATCTACATTTTTATTTATATAGATGAGCACATGAGTAACACGACTGACTTAAAGATATAAATAAAGTGATCTTGTAAAAAAGTGTTGGAGAGTACAGTTGGCGCCAGATGCACGATGCCGCCCACCTGAGCGAGGCTGGTGCCATGCTGGTGCCAACAGGTGGAGCCTGGCCAGACTGGCTGGGGCCGCTGTGTGTACCTTATGAGCACAGTCTTGACTGCTGCACGTGTTGACTGGTGCAGGTGTTGACTGTTTGCAGGTGTTGACTGCTGCAGGTGTTGACTGGTGCAGGTGTTGACTGCTGCAGATGTTGACTGGTGCAGGTGTTGACTGTTTGCAGGTGTTGACTGCTGCAGGTGTTGACTGCTGCAGATGTTGACTGGTGCAGGTGTTGACTGCTGCAGATGTTCACTGGTACAAGTGTTGACTGGTGCAGATGTTGACTGGTGCAGGTGTTTACTACTGCAGATGTTGACTGCTGCAAGTGTTGACTGCTGCAGATGTTGACTGCTGCAGGTGTCGACTGCTGCAGATGTTGACTGCTGCAGGTGTCGACTGCTGCAGATGTTGACTGCTGCAGGTGTTGACTGCTTCAGGTGTTGACTGCTGCAGGTGTTGACTGCTGCAGGTGTTGACTGCTGCAGGTGTCGACTGCTGCAGATGTTGACTGCTGCAGGTGTTGAATGCTGCAGGTGTTGATTGCTGCAGGTGTTGACTGCTGCAGATGTTGACTGCTGCAGGTGTTGACTGCTGCAGGTGTTGACTGCTGCAGATGTTGACTGCTGCAGGTGTTGACTGCTGCAGGTGTTGACTGCTGCAGGTGTTGACTGCTGCAGGTGTTGACTGCTGCAGGTGTTGACTGTTGCAGGTGTTGACTGCTGCAGGTGTTGACTGCTGCAGGTGTTGACTGCTGCAGGTGTTGACTGCTGCATGTGTCGACTGCTGCAGGTGTCGACTGCTGCAGGTGTCGACTGCTGCAGATGTTGACTGCTGCAGGTGTTGACTGCTGCAGGTGTTGACTGCTGCAGGTGTTGACTGCTGCAGATGTTGACTGCTGCAGGTGTTGACTGTTGCAGGTGTTGACTGCTGCAGGTGTTGACTGCTGCAGGTGTTGACTGCTGCAGGTGTTGACTGTTGCAGGTGTTGACTGCTGCAGATGTTGACTGCTGCAGGTGTTGACTGCTGCAGGTGTTGACTGCTGCATGTGTCGACTGCTGCAGGTGTTGACTGCTGCAGGTGTTGACTGCTGCAGGTGTTGACTGCTGCAGGTATTAACGTGTCACGGCCCCGGGTGGTGCTGTAATTCTTGCTGGTGTCTGCTGCAATACTTGCTGGTGTCTGCTGTAATACTTACTGGTGTCTGCTGCAATACTTACTGATGTCTGCTGTAATACTTACTGGTGTCTGCTGCAATACTTACTGGTGTCTGCTGTAATACTTACTGGTGTCTGCTGCAATACTTACTGGTGTCTGCCGTAATACTTGCTGATGTCTGCTGCAATACTTACTGGTGTCTGCTGTAATGCTCCTTGGTGTCTGCTGCAATACTTACTGGTGTCTGCTGTAATGCTCCTTGGTGTCTGCTGCAATACTTGCTGGTGTCTGCTGTAATACTTACTGGTGTCTGCTGTAATACTTGCTGATGTCTGCTGTAATACTTGCTGGTGTCTGCTGTAATACTTGCTGATGTCTGCTGTAATACTTGCTGATGTCTGCTGTAATACTTGCTGGTGTCTGCTGTAATGCTCCTTGGTGTCTGCTGAAATATTTGCTGGTGTCTGCTGTAATACTTACTGGTGTCTGCTGTAATACTTGCTGGTGTCTGCTGCAATACTTGCTGATGTCTGCTGTAATACTTGCTGGTGTCTGCTGTAATACTTGCTGATGTCTGCTGTAATACTTGCTGATGTCTGCTGTAATACTTGCTGATGTCTGCTGTAATACTTGCTGATGTCTGCTGTAATACTTGCTGGTGTCTGCTGTAATACTTACTGGTGTCTGCTGTAATACTTGCTGGTGTCTGCTGTAATGCTCCTTGGTGTCTGCTGTAATACTTGCTGGTGTCTGCTGTAATACTTACTGGTGTCTGCTGTAATACTTGCTGGTGTCTGCTGTAATACTTGCTGGTGTCTGCTGTAATACTTGCTGGTGTCTGCTGTAATACTTGCTGATGTCTGCTGTAATACTTGCTGATGTCTGCTGTAATACTTGCTGGTGTCTGCTGTAATACTTGCTGGTGTCTGCTGTAATACTTACTTGTGTCTGCTGTAATACTTGCTGATGTCTGCTGTAATACTTACTGGTGTCTGCTGTAATACTTACTGGTGTCTGCTGTAATACTTGCTGGTGTCTGCTGCAATACTTGCTGGTGTCTGCTGTAATACTTGCTGGTGTCTGCTGTAATACTTACTGGTGTCTGCTGTAATACTTGCTGGTGTCTGCTGTAATACTTACTTGTGTCTGCTGTAATACTTGCTGGTGTCTGCTGTAATATTTTCTGGTGTCTGCTGCAATACTTACTGGTGTCTGCTGTAATACTTACTGGTGTCTGCTGCAATACTTGCTGGTGTCTGCTGTAATACTTACTGGTGTCTGCTGTAATATTTGCTGGTGTCTGCTGCAATACTTACTGGTGTCTGCTGCAATACTTACTGGTGTCTGCTGTAATACTTGCTGGTGTCTGCTGTAATACTTGCTGATGTCTGCTGTAATACTTACTGGTGTCTGCTGTAATACTTGCTGGTGTCTGCTGTAATACTTGCTGGTGTCTGCTGTAATACTTGCTGGTGTCTGCTGTAATACTTGCTGGTGTCTGCTGTAATACTTGCTGATGTCTGCTGTAATACTTACTGGTGTCTGCTGTAATACTTACTGGTGTCTGCTGTAATACTTGCTGGTGTCTGCTGTAATACTTGCTGGTGTCTGCTGTAATACTTACTGGTGTCTGCTGTAATATTTGCTGGTGTCTGCTGCAATACTTACTGGTGTCTGCTGCAATACTTACTGGTGTCTGCTGTAATACTTGCTGGTGTCTGCTGTAATACTTGCTGATGTCTGCTGCAATACTTACTGGTGTCTGCTGTAATACTTGCTGGTGTCTGCTGCAATACTTACTGGTGTCTGCTGTAATACTTGCTGGTGTCTGCTGTAATACTTGCTGGTGTCTGCTGTAATACTTGCTGATGTCTGCTGCAATACTTGCTGGTGTCTGCTGTAATACTTACTGGTGTCTGCTGTAATACTTGCTGGTGTCTGCTGTAATACTTGCTGGTGTCTGCTGTAATACTTGCTGGTGTCTGCTGTAATACTTACTGGTGTCTGCTGTAATACTTACTGGTGTCTGCTGTAATACTTACTGGTGTCTGCTGTAATACTTGCTGATGTCTGCTGTAATACTTACTGGTGTCTGCTGTAATACTTGCTGATGTCTGCTGTAATACTTACTGGTGTCTGCTGTAATACTTGCTGATGTCTGCTGTAATACTTACTGGTGTCTGCTGTAATACTTACTGGTGTCTGCTGTAATACTTACTGGTGTCTGCTGTAATACTTGCTGGTGTCTGCTGTAATATTTGCTGGTGTCTGATGCAATACTTGCTGGTGTCTGCTGTAATACTTGCTGATGTCTGCTGTAATACTTGCTGATGTCTGCTGTAATACTTACTGGTGTCTGCTGTAATACTTACTGGTGTTTGCTGTAATACTTGCTGATGTCTGCTGTAATACTTACTGGTGTCTGCTGCAATACTTACTGGTGTTTGCTGTAATACTTGCTGATGTCTGCTGTAATACTTGCTGGTGTCTGCTGTAATACTTACTGGTGTTTGCTGTAATACTTGCTGGTGTCTGCTGTAATATTTGCTGGTGTCTGATGCAATACTTGCTGGTGTCTGCTGTAATACTTGCTGGTGTCTGCTGTAATACTTGCTGGTGTCTGCTGCAATACTTACTGGTGTCTGCTGTAATACTTGCTGGTGTCTGCTGTAATACTTACTGGTGTCTGCTGTAATACTTGCTGGTGTCTGCTGCAATACTTACTGGTGTCTGCTGCAATACTTGCTGGTGTCTGCTGTAATACTTGCTGGTTTCTGCTGTAATACTTACTGGTGTCTGCTGTAATACTTACTGGTGTCTGCTGTAATACTTACTGGTGTCTGCTGTAATACTTACTGGTGTCTGCTGCAATACTTACTGGTGTCTGCTGCAATACTTGCTGCTGTCTACTTGCTGATAAAATGTAAATTACCCCAGATGTAAGGGGAGCTGTTATATTAGTCCATAAGTGATCCAGGGTAGTGGCAGATGTTTGAGTGACTCGGGTGGGCTTGGTGATTGTAGGGATTAGCATACAGGAGTGCATGCTGTTACGGAAATAGTCAACTTGAGGGTTGTTTTGAAGACCCAGGTCAATATTGAAATCACCTCCTAGAATGATGTGATTTTTGTTGAGATTGTTATTTATGATAAGATTCCTTACGTTGTCTGAGAATGAAGCTATGTTGGTATTAGGAAATCTATAGATGGCACCGATAGTCAGGGAGGATTTAAGGGATTTACTGGAGAACTTGGCAAAGGTATATTCACAATAATCGTCTCTATCACTAATAACACTATTGCAGATGAAGGTATCTTTGTAGTATATTGCTGTGCCACTTCTTTTTTTATTAGGCCTGCAGTTATGAATGGCTTTATAACCAGCTAAATTGTAGAGTTGGGTATAGTCATTACTTAGCCAAGTTTCTGTTAAAATGATGAATGATAATTTAGTACCTAGTGCTGTGAGTAGAGCATTTATATCATCAAAATGTTTACCAAGTGACCTAACATTTTGGTTGTAAACTGATAAGCAGGTGCTATTTAGGAGTTTGTTTTTTGCAAGATTTGCTGTGTAATACCTGCAATAATGATGATCAATGTGCTGATTTGTGTGGATATGGGACAGAAGATTTCGATCAGGATCAATATCAGTAAGCATATAGATACAATAATGTGTTATGTTAGATACAATAATGTTATAATGTTAGATATTAAGTCACTGCACATCCTCTCATATGTACTCTATATATTTAAAACTCTGAACTGTAATATCAATCCTGACCTTAAACTCTTCCTAGAAGGTTGTAACAGAACCCATGGGCACCACACCAGAACAAATCCCTTTTTGATATTCCAAGAGTGCGCCTTAACCAAACTGTAAATGCTCTACAAATCAATAGATCCAGAATGTGAAACGACCTTCCCAATCATGTCAAAGGCTGTACCTCTCTCAACCACTTTAAGATAAATGTAAATACTACCTATTCCATGTAACCTGCCTTACCCACTAAATGTCAACCCATGTCGTGTTATTTTCAAACAATACTGTATGTTAACCAACTTGTATAATTGCTGATTTCTGCCATGTTTCCCCCCCCCCACACTTTTTTTCGTTTTCGACACAATAGGCGAATTATTACAGTACAAATGGTCATTATTACAATGGTGATTATTACACGTTGCTGTGGCTCAGCAACGCGTGTGCATTGCTGAGCCACAGCAACCCTCCCCTGTCTCCCAGTCCTCCCCACCATTCCACACTCCCCCATCCCATCGCCCGCCCCATCATTCCCCACCTCCCCTGTCATCTTGTCCACTCCACCTTCTCAAACTCCACCCTCCCCTTGTCCTCCCCACTATTCTTCATTACCCCGTCCCCTCGTCTCTACCATCCCCAACTCCCCCCGTCCTCTTTTCCTCCCCACCATTACCCCTCCTCTGTCTGTTCGTCCTCCCCACCATCCCCCACTCCCTCGTCCAATGCATTCCCAAATGATCTGATGTTTCCATCAGGAAATTGGGAACATCAAATGATCTAATGTTCCCATCACTGAAAAATAAGAAGAACAGTTAAGTAAAACAAAATTAAAAAAATGAAAAAATAAAAATAAACTATACTCACAAAATGAACGGTATGGTAAACAACACAGCTCAATTCCAACGCAATGTCACACAAAATAATTAAATCAAAATGAAAATAAATCAAAATATATGAAAATTCAATTTATCAATGCAATCAAAAACATTGAAATAGAATTGTAACATATTTAGTACAGCATGTCTTGCTCTTACATGCAACAGGTGGTGCTGTTTAGAAAAAAATGTTTTTTACATGTCACAGGTGTGGCATCTATATAGTAGGTATATAAAAACACGCGCACATTCAAATGGAATGTTGTGTCAAAATTTCAAAGCATCCAGTGAAGAACTTTCGGAGATTATAGCATGTGTTGCTATACGTCCAACAGATGGTGTGGTTTTTCAAATAAGCCTGTTTTTTTCTGTCACAGTTGAGGCATGTATACAGTAGATTTAGGTATATAAAACACGTGCCTATTCGAATGCAACGTTGTATCAAAATTTCAAAGCAATCGGTAAAAAGGGTTTGAAGATTTCCCTCACATGAAAAACACAGTTTAAACAAAATTTTGTTTTCCGTCACAGACGTGATACCTATATAGTATGTATATAAAAACCCGCTCGGGTGCGAATGGTACATTGTGTGAAAATTTCAAAAAATTCAAATGTTTATTCAGGTAAAGTACATATACATACAAGGGGTGATACAAATATTGATGAATTTATAGATAGAGCTAGTACATACAATGCCTAAAGCCACTATTACGCAAAGCGTTTCGGGCAGGAAAAACACTAAAGACTAAAACTTAATACTAATTAAGATTAAAGTATAAAATGTGTTGAGAAAATATAAAATTAAAAAAGGGGGAACATGGCAGAAAAAGGGAGTTAATTAGGTAGTACTTAGTTTTAGCTTAAACATTTGGGAGAGGTACAATCTTTAACATGATTGGGAAGGTCATTCCACATTCTGGGTCCCTTGATTTGTAGAGCATTTATAGTTTGATTAAGTCGTACTCTTGGAATATCAAAAAGGTATTTGTTTCTGGTGTGGTGCTCATGGGTTCTGTTACAACCTTCAATGAAGCTTTTAAGGTCAGGATTGACATTACAGTTCAAAGCAATCCTAATGCAATGTCTGCCACTGTACGTAGCTCTGTGTTCTCATAGAGCCTCAGTCCTACATAGCCAACTCTACCAATTTTTCTGTTAATTTGTCAACTCTATTATTCCAATTTTATGACTGCTGATTGTTTAAAGATATTTTCGTTGTGTCAAAATAATATGTATTAACCAAGTTATATTTACCTGGTATTTATTATACTCATACCTTTAATTGAGACCACATGATGAAGTCGAATCATTAACAAAAGAGTACTGGAGATGCGGGGTATCGATCCCCGTACCTCTCACATGCTAAGCGAGCGCTCTACCATTTGAGCTACACCCCCAATGTTACGTCTGGGAACAATGTTCTTACTTAGTCTCAGGATAGAAATTACGCTTAACTTTCTCCCTAGTGATTCATAGAAAATGTTTTTTGCTAAATAGATTTTCAGAAAACGGAAAGTTTATAACGTAAACTGTGCTATTTTTCGTATGTACTGGTTCTGTACTGGTGTACTGGTTCTGATCAAAATGTTTATTCAGGTAAAAATACATGCATAGAAGATGAGTTACAAACATAATGTTGGTTTTATAGATAGGGCTAGTACATACAATACCTAATGTCACTAATTAATACGCATAGCGTTTCGGGCAAGATGTGAAAAAAACTTAGATTAAAGCTTAATACTAATTGAGATTAAAGTATATATTGTGTCGAAAACGAAAAAAAGTGTGGGGGGGGGGGAAACATGGCAGAAATCAGCAATTATACAAGTTGGTTAACATACAGTATTGTTTGAAAATAACACGACATGGGTTGACATTTAGTGGGTAAGGCAGGTTACATGGAATAGGTAGTATTTACATTTTATCTTAAAGTGGTTGAGAGAGGTACAGCCTTTGACATGATTGGGAAGGTCGTTTCACATTCTGGATCTATTGATTTGTAGAGCATTTACAGTTTGGTTAAGGCGCACTCTTGGAATATCAAAAAGGGATTTGTTTCTGGTGTGGTGCCCATGGGTTCTGTTACAACCTTCTAGGAAGAGTTTAAGGTCAGGATTGATATTACAGTTCAGAGTTTTAAATATATAGAGTACATATGAGAGGATGTGCAGTGACTTAATATCTAACATTATAACATTATTGTATCTAACATAACACATTATTGTATCTATATGCTTACTGATATTGATCCTGATCGAAATCTTCTGTCCCATATCCACACAAATCAGCACATTGATCATCATTATTGCAGGTATTACACAGCAAATCTTGCAAAAAACAAACTCCTAAATAGCACCTGCTTATCAGTTTACAACAAAATGTTAGGTCACTTGGTAAACATTTTGATGATATAAATGCTCTACTCACAGCACTAGGTACTAAATTATCATTCATCATTTTAACAGAAACTTGG
>WNGS01001312.1:20811582-20832880 GCA_020271785.1 Procambarus virginalis | reverse complement strand
ACTGTTCAAGCAGCCCTAAATACAGTTATATGTAGGTCCTTATGTACTTGTAAATTGCTGTGTTTGGTCAAAGAGTAGCCATTTGTTTCTTTTACTCTCAGGACGATTTCTCTGTGGACAATTTTGTGCGCATTCACCAGGCTGCCGGCAGCGGGGGCCTGGAGAGCTTACGGGACGATCTGGGAGTTTACCTTAAGATCCTTCGAAATGCAATGATTGAACTCATCAACCGTGACTATGCTGACTTTGTCAACCTTTCTACCAACCTTACAGGGCTAGATAGGTTGATTGAAGCCCTTAAAACCCCACTGGGACAACTCAGGGGCATAACTGCTGACAACAATGCAAACCAATAAATTATTATAGACTTTATTGAAGATGCCATTTTAGCATGTATGTTTGCTCTATAAAATCTAATAACGCTTTCACATGTGAAACCTAATGTTCTCTACAAGTTCTCAAGACTTCAGCCTACATCTCATGAAATAGTGCTTAAACTTTACCCCTAGAATGCTACTCTTAAAAATGGATTAAAATTAACTAACGGTTTTCCATAGTCAGGGACAGGAAAAATGTTAAGCTTATCGATGTCTGCCTGGGTAAATTAATGACCTTCATCAGGATGCGACACACAACAGCTGGTTAACACTTTCACCCACCGACGACTAAGGATGGAGTCAAAAGTTTACTAGTTCAATACCCACTGATGACTATGGATGGCGTCAAAAATTAAAACATTTGATTTTGTGAAAACGGCGGTTTTGGGCATTATATGCATATACTGTACACCTGTAGGGAGTTTCATTGCGAACACATTGATACCAAATGAAAGACCTAGGACGAGAATTGAGGTAATAGTTGAAAAGAGCAATAAACATTTTATTGCTCTTTATTAGCGCTCACTGGGGTAACGCACCATCACTTTCTCTGTTTGCTGTGGGTGGTACGTCGAGCTTTTGGACTTTTGGACTTTTGGAATGGCGGTGCTCTTGACACCCCCCCCCTCCCCCATGCAATAGAGGGAGATGATTGAACTGGAGTTCTCCAACCTGGCTTCTTACCCGACTGTGGAAGTGGCTGTTTTGGACTTACTGTGTGTTCCTGTGGCAGAGGTCTGTGAGGGTGCGGCTGATTGCTGGATGCCGGGCTGTGGTTAAGTTTGGCTCAGCGGCAGTGTACTGGGATGTTGTGGAGAAGTATGATGGGCGCTCCTTTCAGCTCCCTGATGGTGGTAGACGTGACAGTGTCCGATCGTTGTGGTGTGACTACCTACGTTGCGGTGCATGGGGCGCCTTTTGAGTTCCCCGACAATCTCCTACGTCTGCATTTTTCCAGGTTTGGGCGAGTGCTGAGTGTTTGTCGGAACGTCATCTCTTCTGGTAGATGGAAAGGTGTGCTAAGTGGCACCTGCACACTGGCCATGTGCCTCACGACCCCTGTGCCGTCATCAGTTGTGCTGTTGGATTTTACTGTCCGTGTGTTCTACGTGGGCCAACCCCGGATTTGTTTCCGGTGCGATCTCTCAGGTCACCAGGCTACGGGTTGTGAAGAGTGCAGTGTTCACGCTATGAACCTTTTCCGGGAGGAGAATTTTCTCAGTTGGTGTCCCCAGAGTCCGCTCTCTGTGTTGATGTGTGTGGTGCTTCCCAGCTGTCTAGTGACCCGGCGCTGGGTTCTGTCGCCCGCCTGGATGGAGGTGTGTCTAGGTCGTGGTTTGTACGGCCCCACCCCTGCTGTCTGCCTCCCAGCCTCTGCCTGCCCCATCTTTGGTTGCGGAGTCTTCGGAGAGTGTCATTGTGGATGTGCATGTGAAACGGTCACGTTTATGGTGAGGCCAGGTTGGTGGCTGGTCCTCTGTTGTGGGAGTGGGAGTTGGTGCGAAGGCCTCGGTTCCTGCTTCTGTTTCCTCGCCCACGTGTTCTGGTTCCCCGGCATGGGGGGTTGTGCTCCCTGATGTCGGCGTTGGTGTGGATCGTGACCTGGTTCTTGTTTTGCAGAAGGACGCTGCCTGCGTCAGCTCCATGCCCTTGTCCTCTGACCTGCAATCCGGTGTGCAATCAGCCCCTGTGCCGCCACCCCCTGTACAGCTGCCCATATCTCCTGTGTGGCCAGCCCCTGTGCGGGCACCCCCTGTGCTCGTCTTCTGTGCTTCCATCCTCCGTGTGCCAGCCGCCTGTGATGACGTATTCTGTGTTCCCGTCATCTGTGAGGCAGCCCTCGGGTTTGCCGGATGTTCCGGTTTTCATGCATCGATCCTGTTCCAAGAATGCTCGGGGTGCTTTCGCGGAGGAGTGGGCACTCTGGGAGGCGTATATGAACAAGTAACCTCAGGGGTTGTTCCCTGACAAATATGAGGATTCATGGGCTCGTTGCCGGGTGTGGTGTTTGTTCTTTGTTTTTGGTAGACTTTTTGTATCTGTGTTTTTTGGTGTTTCAGTGCCTTTTTTTTATATGTGCCTTGTTGTGTCCCGTTTAGATTCCTCATTACCCCTGTGTTTGTTTTGTGTTGCAATTTATGTATTCCTTGCTTTCGTTGTGTGTTTTGTTTGGCACGCCCGGTCTGAGTGGTGCAGTTTTGCTTATATTCTGTACCATACGACGGAGGAGGCCGCCTGGTCGATGACCAGGCTGCGGGGACACTAAGCATCATCTCAAGGTAAGGTACATACTATATTTGTGGGTATTCCCATGGATTCTTTGTTCTGTATTGTTAGTTGTGGTGCATCAGTGCTTTTATGTTCTATTTATGTATGTTTGTTGTATCACAAAAAAAAAATGGCAATCATGGCCACCTGAGGGAATTGACCAGCCGACTCCTTCATTCACACACCTGGTTCTCCTGGTTATACACCCTTCTTTGGACTCAGTCCTTGGCTAAGTGTTGGCCTTTCTCTAGACTATAGTCTAGCACAGGCCCTGTGCTTGTGTTTGTTCATTTTTCAAGTTTCACAGTTTCACAATACATGTTAGTGCATGTACAGTATTTTGGCTATCCTGTTGTGTATGTCCAAATTCTCATGTGGTTAGAGTTCAATTAACCAGTTGCCACTGGTATCGTCCCTGACTTCAGTTTGGATCATCTTCCTTGAAAAGGTAAGGAAGTCCTCCTTACCCTCCTGAGGTTTGCTTCCTCATAAGTAATCCCACCCCGGGTAATGCATGTGATTCGGCTCCTTTGCAAGGCCTGGATGGTTGGGTGGGCAGTAGTTATCTTGTTTTGAGGGATCTGTTTTGTGTAAGTGCTCTGCCTCTTGGCCCGGCCACAGTTTATACCTTTCCTTGTTGTGTTTTCCCAGGTTGAGGGGTTAGTGTGAGTTTGCCTGTCATGCCTCGGCATCTGGATTCCCTGCCAGCCTGCTCCAGGCTGTGAACTGGGAATTCCCTGCAAGTCTTCCTTAAGGAGACTTCGTGTGCTCTCCTTACCTGAGTCTGCAGCCACTTTGTTTCTATTACTTTCCTTTATGTTCATTTACCTTAGATATTTGGGCTTTGGTTACCAGCCTGTTTTCACCTCTCTGCTCCTGGTTTAAGGAGTTTCCTCCCAGGTTTTGTTTGAGCCTCTTGATGGGGCTGTCATTTTGAGAGTGGCAGTTATATTTTTATTGGGCTTGCCTGTGATTGTATTTTGGCAGCCCTCCGTACAGGGGTGCCCCAGATACTGCCCCACTTTTCAGTGTAATTACCTAAGTGTAGTTACAGGATGAGAGCTACACTCATGGTGTTCCATCAACCCAGCCCTCTTTGTCATATAACGCTTTGAAACTACTGACGGACTTGGCCTCCACCACCTTCTCACTTAACTATATCCAACCATCTACCACTCTGTTTGCGAAAGTGAATTTTCTTATATTTCTTCGGCATCTTTGTTTAGTTAGTTTAAATCTATGACCTCTTGTTCTTGAAGTTCCAGGTCTCAGGAAATCTTCCCTATCGATTTTATCAATTCCTGTTACTATTTTGTATATAGTGATCATATCACCTGTTTTTCTTCTGTCTTCTAGTTTTGGCTTATTTAATGTCTCATACCTCTCCTCGTAACTCTTGCCCTTCAGTTCTGGGAGCCACTTAGTAGCATGTCTTTGCACCTTTTCCAGTTTGTTGATGTGCTTTTTAAGATATGGGCACCACACAACCGCTGCATATTCTAGCTTTGGCCTAACAAAAGTCGAGAACAATTTCTTAAGTATTTTGCCGTCCATGTATTTAAAAGTAATTCTGAAGTTAGAAAGCGTGGCATAGGCTCCTCGCACAACGTTCTTTATGTGGTCCTCAGGTGATAGTTTTCTATCTAGAACCACCCCTAGATCTCTTTCTTTATCAGAAGTCTTTAAAGATCTCTCACATAATTTATAGGTTGTGTGGGGTCTATGTTCTCCTATTACACATTCCATAACATGGCATTTATTTACATTAAATTCCATTTGCCAAGTGGTGCTCCATATACAGTACTTATTTTGTCCAGGTCTTCTTGAAGGGCATTACAATCATGTAAGTTAGTTATCCTTTCTATTATCTTAGCATCATCAGCAAACATGTTCATATATTCTGTATTCCATCTGGTAGATCATTTATGTAGAGAATGAACATTACCGATGCAAGAACTGAACCCTGTGGTGCTCCGCTTGTGACATTTCTCCAGTCCGATACACTTCCTCTTATTACTGCCCTCATTTTTCTATCAGTTAGAAAATTTTTCATCCATGTTAGTAGCTTACCTATCACCCCTCCAATGTATTCCAGTTTCCAGTACAACCTCTTATGTGGAACTCTGTCAAAGGCCATTTTTAGGTCCAGATAGATGCAGTAAACCCAACCATCCCATTCCTTTAAAATCTCTGTGGCTCAATCATTGAAACTGAGTAAATTCGATTCACAGGATCTTCCAGATCGAAAACCAAACAGTCTGTTTGATATTATATCATTTCTCTCCAGGTGTTCTACATATTTAGTTTTAATTACTTTTTCCAATAGTTTGACTATTACACTTGTCAATGATACAGGTCTATAATTAAGGGGGGCCTTCCCTGCTGCCACTTTTGTAGATTGGAACTATGTTAGCCTTTTTTCCACACATCTGCTATGACTCCTATGCACAGGTATGTCTGAAAAATCAGCTGAAGTGGTATGCTGAGCTCAGGTGCACATTCTCTTAGAACCCATGGTGAAACTCCATCTGGGCCAACTGCTTTGTTCTTACTTAGCTCCAAGAGCATTTGTTTCACTTCGTCTCTAGACACCTCTATGTGCTTTATGTTGTTCTCTGGAATTCTTATTTTGTCTGGTTCCCTGAAGATCTTATTTTGTACAAATACACTTTGGAACTTTTCGTTTAATGTTTCACACATTTCCTTTTCATTTTCCGTGTATCTGTCCCCCTTTTTCAGCCTCTGAATATTATCCTTTACCTGCAGCTTGCTTTTAATGAATTTATAGAAAAGGCCTGGATCTGATTTATATTTGTTTGCTATACCGCTCTGAAAGTTCCTCTCTGCCTCTCTCCTTACCGACATGTAGTTGTTTCTCGCATCTTTGTATCGCTGGTATGTTTGGGGGGTTTGGCCTCTTCCTATAATGATTTCATGCTTGTGTCTTTTGATCTCTGGCCCTCTCGCAATTTCCGTTGAACCAATCCTGTTTTCTGGCCCCTGCATCTCTGTTTTGGTATGAATGTTTGTGTGCCTTTATCGTATATTTTGCAAAATGTGTTATACATCTCATTTACTTCCTTGCCTAGCAACAAGTCTCCAATTATACCCATGAAAAAAATTTATACATCCTCGTAGCGTCCTCCCTTGAAATTGAGTTTAACAACTGTTTCAATGTCCCCATTCTCTACTAGATTAAATTGCAAAGAGTATTTAATGTCCAAGAGGACATGATCACTCTTTCCTAAGGGAGGAAGGTACTGGATGTCAAATACCACTTCTTTCCTGGTGAATACTAGATCCAGTATTGACGGAACATCCCCTTCTCTCATTCTCGTGGCCTCCTTGACATGTTGATACATGAATGTCTCCAAGATGAGGTTTACAAATCTGCCTGTCCAAATGTCCACTGTTCTTGCCTCGTAGACCTTCCAGTCTATTGCCTTAAAGTTAAAGTCCCCCAGTACCAACAATCAGGATTTATCTTTGTCAGCTCTTACCATAATCTCTCTCATGACCATTATGAGGCCCTCTCGTTTGTCATCCAGTTCTTCCTTTGTTCATGTGTTGCTTGCTGGTGGGCTGTATGCATTTAAAATTATCAGCTTATCTTGATTCCAGAGCTGCAATGCCATTATGTCAATATCTCGAGGGTTTTCAAATATTAACTCTCTTACCTTCAGGTGTTCTTTCACCAGCACAGCCACTCCTCCCTTCCTAGTTTTCCTGTCACGTCTCCAAACTGAATAGCCCCTTGTGAATACGACCTCATTTAAAATATTTTCTTCAAGTTTCGTCCCTGTTAATGCGACAATATCTGGGACTTTGAGCAGAACTATATCTTTCAACTCCAATATTTTCGATCTCTCCAATCTATATTGGTATATTCTATTTTTAGGAACATGTTCCCCTTCCCTTTGTTCTTTACACCCCTTGCCTTTCATGATTTTGTTGCTTTGTTTTTATATACCATTTCACACGCTTTGCAGTCCCCTGACACATTGTACAAAAAAGAATTCCTTTCTTCTTCATTTCTATCCCCATTTAGACATTTTGCTTCAATGAGGTTCATTTTCAGCTTTTCTCTGTCCTCTTTTAAGAGGTCTTGTCCTATTGATCAAAGTTTGCCATCCTCGTCACATTGCAATTTTCTGGTATTCCGAAGCACTTCTGTCATATACTTCACTCCATTAAACGTCACCCTTAAGGGGTGGTTCTTGTCTTTCTCATATTTTCCTCTCCTCCTGAAATCACTGACATGCTCTTTTGAATTTAGGCCTTCTCCTAATCCTACATTTTTTCTATAATTTTCATCTCTACTGCTGCTCTATCCACCCTAAATGAAATTTCCTTCTCTAAACATCCAAAAATAATTATGAACTTACTTCTATCTACAGTGTTTTGTACTAGTTTACTGTTGGTAACCAGTTCTTTCCTAATTGCTTGCCTAAGATCCACTTCTTGTTTGTCATTTCTGGTTTTGACTTCCAAAACACACTTCCTTGATTGTCTCTTTCTCTTTTACAACTTGGGCATATGTCTCTTTTATTTCTTCTTTATACTTTTCTAGTTCTTTATTAACCTCCTCTATGTGAGTTGACAATGAAGTTTCTCATTGCATCTACTTGCCTAACTCCATGTTAGCCCTCAGGCTCCCTTGGAGTTGTTCACCATACGAGTCTATTTTCATGTTAATTTCTTCAAATTCCCTACTCTTCACTTTTCATGCCTCATTATCCTTTACTAGTTCCTTGATGTGTTCTTCGTGCATCCTTACCTTATCAATCAAGCTGGTAATTTCCTTACCTTGCTGGAAAATACTTCCTTTTAAATTACACAACTCAATCTTGAGACCTTCATTTTCTTGTTCTAATTTAATAACCTTTTCTTCATAATTCTTTAGCATGTCCTCAATAATCACTAACCTGCCAAGAAAATCACCTTTCATTGCATCTTGTTGTGAGAAACCTGCAAAATATTCCTTTGATGGGGTACCGTCTTCCCGTGGTGGTGGTGGCCATTTTTGTTGTTATTCTGCTGTTTTGAAAGATCAACTTTTCCAGCAAAGATTTTTCATTCACAAACACTTATTTCTTGTCTCTTAGTTTATTTTCAAATTCCCTGCACCTTCATGTATTCTGGTGGAGGTGGAGGTAGGGTGAGGTGCAACCCTCACCCTACTCCCAACACTTAGATAATTTGAATTATCCTGGAGCCTGCAGCAGTGTGACTCCTCAGTGTGATGCTTCACTCTCAGTGTGATGGTGAAAAGCAGGCTGCAGTGTTGCTCCTCCCTCATCTTTAGTGACTAGGCTTCTTCCATTCTCCTTAGGTAGTGGGCTCGGCTGGTGTGACCCTCTGTACAGCTACTGGGGGCACTTCACGTGATCAATGGTGTAATTACCTAAGTGTAGTTACAGGATGAGAGCTATGCTCGTGGTGTCCCGTCTTCCCAGCACTCTTTGTCAAATAACGCTTTGAAACTACTGACGGTCTTGGCCTCCACCACCTTCTCCCCTAACTTGTTCCAACCGTCTACCACTCTGTTCGCGAAAGTGAATTTTCTTATATTTCTTTGGCATCTGTGTTTAGCTAGTTTATATCTATGACCTCTTGTTCTTAAAGTTCCAGGTCTCAGGAAATCTTCCCTATCGATTTTATCAATTCCTATTACTATTTTGTATGTAGTGATCATATCACCTCTTTTTCTTCTGTCTTCTAGTTTTGGCATATTTAATGCCTCTAACCTCTCCTCGTGTGATGGTTTGTCGGTGACCTGAATGCACGCTGAATCTCAATGGTGTTTAAGATGTGCGGTATCTCTGAAGTGTCTATATTGAACTCTTGTTGGAGTTTAGATTAATGATGATTCGCTGAAGAGGGTTTATATTACAAGCTTCTCCTCACCCTGGCCAAATTGAGCAACATCTGGTTGTCCTGGAAACACAAACCGTAACTGTCTCTATTTTCCACTTGTTACAACTTGTAATAAAGTTGTTACATCTTGGCTTAACGTGTTAATGACGTATTAGAACGTTGCTACAACTTGTTATATTGGTTGTTATAACTAGTTAGGAGGTGTTAAAACTTGTTCGAACGTTGTAGCAACGTCTTAGTTTCGACATGTGTTTGGCGGGAGGTTACCTATTGGCTGACCTGATTGATCCTGTACCCTTGGGAAGAGATATTAATTGTAATTAGTTGTACACTTGGGAACTTTAATTAATAGACCAACAATTAGTGTAGAGCTTCTTGCAATGTGGAACACTTATCTATAAGTTATGCAGAATTAACAGACTCATCTTATTATCTGTCATGAACTAATGAACCTGTCATGAACCCGAAACGCTATGCGTACTAGTGGCTTTAGGTATTGTATGTACTATCTCTATCTTTAAATCCAACATTATGTAACTCAATGTATGCACCTTTACCTGAATAAAAAAATCTAAATCTAAATGAGAGTATGGAACACATATATTAATTACTTATTATAATTGCTAAACAGTAGTGATACAGTAGTGATACATTCCAAGAATGGGATGACATGTCCTGGAATGCAGTAGTGATACATTCCAAGAATGGGATGACATGTCCTGGAATGCAATAGTGATACATTCCAAGAATGGGATGACATATCCTGGAATGCAGTAGTGATACATTCCGTGAATGGGATGACACGGTCCGTCTAATTACCACAAGCTACCACAAGCTACACAAGCTTCACAAAGCTTCCTGGCAATATGTTAGTAATGAATAAATATGATATATTTACTCATTATAATGTTGGTGCTGAAATGTACAACACGAAAAAACATAATTTTAATCTGGAAAAGAATCTTTTTATAAAGAAATTAGACGAAAATAAAGAGCTGGTGATGCCAAATCAGATCGACGATCCAAGCGTCGGTTAGGTTAAGTTAGGTCAGCCTAACCTAACATATCATATTTATTCATTACTAACATATTGCCAAGAAGCTTTGTGAAGCTTGTGTAGCTTAGCTTGTGGTAGCTTGTGGTAATTAGACGGACCCGGATGACATGTCCTGGAATGAAGTAGTGATACATTCCAAGAATGGGATGACATGTCCTTGGAATGAAGTAGTGATACATTCCAAGAATTGGGTAAATTGTCCCAGAAAGCAGGAGCCAGTTGGTGGGAGTTGGCAAGTTTCATGACCTGAAATAAAATCACTAATTTAAAAAAAAAAAAAAATTTAACTAAAATCACCAAATTTTTCATTATACCATGGGCCTATACAAACAAAACTAACCCAAAACTTGGGTTAGGTTAGCATTCATTATTCAGTATTTCCAATTGTTCCAGAGAAGGGGGTCCGTCTAATTACCCAAAGCAAAGCTTAACAAAGCTTCCTAACATTACGTTAGTAATGAATATATATGATATATTTATTCATTATAATGATGGTGCTGAATGTAGAACATGGAAAATATATTTTTACCCTGAAAAAGTATCCTTTCATAACGAAATTAGATGAAAATAAGCTGCCGGTGATGCCAAAGCAAGTCGACAGTCCAAGCGACAATGTTGTGGAGCAACTTATCCAAGACACGTTGTTGCTTGGAGAGTGTTTGCTGACAGCCTTCTGCATATCTTGAGGTTATCTTGAGATGATTTCGGGGCTGTTAAGTGTCCCCGCAGCCCGGTCCTCTACCAGGCCTCCACCCCCAGGAAGCAGCCCGTGACAGCTGACTAACTCCCAGGTACCTATTTACTGCTAGGTAACAGGGGCATCAGGATGAAAGAAACTCTGCCCATTGTTTCTCGCCAGCACCCGGGATCGAACCCGGGACCACAGGATCACGCGTCCAGTGTTCTGTCCGCTTAGCCACCAGCTCCCTTTCAGCCTTCTGTACCTACCTAACCTCACCAACCTACCCAAACTTAACCTAACAAAACCAAACCTATCCAAACCTAACTTAATATAACCAGTAGGCAACAATATATCTTGGATAAGTCGCTCCACAAAATTGTTGCTTGGATTGTCGACTTCCTATGGCCCTCTCATGCCACTTAGTTTCATCTAATTCCGTTATAAACTTATATTATTTCAGAGTAAAGATATGTTTTTTCATGTTCTACTTTCAGCACCAATGTTATAGTGAGTAAATATATCATATTTCTTCATTACTTACGTAATACTAGGAAGGTTTGGGTAGCTTTGAGTAGATTTGGGTAGCTTTGGGTAATTAGACAGACTGCCAGAGCACTTTAAGGACTAAGCACTTTACTATAATCATTTATTCCAACTACTTTTGCATACCCAAACCACTTGATAGCTAACGTACCTTCATGAATTCATCTTTGTCGAAGCACAAAGACGATGTGCCATATAACTGAACCGGTAAACCCTTCTCATTAGCCATTGATGAATATGGTACAAGCTGTCAGCTCCTTTATGGTTTCTTCTTCTTTATGGCAGGTGTAGTTCGTGTGAAGGTTGTCGTTAGTGTCAAGAGCCTCACACAGTGCCAGGTTAGTGCTGTTGTTGTGTAGTTAGTGTCACGAGCCCCACACAGTGCCAGGTTAGTGCTGTTGTTGTGTAGTTAGTGTCACGAGCCCCACACAGTGCCAGGTTAGTGCTGTTGTTGTGTAGGTAGTGTCAAGAGCCCCACACAGTGCCAGGTTAGTGCTGTTGTTGTGTAGTTAGTGTCACGAGCCCCACACAGTGCCAGGTTAGTGCTGTTGTTGTGTAGGTAGTGTCAAGAGCCCCACACAGTGCCAGGTTAGTGCTGTTGTTGTGTAGTTAGTGTCAAGAGCCCCACACACTGCCAGGTTAGTGCTGTTGTTGTTGTTGTGTAGTGTCAAGTCACACACACAGTGCCAGGTTAGTGCTGTTGTTGTGTAGTGTCAAGTCACACACACAGTGCCAGGTTAGTGCTGTTGTTGTGTAGTTAGTGTCAAGAACCATACACAGTTCACCAAAGTTGACCAAAGAGCCAGAGCTCAACCCCCGCAAGTACAACTAGGTGAATACAGTGCCACGGCTGCAGAGGGAAGCGCAGCAACATAAACAAACACCTCAACTCAGAGCAGTACGAGTACAACAAATATTATTATTAAGAGATTTTCCCACAAAACTCAATATAGTATATAAATCGTACCAATTTATATATATATATATATATATATATATATATATATATATATATATAATATATATATATATATATATATATATATATATATATAAATATAAACTATTATATATGATCGATGTCATATATCATTTAAAATCAATTAGAAAAAATAAGTAGCTGCGTTTCCCTCTGCAGCCGTGGCACTGTGTATGGTTCTTAACAGTATGACGGGGGTGTAGCTCAAATGGTAGAGCGCTCGCTTAGCATGTGAGAGGTACGGGGATCGATACCCCGCATCTCCAGTACTCTTTTGTTAATGGTTCGACGTGGTCAAATGTTGACAATTAAAGGTATGAGTATAATAGTTTCCACTAAAGGAACACGATTTAGGTATTAAATGTACTACCTCTATCTATAAATCCAACATTATGTTTGTAAATCAACTATGTATGTACTTTCCTGAATAATATTTACTTTACTACTTTACTAATAAATACCAGGTAAATCAAACTTAGCTAATAAATATTATTTTGACACAAGGAAAATATCTTTAAACAATCAGCAGTCATAAAATAGGAATAATAGAGTTGACAAATTAACAGTAAAATTGGTAGAGTTGGCTATGTAGGACTGAGGCTCTATGAGAACACAGAGCTACTTACAGTGGCAGACATTGCATTAGGATTAACCACAAAATATATATACAATTAATAATTATTTAAACTTATGGTTGTAAATTATGGAAAATTTGCAACTAAATGTTTATAAATATGAAAAATGTTTTGCAAATGTAGCTAGTAAGGGAAATTGGGCGGAAAGCATTCTCTTGATTTGGCTTGGGAATTAGAATGAGAGAGATGGTCCTAAACCGTCTCCTCCATAGAATAAGAACCATGCTATCCCCCCCCAGATATATGGCTTCATGCATGGAAGTTGTGTGCATCATTGCATCACCACCTTTCTTACCCTGCACACTGAAAAGTCATATACCACCTTCCTAGATCTTAAGTCTGCCTTTGATATTGCAAATAGACATGTTATCTTGAGTGAGCTTGCAAGAATGAATGTTGGTGGTCGGCTTCTTTGTTGGATCAGGGGTTACTTATCCAACAGGAAGTCATCTGTATTTTTCCAGGGGCATAGGAGTGTAACAAGAGACTTTGAACTAGGTACCCCGCAGGGTGGTGTCCTCAGTCCTACCTTATTTAATATCTTAATAAACACGCTGTTAAACTCTATACCGAGCAAACCCAACGTCCACATCATCAGCTATGCTGATGATATAATGATACACACCACTGGGTATGCTAACACGCAGAACACTCTTAACTCTGTATTAGACTCATGTCAGGACCAAGGTTTAGTCATCTCAGCAGAGAAAACGAAGATACACAATCGGCGCCCACCCAGGCAGGGAGGAGCTGTTCGCAAGATGCAACTGTCTGATGGCTCCCAGCTTGACTATGTAAACAGATTCAAATACCTTGGCCTTGAGGTGCCACTGTATGGTCCTGTTGTATTCAGACTCTGTCGTCAGTATAAATTAAGAGAGGTTCCGAGCTCTCAAGGCTGTTGCAGGTTATCACTCAGGCTATGGTGCCAATATCAGCATTGCCAAAATGATGTACCTTGCATACATCAGATCTTTCGTGGATTATGCTGCACCGCTGCTTGTTTTGATGCCTGAAAGAAAGCTTGGAGGGCTTGAAAAATTGCAGAACGAAGCCTTGAGGATAATCCTTGGGTGCCCTCGTACCACAAAGATACTTAATATGAGAAAGGAACTTAATATTCTGAGCGTTGTTGATCGTGTTACTGAAATTAACTGTCAAATTGGTATAAAAATGCTTAGGCTAACTCATCCTAGTCCTTGTACAGAAGCCCTCCAGAATTTCTTTATTGAAGATCAGCATTGTTCCAAATGGATAACAAAAACTGGAACTCAACTCAGAATGTATCAGGTTCATGATTTGTACCAAGAGAAACAACAACGGCACTTTCCTGCACCGTGGGAGGTTACACCCTTTCCAGTTTTAATCCCTCCCTTTCCACCCAAGAAGCAAATTAGAGATCAGCCCAAGCTTCGTCTTGAGGCAAAGCTCAACGCCTTAAGCCATATTGATGCTCTGTCCACAGAGCATTCTCTCTCTCAAATCATATACACTGATGGTTCCCTACACCGCACCACGGGTGCAGCTGGAAGTGCAGTTGTTCTGACAATGGGCGATGGCTTGTACTTTGAGTGGGGAGTCCGTATAAACAACTGGGCCTCTACCCTTCAGACCGAACTATTTGCCTTGATCCTTGCACTGAAATGTGTACAAGTCTCCAAACTTGATACATTAATTGTAAGTGACTCCTTATCATCCTTAAATGCTCTCAACTCTTTAAGACATAACTGTAACATGCTCGTGTCCGAAGCTAGACACAAATACAACAAAATTATTAAGGATGGTAACAGAGTCCATTTCATGTGGTCTCCATCTCATGTTGGCCTCCGAATGCATGATAGAGCTGATAAGTTAGCCAAAGAATCTGCCTTTAAAGGAGCCGTTGAGTGTAACCTTGGATTGTCAATGAGCAATCTGAGAGCAGCAGTACACCGAGAACTTCAACAAGATCTTGTAGATCTGAGGCAAAGTGAAATTGACACCAGTAATTCCATCTATCATCATACTATCATGCAAGAGGAGCCACACATCTATGGATCATCCAATAAAATCAGCAGACTTCTAGATGTTACTACTGCTCGGCTTAGACTCGGTTACAAGTATCTCTGGGAATTCTCATTATCTGCCGATGTAGACCTGACCAAATGTAAACTGTGTCAACAAAATTATTCGCACACCCTCCGTCACTATGTGATGGAGTGCGAAAAGATACGTGAATTTAGAGACAATTCTATAACCAATGTTCCAGCGATGTGTAAATATTTCATTCAAAATGATCTGCTACCAGAAATTTTAGCCAAATATCCCCAGTTTGCTAACTGTAGGTAGTAACTAAGTGATTGTAACCTATCCACCGCTGCCCACTGGATGGGGGGCGGTGTGCAGGACAAACATATAAATTGTGACACTAGCTCTCCACATGTCAGTTGCTTAATTTAGAACCTGTACTTGAGGTCGATCTCGAACCCATTGTTGATGTGACGACTTATATTGAATTTTGTAACTAGCTCATCAAGATTGTAACTTGCTTAGCTAAATGAATTGTGGGGTTCAGTCCCTGAGCCCATTATGTGCCTCTGTAACCCTTTCCACTACCGCCCACAAGATGGGTATGGGGTGTATAATAAATGAACTAAACTAAACTCTCCCTGTCACAACAACTGCACTTCCAGCTGCACCAAAGGACTGGTGCAAGGAGCCATCAGTGTAAATAATCTGGGAAAGGAAGCGCTCTCTGACTAAAGCATCAATTTGGCTTAAGGCATTGTACTTTGCTTGTTGTCGAAGCACGGCTTGTTCTTTAATCAACTTCTTGGGTGGGAGAGGGAGGACAGTAATAAGGGGTAATCACTTACACATGAAATATTCAGCTCCTTCCTCCTGTTTAGTAGTTTAGTTGTACGGGGGCATCCGAGGATAATCCTCATGGCTTCGTTTTGCATCTTTTCCAGCCAGAGACTTAAATTAATATGTTGAATTTTTACGTGGTAGGAGTAGAGCTGTTTGTAAATAATTGTTGCAAATACTTTTGATAATAAAGGTAGATTAGATATCAGTCTGTAATTGTTTATGTCTGCCGTATCGCCTCCTTTATCAAACGGCGTTACTTGTGTTTGTTTAAGGATATCTGGAAAAGTATGATACTAGAGATTTGTTGATCAACATATTTCAGAAGAGAACATTGTCCATGATTACAGTAATGACAATATGGAGCAAGTATATTACTTACTAATATAGTTGGAGAAAATCAAAGGTATAATATTGGTGTATATATCCATGAACGGTACAAACGATATACAAAAATATATTTCATGCTTCACTTTATGGTTTACAGAGTCGAAGACAGGAGACCTGTTAGGCTTATTCAGAGCTTCTTAGGCGTACTACTGGCCTTCATCGCGGTGCAACCCACAACAGTTGCCTCTCTCTCTCCCAGGTGCCTAACTACTGCTAAGGGATTACAAGAATCAGGTAGCAGAAAACGTGCCCAACCGACTCTGTCCCGGCCGGGGATCGAATCCAGGATTCTCTGTCTGTTGTCAGCTGTGGATGTAGACTACTGTGCTACAGGTCTGTGTTCTCTGAATGATATATACATTTTTTTTAATAAATTTTACTCATGTTTTTAATATATTCCATTTAAAAAATTTACTTGTAAATTTTCATAATTAACAACCAAATATTTATATAATTACTAGCTGTACCCGGCCACGCGTTGCTGTGGCTCAGCAACGCGTGTGCATTGCTGAGCCACAGCAACCTTCCCCTGTCTCCCAGTCCTCCCCACCATTCCCCCCTCCCCCATCCCCTCGCCCGCCCCATCATTCCCCACCTCCCCTGTCATCTTGTCCACTCCACCTTCTCAAACTCCACCATGCCCTTGTCCTCCCCACTATTCTCCATTACCCCGTCCCCTCGTCTCCACCATCCCCAACTCCCCCCGTCCTCTTTTCCTCCCCCACCATTACCCCCTCCTCTGTCTGTTCGTCCTCCCCACCATCCCCCACTCCCTCGTCCAATGCATTCCCAAATGATCTGATGTTTCCATCAGGAAATTGGGAACATCAAATGATCTAATGTTCCCATCACTGAAAAATAAGAAGAACAGTTAAGTAAAACAAAATTAAAAAAATGAAAAAATAAAAATAAACTATACTCACAAAATGAACGGTATGGTAAACAACACAGCTCAATTCCAACGCAATGTCACACAAAATAATTAAATCAAAATGAAAATAAATCAAAATATATGAAAATTCAATTTATCAATGCAATCAAAAACATTGAAATAGAATTGTAACATATTTAGTACAGCATGTCTTGCTCTTACATGCAACAGGTGGTGCTGTTTAGAAAAAAATGTTTTTTACATGTCACAGGTGTGGCATCTATATAGTAGGTATATAAAAACACGCGCACATTCAAATGGAATGTTGTGTCAAAATTTCAAAGCATCCAGTGAAGAACTTTCGGAGATTATAGCATGTGTTGCTATACGTCCAACAGATGGTGTGGTTTTTCAAATAAGCCTGTTTTTTTCTGTCACAGTTGAGGCATGTATACAGTAGATTTAGGTATATAAAACACGTGCCTATTCGAATGCAACGTTGTATCAAAATTTCAAAGCAATCGGTAAAAAGGGTTTGAAGATTTCCCTCACATGAAAAACACAGTTTAAACAAAATTTTGTTTTCCGTCACAGACGTGATACCTATATAGTATGTATATAAAAACCCGCTCGGGTGCGAATGGTACATTGTGTGAAAATTTCAAAAAATTCAAATGTTTATTCAGGTAAAGTACATATACATACAAGGGGTGATACAAATATTGATGAATTTATAGATAGAGCTAGTACATACAATGCCTAAAGCCACTATTACGCAAAGCGTTTCGGGCAGGAAAAACACTAAAGACTAAAACTTAATACTAATTAAGATTAAAGTATAAAATGTGTTGAGAAAATATAAAATTAAAAAAGGGGGGAACATGGCAGAAAAAGGGAGTTAATTAGGTAGTACTTAGTTTTAGCTTAAACAATTTGGGAGAGGTACAATCTTTAACATGATTGGGAAGGTCATTCCACATTCTGGGTCCCTTGATTTGTAGAGCATTTATAGTTTGATTAAGTCGTACTCTTGGAATATCAAAAAGGTATTTGTTTCTGGTGTGGTGCTCATGGGTTCTGTTACAACCTTCAATGAAGCTTTTAAGGTCAGGATTGACATTACAGTTCAAAGCAATCCTAATGCAATGTCTGCCACTGTACGTAGCTCTGTGTTCTCATAGAGCCTCAGTCCTACATAGCCAACTCTACCAATTTTTCTGTTAATTTGTCAACTCTATTATTCCAATTTTATGACTGCTGATTGTTTAAAGATATTTTCGTTGTGTCAAAATAATATGTATTAACCAAGTTATATTTACCTGGTATTTATTATACTCATACCTTTAATTGAGACCACATGATGAAGTCGAATCATTAACAAAAGAGTACTGGAGATGCGGGGTATCGATCCCCGTACCTCTCACATGCTAAGCGAGCGCTCTACCATTTGAGCTACACCCCCAATGTTACGTCTGGGAACAATGTTCTTACTTAGTCTCAGGATAGAAATTACGCTTAACTTTCTCCCTAGTGATTCATAGAAAATGTTTTTTGCTAAATAGATTTTCAGAAAACGGAAGTTTATAACGTAAACTGTGCTATTTTTCGTATGTACTGGTTCTGTACTGGTGTACTGGTTCTGTACTGGTGTACTGGTTCTGATCAAAATGTTTATTCAGGTAAAAATACATGCATAGAAGATGAGTTACAAACATAATGTTGGTTTTATAGATAGGGCTAGTACATACAATACCTAATGTCACTAATTAATACGCATAGCGTTTCGGGCAAGATGTGAAAAAAACTTAGATTAAAGCTTAATACTAATTGAGATTAAAGTATATATTGTGTCGAAAACGAAAAAAAGTGTGGGGGGGGGGGAAACATGGCAGAAATCAGCAATTATACAAGTTGGTTAACATACAGTATTGTTTGAAAATAACACGACATGGGTTGACATTTAGTGGGTAAGGCAGGTTACATGGAATAGGTAGTATTTACATTTTATCTTAAAGTGGTTGAGAGAGGTACAGCCTTTGACATGATTGGGAAGGTCGTTTCACATTCTGGATCTATTGATTTGTAGAGCATTTACAGTTTGGTTAAGGCGCACTCTTGGAATATCAAAAAGGGATTTGTTTCTGGTGTGGTGCCCATGGGTTCTGTTACAACCTTCTAGGAAGAGTTTAAGGTCAGGATTGATATTACAGTTCAGAGTTTTAAATATATAGAGTACATATGAGAGGATGTGCAGTGACTTAATATCTAACATTATAACATTATTGTATCTAACATAACACATTATTGTATCTATATGCTTACTGATATTGATCCTGATCGAAATCTTCTGTCCCATATCCACACAAATCAGCACATTGATCATCATTATTGCAGGTATTACACAGCAAATCTTGCAAAAAACAAACTCCTAAATAGCACCTGCTTATCAGTTTACAACCAAAATGTTAGGTCACTTGGTAAACATTTTGATGATATAAATGCTCTACTCACAGCACTAGGTACTAAATTATCATTCATCATTTTAACAGAAACTTGGCTAAGTAATGACTATACCCAACTCTACAATTTAGCTGGTTATAAAGTCATTCATAACTGCAGGCCTAATAAAAAAAGAAGTGGCACAGCAATATACTACAAAGATACCTTCATCTGCAATAGTGTTATTAGTGATAGAGACGATTATTGTGAATATACCTTTGCCAAGTTCTCCAGTAAATCCCTTAAATCCTCCCTGACTATCGGTGCCATCTATAGATTTCCTAATACCAACATAGCTTCATTCTCAGACAACGTAAGGAATCTTATCATAAATAACAATCTCAACAAAAATCACATCATTCTAGGAGGTGATTTCAATATTGACCTGGGTCTTCAAAACAACCCTCAAGTTGACTATTTCCGTAACAGCATGCACTCCTGTATGCTAATCCCTACAATCACCAAGCCCACCCGAGTCACTCAAACATCTGCCACTACCCTGGATCACTTATGGACTAATATAACAGCTCCCCTTACATCTGGGGTAATTTACATTTTATCAGCAAGTAGACAGCAGCAAGTATTGCAGCAGACACCAGTAAGTATTGCAGCAGACACCAGTAAGTATTACAGCAGACACCAGTAAGTATTACAGCAGACACCAGTAAGTATTACAGCAGACACCAGTAAGTATTACAGCAGAAACCAGCAAGTATTACAGCAGACACCAGCAAGTATTGCAGCAGACACCAGCAAGTATTACAGCAGACACCAGTAAGTATTGCAGCAGACACCAGTAAGTATTACAGCAGACACCAGCAAGTATTACAGCAGACACCAGTAAGTATTACAGCAGACACCAGTAAGTATTGCAGCAGACACCAGTAAGTATTACAGCAGACACCAGCAAGTATTGCAGCAGACACCAGCAAGTATTACAGCAGACACCAGCAAGTATTACAGCAGACACCAGTAAGTATTACAGCAGACACCAGCAAGTATTACAGCAGACACCAGTAAGTATTACAGCAGACACCAGCAAGTATTACAGCAGACACCAGCAAGTATTACAGCAGACACCAGCAAGTATTGCATCAGACACCAGCAAGTATTACAGCAGACACCAGTAAGTATTACAGCAGACACCAGCAAGTATTGCATCAGACACCAGCAAGTATTACAGCAGACATCAGCAAGTATTGCATCAGACACCAGCAAGTATTACAGCAGACACCAGTAAGTATTGCAGCAGACACCAGCAAGTATTACAGCAGACACCAGCAAGTATTACAGCAGACACCAGTAAGTATTACAGCAGACACCAGTAAGTATTACAGCACCACCCGGGGCCGTGACACGTTAACACCTGCAGCAGTCAACACCTGCAGCAGTCAACACCTGCAGCAGTCAACACCTGCAGCAGTCAACACCTGCAGCAGTCAACACCTGCAGCAGTCAACACCTGCAGCAGTCAACACCTGCAGCAGTCAACACCTGCAGCAGTCAACACCTGCAGCAGTCAACACCTGCAGCAGTCAACACCTGCAGCAGTCAACACCTGCAGCAGTCAACACCTGCACCAGTCAACACCTGCACCAGTCAACACCTGCAAACAGTCAACACCTGCACCAGTCAACACCTGCACCAGTCAACACCTGCACCAGTCAACACCTGCAAACAGTCAACACCTGCACCAGTCAACACCTGCACCAGTCAACACCTGCAAACAGTCAACACCTGCACCAGTCAACACCTGCAAACAGTCAACACCTGCACCAGTCAACACCTGCAAACAGTCAACACCTGCACCAGTCAACACCTGCAAACAGTCAACACCTGCACCAGTCAACACCTGCAAGAGTTAACACCTGTACCAGTCAACACCTGCAAACAGTCAACACCTGCAGCAGTCAACACCTGCAACAGTCAACACCTGCAAACAGTCAACACCTGCAGCAGTCAACACCTGTACCAGTAAATACCTGCACACTCAACACCTGCATCAGTCAACACCTGCAACAGTTAACACCTGCACGACTGCACCAGTCAACACCTGCAAACAGTCAACACCTGCAGCAGTCAACACCTGCACCAGTCAACATCTGCAGCAGTCAACACCTGCAGCAGTCAACACCTGCAAACAGTCAACACCTGCACCAGTCAACACGTGCAGCAGTCAAGACTGTGCTCATAAGGTACACACAGCGGCCCCAGCCAGTCTGGCCAGGCTCCACCTGTTGCACCAGCATGGCACCAGCCTCGCTCAGGTGGGC
>WNGS01001312.1:20781829-20810582 GCA_020271785.1 Procambarus virginalis | reverse complement strand
GGCGCGGCAGTAAAGTGTGATGTTTGCTTGTTTGCTTGTTTCCTTGGGATTGTAGGGAATTTCTACCTCTCTGTTCGTTTTTTTTTTTAGTTTTTTACCATGTGGGTTTGTTTTTGTCATGCCTACCTTTCTGGGTGCCTGACCCCGGTCGATGGCAGATAAGGAAAACCCCAACCACAAGAGGGTTTTCAGGGCTATTGCTCCCTGAAATCTCTCTGAAAGGGCCAGGTTCTGGCACTGGTCCCTGGTAGGTCTGAACTCCTTAGCTAATGTCCCAGTCTAATATAACATACATTAGCCCGATAAGCTCCAGGGAGCCTCCGGGACTCGCCCAGAAAATGGTGTTTCATTACATTCAACGCTGGTTTTTTCTATATATGTGATCAGGAAAGGGTATTTAACATTTTCAAAAACAAAAACAAATTTGCCAAGAATTTATTTCCTGCGCACAGAGGGTTGCCATATTTGGAGCCCGAGCAGCACAGTGGTTCTGTGCTGCTCTAAGCTTAAGGGTTAAGAGATCAATTTGATAAAATGCCTGATTTTTTTTATGTGCATCAATATGTATGTAGGGAACATGGAAATTTTACTTACATTTGCAGAGACCTTCCCTCTTAATCGGGAAGACATAAATTTTCTTGACGTGTGCTAGTATCTTGAAGACAAGAACCAATTTGTATGTTTTCAGCTAGCCTGAGAATCCAAAAAGTGGGAAGACCACTTTATTCTCCAATAAACATGATATTTCTCAATGCCTTCTTCATGTCATCTGAACTGAAAATGGTATTATTCATTTGCTTTTTTAGCCATACTAAGTTAACTCATGGTTATTTAATAAAGGGATCCTGCTCCTTATTGTTTGTAGTGCTACTCAGTTACACACATTGATGAAGGACCAGGTGTCCGTGATTCCTTAATTTTTGTTTTCCATTGATCCTTCTTATATCAATGTTGTTAGAAACACTCCTTAGTGAAACAGATTTATACTTAAGTAAGCTTACATGTCCTGCTCTCAAATTGGTGTCTTCAGTAATATATATTGTAAGTACTGGACCTTGTTTTAATCTCTAACTTGAATAGTTCATTATAAGCAAGGGCTGGCATAGCACTTGATTTTGATAATTTCTTTCTTCTTCTTTTAGGTATTAACACCATTAAAGCTCTCCAAGGAAAGCTCCACCCTCACGAAGACACACGAGCCACTGAATCCAAGTGGAGAAAGATTTTCAAGCAAGTCGGGAGACAAATCACAAACACAATCAAGTTATACCAGAGACACTGCAGTGGGTTTAGTTCATGATGTTAAAAAAATGGCCAAAAAACTGCCTTCTTTGTACACTCAGTCAGTTGAACCACTTGTATCTCACCTTCCACCTGATAAATTGTCTCTTATAAGAGGTAAGCCTTTCAGTATCCTTTACTTACTTATTCTTTATAAATTGTCAACAGTATTACTCTCAGCAAATGCAGCTGAGAAAGTTAAGAGGATAAAGATGAAAATCAGACACAAGTAATGTATAAAAAGAAAGACAGAATAATGGTATGACATCATTTGTGAAATGTCAATATTGAAGTGGAGAATATGCAGCAGACTGCAATGTAACACTTATGTGTGATGCTGTTTTTCCTTGCCAGTTATTTTACCTGCACTTTCCTCACAGCAACTTACCTCACACTTCTCTATTTAATCACCTCTTATTTATATACTTTACTCATATTTATTCCCTATTTTCATGTCCTTATGTGTAATACTTTGTTATTTGTTCTTGCAGCTGAACTAAATGAGCAAAGCATTAAAATATCAGATCTGATCACTGCCCTTAGTGAAGTAATAATACAGAATTTGATTGAAGTTGCAAATGGATCACTTCGTCAAGTAGCAGATACACCGCGTCTTTATCGACGTACCAACAGAGCTCCTCCCACAACACACCAGCCATATATAGCAGCTGCAACCTCAGTACTGTCAACATTTTCAAATGATAACTCTGGAAAAGTGGATTCTCAGCTGATAGTTCATTGGCTGACACGGGTGTGCACTGAAGTGTCCCAACAGTAAGTTCCATAATAATAATATTTCTAATACTGTCTCCACTCGATTATCCGGACTATATGGGAAGGACCCCCAGCCGGATAATCACGTGTTTCGGATAATGGTACTTTTTCACCTCTTGAGTCCAAAACTAACCATTTCCAACTATTTTTATACTACAAACAACATAATTTTAATTGCCTTGCCACATATAATTACTAAATATTCAACTAGAAACCTCAACCTACCTTGTTGTTGTTCGTCATCTTGATTGATGCCACACATCTTGAAGTTAAGAATTTTTGACAATTTACGTAACCTATACTAAAAATTAATACTTGGAATTACTGTACAGTTCATTAAGTAAAGTTAGTTTTGACTGCCAGCTGCTGAAGCCTCACTGGTTGAAGGCACTTGGCTTGCCTGTGACGCCTCACTGGTTGAAGGAGCTCGGCTTGCCTGTGACGCCTCACTGGTTGAAGGCACTTGGCTTGCCTATGATGCCTCACTGGTTGAAGGAGCTTGGCTTGCCTGTGACGCCTCACTGGTTGAAGGCACTTGGCTTGCCTATGATGCCTCACTGGTTGAAGGAGCTTGGCTTGCCTGTGATGCCTCACTGGTTGAAGGTACTTGGCTTGCCTGTGATGCCTCACTGGTTGAAGGAGCTCGGCTTGCCTGTGATGCCTCACTGGTTGAAGGTACTTGGCTTGCCTATGATGCCTCACTGGTTGAAGGTACTTGGCTTGCCTTTGATGCCTCACTGGTTGAGGGAGCTTGGCTTGCCTGTGATGCCTCACTGGTTGAAGGCACTTGGCTTGCCTGTGACGCCTCACTGGTTGAAGGCACCTGGCTTGCCTATGATGCCTCACTGGTTGAAGGAGCTTGGCTTGCCTGTGATGCCTCACTGGTTGAAGGTACTTGGCTTGCCTGTGATGCCTCACTGGTTGAAGGAGCTCGGCTTGCCTGTGATGCCTCACTGGTTGAAGGTACTTGGCTTGCCTATGATGCCTCACTGGTTGAAGGTACTTGGCTTGCCTTTGATGCCTCACTGGTTGAGGGAGCTTGGCTTGCCTGTGATGCCTCACTGGTTGAAGGCACTTGGCTTGCCTGTGACGCCTCACTGGTTGAAGACGCTTGGCTTGCCTATGACGCCTCACTGGTTGAAGGCGCTTGGCTTGCCTATGATGCCTCACTGGTTGAAGGCGCTTGGCTTGCCTGTGACGCCTCACTGGTTGAAGGCGCTTGGCTTGCCTATGATGCCTCACTGGTTGAAGGCACTTGGCTTGCCTGTGACGCCTCACTGGTTGAGGGAGCTTGGCTTGCCTGTGACGCCTCACTGGTTGAAGGCACTTGGTTTGCCTATGACGCCTCACTGGTTGAAGGCGCTTGGCTTGCCTATGATGCCTCACTGGTTGAAGGTACTTGGCTTGCCTATGATGCCTCACTGGTTGAAGGCGCTTGACTTGCCTATGATGCCTCACTGGTTGAAGGCGCTCGGCTTGCCTGTGATGCCTCACTGGTTGAAGGCACTTGGCTTGCCTATGATGCCTCACTGGTTGAAGGCGCTCGGCTTGCCTGTGATGCCTCACTGGTTGAAGGTACTTGGCTTGCCTATGATGCCTCACTGGTTGAGGGAGCTTGGCTTGCCTGTGATGCCTCACTGGTTGAAGGCACTTGGCTTGCCTATGACGCCTCACTGGTTGAAGGCGCTTGGCTTGCCTATGACGCCTCACTGGTTGAAGACGCTTGGCTTGCCTATGACGCCTCACTGGTTGAAGGCGCTTGGCTTGCCTGTGACGCCTCACTGGTTGAAGGCGCTTGACTTGCCTATAACGCCTCACTGGTTGAAGGCGCTTGGCTTGCCTATGACGCCTCACTGGTTGAAGGCACTTGGTTTGCCTATGACGCCTCACTGGTTGAAGGCACTTGGTTTGCCTATGACGCCTCACTGGTTGAAGACGCTTGGCTTGCCTATGACGCCTCACTGGTTGAAGACGCTTGGCTTGCCTATGACGCCTCACTGGTTGAAGGCACTTGGCTTGCCTATGATGCCTCACTGGTTGAGGGAGCTTGGCTTGCCTGTGATGCCTCACTGGTTGAAGGCACTTGGCTTGCCTATGACGCCTCACTGGTTGAAGACGCTTGGCTTGCCTATGACGCCTCACTGGTTGAAGACGCTTGGCTTGCCTATGACGCCTCACTGGTTGAAGGCACTTGGCTTGCCTGTGATGCCTCACTGGTTGAAGGCACTTGGCTTGCCTATGACGCCTCACTGGTTGAAGGCACTTGGCTTGCCTGTGATGCCTCACTGATTGAAGGCGCTTGGCTTGATTTTCGTACCATATAAGAATCAAGTGTAGCTTGCCTTCTGTGTTCACTGGCCAGTTGTATGATCAGCTCTTTAGTTCGCCTCAGGTACTGATACATGTTTCCAACTTCTGGATGAGCAGAACTGGATGAAAAATTTATTAATCCGTCAACATAGGTCATGAGTACAGTACACTGTAATTTGTGGTCATTGGTGTTAGTTCTTCACTGTCTTCTTCATCCTCCATCTCTACGTCGACCTCACCAGTAATAGACTGGAGAATCTCGTCTTCACTCATCACACCATATCCTGGGTCATTGGCATCTCTTTCAAGCCAATCAACCACATCCTGTCTTTCTAAGTTTTTGCCGGCATTTCTAAACATTCGATGGATTTCATCTGTAAATCCTTCAAAATCCATTTCTTCATCCTCCTCATTCTGACCGTAGACGTAAGGAGTTTTTTCCAGGAATTTTTCAAAGTCGATTCCTTTACTTTACTCCACACCTTAGCCCAGTTACAGATGGCTTCCTTGATTGTATAGTTCTTCAAATTCTCAAGGTTTTTCTGGGGGGAGCCCCTACAGCTCCCCGAAGCTTACTAGGATGATATGCTGATGTCAGACTTTGGCATCAGTCATGTGTATGGAGTTCTTATGGGCCTACCGGGGACCACGAGCCAGAACCTGGCCCCCTCTAGAGTCAAGGGGAGCAATGGCCTATAGAAACCCCCCGTGTAATTGGAAGCATTCTATGTCTGCCATCGACCTGGTTAGGCACCCAGAAAGGTAGGCGTCCCAAAACAAACCCCTGTTCTGGTGAAAATTGCAACCAAAAGCCGAATGAGTGGATAGAACTCTCCAAACAAAAAACGAGCAAACTAGTATGATGTCATTCGTCGTCGTGCCGCTGTTTGCACAGCCACCCCCTCCACGGGAGGGGGAATGGGCAGCCCCAGATCTACCGTGCCTTCGATCCACACCCCAGTTCTTGAGGCTGATGCTATCGGCTCGGTTGTGTGCTCTGGCTCCAGTCTTTTTGCGGCGCTGTGCCTTGTGTGTCACTGCTGTTCTCCAGGGGTGTGAGAGCCAGGAGTTATTCCTCAGTACTCAGGCTGCATGCGCCTAGGATTCCCTTCCCTAGGTGCCTTGTAAGTACTGCCCTTGGAGCTTGGGGTTACCTTCCACAAGTTCCTCGGGGTCTGCCTCTGTGTGTCCGTTTTACTGCCCAGTTTTTCGGCCGCTCTTTGGGTACTTAGGGGTTTTGTCTCCCCTAGTTCACCTTAAAGTAAGAGGCAGTTTTCGCACTGGTGGGGCACAGGGTGCTGCGCAGTTAGTTGTCACCTATCATGGCGACTGGCTCTGTTCCTTGGGGTACGTTGTCCTCTTGAGGGGTTTTGTTTTTCTTTTTGTTTTTACCTTGGTGGGGGGTTCTGCCCTATTTGCCACTGGTGTTTGGCCTCACCCTGATACTTGGTGGTGCCCCCTGCTTGGTCCCCGTGAGTGTACACGTCCCTGGGGTTCAGCTTTAGACAGTTTATTTGGTAGTTTTGGGTGCCGGTTAGCAGTACCCTGCCTGGGTTTACCTGAGCACGAGTCCTCTTCAAGTAAATGCTAAGGACCCTGGCAATCC
Organism: Procambarus virginalis; assembly: GCA_020271785.1. NCBI lineage: Eukaryota > Metazoa > Arthropoda > Malacostraca > Decapoda > Cambaridae > Procambarus > Procambarus virginalis. The sequence continues at coordinate 20,804,611 of WNGS01001312.1, read as the reverse complement.
GCTAGGGGACGTGTGGGTCCGATGGATGTGTCCCCGGGGTCCCCCCTTGCTTCGTCCGACTTTGAGGGTTGTTCGGTCCGCTTGTCTCAGGGTGACCCTCACTGTTTTTGCCTCCGTCGTGCAGCCTGTTGGGTCGGTGACACTTTCGACCCTGAGTCCTGTGAGTATTGTTGCTTGCTGGTGACTCAATTTACCCAGTCTATGGATGATGATCTTCGGGTACAGGCTGCACAGGCGTTGCATTCTAGGTTTCGGTTGTTGCAACGCACTAGGTTGGTTGTTCACCCAGATGCCCCATGGCTGCCCCGTTTTGCTTATAGGGACCCGGACTTGGGGGTGGGGGTCGCTTCGACCCTGGTTCAGTCCGCACCTCCTGGTCCTTCCCCTCCTGTTGTTCGTTCTGGTCCCCCTTCCGTGCTTCCGGCCCCGAAACGTCTGAGGGTTTCGGAGTCGGGGCAGGGATTAGTAGGTCTTGAGACTCGGACAGCCTCAGGGAATGCCCCTTCCGTGTGGCGACAGAGGCATTCGAGTCTCCTCCCCCGGCCGAAGCCTCTGGGTCTGACCAGTGGGCCTCATTCTATCCTGCTTCTATGGCTGAGCCGGCCTTGTCTAGTGGGTCGGTGCTTGGGGGGGGAGAGGACTCGGCCCCGGGTCCTGCAAAGGAGGACCCTGGGTCTGGGGAAGGACTGACTCGGGGGCCTTGGGCCCCGCTGGACCCCGCTGGGGTTTTTCTACCCTCTGAGCGGGGCTTACAGTTGCAAGGAGTGGGGTTTTCTTTTCCCCCCTCTGTGTATGAGTTGGATTTGGTGCCTGACCCTCCTCTGGTTCGGTTCCGTGTTCCCCCGGGTGCTTCGGTTCTGTCTCTCCGGAGGTTTTCGGCTTATCGCATCCAGCCTGCTGCGGTGCGGGCAGCCCTTGCGGCAAACCTCCTGCGTGACCCGGATTATGCCTCAGCAATGGATCCCTCGGCTTTCAGGTTTGGAACTTCGTTCCATTTCTGGCTCCCTTACGAGGTTCCGGAGTCGTCCTGGCTGGCAGACTGTCCTCTCTTTGCCTTCTGCCATTCCTGCACGCTTGAGTGGCGGGAGGCTTCGACGGTCCTTCAGGTTTACCTGGGGGGCGACCTTGAGCAACTCGATGAGTGCTTGTTTGCTCCTGCCCTTTCCCGGGATGTTGGTGTTGTTCCACTCCATGTGCAGGTTCCCCTCCTTTCGGCAGCGCAGGTGGAGGACTTGCGCGTTTGGGTCCTTTTGGTTGCGGCCTTGCGCTTCTTTTCCCTCCTGGAGCTGTCTTCTGACTGGCTCATGGAGGGTGTGGGGGCACTTGGGGCTGTTCCGAGGTCTGGCGCCTTGGCCTTGACGGCTCGCTCGTCGGCTGGCATGCTGAAGCTTTTCGCGCCGATCTTGCGCGATGCGGTGGCACTGTTTTATGCTTCTTGGCTCGTGTGTCGGCAGGCGGTGCTTGCCTCCTCTGTGGAATCCGCTTGGGCCTTGGCTCTTAGGCTTTCGTCCCCTTTTCTGGGGGGAGCTAATCGAGTGGAGACAATATATGGTAGAATATATTGCCATCCACACTATTGTGGAAATAATAATTCCATTCACCTGGGCTGTATGGGTCTTTGAACCTTGGACCTCACGCATGTGGGGTCCACAAAATGCAGAATAGAACCAGTGAAGAGCAGAGGTGCCATAGGCACAATCAGAGAACACTGTATAAACATCAGAGGTCTGCGGTTGTTCACCATCCTCCCAGAGAGCATAAGAAATATTGCCGGAACAACCTTGGACATCTTCAAGAGGAAACTAGATTGTTTCCTCCAAGAAGTGCCAAACCAACCGGGCTGTGGTGGATGTGTGGGACTGCGGGGCCGCTCCAAGCAACAGCCTGGTGGACCAAACTCTCATAAGTGAAGCCTGGCCTCGGGCCGGGCTTTGGGAGTAGAAGAACTCCTAGAATGCCATCAAGCAGGTATCAACCAGGTATCATGTGAGGCCGTAGCTCCATCGACTGGGCTATGAGCAGTCTTAAAAAGGAAAGTTTCCATCCTGCTGCCAAACTGGATTTTTTTTAACTTTCCCTGAGTCAGTAATTCCTCTGGACTTCAGTAGTAGTCAGGGAAAGTTGAAAATTACAGTTTGGGAGCAGGATACTACTTTTGGAAACTTTAATTTTTATGACTGCTCATAGCCCAGTTGATGGTGCTAAGGCCTCACACGTGTGGGTTCCATGGATTGAGACCTGTACAGTCCTGGTGAATGGAATATATATATACAGTATATATATGGTAGTTCTAATTCACCTGCACTTTCTGGTGAGTTTTACTTATGAGGTTGTTGTTGTTTTAGATGAAGCTCCTCGGAACAAAAAGTTCCAAGTAGCACGGGCTATGGTGAGACGTAGTGGACTTACCTGCCACAGGAGCGGAGCTGAGGTAAATCTTAAATGCCCTTGCTCCTGTCATCTATGTGAGCACACCACAATCTGGTGGTCCATGCATTAGTCCAGATGCTTGCTGGCTTTGTGGTACCGGTGAGCGATAGCCCAGAAAAAATAGAAGTTGCCCTTAGCAAATCAAAGGAAATTAATTTCTTAATGTAGTTAATTCTATCTAGGTCACTGCACAGTCCTGTACTATACAGCAAATTATTTTTGCTTTTTCAGATATAAAACATTGACATATGATGTTTTAAGTTCAGTCCATAAGATGGAAGAAAGTCTGAAGAGACTGAAGCGAGCAAGGGACAGAGGAGCTCAGGGCGGTGCTGAAGTTATTGGTGGATTGTCCGATGATGACAAGATTCGTATTCAGATCTGCCTAGATGTTGAATACTTTGGAAGTCAGGTTTGTAATCTAGCATTAGGTTTTTGTGTTCTAACATGGGAATACCTTAGTTTTATTACTTCTATTTACACTGCAACCTCCAAAATCAGATCATGTTATTCTGGATTTCTAAATAATTGCCCTCGGCAAATAATATAATATACAATAATATACAATTTTCACCATAATGGTAACTTGATCACTTTCTTTTCTGAGCGGAGCCCCTTCGGCTCTCTGGAGCTATCGGACTGATATTAGCTATATTAGTCTGGGGCTTTAGTCAATGGAGTTCTGCCTACCAGGGACCACGAGCCAGAACCTGGCCTCCTCAGAGAGGTGCAGGGAGCAATGGCCTAAGGAAACCCCCCTATGTATTCCATGGGAGTATTCCATGTCTGCCATCGACTGGGGTTAGGCACCCAGAAAGATAGGCGTCCCAAACAAACTCCACTTTGTAGGAAATTGCAAACCCAAGACTGAACAGAGAAACAGATCTTCCCCAATAGAAAACAAGGAAACAAGCAAACATCATCAACTACTGCCCCGCCTGGGTTTTTCTACCCTCTGAGGGGGACTTACTGTTACAAGGAGTGGGCTTTTCCTTACCCCCTGTGTACGAATTGGATTTGGTGTCTGCCCCTCCTCGGGTTCAGTTCTGTGTCCCTTCGGGTGCTTCAGTCCCATCTTTCTGGAGGTTTTCGGCATCTCGCATTCAGCCTCATGTGGTGCGAGAGGCCTTTGCGGCTTGCCTCCTGCGCGACCCGGATTACCCCTCTATTATCGATCTGTCTTCGTTCAGGTTTGGGTCTTCGTTTCCCTACTGGATCCGTTATGAGATTCTGAAGTCGTCCTGACTAGCGGACTCTCCTGGTTTTGGTTTGAAGGCGTGGCATACCCTCTGTCGTTCCCACACTCTTGAGTGGTGTGCGGCGTTGACGGTGGTCCAGGTTTTCCTGGGGGGCGAGTTTGAGCACCTCAGTGATTGTTTGTTTGCCCCTGCCCCTTGGGATGTTGGCATTGTGCAGCTTCATGTGCAGGTTCCCTCCCTTTTGGCTGCACAGGTTGCTGTGGACTTGCACGCTCGTAGCCTCCTGGCTTCGCTCTTGCACTTCTTTTCCCTCCTGGAACTGTCTGGTGACTAGCTTGAGGAGGTTGTGGAGGTGCTTGGAGCCGTTCCTGGGTCTGATGCATTGGGCTCGGCAGCTCGCTCGCCATCTGCCTTGTTGAAGCTGTTTGCGCCGATCTTCCAGGATGCGGCGTCGCTGTTTTATGCCTCCTGGCTCACATGTCAGCAGGCGGTGCTGGCTTCCTCTTTGGAATCTGCCTGGGCCCCTGGCTCTTAGAATATCTTCGCCCTTCTGTCCCTTGCAGTTTGCTGATTCTGCGGTGGTGCAGTATCTGCAGGCAGCTTCGGCTAGCTGTCGTCCGATGTCCGATTTGTTGGTTCTCCGGGGGTCCCGGAGGGGGGAAGCCTTCCCGGAGGGGTCGTGCCAGGGCTCAGGATTCTGCTCGTCGGGATAGGAAACTGGTGCCAGTTTTAGAGCCGTCTTTGTCTGGTCGGCGCAGTGTTCGCTCTGTGTGAAGCACGAGTTCTCGTAAGGGACGCTGGCCTTTTTGCGGTTTGTCCCATTGACGGGAAGACAGGGTGAGAGTCTTGCTCTGTTCTTTCATGCGTGGTCTCACGATTTGTGGGCTTTTCGGGTCGTTTCCAATGCCAGCAGTTGCGTGGCGTGGCCTCACTTCCTTCGGGGGGCTCAGGGCTAACAGGGCAGGCATCTTCCCCTGCGCTCTGTCAGGTCATCTTGGAGTAGGTTCGCCTGGGCGTGGTCGAAACAATGACGTCTCTCAGATGGATTTCCCGTCTGTTCCCTGTCCCGAAATAGGACTGTGAGGACCTTCTGGACTTAGCCCTTCTGAACCCCTGGGTTCATTGCCCCTCCTTTCGGATGACTACGCTGTCCCAGGTTCGGCTTTTGTTGGAGCTGAGTGCTTGGATGGTGTCTCTGGATCTCCGGGACGCGTATTGTCATGTCCCAATTCATCCGGGGTTCAGGGACTGGCTCGATTTTGTTGTGGGGCATCAGTTACCACTTTTGTTGTCTCCCGTTCGGGTTGAACCTAGCACCTCGCATTTGCACACGCCTAACACGGGTCGTACTCACCTAGTTGTACTCACCTAGTTGTGCTTGCGGGGGTTGAGCTCTGGCTCTTTGGTCCCGCCTCTCAACCGTCAATCAACATGTGTACAGTTTCCTGAGTTTCAGTTTCAGTTTTTCCTGAGTTTGTACAGTTTCGTGGTGGCCCGTCTGCGTCTTTTAAGTGTTCGGGTGTTGGCCTACCTCGACAACTGGCTGATATGGGGTCCCAGCCAGTCCGCTTGTCTGCTCGTCAGGAATTTGGTTCTTTTCCAGCTCGCCGGATTCGGGTTCTTGGTGAACTGGAAGAAGTCCCATCTGGTCCCCTACCAAGTTTGAACTTGGCTGGGTCTTGTTTGGGATTCTGGGGACAGCTTCCTTGTCTCTCCCTTCGGAATCTCTGCTTCGTCTGCGGTCCTGCCTTTGCCGTTTTCTTTGTAATGTTGGTCTACCAACCGGGTCGGGTTTGCTTCGTCGGCTGGTTCCTATGGGGACATCCCTTCTGTCTCTCTCGCGATTGCTGGGTTCGACCCCTGGGGGCTTTGCGTCAGTTGCTTCCTCTTCGAGTTTTTCGGGGTTCAGTGCCTGAGCCCTCGTTCGATGTGTTCACGGACGTGTCATCTCTGGACTGGGGCTTTGTGACCAGTGCTCACCAGGCCGGCCAGGGGCGGTGAGGTTCGTCCATCTGTCGAGCCCACAGCACGGTGAGGGAGTTCGCGGCGGTGTGGTTTTCTCTTCGAAGGGTTCGGGTCGCCCTCGGATCGACGATCCGGCTCCATTCGGACTGCTCCCCAGAAGTTCATTGTCTGAACCGAGGAGGTTTGATGTGGTCCTTGGCTCTTTGGGGCAGGTCACTTTGGGTGTCTCGTCTGCTGAGTTCTTGGGGTTTGGCTTTCCTGGCAATTCACTTTTGGGGGTATCCAACGTCCTGGCAGACAGCCTGTCTCGGTTCATTCCTCTGTCCACTGAATGGACGGTCGACGCCGACTCGTTTAGTTGGCTCTGCCAGATGTTTGGGGGCCCAGAGGTGGACCTCTTTATGTCAGCTTGGTCGTGGCTCCTTCCTATATATGGGCGACCTTTCCCTTTTCTGCGAGGCTGTCAGGGTCGACGCCTTTTGGCAGGACTGGTCAAGGTGGGGGTTCCTGTACCTCTTTTCCATGGTTCTGCTGTTGCTCCAGGTCCTGACTTGCTTGGAGACTTACCAGGGGAGAGAATTCCTCTTGGATCCCTTGGTGGTTGACCCAGTCTTGGTTTCAGATGCAGCTTGCTCAGTATCTGAACCCGAGGCTCCGCCTCTTTCAACAGATCGGTCTGGTACGTCACGTAGCTGGTTCGATCTTCTCCTCGAGTCTTTACGTATGGTATTTTTTACTGTCACCATCTCTATGGTGATCAGGTGGTTTCATTGATGGTGTCCCACCTGCGGGCTTCGTCTCAGCAGCAGTATGAGGTCTCTTGGCGGTCCTAACGTTTCTTTCTTTTGCTTCGTAGGTGTACTTCACTGTCTGTTAAGGTTGTCTTGTCCTTTCTGTCTTGGTTGTTCCAGGACCATCGTCTTATGACGAATACTGTCGCCTCCTATCGTGCGGTGCTAGCGGAGCCGCTGCAGCTTGCTTTTGGTATTGATGTTTCTTCTGTGCCATTTCTTAAGTTGTCTTGTGCATTGTTTCACCTCCGGCCTGCTCATGCCCTGCTTGAGCCGTCCTGGTCGCTGGACAGGGTGCTCTCGTATCTCTCCTTGATTTGTAGTGGCCCCTTCAGTTCAGGACTATTTCTCTAAGGCTCTTTTTCTTGTTGGCATTAGCCTCAGGGGTTAGGTCAGGGAGCTTCATGATCTCCTCTGGCACAGGGGTTTCTGCTCCTTTGGTTCTTGTGGTAGGTTTGTTCATTTGCAGCTGTCTCCTTCTTTCTAGCGAAGAATGAGACTGCTGCTTTCCGGAGGGGTCTTTGGGTTGTTGATGCTTGGTTCGTTAGGCCGGGGATGCATCATTTGTTGTGTCCGGTTGCGGTTCTCCGCTCTTATTTACGCGCCACGAACTCTGTGGCCTGGGATGTGCTTTGGGTTGATCCGGTTTCCCTTGTTCCCTGTTCCAGGGTTCAGATCTCCCAGGTTGTCCGCAGAGTTATTCAGTCTAGCCAACTTGTTGTCTATCCTCGTGCCCATGACGTTCGTAAGTTTGCTGCACTTGTTGCTGTTTTGGTACATGTCTTGGGTTGACATTTGGGCACGGGGTTTTTGGAGGTCAAACAGGGTCCTGGCTGCACATTACTTGATGAACATTCCTAGGCCCAGTCTGGCCTGTGTCGCTTTGGGTCGGCGGTTGCAGCCATTATCTCAACTTCGCGTTGAGGAGTGAGTCATGACCACCTTCCAGGCAAGTCCCTCTGGTTTTCATCTTTTGGTAGGTAGCTCCAGGGAGCCGTAAGGGCTCCCCTCATAAACCAGCGTTGAATGTAATGAAACAGCATTTTCTGGGTGAAATCCGGAGGCTCCCTGGCAACCCCTCTCCTCCCGGTCAACGGTTTTCACATGTTTTGATATCCAGCCCCAGAACTGGGATGTGGATTGCCGGCACGGGGTCTTGGGCTCCCCTTTCCCCTCCTGGGAGAGGGGAAGCTGCGCAGACAGAAGTGCGCTACGTGTCATGTCATGCTTGTTTGCTCGTTTCTGTTTGTGGTGTTCTGTCCACTAGTTCGGCTTTCGGTAGCAATTTTCACCAGAATAGGGGTTTGTTTTGGGTGCCTACCTTTCAGGGTGCCTGACCCGGTCGATGGCAGACATAGAATACTTCCAACCACACAGGGGTTTCTATAGGCCATTGCTCCTCGCGCTCTCGGAGGGGGCCAGGTTCTGGTTCATGGTCGCCGGTAGGCCCAAAGAACTCCATTCGCATGATGAAGCCAAAGTCCGACATTAGCAATATCAGCCTGCATAGTTCCGGGGAGCCTCCGGGGTCTCACCCAGAAAATAGCGTTTCATTACATTCAACACTGGTTTTCTGTGGGGAGCCCCTATGGCTCCCGGGAGCTTATCGGGCTAATATATGTTATATTAGACTGGGACATTAGCTAAGGAGTTCAGACCTACCAGGGACCAGCGCCAGAACCTGGCCCCTTCAGAGAGGTTTCAGGGAGCAATGGCCCTGGAAAACCCCCTTGTGGTTAGGGTTTTCCTTATCTGCCATCGACCAGGGTCAGGCACCCAGAAAGGTAGGCATAACAAAACAAACCCTACATGGTAAAAACTAAAACAAAAACCGAAACAGAGGTAGAAACTCCCTACAATCCCAAGGAAAAGCAAACAGCAAACATCACACTTTACTGCCGCGCCGATCGTCCGCGCAGCCCTCCCCGCCCCGAGAGGGGGAGGGGGGAGCCCCGAACCTACCACCGCTCGGCTGCCAAGCATCAGTTCATAAGCTAATGTCAACCGGGATAGACGCTTCTCTGGCCTCGGTTTCCTAGGCGGTGTTTGCCTTGTGTGGCATTCACTGCCATGTGTTGTGTTGTGCGGTGGCCAGGAGTACCTCATCAGTGCCAGGGCTGCATGCGCTTAGGGGCTTCCTTCCCTAAGCGCCCTGTGAGTACTGCCCTTGCGTAACAGGGTTATCTTCCCTGGGGCGTTCGGGAACCATTCCCGTAGAGGTTCTTGCTGCTCAGCATTTGCCTCGCCCTTGGGCCAGCTCGGGCTTGGGGCCCTTGTTTGGCCCTGGGTAGGGACTGGTATTGTGCTGGTTAGGGCGTCAAGGTGTTCGCGACCTGCCACCTAAGCGGCGACAGGTTCCTGTTGCCTCTGGAGACGGTGTACTTTTGCAGGGGTTTTCTTTGTTTTTATTTTCATTTGCCTGGTGGGGTCTGCCTAGTGTGGCTATAGTTCCACTGGTAGTGTTTGGTGGCCCTCTGCTAGGCCCCTGTGATTGTACACGTCGCAGGGGTTTTCAGTGTTATCCTCTACCCTCTTGTTATGTTTGGTTTCTTAACCAGTTAGCAACACCTTGCCCGGGCTTCCCGTAGTTGTTACCCCTACGGGCCCTGGAAACCCTGTCGGGCTCGTGGACCATTGTATGTGTCTTCCGGGTCCCAACCCGTCTTGTACGGGATCGTTGGTTGCTGTGCCCTTGTCTCTGGGTGACAGTCGCCACTTTAACTCCGTCATGCTGCCTGTTGGGTCACTAACACCTTGACCCGGAGTCTTGCGAGAGAGATTCTCTGCTTGTTCTCCAGTACTCTCCTGATGTTATTACTGTTCAGAGTACAGGCGGCATCCGTGTTGCAAGCTAGGTTAGGTTGCTGCAACACGCTAGGTGGTTTCCCACTCGGATGCCCCAAGGTCGCCCCGTTTTGGTTAGGTGCTGTTTGCCCCTTTCCCTCCCTGTTCCCGGCTCCAGACTGTCTGCGGGTTTCGGGGTCGGGCGGGGTTTAGTTGGGCAAAGACTGGCGTTTTTTGGGGGCTGCCCCGTTCGGGTTGGGGACGGAGGTTTTCGAGCCTGTTCCTCCTGCCAAGGCTTCTGGGTCTTACCAGCTGCCCTTTCTTGCTGCCTTTCCCATGGACTCTTGCTTTTTTTTAAGGGCGGAGGGCTTGGAGAACGCTCTGCCCGGGGCCTCTGCGGGTTCCCGGGGCTGTGGGGGATGCCTGCTAGCAGTTCTGGGGCAGTTTGCCCCTGCCTGGGTTTTCTGCTTCTGGGCTGAGTTTTTCGCCCATCCAGTCTGCTTGCTTCCCACTTTTGCTGGCGTGTTTTCGTATCTTTTGCGTCAGTCACAGCTCTCTGTTCTGGTGGTCATTTTCTTCTGCCGGTTTCCCGGCGTGGCCACCAGGGCGGCGTTGCGGTTTGTTTACATGCGCCTGGGTGTGCGAGCGAGCGTCTTGGGTGAGTTTTTCACCTTTTTCAGGGGTTTTATTCTCCTGTTGTTGTTTCTTTGCTTTTCTGGTGTTTTCTGCTGTTTCCTGTTCCTCTGGGAACGTTTGAGTGTTGATTTTACACCGAGTTTTCCGTTTTGTCTGTTTTGGGTCTGGGCCCTTGGGTTGGGCTCAGTGCCCTGTCTGTCATGCTTTCTCCCACACCTTGTCCCTCGGTTTTCAGTCTGTTTTGACCGTTTTCCTGGGGGTTCTGTCTGGGGGCTGTGCTTTGCCTTTCTGTGGTGTATCTCCTCCGGCAAATGTGGTGGTTTGGGCTCCCCCTGGTTCGATTCCGGGTTCTCTTTGGTTCTTTGGTTTCATTCCGGAGGTTTCTTCCTCTTGGGCCCCTTTGTGGTTCAGGGGGCTTTGTTTCCTCATGTGTGACCCGGTTCTGCTGCCTCTGGGGTTTCGGGGTCTTCCTGGCTTGCAGACTGATCTTTTTGGGTCTTGGCACGTGTTGTGGTCGTGCTGGGACTTGGGTTTTGTTGTCGAGGTGGCCTTTTGATGCAGTTTTGTGCCTTCTTCGCCTGGCCGCGTGGTGCTCTCTGCCCACTGGTCGGTAGCTTGTAATTTTCTTTTCACGTATATGTGTGTGTGTACACATTGCATGTACATATGTACACTGTGTGTGNCTTCAGGGACATCCCTTCTGCCTCTCTCACGATCGTGGGTTCGTCCTCCAGGGGCCTTGTTAAAGCTTAGGTGTCTACTATGTGGGGTCTAGTATAAGGAATAGGGCAGCAGTAGAAAACAAGATGTATCCCTAGTAATCCAGATTGCTGGGATGGTTTCCTGGTGATCTGGAGGCCATTCATCTGTTTCCGTCCTGGGTTCGGACTGGGCCTTGTTTAGGGCTATTGGGCCACCCTGTCTTCCTCCAGAAGTGTTACTGCGGCTGTGGTCCCGCCTTCGGCTGTTCATGAGGGGGTCCTGGGTTGCTCGAGCAGTTGTGTGGGAGTCTGAACTTCGACGTGCTGGTCTGCCCGCAGGGTCGGGTTTGGCTTCGGCGTTGTTTGGTTCCTTCGGAAACTCCCCTTCCGCCTCTTGCAGTCGTTGGGTTCGTTCCTCCGGGATCTTGTGTTGGTGCTAGTCACCAGCTTCTCTTGGGATTTCGGGGTTCCGTGCCTTGGCACCTCCCGAGCCTTCGCTCGATGTGTTCACGGACGGATCATCTCTTGGCTGGGGCTTTGTGACCAGTGCTCACCAGGTCGGCCAGGGATAGTGGAGTCTGTCGTCCGTCGGGCTCACAGCACGGTTCGGGAATCGTGGCTGTCTGGTTTGCGCTTCGGAGGGTTTGGGTCACTCGGTGCTCTACCATTCAGCTCCATTCGGACTGTTCTCTGGCGGTTCTTGCCGGAACCACAGGGTTTCTCTTAGGTGTTGACCTTTAGGGTTGGTTCCTTAGAGTGGCTCGTTTGCTGGATTCTCGGGATTTGGCTAACCGTGAGTTCATGTCCGGGGTGTGTCCTGCGTCCTCGCGGGACAGCTGTTTCGGTTCATTCCTCTGTTCGCGGATTGGCCAGTCGTCACCGACTCGTTTCGTTGGCTCTGCCGGACGTATGGACTCCTGGCCATGGACGTTTCAAGTTGGCGTGGTCTAGGCGTCGCCATTTTATGTGGCACCTTACCCACCTGCGAGGCGTTCACATTGGATGCTTTTCGGCAGGACTGGTCGAGGTGGGGTACCTGTTCTCTTCTCCGGTCCAGGTTGCTTCGGGTTCTGGCTCGGTTGCAGCCCATCCCACAAGAGCAGTCCTTATGGTTCCTTGGTGGCCGGCCCAGCTTTATTTTCAGACGCTGTTTGATAGGTGTCCGAACCCGGGGCGTTTTCCCGCGGCTCCGCCTCTTTCGACAGATCGGATCGGTCCTGTACGTAACTGGTTCAGCCTTCTCCTCGGCTCTTCGTGTCTGGTATTTTGACGCGGGTATCACCATCTCTGTGGTGTTCAGGTTGCCTTGTTGACGGTGTCCCACCTGCGAGCTTCATCTTGGCGACAGTATGACGTTCCTGGTGTTTCTATGCACTTTTTCTTGCTCTTTGTACGTTGTCTTCTCTTTCGCATTGGGTTGTCTTGCCCTTTCTTGGGTTTTCAGGACTACAGTTCTTTGATATTTCTTACTGTTGCCTCGTTTTGTGCGGCGCTGATGGAGCCGCTTCGGCTTGCGTTCAGGGTGGACGTCACATCTGCCCCGTTCCGTACACGTTCTCGTGTTTAGTTTGTCCGCCGGCCTACTCATGCATCGCCTGAGCCATCCTGGTCCTTGATCAGGGTGCCTTCTTATCTTCTCCTCAGTTTGTGGTAGCCCCTTCTGTTCAGGTTTCTGCTCTTTGGTACTGGTGGTAGATTTGTACGTGTGCAGCCTTTCTCCGTCCTGGCGACGGTCGAGACGGCTGGTTTCCAGAGGGGTTCTTGGGTTATTGATGCTTGATTGGTTTGGCCGGGGGTGCGTCCTGTGTTGTCCGGTTGCACTTTTTGCCGTTACCTGCGTACCGTGTCTGGGGATGCGCTTTGGTTTGATCCGGTTCCCCTCGTTCCCTTTTTCAGGACTCAGGTCTCCCAGGTCGTCCGCAGAGTTTTTCAGTCTTCCAGCCTGCTGTCTGTCCTTGCGCCCATGCTGTTCGGACGTTTGCAGCTTTTGCTGCTGTGTTGGTGACGTCTAGGGCTCATTTCAGGCGCAGGGAATTGAGGGTCGCACAGGTTCTTTGCCGCCCATTATTTATGCGCGTCTGCTCCTGTGCGTTCTTGTTGCCTTGGGTCGCAGGTTGCATCCTGTGGTCTCGGCTTCGCGTTGCGGAGTTTGTGGCGGCCGCCTCCTGGGGTAGCCCTTTCTTTTCATTCTCTTTAGGTATAAATCTCCAGGGAGCTGTAGGGGCTCCCCACAGAAAACCAGCGATGAATGTAATGAAACGCCATTTTCTGGGTGAGCCCCGGAGGCTCCCTGGCAACCCTCCCTCCCCACCGGTCAGCGGTTTTTTCGCATTGGTTGAAGCTTAGCTTCCGAACTGAAGCTTGGCAGCCGTCGTGGTAGGTCCGAGGCTCCTCCTTCCCCCTCTCGGGGCGGGAAGGGCTGTGCGGACGATCGGCGCGGCAGTAAAGTGTGATGTTTGCTTGTTTGCTTGTTTCCTTGGGATTGTAGGGAATTTCTACCTCTCTGTTCGTTTTTTGTTTTAGTTTTTTACCATGTGGGGTTTGTTTTGTCATGCCTACCTTTCTGGGTGCCTGACCCCGGTCGATGGCAGATAAGGAAAACCCCAACCACAAGAGGGTTTTCCAGGGCTATTGCTCCCTGAAATCTCTCTGAAAGGGCCAGGTTCTGGCACTGGTCCCTGGTAGGTCTGAACTCCTTAGCTAATGTCCCAGTCTAATATAACATACATTAGCCCGATAAGCTCCAGGGAGCCTCCGGGACTCGCCCAGAAAATGGTGTTTCATTACATTCAACGCTGGTTTTTTCTATATATGTGATCAGGAAAGGGTATTTAACATTTTCAAAAACAAAAACAAAATTTGCCAAGAATTTATTTCCTGCGCACAGAGGGTTGCCATATTTGGAGCCCGAGCAGCACAGTGGTTCTGTGCTGCTCTAAGCTTAAGGGTTAAGAGATCAATTTGATAAAAATGCCTGATTTTTTTTATGTGCATCAATATGTATGTAGGGAACATGGAAATTTTTACTTACATTTGCAGAGACCTTCCCTCTTAATCGGGAAGACATAAATTTTCTTGACGTGTGCTAGTATCTTGAAGACAAGAACCAAATTTGTATGTTTTCAGCTAGCCTGAGAATCCAAAAAGTGGGAAGACCACTTTATTCTCCAATAAACATGATATTTCTCAATGCCTTCTTCATGTCATCTGAACTGAAAATGGTATTATTCATTTGCTTTTTTAGCCATACTAAGTTAACTCATGGTTATTTAATAAAGGGATCCTGCTCCTTATTGTTTGTAGTGCTACTCAGTTACACACATTGATGAAGGACCAGGTGTCCGTGATTCCTTAATTTTTGTTTTCCATTGATCCTTCTTATATCAATGTTGTTAGAAACACTCCTTAGTGAAACAGATTTATACTTAAGTAAGCTTACATGTCCTGCTCTCAAATTGGTGTCTTCAGTAATATATATTGTAAGTACTGGACCTTGTTTTAATCTCTAACTTGAATAGTTCATTATAAGCAAGGGCTGGCATAGCACTTGATTTTGATAATTTCTTTCTTCTTCTTTTAGGTATTAACACCATTAAAGCTCTCCAAGGAAAGCTCCACCCTCACGAAGACACACGAGCCACTGAATCCAAGTGGAGAAAGATTTTCAAGCAAGTCGGGAGACAAATCACAAACACAATCAAGTTATACCAGAGACACTGCAGTGGGTTTAGTTCATGATGTTAAAAAAATGGCCAAAAAACTGCCTTCTTTGTACACTCAGTCAGTTGAACCACTTGTATCTCACCTTCCACCTGATAAATTGTCTCTTATAAGAGGTAAGCCTTTCAGTATCCTTTACTTACTTATTCTTTATAAATTGTCAACAGTATTACTCTCAGCAAATGCAGCTGAGAAAGTTAAGAGGATAAAGATGAAAATCAGACACAAGTAATGTATAAAAAGAAAGACAGAATAATGGTATGACATCATTTGTGAAATGTCAATATTGAAGTGGAGAATATGCAGCAGACTGCAATGTAACACTTATGTGTGATGCTGTTTTTCCTTGCCAGTTATTTTACCTGCACTTTCCTCACAGCAACTTACCTCACACTTCTCTATTTAATCACCTCTTATTTATATACTTTACTCATATTTATTCCCTATTTTCATGTCCTTATGTGTAATACTTTGTTATTTGTTCTTGCAGCTGAACTAAATGAGCAAAGCATTAAAATATCAGATCTGATCACTGCCCTTAGTGAAGTAATAATACAGAATTTGATTGAAGTTGCAAATGGATCACTTCGTCAAGTAGCAGATACACCGCGTCTTTATCGACGTACCAACAGAGCTCCTCCCACAACACACCAGCCATATATAGCAGCTGCAACCTCAGTACTGTCAACATTTTCAAATGATAACTCTGGAAAAGTGGATTCTCAGCTGATAGTTCATTGGCTGACACGGGTGTGCACTGAAGTGTCCCAACAGTAAGTTCCATAATAATAATATTTCTAATACTGTCTCCACTCGATTATCCGACTATATGGGAAGGACCCCCAGCCGGATAATCACGTGTTTCGGATAATGGTACTTTTTCACCTCTTGAGTCCAAAACTAACCATTTCCAACTATTTTTATACTACAAACAACATAATTTTAATTGCCTTGCCACATATAATTACTAAATATTCAACTAGAAACCTCAACCTACCTTGTTGTTGTTCGTCTTCTTGATTGATGCCACACATCTTGAAGTTAAGAATTGTTAACAATTTACGTAACCTATACTAACACAACACTAAATTAATACTTGGAATTACTGTACAGTTCATTAAGTAAAGTTAGTTTTGACTGCCAGCTGCTGAAGCCTCACTGGTTGAAGGCACTTGGCTTGCCTGTGACGCCTCACTGGTTGAAGGCACTTGGCTTGCCTGTGACGCCTCACTGGTTGAAGGCACTTGGCTTGCCTGTGACGCCTCACTGATTGAAGGAGCTCGGCTTGCCTGTGATGCCTCACTGGTTGAAGGCACTTGGGTTGCCTGTGATGCCTCACTGGTTGAAGGCACTTGGCTTGCCTGTGACGCCTCACTGATTGAAGGAGCTCGGCTTGCCTGTGATGCCTCACTGGTTGAAGGCACTTGGGTTGCCTGTGACGCCTCACTGGTTGAAGGAGCTCGGCTTGCCTGTGATGCCTCACTGGTTGAAGGCACTTGGGTTGCCTGTGACGCCTCACTGGTTGAAGGTACTTGGCTTGCCTATGATGCCTCACTGGTTGAAGGCACTTGGCTTGCCTGTGACGCCTCACTGGTTGAAGGCGCTTGGCTTGCCTATGACGCCTCACTGGTTGAAGGCGCTTGGCTTGCCTGTGACGCCTCACTGGTTGAAGGCGCTTGACTTGCCTATAACGCCTCACTGGTTGAAGGTGCTTGGCTTGCCTATGACGCCTCACTGGTTGAAGGCACTTGGCTTGCCTGTGATGCCTCACTGATTGAAGGCGCTTGGCTTGATTTTCGTACCATATAAGAATCAAGTGTAGCTTGCCTTCTGTGTTCACTGGCCAGTTGTATGATCAGCTCTTTAGTTCGCCTCAGGTACTGATACATGTTTCCAACTTCTGGATGAGCAGAACTGGATGAAAAATTTATTAATCCGTCAACATAGGTCATGAGTACAGTACACTGTAATTTGTGGTCATTGGTGTTAGTTCTTCACTGTCTTCTTCATCCTCCATCTCTACGTTGACCTCACCAGTAATAGACTGGAGAATCTCGTCTTCACTCATCACACCATATCCTGGGTCATTGGCATCTCTTTCAAGCCAATCAACCACATCCTGTCTTTCTAAGTTTTTGCCGGCATTTCTAAACATTCGATGGATTTCATCTGTAAATCCTTCAAAATCCATTTCTTCATCCTCCTCATTCTGACCGTAGACGTAAGGAGTTTTTTCCAGGAATTTTTCAAAGTCGATTCCTTTACTTTACTCCACACCTTAGCCCAGTTACAGATGGCTTCCTTGATTGTATAGTTCTTCAAATTCTCAAGGTTTTTCTGGGGGGAGCCCCTACAGCTCCCCGAAGCTTACTAGGATGATATGCTGATGTCAGACTTTGGCATCAGTCATGTGTATGGAGTTCTTATGGGCCTACCGGGGACCACGAGCCAGAACCTGGCCCCCTCTAGAGAGTCAAGGGGAGCAATGGCCTATAGAAACCCCCGTGTAATTGGAAGCATTCTATGTCTGCCATCGACCTGGTTAGGCACCCAGAAAGGTAGGCGTCCCAAAACAAACCCCTGTTCTGGTGAAAATTGCAACCAAAAGCCGAATGAGTGGATAGAACTCTCCAAACAAAAAACGAGCAAACTAGTATGATGTCATTCGTCGTCGTGCCGCTGTTTGCACAGCCACCCCCTCCACGGGAGGGGGAATGGGCAGCCCCAGATCTACCGTGCCTTCGATCCACACCCCAGTTCTTGAGGCTGATGCTATCGGCTCGGTTGTGTGCTCTGGCTCCAGTCTTTTTGCGGCGCTGTGCCTTGTGTGTCACTGCTGTTCTCCAGGGGTGTGAGAGCCAGGAGTTATTCCTCAGTACTCAGGCTGCATGCGCCTAGGGTTCCCTTCCCTAGGTGCCTTGTAAGTACTGCCCTTGGAGCTTGGGGTTACCTTCCACAAGTTCCTCGGGGTCTGCCTCTGTGTGTCCGTTTTACTGCCCAGTTTTTCGGCCGCTCTTTGGGTACTTAGGGGTTTTGTCTCCCCTAGTTCACCTTAAAGTAAGAGGCAGTTTTCGCACTGGTGGGGCACAGGGTGCTGCGCAGTTAGTTGTCACCTATCACGGCGACTGGCTCTGTTCCTTGGGGTACGTTGTCCTCTTGAGGGGTTTTGTTTTTCTTTTTGTTTTTACCTTGGTGGGGGGTTCTGCCCTATTTGCCACTGGTGTTTGGCCTCACCCTGATACTTGGTGGTGCCCCCTGCTTGGTCCCCGTGAGTGTACACGTCCCTGGGGTTCAGCTTTAGACAGTTTATTTGGTAGTTTTGGGTGCCGGTTAGCAGTACCCTGCCTGGGTTTACCTGAGCACGAGTCCTCTTCAAGTAAATGCTAAAGACCCTGGCAATCCCCTAGGGGACGTGTGGGTCCGATGGATGTGACCCCGGGGTCCCCCCTTGCTTCGTCCGACTTTGAGGGTTGTTCGGTCCGCTTGTCTCAGGGTGACCCTCACTGTTTTTGCCTCCGTCGTGCAGCCTGTTGGGTCGGTGACACTTTCGACCCTGAGTCCTGTGAGTATTGTTGCTTGCTGGTGACTCAATTTACCCAGTCTATGGATGATGATCTTCGGGTACAGGCTGCACAGGCGTTGCATTCTAGGTTTCGGTTGTTGCAACGCACTAGGTTGGTTGTTCACCCAGATGCCCCATGGCTGCCCCGTTTTGCTTATAGGGACCCGGACATGGGGGTGGGGGTCGCTTCGACCCTGGTTCAGTCCGCACCTCCTGGTCCTTCCCCTCCTGTTGTTCGTTCTGGTCCCCCTTCCGTGCTTCCGGCCCCGAAACGTCTGAGGGTTCGGAGTCGGGGCAGGGATTAGTAGGTCTTGAGACTCGGACAGCCTCAGGGGATGCCCCTTCCGTGTGGCGACAGAGGCATTCGAGTCTCCTCCCCCGCCGAAGCCTCTGGGTCTGACCAGTGGGCCTCATTCTATCCTGCTTCTATGGCTGAGCCGGCCTTGTCTAGTGGGTCGGTGCTTGGGGGGGGAGAGGACTCGGCCCCGGGTCCTGCAAAGGAGGACCCTGGGTCTGGGGAAGGGCTGACTCGGGGGCCTTGGGCCCCGCTGGACCCCGCTGGGGTTTTTCTACCCTCTGAGCGGGGCTTACAGTTGCAAGGAGTGGGGTTTTCTTTTCCCCCCTCTGTGTATGAGTTGGATTTGGTGCTGACCCTCCTCTGGTTCGGTTCCGTGTTCCCCCGGGTGCTTCGGTTCTGTCTCTCCGGAGGTTTTCGGCTTATCGCATCCAACCTGCTGCGGTGCGGGCAGCCCTTGCGGCAAACCTCCTGCGTGACCCGGATTATGCCTCAGCAATGGATCCCTCGGCTTTCAGGTTTGGAACTTCGTTCCATTTCTGGCTCCCTACGAGGTTCCGGAGTCGTCCTGGCTGGCAGACTGTCCTCTCTTTGCCTTCTGCCATTCCTGCACGCTTGAGTGGCGGGAGGCTTCGACGGTCCTTCAGGTTTACCTGGGGGCGACCTTGAGCAACTCGATGAGTGCTTGTTTGCTCCTGCCCTTTCCCGGGATGTTGGTGTTGTTCCACTCCATGTGCAGGTTCCCCTCCTTTCGGCAGCGCAGGTGGAGGACTTGCGCGTTTGGGTCCTTTTGGTTGCGGCCTTGCGCTTCATTTCCCTCCTGGAGCTGTCTTCTGACTGGCTCATGGAGGGTGTGAGGGCACTTGGGGCTGTTCCGAGGTCTGGCGCCTTGGCCTTGGCGGCTCGCTCGTCGGCTGGCATGCTGAAGCTTTTCGCGCCGATCTTGCGCGATGCGGTGGCACTGTTTTATGCTTCTTGGCTCGTGTGTCGGCAGGCGGTGCTTGCCTCCTCTGTGGAATCCGCTTGGGCCTTGGCTCTTAGGCTTTCGTCCCCTTTTCTGGGGGGAGCTAATCGAGTGGAGACAATATATGGTAGAATATATTGCCATCCACACTATTGTGGAAATAATAATTCCATTCACCTGGGCTGTATGGGTCTTTGAACCTTGGACCTCACGCATGTGGGGTCCACAAAATGCAGAATAGAACCAGTGAAGAGCAGAGGTGCCATAGGCACAATCAGAGAACACTGTATAAACATCAGAGGTCCGCGGTTGTTCACCATCCTCCCAGAGAGCATAAGAAATATTGCCGGAACAACCGTGGACATCTTCAAGAGGAAACTAGATTGTTTCCTCCAAGAAGTGCCAAACCAACCGGGCTGTGGTGGATGTGTGGGACTGCGGGCCGCTCCAAGCAACAGCCTGGTGGACCAAACTCTCACAAGTGAAGCCTGGCCTCAACCTGAGAGAGGTTGAGGAGGGTTGAGGGAGGGAAGTCGTACCGCTCGCGCTCCGTTAAAATCGTGACATTAACCGGGATTTCTTAGGACCACAGCCTTGGATTACCGATTACAGGCATAACAAGTGCATAGTGACCCGCTGGAAAATTTGAAAACAGTCATTATCAACGGAACTTTGTGTTAAATAGATAATAAACGGGAGACCACGTGTGGGCCAGTGCATGAGGCTTTGTGTACGTGCGTGTATGAGAAAAAAATAGTGAACGGTGATTCGTGGAACAGTGAAGTGGAACGGGTACCACAACAACATATAAGTTGGAAGTGAAGGAAAATCGTGCATAGAATATTATAAATATAGAATGCTAGAAATATAGAATAGTGGCAAGAAGCGGCATCAGTAGGCTGTTTCCACAAGCCACGCGAGGCCTACCCCAGGGCACGTCCCACAGGGATAAAATACGGAAATCATATAGTGTACTATGGAAATGTGAATCTAATAATTAGCAATAAAGTGAGTGAATACCATTGCAAGCCGGAAATTAGGCGGAAAATCCCTTGTAAGAATACAAGCAAAGAAAAATCAGTGTTATAAATCGAGTAGCTGGAAACTCGTGACATCAACCTGGGACGACAAGAGGTCACCTGTACCGCACCGGGGACCAGCTTCGCTACCCTACGCTAAGTACCTGCCATAAAGTTTGAACAAAATAACATACATAATATTACAAATCTACGGTATACATATAGTATTATAAATATTAAATATATAAAAATATACATATAACTTTATAAAGAGTTAAAAGGACTGACATCAACAAGTGATCCACACAGTAAACCACAAATACAACAATACATCAGAAAATGGAGAGGTGTGGCGAGTGCTCGGGAGTACTGGGAAAACGTAATGTAGGCGTAACGTGTTGCATCTGTAACATGAGATTTCACCTGGGCTGTACAGAAGTATCTCCAGGATGCACAAAAAGGCAAGGAATTTACTGGGTCTGCAAAGATGACAGATTAATGTTAGAGAACATAACTAAACTGATGAAAAACATTCCCGAGTCACAGAGATTACCATTCACAGACAAGCTACCAGTGATATATGCAGACTGGGATAAGACAACATTGGTTAACGACCAAAACCCAGGAACAGATAGTTTAGAGAACCGCAGCAGTAATGTGGAGGAAGAGGGTATTGTAGTACATAATAGCAGCAATATTGCAGAGTCAGGTAATATAAACGATGTGAGCAACAGTGAGACAGAGTGCATAAATGAAGGAATTGGGACGAAAAGCGGAGATGGCTCCAATAAAGAGGTAGACAAGACAGACACAGATATAAATACCTTGAAAAACGCAAAACCGGAACACATTTGCAAATTCTACGCTAAAGGAATATGCAAATATGGAAAATTAGGAACAAAATGCCATTTTCTGCATCCTCGAAAATGCAGGAACATGTTGGCGAGGGGTACATGCCGTTTTGGAACAGGGTGTAGATACTTCCACCCCAAATTATGTCAATTTTCAATTAGGGACAAAAAATGCTACAATCTTCAGTGTCCGGAATTCCACGTGAGAGGTACACAACGTTATAGACGGGAAAATCAGTATGACACTACTGGCAATTTTTTAGAGGAAGGCAGAAACAGAGCAGAAAATATAAGAGAGAGGAACAGTCAGATGGAACCACCACAGGATTACAGAGGGGAAGGGAGATACCCACAAGTCTGGAATACACATTACCAACAAACACACAGGTACTACACCACACAACACTCGCCCCACTACCGAAACTGGACGAATCACTTCGAAAACAACACACCCTGGACGCAAACACAGTGGCCCCTTACCAGAGCCTCAGATATTAACACCAAGTAAGGCATCCAGCACTTCCACTACCACGATAACATCATTTATATTTGCCAACATTCAAGGTATAAAAACACGCAAATCCAACAAAGTTCACTTTATAGATGGTCTCCTTCATGAGGCAAATGCAGTGTTTGCAGCCCTAACAGAAACCCACACAAAGGACTACCATGATGGTGAAATATGGATCTCAGAGTACAATCTTTTCAGATGTGATAGGAAACACCGGCTTCAGGGTGGGGTCAGCCTATACATCAAAGACACACTCATCTGTACTGAGCTGCTAAACACCTCAAATGATATGGTGGAAGTGCTGATAATCAAAATAGAGATTATAAATGTAGTTATTGTCCTTGTATATAAGTCACCGGAGGCAAACCCTCAGCAGTTTAAAGACCAACTAATGAAAGTAGAACACTGCTTGGAAAACCTCACAAATCCAGCTCCGAACATCATTCTGCTTGGGGACTTCAACCTACGGCACCTGAAATGGAAGCACCTGGCTAATACAGTAATATCAGAAAGAATACCAGGAAGTAGCCTTAATGAACAGGCACATGCAAATGACCTGCTACGGATGTGCGACAGGTTTGCCTTAAACCAGCAAATAGTAGAACCAACCAGGAAGGAGAACACGCTGGACCTCATTTTCACTAATAATGATGAATTGATCAGGAACATAATGATTACAAATACCTGTTACTCAGATCACAACTTAATTGAAGTTATGACAACCATGGGGAATAGACCTTCAAAACCAGTCCAGATTCCCGGTGGAGGAGATTTCAGCAAATTCAACTTCAATAATAAACAGATAAACTGGGAGCAAATAAACCAGGACTTCACAGAAATAAACTGGGAAGAACAGCTAGGAAATGCGAACCTGAACCAGTGCCTGGAAAAAATAAGCTCAGTAGCACTAGAAATATGTACAAACCGCATCCCCCTAAGAAAAAAGAGGAAGAGATGCAGATTGGAACGAGAACGTCGTTCCCTATATAGGCGAAGAAAACGAATCGCGGTACAACTTGAGAGTCGCACCCTATCTCAGGAACGGCGAAGAAGGTTAGGTAGCGAAATAGGAAAAATTGAACTCAAGCTACAAGAATCATACAAAACGCAGGAGAGGGAAAGAGAGCAAAAGGCCATCAGTGAAATAGAGAGAAACCCGAAATATTTTTCTCCTATGCAAAATCAAGATCAAAAACCACATCTAGTATCGGGCCCCTGCGAAAGGAAGATGGAACTTTCACCGATGACAACAAAGAAATGAGCGAGCTACTGAGGAAGCAATACGACTCTGTCTTCAGCGAGCCATTAAACGCACTAAAGATCGATAACCCAAATGAATTTTTCATGGATATGA
>WNGS01001312.1:20758870-20778727 GCA_020271785.1 Procambarus virginalis | reverse complement strand
AGGGACTAATGACACCAAACTAATATGGCATATGTCAGTTTGGATAGCTTTAGGGAGCTAATGGGGCTGAAGTTCTGTGCCTACCAGAGACCACAAGCCAGAACTGGTCCCCCCTCAGAGGCACAGGGAGCAATGGCTATATGAGCACTATACATTTAGAGTATGTCATGTCTACCATGAACTGGGGAATACCCCCAGAAAGGTAGGTGAAACAACATATCATCACCAACTGGTGAAATTGCACCTTACGTCTGAACAGAGCCAAAGAACTACTCCCTCAATAGTAAAGAAACAAATAAGCAAATCGTCATCCAACTAGAGCGCACCCTCTTTAGCATGCCTCTCCCCCCCCCTCCCCTGAAAGAGGCAAGGGGATGCCTGCTCAGGCGAGCCTGCAGCCCACCACCTCTGCTCTTGACTGATGTGTCTGGTGTCAACACGTCTCCTCTGGCCTCTCTTTCTCGACTAGTTTTTGTGTTTGTGGCTTTGCCAGCTTTGTGTGGTGTGGTGGCGTACCAGGAGTTCTCTTGTACGCTGGGCTGCATGCGCCTAGGGCTATCTGCCCAAGTTGCCTGGTAAGTACTTCCCTTGTGTTTCAGGGTTTTCTTCTCTGGGACGTTCGGGTCTCACTCCCGTTTGAGGGCTTCCTTGCTTGGCGTTGTTCTCACGCTTGGGGTCCGTCGAGTGTCTTGGGCTTCCAGTCTTGCCCTGGGTAGGTTTGGGCTTTTACTGGGTAGGGCACACTGCGGCCAGCGCAGCCTGCATTCAGCGACATCCAACGATTCTCTCTGGGGGACCAGTTTGTTTGTGTGTTGCTTCAGGGGCTTTTGTTTTCATTTGTTTTGCCGTATTCACTTACTTCTGGCAAAGGTCTGCCTAGCTTCCCATTAGACCTGCATAGTTTGTGTTGGTGGCCCTCCTCTGTTGCCCCGAGGTTTCAAGACAACTTCCAGTTTCTCAGTTTGCCTGCAGTAAACAGAGTTTACCGGCTTAGCTAGCCTCAGTGCCTGGGCTTCCTGTACGGTTAATGTATCCTACAGGCCCTGCAAAACCCGTTGGTTTTGGGGGTACCATGGATGCGTCTTCTAAGCCCCGTTTCGCTTTAAGCGATGCTGAAGGTTGTTCGTTCCCTGTGCCTTGCGGTGACGATCACCTGTTCTGCCTGTCATGCTGCCTGTTGAGTCAGTGACACCTACAACCCTGAGTCTTGCGGGATTTGCTCTCCATTTGTCATTCAGTTTACCCATTTCTTGTCTAAAGATGTTAGGGGTCAGGCAGCAGCTTCGTTTCGTGCTAGGTATTCTTTGTTGCAACAAGTCAGGTTGGTTAAGTGGTTGGAAGCCCCATTAGCTGCCCCGCTCTGGTTTTAGGGACCAAGATTTAGGGGTGTTGGTTAGTTTAACCATGATTCAGTCCGTGCCCTTGCTTCCTTTTCAGGTGAGTGTGGTTCACCCTGTTCCTCCCCCCTTCCCCGCCTCCAGTTCCCTAACGTTTGTTTGGGATGAGGTTCGGGTAGCTTCGGGGATTGCCCATTCTGATTTGCGGACAGAGGTTGAACCCGCTTTCCCCGCTGAGGCTTCAGAGTCGGCCCAGCAGGCTCCTTTCCTAAAGCTTTTCCCTGGGACTTTGCCATTTCTTCAAGGGGTGGTGGGCAGGGATGAGGGTTCTGCCCCGGGGCTCGGGGGGAGTTCCCTTGTTGCCCCAGCTTGAGCCTTTGTGCCTTCTAAGTTGGGGTTGTTGCTGTGGGAGGTGGGGTTTTCGACTTCTCCTTTCCTTCAGCTTTTTCTTACCATATTTGCCGGCGTGAATTACACACCCTCGCGTACGTCGCATCTATATTTGGTTGGGATGATTTTGCAACGGTTTTGTTGTTTTTTCTACGGGAAGCCCCTATGGCCCCCTAGAGCTATCGGTCTAATGTGTGATATATTAGATCAGGGCATTAGCTATGAAGTTCGACCTACCAGAGACCATGAGCCAGAACCTGGCCCCTTCAGAGAGGTTGCAGGGAACAATGGCCCTGGAAAACTCCCCTGTGGTCAAGGGTTTTCCTTATCTGCCATTGACCGGGGTTAGGCACCCAGAAAGGTAGGCATAATAAAACAAACCCCACACGGTAAGAAACTAACAACTAAAAACCAATCAGAGAGGTAGAACTCCCTCTAATCCCAAGGAAACAAGCAAACGTCACACTCCACTGCCGCGCCGCTCATGCACACAGCCCTCCCTCCCCGTGGCAGCCACTCAGCCCTCCAGTTCATTAGATAATGTGGTCTGGGGTGGATGCTTCTGTGGCCTCGGTTTCCATAGCAGTGTTTGCCATCGTGACGACCTCTGCAGTATTGTTGTATGTGGTGGCCAGGTGTTCCTCATCAGCGCCAGGGCTGCATGCACTTAGGGGCTTCCTTCCCTAGGTGCCCTGTGAGTATTGCCCTTGCATGTTAGGGTTATCTTCCCTGGTGCATTTGGGAAACCATTTCCAATTGGGGTTCTTGCTGCTTGGCATTTACCCCGTCCTTGGGGCCAGCTGGAGTTTCACGGCCCTTGTTTGACTTTGGATAGGGAATGGTCTCGTGCTGGTTAAGGTGTCAAGGTGTTGTGCAGCCTGCCTACCTATGCGGCAGCCGGTTCCTGTTTCATCTGTGGATGTTGTACTTTTGCATTTTTTTTCTTGCCTGGTGGGGGTCTGCCAGGTGTGGCTTTCATTCCACTTATAATAATTTGGTGGTCCTCTGCTAGGCCCCCATGATTGTACATGTTGCAGGGGTTTCAGTATTTGCTCTCCCCCCTTGTTAGCTATGGGTCTTAACCGGTTAGCAACACCTGGGCTTTCCGTAGCAGTCAGCCTACGGGTCCTGGAAAACCCTGTCGGTGCTCAGTGGACCAATAGATGCATCTTCCGGGTTCCAGCCCGCCTTGTGCGGGTTTGTTGGTTGCTTTACCCTTGACAGTCATCTCTTTTGCCTCCGTTGTGCTGCCTGTTGGGTCAACGACACCTTGACCCTGAGTCTTGCAAGTCGTGTTCTTTGTTCTCCAGTACTATTCTGATTTCTTTACTGGTAGAGTACAGGCCGCATCCGCATTGCATGTTAGGTTTAGGTTGCAGCAACGCGCTAGGTTGGTTTCCCACCCGGATGCCCCAGGGCCGTCCTGTTTTGATTAAGCATTGTTCACTCTTCTTTACCCCCCTCCCTGTTCCCAGCTCCAGACCATCTGCGAGTTTCGAGGTCAGGTCTGGGCGGGGTTTAGTTGGTGCTGAGACTTGAGTGGCTTCTGTGGCTGCCCCGTTCGGGTTGATGAGGGAAGCATTCGAGCCTGCTCCTCCTGCCGAGGCTTCTGGGTCTTACCAGTGGCCCTTTCTTTGCCTCCTTTCCTCTGGACTCTTCCATTTCTTCGTGGGTGGAGAGCGTGGAGGACGACTCTGCCCCAGGGCCTCTGTTGTGGATTCCCAGGACTGTGGAGGGGGAGGGGGAGGTGTGTGCTTGCTAGCAGTTCTGGGGTTGTTTGCACCTGCCTGGGTTTTCTGCCTTCTTCTTCTTGAGGTAATCTTGAGGTTATCTTGAGATGATTTCAGGGCTTTAGTGTCCCCGCAGCCCGGTCCTCGACCAGGCCTCCACCCCCAGGAAGCAGCCCGTGACAGCTGACTAACACCTAGGTACCTATTTTACTGCTAGGTGATAGGGGCATAGGGTGAAAGAAACTCTGCCCATTGTTTCTCGCCGGCGCCCGGGATCGAACCCGGGACCACAGGATCACAAGTCCAGTGTGCTGTCCGCTCGGCCGACCGGCTCCCGGGCAGGGTTTTTTCTTCCCTCTTGTCTGCTTCTTATCTCACATTTGCTGGCATGTTTTTCGGATCTCTTGCGTTCTTTTCTGCAGGTCGCTTCCCTGCGGGTCGCTTCCCTGCCTGGCCACCAGGGCGGCACTGTGATTTGTTTGTTTACATGTAATTACCTAAGTGTAGTTACAGGATGAGAGCTATGATCGTGGTGTCCCATCTCCCCAGCACTCTTTATCATATAACGCTTTGAAATTACTGATGGTTTTGGCCTCTACCACCTTCTCACCTAACTTGTTCCAACCGGCTACCACTCTGTTTACAAAAGTGAATTTTCTTATATTTCTGTGGCAGATTTGTTTCATTAGTTTAAATCTATGACCTCTTGTTCTTGAACTTCCAGGCCTCAGGAATTCTTCCCTATCAATTTTATCGATTCCTGTTACTATTTTGTACATAGTGATCATATCGCCTCTTTTTCTTCTATCTTCTAGTTTTTGCATATATAACCACTGAACTGCACAACGCTCCTATAGGCACTCGATGGGGGGTGCGCAACACGCCTCCGGGTATTTTTATTTTCACATTCCATTCAAAACTGGCACACTGTGACGTGAGTATGAAAGAGATGCCTGGAGCCCTCAGTGACCGTTCGCCATCTTGAAAAAAAATCCCGAAATGCCCGGCGGCCATGGGGAGCCTCAGTTTCAAAGCAGCAACCTTGTCTGATGCATCGTCTATGAGCTCCCACTCCACGATCACCCGTGGTTATGGAAAACGACTCTCTGAGGAGGAGATACACGACACTTTGTATGATGACGGTTCTATGGATGACGAGTTAGACTATGATATCTTGAGATTGAGGTTATCTTGAGATAATTTCAGGGTTTTTTAGTGTCCCCATAGCCCGGTCCTTGACCAGGCCTCCACCCCCAGGAAGCAGTCCGTGACAGCTGACTAACACCCAGGTACCCATTTACTGCTAGGTAACAGGGGCATAGGGTGAAAGAAACTCTGCCTATTGTTTCTCGCCGGCGCCCGGGATCAAACCCGGGACCACAGGATCACAAGTCTAGCGTGCTCCCTTCTTGGCCGACCGGCTCCCTTCTTGGCCGACCGGCTCCCATCTCGGCCGACCGGCTCCCTTCTCGGCCGAGCGGCTCCCTTCTCTGATCCAGAGAAAGACCTTATATAGAGGTCTGATACGAGTGAGGGAGAGACTGAGGTAGATGATGTCACGAGCATGTACGGTACACGCACCTCGCCACCTTGGGTCAACACCGTTATCATCACCACCACTATGTATGTCCCCTGACGTAAGTTTATTCAGTGATAGTACTTGCGATGAATCTTTCTCAGGCTTCAGTGACATAGGCTCCGATACCAGTAGTGTGGATGA
Organism: Procambarus virginalis; assembly: GCA_020271785.1. Classification (NCBI taxonomy): domain Eukaryota; kingdom Metazoa; phylum Arthropoda; class Malacostraca; order Decapoda; family Cambaridae; genus Procambarus; species Procambarus virginalis. The sequence goes on along the minus strand of WNGS01001312.1, from coordinate 20,773,550 downwards.
CCCGAGTACGAGCAGCGAGGGTGTTACCAAGTGGGGTTTTGCTGCCTCAACAACACGTCGCGGCAGACGGCAGCGTGTCTCGCAGCAATAGGACAATGACGACAGTGTCCCCTCTACATCAAGCATTCGTGGTTGGCCTACGATATGTAGATCAGCCTCATCTCCTTCCATACCTTCATGCAGGTCCAGCACCAGACAACGTAGCCGTGTTTTTGGTGCTCATGGTGGTGTTGGCCGTGGTATTGGCACCAAAACCAAACCCCCGGGTGTACTTGTGTGGGAGGATTGTGCCACATTTGTTCCACAAATACCAACGTTTGATGCTACCAATGTTGGTGTTACACCATTATTCCCTTATACAAGTGAGGATATGGCAGATATAGACTATTTCCTGGCATAATTCGACAATGAATTCATGATCCATCTTGTGACTTGAGACAAACCGATACGCTCACAGCCTCATAGAGGCTGGCATTTTACCTGCCTCACGCCTCGCGCAATGAAAAGACACCACAATTGACGAAATGTACGTGTTTCTCGCCCCTGAGTATGATGATGAAGCACTTCGAGAAACACATCCACAATTATTGGAGCAAAGACAGCCTTGTTCCATCGCCCGTGTTCAACCAGTATATGTTACGTGATAGGTTCCTCTTGATTCTCAGGTGCCTGCATTTTGAGAATAATACAAATGAGGACAGACATGACAGACTGTGGAAGGTACGGAAGGTGTTCAGTGACATGAGAGGCAAGTTCCATGATTATTTTGTACCTGCACAGAATGTGGTAATCAATGAATCTCTGTACTGTTTAAGGGGCGCCTGTCATTCAAGCAGTACATCCCCATCCCATCAAAGTGCCACCGATTTGAACTCAAGTTTTTCGTGCTGTGCGATTGTGAGACTAGTATCGTCATGGACATGATTCTGTGTTCTGGTACAAACGTCGACATACCAGATGAAGACATACCAGCTCAAGATGAACACGGGTTCTCCAGCAGTGTCGTAAAAACCCTGATGGAACCGTTGCTGAACAAGGGACATATACTGTTCACTGACAACTATTACACAAGCCCCTTATTGACCAGATACCTCCTTGCCCACAACACCGGCGTATGTGGCACTGTGAACGAACACAGGAAGGAAATGCCAGTGTTTGGCATAGGTATAGCAGTATGTGATTGCCAGCTGTGCAAGTGTAACAATATGCTCTCAGTGCGGTGGAAGGACAGACGCGAGGTGAATACGCTGACTACGATTCACACCGGTGCCATGTTGGACAGTGGCAAAGGCCACTTTCAAACACGCTACCCCATTTATAGACCAGACTGTGTCATAGACTACAACGTGAACATGCGCCTTGTAGATAAATGTGGCATGATGCTTGGAGTGGAGTGCGTGCACAAGTCTGTGAAGTGGACGAAAAAGTTCTTTTTCCACCTAATAGATGTTGCAGTGCCCAACTGCTTCAATATGTACCTGGTAAAATCTGGCAGGAGACCGCCAATACAGACATTCAGTGTTGCTGTTGTGTCACAACTGCTAGTAAAGTATGGCAAGGAGGGCTCTGTTGTACTACACGGGGTGCAAGCAACAATGCTACACACAGCTCCAGACAGACTGAGGGGTACTGAGAACTTCGGAGCACCATCCCCCACACCACTCGCACCATCCCCAACACCACTCACACCATCCCCCACACCACTCACACCATCCCCCATCACTGAAACCATCCCCCACACCACTCATACCATCCCCAACACCACTCACACCATCCCCCCCACACACCCCACACCACTGACACCATCCCCCACATCACTCACACCATCCCCCACACCACTCACACCATCCTCCATCAAAATATTAAATATGTACCCAACTCAATTAATGATTAATCAACCAATTACTCCATGGGATAACTGGGATCTATCAGTTGATTTTGTAAATGCGCCTAAGAAAGATAGTGTGCACTCTACATTATTAAAACAGTTAACACTGAAAAGCATCACTGAAAGTACTCAGAGTATGGGTAATGATGTGTATCAGTGCTATACCGACGGCTCTGTAGAAGAAGGTGGACGATGTACCGGATGTGCATGTAATATATTTGAACAATCTTCTCTTGTACATACAGCAATGAAGCGCGTCAATGACTGGGCAAGTACAACTCAAACAGAACTTGCAGGCATGTACCTTGCCACTGAATTTTTAAAAGACAAAGGCAGTGGACTTATATACTGTGACTCGCAGAGTGCACTCCTGGCATTAAACGCACATAGTAGTGACACCCAGAAAACAGTCAGTGATATTCGAATGAATGTTTTAGCTGCTAAAGAAAACAGGTTTGAAATTAAATTCCTATGGATACCATCACATGTTGGCATCTCAAGGCATGACACTGTTGATATGCTTGCAAAGACAGCCTGTAGAAAACCAGTGGTAGAAATTGATATGGGTGTTTCATTAGCAGTGACAAAGAGAATACTTAAACAAATATCTAATGAAGATCTCACTGACCTAACAAATTCACAAAGACCTGAAAGTTGTAGCATTAAATATTATGATAGATATCATGAGGAGATATTCACATACAGTATCCACTCAATTTAACGGCCTCTTTTATACCAATCTGCCGGTATTAACGACCGGTTTGGGAGCCTGGTATCTGAAGCCTCCTATACCGGTCTGGCGGTCGATATTACCGACGGTCTTTATTGGGTTTGTATTGGCATCGGCAGCCCCCTCACATGGCGACCAGGCGATCATCCAGAGTGGTATATTAAATCTTAACTTTCTTTCAAAATGATTCAGTTTTATGAAGAAAATTCTAAATTATTATTAATAAAATATTTTAAAACAATTGTTATTAAACAAAATTCTTTGTTTTCTTATTAAATACCTTTTATAGTATACGCAATAGGTATTTTTTTTCCCACGGACCTAGAACGTACTGCGCCTGGCCATGTGACCGCTTTGTTTACTGTTAACTCGCGCGGCTGAGAGCAATGTCTCAGAATATTAGCCAGAGAAAATCAGATTCAGACAAAAATAGATAAATTCATGATTTCTACGGTTTGTGAAAGCACCCACTGGGAATTCAACAAGTCATGCAGCATCCGCTGGCAACGTGTGCCCTACAAGCCATGCTGCACCCGCCGATGCTGAATTCCCATCAGCATGTCGTGCAGCCTCCGCTGGCAACGAATGCCCTGCAAGCTATGCTGCACCCGCCAATGCTGAATTCCCATCGACAAGTTGTGCAGCCTCCGCCGGCAACGAATGCTCTGCAAGCTATGCTTCACCCGCCGATACTGAATTCCCATCAACATGTCGTGTAGCCTCCGCTGGCAACGAATGCTCTGCAAGCTATGCTGCACCCGCCAATGCTGAATTCCCATCAGCATGTCGTGCAGCCTCCGCTGGCAACGAATGCTCTGCAAGCTATGCTGCACCCGCCAATACTGAATTCCCATCAGCATGTCGTGCAGCCTCCACCGGCAACGAATGCTCTGCAAGCTATGCTGCACCCGCTGATGCTGAATTCCCATCAAAAGTCATGTAGCCTCCACTAACGATATAAAATATGATTGAAAGGCATATAAATTAGTGTAAAAAGTGTTGATAGAGTACAGTATTGTAAGTGTTAATGATTATTTAAGCCTTGACAAAACGATACTGTACAATGTAAATATACAGTAGAAACAATTTTCAACTGTGAATTAGAATTAGAACTCATTTGAATTAGTAGTAAGACTAGCTGTTGTGTGAAGTGAATGCCTGAAAATAAGTGTTCATACTGTATGTACCCTGTATATAGTACTGAACAATATAAAACAAGCGCTGCAGAGGATGACGTAATCTTTAGCTTCATTAAAAGTAAGTCAATTTACCAATTTGATTATAGTATTTCAACATAGTTTTTTTTCAACAAAAGCTACATATTAATCTCTGCAAATGTATATTCTATCATTAGCAGAGAAAAGGTGAGCTCAAAATATTTCGTCTTGGCTAGCTCTCAGTGACAAGTCTCGATCGCCATTGTTATGGCCTGGCCGCCACAGTCTGTGTCATAACATTAAAAATACATTACCTGCACTGTTCAGGGTAAAACAAAACACATCCCTAAAGTTTTATGAGAAAATATTAACAATCACTGATGATACCTGAAATATTTTGCAATACAAAGGAATGAACCAATTTTTTCCCACCCATCTGGACTTGATCAGACCGTGTTCACACATCATCCATGCAGCAGCCACCAGCTAGCTTAATCGTCGGCGTGGCACTAAATTGGAACGCAATTACACAATGAACTTTATTTAATTTCAGTTATACAGTATAAAATATATCCTACCTAAATGTTACTTGAAAAATTACCCGACCCGACTTAACTTCGGAAATAACGGAGCTCCGGAAATAACGACTAGGGTACAGCCCCATATAGGTTGTTAAATTGAGTGGATACTGTATGGGACTAATAGAACGAGAACCCGGCAATGTGATGTTATAGTGACCAGAATACGCCTGGGATATAGACGTATCTGGCAGCTTTCTCAAAACCCAAATGTCGAGTGCACAATGTGTCAACTTTGTGAAAGAGAAAACATGCACTCTCTTGAACATTATATTGTAGAATGTCCCATACTGACTGACTTTCGCCCTCCTGGGCTAAGGTATGCTGAACTCTGTAATTATTATATGAGTACTGGAACACTTGATGATATATTGAACTTGTATCCAAGATTGACCATGTAATATATCAATTATACAATGTATGTATATGATGTAACTATATAACCTGAGCTTGTAAAAGCGCCTTAATCACCTTCAGTGATTCAGTGCTTAATTGCACACTAGTTTCTTTATCAGCTATCTCACCCTGTCAGAGTAAATGAGACAAATGTATGTGAATGCATGTGTGTGTATATATGTATGTATATGTGTGTGTGCATGTATATGTATGGGTATAAAGTATATATGGAAGCTGATCAGAATTACATTTCACCTTTGTAAATGTACATTAATGACACTGTAAAAGACACATCGAACACTTTATGTAGGGCATATGTAAATCTGTGTATCTATGTATTTACGTATGTAGGTTAGCTTAGCATTTTGAAAGCACCGAATCACCTTCTGTGGTTGAGTGTTCAATAAACCCTTGAACTATATGTTTAACACATCTCTAACCCTGTCCATGGAGGACAGAAGAAAATGTATATATGCTGGTTAGCATTGTAAATGTGTGGCCACGTCTGTGGTATAAAAAAAAAATTGCTTGGTCTCTGATCTGTGGACACTCATTCCTTGCGTATCTTCGTTGCCTGGCTGCACTCTGATATCCATGGTGTCCCTCGGTGTCTGTGCGCCCTCCCCTATTCACTTTGTGGTTGATCGGGTACATTGCGTTACCGGCTGTTTCTTGGTCCGTCTTCGTGGTTTTTCCTTACCTCTTTCCGTTTTTCCTCCTCCTTGCTACACTTGCCTGTGTATCTGGGTTCGTGCTTTTTGGCTATACTGATGTTGGGTTCTCGAGTGGGCCTCTGTCCATGTTCAGCTCCCTGCTTTTGGACTACCCCGGTGTTTGGTTTTGGTCCAGTGTTCCTTCACTTTTCTTTGTTTCTCCCTGCAGGCTTCTGTGTGCACTGTGTCTGTGGAGGGTTGATACCTGGTTGATGGGGTTCTGGGAGTTCTACTCCCCAAGCCCGGCCCAAGGCCAGACTTGACTTGTGAGAGTTTGGTCCACCAGGCAGTTGCTTGGAGCAGCCCGCAGGCCCACATACCCACCACANGGTGAGTCCCTGTTTTTCCTTATATTGGGTAGTTAGTTCTGGGGAGCCGACGGGGCTCTCCCCAGAAACCAGCGTTAAATGTAATGAAACCCATTTTCTGGGCGTCCTGGAGGCTCCCTGGCTTCCCTCCCTCCCTCCCTCTCTCTGGTCAGCGTGTTTTTTTTGCATTTTTGACACCCAGCCTATGAGCTGTAGGTTGGGTCTGGGTTGCCCCTTCCCCCCCCTCCCGGGGATGGGGGGGTTTGTAGACAGTGGCATGGCGACGTGATGACATAATGCTCGTTTGCTAGTTTTCGTTTGGGAGTTCTGTCCCTTGTTCGTCTTTGGTTGCAATAGTTTTTCCCTGAATAGGTTTTGTTTTAGGGCGCCTACATTTATGGGTGCCTGTCCCGGTCGATGGCAGACATAGAATGCTCCCAATAATACGGGGGGTCTCTATAGGCCATTGCTCCTCGTGCCTCTCAGAGGGGGCCAGTTCTGGCTCGTGGTCCCCGGTATGCAAGAACTCCATGCATTGACTGATGCCAGAAAGTTATACATATCCATTCAGCCTGGATAGCTCCGGGGAGCCTCTGGGACTCGCCACAAAAATGGCGTTTCATTTCATTCAACGCTGGTTTTTTGAGCCACTTCTATTGCTGGAACTTAGCATTTTGGCTGTTTCTGAGCATTCAATATTTCCTGGGGTATTCAGCCATTCCTCTTGGTCTTGCCGGTTCTGGGTTGACATTGGTATTCAATCAGGCCAACTGGTAGTTATCCAATGCACTTTCCTGGGGTTTCCTTTCACTTGTGATGCCAAGAAAGGATTTTGTTTGACTTCAAGTTTATGAATGTATCTCTGTTAGTCAGTCTTAGCTTGATTAAATAATCTCCAGTGACTATCTAGTACCTTAATGACCATGCAGGGGCAATATGTAAAGGTCTCTGAGACTCTGGGGCAGTGTCATTCTGCCTGATTGTGCTGGCTCCCATACTGATGACACACTGGATTTTACCTTAGGGGCACCTGAATGGTATACTCAATCCTGATTTTGTTCAATAAATATCCTCGTCCAGGATTGTATCTTATTTTTCCCAGAAGATCCTTAATAAAACCTTACATAGTTTAGCTTTGCATATTGTTACAAGGAACATATTCCTTACAGAACTAGGAGTCTGCTGTATTGTTTGAAATAAACTGAACATTTGTTCATATTCTAGAGTGTGGAGAAGCTGCTAGACGATGCTATTTCTACCACATCTCAGGACTTAGAGAGGAGGCAAACATTAATTAAGCAAAAATCCCTAATGCACAGGCTTACCCAGATATCAAACAGGTATGTATCTGTTATCATTTTATCAGGTATCTCCAGTTGGAGTACTCTGTGGATTTCATGAGGTTAGTTTGATTTCTTTTTATGTTTTACTCAGGTTTCGTATTAAAATTGGAAAGTGTAAACCAATAATAGTAGCATCTGTATTTTCTGGAGGAGCCCCTGATGTCTCCCTGAAGCTGTCTCTCTGAGATGACTTCTCACTACTGAGTCACACCACCGTAGCAGTCCTCTCTGGGGACCCTTGTAACTCCCTGAAGCTACTATACACTGAGATGGTACTGTTTACTAGGTCGCACCAGCTGTGGAGTTCTATAGGTCTACTGGGGACCAGCACCACAACCAGGGCCAACCTCACAAATGTGCATGGAGCGGTGACATTTATTGAGTGGTTCTTTGCCTACCGGGAACCATGAGCCAAACCTGGTTCCCCAAGAGAGGTGCAGGGAGCAATGGCGTATGAACACTCCACTTATTGAGAGTATAGTCGTGTCTGCCATCGACCGGGGGTATCACACAGACACAGACAGGTAGGTGAACTATTACAAACCCCTACTGGTAAAACATTGCAACCCAATACCAAACAGAGTCCAAGAACTCCCCCAAAAAGTAAACAACAAACAAGCAAATGTCTAATCAAAAAGCATGCCCGCTTGTTAGTGACCCCCCTCCCCCTTGGAGGGGGGAGGGGGCCCCGCCCAGGCGGCTCATGCACTGACACTGGTAGTTCGTAGACTGATAACAAAGCCGCCGACCGGAGGGAGGGATGGTGTCAGGGCGCCACCGGGACTGAACCCAGAAAATGCCATTTCATTACATTCAACGCTGGTTTTCTGAGGTGAGTCCCATTGATTCCTTGAAGCTATATACCCACAGATAAGATAAAAGGGACTTACTCTGAAGGTGGCAGCACCGCATGCCTCATGACGAAGACGGAATAGCTGGCAAGTGCCCCAAAGCCACACTAGGCCGCTGAGGACCCGGAACATTAACAAGATAACAGGCGACCAGGACCCTGTTCGACCTCCAAAACCCCTGCACCCGAATGTCGATCCAATACATGTTACACACATGTTGCCAAAGACTGCAACAAGAGCCACAAACTTCCACACATCATGAGCACGAGGGTAGACTGCAGGCTGAATAGCCTTAATAATCCTAAGGACGACCTGAGAGACTTGAGCCCTGGGGATAGGGAATGAGGGACACCGAATCCACTCAAAGCTCATCCATGGATACAGAACCCGAGGTGCGCAGATAATGGCAGAGAGCTGCATTTGGACACAGAACATGTTGCACCCCTCGGCCTGACGAACTAAGCATCGATAACCTGCGGACCCCTCCGGAAGCCCACCATCTCATTCTTCCCCAGAAAGAAGGAGACGGCTGCCAATGAACATAACACTCCCCAGGGCCAAAGGAGCAGAAACCTCTGCACCGGAGAAGAGCATGAAGTTTCCCAACCCGACCCCCAGTGGCCAAAGTCAACAAAAACAACCCCTTCCCAAAGCAATCTTGAGCCGAAGGGGCCACAACAATCCAAGGAGAAGAGAGAAAAGAGAGCTCCTGATCCAAAGACTAGGATGGTTCAGGCAGCTCATGAGCAGGCTGTAGGTGAAAAATTGCACGAGAGAGCTTACGGAATGGAGCAGAAGTGATTTACACCCCGAACACAACCGAGACAGACCATCTCGGGTGGACACCCTCCGGATGTGAACCGCACAAAGAGCTAAACCCTGAGAACTCGGCAGAAGAGCCACTCGAAGAGCGAATAGCCCCAAAAAGCCATGGACCGAAGTGCCCCCCTTCTCCGGTTCAGACAATGATCCATCGGGCACAATCCGAATGGAGCCGAATCACAGAGCCCCGAACGAGCGGAATCCACCGCAGCCAAATCCACCAAATCCACCGGAATCCAACAAGGCACTGAACCCCAAAAAACCCAAAGAGGAAGCTGGAGACTCAGCAACCGATGCAAGGACCCCCATGAAACGAACTCATCGATCCCCAAGAGCGGCGGAAGGGACTGCTCTGAAGGAACCAGAAAAGCTTTCGAACCCAGCCAAGCGGAAAACTGGCAAGGCAAAGTTCAGACTGCTGCACAGCTGCTCGAGCAACCAACGAGTGACCCGGGAACCCCCCCCCCCCCAAGAACAGCCGGAGCAACACCGCAAGAGGGAGGGACACAGCAACCCTTTCTCGCACTTTCGTATAGTAAATATTGACTTATTAAATACGTGCATATGTGACATACTAAACATACTAGTTTACCTTGAAAAGCTTCATAGAAAACACCGACCTTACCTAACCTTCTTAGTATGTTAAGATAAGCATCTTATTCCTTCGTAATTACAATTATTACTTAACCTATTATAGGTATAGGTTAAGTAATAATTGTAATTATATGTAATTACAATTATTACTTACCCTATTATAGGTATTGTATTTTTTCCAATATTTTGACTATTATACTTGTCAATGATACCGGTCTATAATTAAGGGGGTCTTCCTTGCTTCCACTTTTGTAGATTGAACTATGTTAGCCTTTTTCCACACATCAGCTACAACTCCTGTAAACAGGGATGCCTGCAAAATCAGTTGAAGAGGAATGCTGAGCTCAGGTGCACATTCTCTCAGAACCCATGGTGAAACTCCATCTGGACCAACTGCTTTGTTCTTATTTAGCTCCTTGAGCATTTTTTCCACTTCGTCTTTAGACACCTCTATGTGCTCTATGTTGTTCTCTGGAATTCTTATTGTATTTGGTTCCCTGAAGATTTCATTTTGTACAAACACACTTTGGAACTTTTCGTTTAATGTTTCACACATTTCCTTTTCATTTTCCGTGAATCTATTTCCCATTTTCAACCTCTGAATATTATCCTTTACCTGCAATTTGTTGTTTATGAATTTATAGAATAGACCCGGTTCTGTTTTACATTTGTCTGCAATCCATTTTTCAAAATTTCTTTCTGCCTCTCTCCTCTCTGCTGTGTAGTTGTTTCTCGCATCTTTGTATCGCTGGTATGTTTGGGGGTTTGGCCTTTTCCTGTATTGATTCCATTTTTGTGACTTTTGGTCTCTGGCCCTCTCGCACTTTCTGTTGAACCAATCCTGTTTCCTAGTTCTGCTTCTCTGTTTCGGTATAAATTTTTTTGTGCCTATATTATATATTTCACAAAACTTGACATACATCTCATTCACTTCCTTGCCTAGCAACAAGTCTGTCCAATTATACTCACTAAAAAATTTTCTAAGGTTGCCATAATGTCCTCTCCTAAAATCAGGTTTTTCAATTGCATCCTTCATATTTTCTTCCAGATTATAACGCATTGCATTCTTTATTCCCAAAAAGTCATGGTCACTTTTACCCAAGGGAGGAAGGTACTGAATGTCAAATATTTCTTCCTCCTTCCTGGTAAATATCAGATCTAGCATGGAGGGAACGTCCCCTTCCCTCATCCTCGTAGCTTGTTTAACATGTTGATACAAGAATGTTTCCAGGATGAGGTCTACAAATTTACAGGTCCAGAAATCTTCTGTTTTAGCTTCATATGCTTCCCAGTCTATGGATTTCAAGTTGAAGTCGCCGACTATCAAAAGCCGTGAACTATCATTATCCGCTCTTGCTATGATCTCTCTCATTATTGTTATAAGACCTTCTCGTTTACTATCTAGCTCCTCTTTTGACCATGTGCTGCTTAGCGGTGGACTATATGCATTTATGATCATTAGTTTATCATCCTCATGGCAGATCTCTAGTGCTATTATATCAACTTCTTGTGGATTGGCAGTCATTATTTCGTTCACCTTTAGGTGAACGAAATAATGACTGCCAATCCACAAGAACGAACATACACAATTTATATGTGTATGTGTATATACGTAATATATGTGTATGTATATTTTTTCTTTCGGAATGGGCTTTGTTCCCTTCAATTGACGGGGCGCTGGGGGAGCAGCTTGCTCTGTTGACTCTCGCATGGTCCCACAGTTAGTGGGCGCTTTTGGTTATCTTCCGGCCTCTGGTTGACGGACAGCTTCTCCCCCTTTGGGGGTGGTTCAGGTCTGGCAGGGTGGGCTTCTTCCCCTGCGTTTCGTCATGTCATCTTAGTGGGTGCTTTGGACGTGGTCGATTCGCCCCATCCTTCTGGGGTTCCCGTCTGTTGTATGCAGACACAGGCCTGGCGAATCTGCAGTTCTGGACTTCTTCAGTCTGCGCCCTGGATTCCATGCCCTCATCGGAGGACTGTTGTCTCCTGTCCAGCTTCTGTTGGGGCCGGTGCCTGGATGGTGGCCCTGGACCTCCAGATCAATTCTTGGCACGTTCCTCTCCAGTTTTTCGGGACTGGCACAGTTGGTGGTGGGGCTTCAGGCTTGCCGCTTTTGTTGCCTTCCCTAGTTTGTAATTGGCACTTGGTGTATTTACGCATCTTTACTGGATCTTGGTGGCCTGTCTGAGTCTGCTTGGGATTCGGTGTCTGGCCTACCTTGACGACTGGCTGGTGTGGGCTCCCAGTCGGTTCGCTTGTATGCTCGCCAGGGGTGTGGTTCTTTCGAGATCGCCGGGTTTGGTTTCCTGGTGATCTGGAGGCCGTTCCATCTGTTTCTGTCCCAGGTTCGGACCTGGCTAGATCTTATTTAGGGCTCTTAGGCCGCTCCTTGTCTCTCCCTCCAGAAGTGTTGCTGCGGCTGTGGTCCCGCCTTCGGCTGTTCATGAGGGGGTCCCGGGTTGCTCGGCGGTTGCTCGAGCAGTTGTGTGGGAGTCTGAACTTTGACGTGCTGGTCTGCCTGCAGGGTCGAAAAAAAAGAGACGGCTGCAAACGGAACATAGGTTTCTCCGTTTGCAGCCTTCTCTTTTTTTTTTTTTCTGGCGAAGAATGAGACTGCTGCTTTCCGGAGGAGTCCTTGGGTTGTTGATGCTTGGTTGGTAGGCTTGGGGTGCATCATGTGTTGTGTTTGGTTGCAGCCCTACGCCGTTATTTGTGCGCCACGGCTTCTGTGTCCGGGAACGCGCTTTGGGTCGATCCTGTTTCCCTTCTTTCCTGTTCTTGGTTGCAGGTCTCTGAGGTCGTCCGCAGGGTTATTAACTCTAGCCAGCCTGCGGTCTATCCCCGTGGCCATGATATTCGTAAGTTTCCTGTGCTTGCTGCCGACTCTGGTAACATGTCCTGGGCTGACATTCGGGCACAGGGTTTGTAACTGTCGAACAGGGTCCTTGCTGCATGCTACCTCGTTAATGTTCCTGGGCCTAGTTGGGCTTGTGTCACTTTGGGTTGTTGGTTGCAGCCTGTTGTCTCGACTTCGAGACGAAGACTGACCGCCTCCAGGTAGGTCCCCTTTCATTTTCGTCTTTGTGAAGTAGCTCCAGGGAGCCAAAGGGGCTCCCCTCGAAAACCAGCGTTAAATGTAATGAAACACCATTTTCTGGGTGAGTCCCGTAGGCTCCCCAGCAGCCCTCCCTCCCTCCCTCTGGTTGGCGGTTTTTACATATTTTAATATCCAGCCTCTGAACTGGAGTATGATCGCTTGTGCGGGGGCTCCCCCATTTCCCCTCCCGGGGAGGGGGGAAGCTGCACAGACGTGCGGCGTGGCTCATGTGACATTATGCTCGTTTGCTTGTTTTCATTTGGGAGTTCTGTCCACTCGTTTGTCTATTTTCGTCGTTTTTAACCAGAATAGGTGTTTGTTTTTGGGGCACTTACCTTTCTGGGTACCTGTCCCGGTCAATGGCAGATATAGAATGCTCCAAATCGCATGTGCATTTCTATAGGCCATTGCTCCTCGTGCTCTCTAAGGGGGCCAGGTTCTGGCTCGTGGTCCTCGGTAAGCCTAGCACACCTCCTACATCGACCGATGCAGATGGAGTTATGTATCTAAATGTGATACATATCTGATATGTATCTAAAGAGATACATATCAGCCTGAATAGCTCCGGGAGCCTCCGGGATTCACCCAGAAAATGGCGTTTCATTACAATCAATGCTGGTATTATTATGTGTGCAGCACTTCATGTACTCTCTTTAAAAAAATGAATATTGTAGTATATATATCTCACCGTTTGAAGGTTAGGTATGTACACACAAGCTGGAAGTATAAGGTAATGGAGGTTAAAGAATTTTAGTGGTTATTACTAAGATGTGAAAGTTTATCTTCGATTTGAGATCATGCTCTTCGGCAAATTATTGTAAATGTGGTTGAACTGCGTATATCTATAAGAAAGAAATAAAACCTTCTAAGCAATGCTCCCATTGCATAAATTTACAACATTTTTCTTGAATCTGTGATTTTTCTTATTACTATATTGTAAAATATTATCATAAACAGTTGGAAAGATTAGAGGCCTTATTAAAGTGTAGTAGAAAGGATGCAAGAGATAGTATATGCAGAGTTATCCACTCCAGCGAGGACCCCAGTTCAGGAGAAGGTGATCTTGTAGATCGTTTAGCTGCTGAAGTAAATCACCTAAATTTTTTGGTGTCACATTGTGAGGGTGCAGCTCTTCTTGATGTCTACAACCAGTAAGTATTGCATGCTAGTAATTTAATTTTAACCATAAATAATGATGATGACATAATTATACATATACTGTGCTGTAAAAGCATCTTTGGCAAGTGCCCCTTTGGACCCTCTAAGATAACTCGCTGAGATGCTCCTCATTACTGAGTCTTGTCAAATGTTAGAGTCCTGTTTGGTCTACTGGAGACCAGAGCTGGAACCTCACCCCACTCACAGAGGTGCAGAGAACAGGGGGACTAGTATTGTTACTTCCACCAGGAAAGTATGCAGAACGTCAACATGGGTTTACAGACATCTGCAATATTTGTAGAAAATGATGCATCAAAGCAGCCAAATGACATACTAATCAGTTGCAAAAAACTGGTTCAGTCAAAATTAGTTTGAATATGGTAGTATCAAAAGTCACCACCAGACAGCCCTAATACATCACAACAGCATAATGTACAAAATGCATGAAAGTCACTTTTTCTGTTTTGGTGACTTTTTCTGCTGAATGGACCAAGTTCTTTGGTCCATTCATGGATAAATGTAGTCTTTCTTTTTTGGTATTTTATTAGGGCTTAAAGCATCAAATATTATTTACCAATCTCCACTGTGGCCTTCAGCAGACTGACCGTCTCAGAGACTTCGATGTGTACTTAATTGATAACTTGACTCGTCTCGTACACTACATTGTGGCTCTGTGCATAGTGTTGCCAGTGGCAATTGCATCAAATTATAATAAAAGTATGTCTTGTTATTGTGCCCTTCACTTCCCATTGTTTTTGTATACATAAGACAATTTATATAATTCTTTTCTGTGGGGAGCACCATCAGCTCCCTAAAGCTATCCAAACTGACATATGCCATATTAGTTTGGTGTCATTAGTCCCTGAAGTTCTGTGCCTACCAGAGACCACAAGCCAGAACCTGGTCCCCCCTCAGAGGCACAGGGAGCAATGGCTATATGAGCACTATACATTTAGAGTATGTCATGTCTACCATGAACTGGGGAATACCCCCAGAAAGGTAGGTGAAACAATACATATCACCAACTGGTGAAAATTGCACCTTA
>WNGS01001312.1:20719562-20758860 GCA_020271785.1 Procambarus virginalis | reverse complement strand
GTAGAAATGATATGGGTGTTTCATTAGCAGTGACAAAGAGAATACTTAAACAAATATCTAATGAAGATCTCACTGACAACTAAAAATTCACAAAGACCTAGTGAAAGTTGTAGCATTAAATATTTATGATAGATATCATGAGGAGATATTCACATATGGGACTAATAGAACGAGAACCCGGCAATGTGATGTTATAGTGGCCAGAATACGCCTGGGATATACAGTATCCACTCAATTTAACAACCTATATGGGGCTGTACCCTAGTCGTTATTTCCGGAGCTCCGTTATTTCCGAAGTTAAGTCGGGTCGGGTAATTTTTCAAGTAACATTTAGGTAGGATATATTTTATACTGTATAACTGAAATTAAATAAAGTTCATTGTGTAATTGCGTTCCAATTTAGTGCCACGCCGACGATTAAGCCAGCTGGTGGCTGCTGCATGGATGATGTGTGAACACGGTCTGATCAAGTCCAGATGGGTGGGAAAAAATTGGTTCATTCCTTTGTATTGCAAAATATTTCAGGTATCATCAGTGATTGTTAATATTTTCTCATAAAACTTTAGGGATGTGTTTTGTTTTACCCTGAACAGTGCAGGTAATGTATTTTTAATGTTATGACACAGACTGTGGCGGCCAGGCCATAACAATGGCGATCGAGACTTGTCACTGAGAGCTAGCCAAGACGAAATATTTTGAGCTCACCTTTTCTCTGCTAATGATAGAATATACATTTGCAGAGATTAATATGTAGCTTTTGTTGAAAAAAAAACTATGTTGAAATACTATAATAAAATTGGTAAATTGACTTACTTTTAATGAAGCTGAAGATTACGTCATCCTCTGCAGCACTTGTTTTATATTGTTCAGTACTATATACAGGGTACATACAGTATGAACACTTATTTTCAGGCATTCACTTCACACAACAGCTAGTCTTACTACTAATTCACACGAGTTCTAATTCTAATTCACAGTTGAAAATTGTTTCTACTGTATATTTACACTGTACAGTATCGTTTTGTCAAGGCTTAAATAATCATTAACACTTACAATACTGTACTCTATCAACACTTTTTACACTAATTTATATGCCTTTCAATCATATTTTATATCGTTAGTGGAGGCTACACGACTTTTGATGGGAATTCAGCATCAGCGGGTGCAACATGGCTTGCAGAGCATTCGTTGCCGGTGGAGGCTGCACGACATGCTGATGGGAATTCAGTATTGGCGGGTGCAGCATAGCTTGCAGAGCATTCGTTGCCAGCGGAGGCTGCACGACATGCTGATGGGAATTCAGCATTGGCGGGTGCAGCATAGCTTGCAGAGCATTCGTTGCCAGCGGAGGCTACACGACATGTTGATGGGAATTCAGTATCGGCGGGTGAAGCATAGCTTGCAGAGCATTCGTTGCCGGCGGAGGCTGCACAACTTGTCGATGGGAATTCAGCATTGGCGGGTGCAGCATAGCTTGCAGGGCATTCGTTGCCAGCGGAGGCTGCACGACATGCTGATGGGAATTCAGCATCGGCGGGTGCAGCATGGCTTGTAGGGCACACGTGCCAGCGGATGCTGCATGACTTGTTGAATTCCCAGTGGGTGCTTTCACAAACCGTAGAAATCATGAATTTATCTATTTTTGTCTGAATCTGATTTTCTCTGGCTAATATCTGAGACATTGCTCTCAGCCGCGCGAGTTAACAGTAAACAAAGCGGTCACATGGCCAGGCGCAGTACGTTCTAGGTCCGTGGGAAAAAAATACCTATTGCGTATACTATAAAAGGTATTTAATAAGAAAACAAAGAATTTTGTTTAATAACAATTGTTTTAAAATATTTTATTACTAATAATTTAGAATTTTCTTCATAAAACTGAATCATTTTGAAAGATAGTTAAGATTTAATATACCACTCTGGATGATCGCCTGGTCGCCATGTGAGGGGCTGCCGATGCCAATACAAACCCAATAAAGACCGTCGGTAATATCGACCGCCAGACCGGTATAGGAGGCTTCAGATACCAGGCTCCCAAACCGGTCGTTAATACCGGCAGATCGGTATGTATCTGGCAGCTTTCTCAAAACCCAAATGTCGAGTGCACAATGTGTCAACTTTGTGAAAGAGAAAACATGCACTCTCTTGAACATTATATTGTAGAATGTCCCATACTGACTGACTTTCGCCCTCCTGGGCTAAGGTATGCTGAACTCTGTAATTATTATATGAGTACTGGAACACTTGATGATATATTGAACTTGTATCCAAGATTGACCATGTAATATATCAATTATACAATGTATGTATATGATGTAACTATATAACCTGAGCTTGTAAAAGCGCCTTAATCACCTTCAGTGATTCAGTGCTTAATTGCACACTAGTTTCTTTATCAGCTATCTCACCCTGTCAGAGTAAATGAGACAAATGTATGTGAATGCATGTGTGTGTATATATGTATGTATATGTGTGTGTGCATGTATATGTATGGGTATAAAGTATATATGGAAGCTGATCAGAATTACATTTCACCTTTGTAAATGTACATTAATGACACTGTAAAAGACACATCGAACACTTTATGTAGGCATATGTAAATCTGTGTATCTATGTATTTACGTATGTAGGTTAGCTTAGCATTTTGAAAGCACCGAATCACCTTCTGTGGTTGAGTGTTCAATAAACCCTTGAACTATATGTTTAACACATCTCTAACCCTGTCCATGGAGGACAGAAGAAAATGTATATATGCTGGTTAGCATTGTAAATGTGTGGCCACGTCTGTGGTATAAAAAAAAAATTGCTTGGTCTCTGATCTCTGGACACTCATTCCTTGCGTATCTTCGTTGCCTGGCTGCACTCTGATATCCATGGTGTCCCTCGGTGTCTGTGCGCCCTCCCCTATTCACTTTGTGGTTGGTCGGGTACATTGCGTTACCGGCTGTTTCTTGGTCCGTCTTCGTGGTTTTTCCTTACCTCTTTCCATTTTTCCTCCTCCTTGCTACACTTGCCTGTGTATCTGGGTCCGTGCTTTTTGGCTATACTGATGTTGGGTTCTCGAGTGGGCCTCTGTCCATGTTCAGCTCCCTGCTTTTGGACTACCCCCGGTGTTTGGTTTTGGTCCAGTGTTCCTTCACTTTTTCTTTGTTTCTCCCTGCAGGCTTCTGTGTTGCACTGTCTGTGGAGGGTTGATACCTGGTTGATGGGGTTCTGGGAGTTCTACTCCCCAAGCCCGGCCCAAGGCCAGACTTGACTTGTGAGAGTTTGGTCCACCAGGCAGTTGCTTGGAGCAGCCCGCAGGCCCACATACCCACCACAGCCCGGTTGGTCCAGCACTCCTTGAAGGAAACAATCTAGTTTCCTCTTGAAGATGTCCACGGTTGTTCCTGTAATATTTTTGATGCTCGCTGGTAGGACGTTGAACAACCGTGGGCCTCTGATGTTCATACAGTGTTCTCTGATTGTGCCTATGGCACCTCTGCTCTTCACTGGTTCTATTCTGCATTTTCTTCCATGTCGTTCACTCCAGTACGTTGTTATTTTACTGTGCAGATTTGGGACCTGTCCCTCCAGTATTTTCCATGTGTATATTATTTGGTATATCTCTCGCCTCCCTTCTAGTGAGTACATTTGGAGAGCTTTGCGTCGATCCCAATAATTTAGGTGCTTTATCTCGTCTATGCGTGCCGTATATGTTCTCTGTATTCCCTCAATTTCAGCAATCTCTCCTGCTCTGAAAGGGGAAGTGAGTACTGAGCAGTACTCAAGACAGGACAACACAAGTGATTTGAAGAGTACAACCATCATGATGGGATCTCTGGACTTGAAGGTTCTCGTAATCCATCCTATCATTTTTCTGGCTGACGCAATACTCGGTTGGTTATGCTCCCTAAACGTTAGGTCGTTGAACATCATTATTCCCAAATCCTTGACATGCTGTTTTCCTACTATGGGCAGATTCGATTGTGTTTTGTACCCTGTATTATGTTTAAGATCCTCATTTTTGCCGTATCTGAGTACAGTACTGTACCTGGAATTTATCACCGTTAAACATCATGTTATTTTCTGCTGCCCAATCAAAAGCTTTGTTAATATCTGTTTGTAGTTTATCAATGTCTTCAGCAGAGGTAATTTTCATGCTAATTTTTGTATCATCTGCAAAGGATGACAAAGAAGGGGGTTGTGGGCTTGCAGTCCACCGCTCCTGCCCTGCTGGTTCCTTTTCTTGGGACAGGTTGCTGGGCTTCCGGTCCTGACTCCGGCTTTTCTTTGTTCCTTTTCTGGAATGGGTGTTTTTTTCTTTTCCTGCGGTTCGCATCCTGCGAGGCTCTCCTCATGTATGCCTTGGGGATGCGCGAGTCATTCTTCCCTCCTGGTGCTGGTTGCGCTGCTTCTTTGGGTTGCAGCGTAGCTGTTTTTCGCTTCGCGTTTACGTGTGATGCTCGTTTTTCCTTGTTGGCCTATGCCTGGGCCCTGGCTACATGTACTTGTTGTTTGGCCTTGTTGGTCCTTCAGGGGCCCTTGGGGGGGTTCCTCCTGGATGGGGCATTTCTGCTCGCCCGGGTTGGTTCCTTTTCGGCTCGCTGGGGTTGGGTTCCTTGTTTCCCTGGCGGCTGTTTCCTTTTGGTTTTGCCTGCTTTGGCAAGGAATTCTGCTTCCTCAGTTCCGGTCCTGTGGGTCTTACCACAGCTCCGCCTCTTTTTGGGTCGGTCCGACCCTGTACAGGGCTGGTTCGTCCTTTCCCTAGATTTCGTGTCTGCGGTTTTTGTCTCTAGTTACTCTTCGCTTGTGTGGGCACTGGTGGATTCATTGTTGGTCCCGCCTGCATGCCTCGTCTCAGAGGTGTGTGTGAATTTTCCTGGTGGTCTTTCCGGTTTTTCCTATCATTGCGAAGGGTCCTTCAATCTCTGATAGGGTTGGCTTGTCTTTCCCTTCGGGGTTGTTCCGGGACTGTTGTCTGGGACCGTGTACTGTCTCTTCGTCTTGGGTGGTGCTGTTGGAGCCGCTCCGGCTTCCGTTCAGTGCTGCCGTTCCTTCCTGCTCCATTCCGCTTGCTGTCTTGGGCGTTGTTTCATCTCCGGCCTGCTCTTGAGTCTCCGGTGCCGTCCTGGTCGTTGGCCCAGGTGGTCTGTTTTCTTTCTTCCCTTTGTCTGTGGTCATAGTTTTAGGTTAGGGCACGTGGCATCCGCCTCCCGGATCCTTCCCTATTTTTCCTTATCTGTGGTGAGGTAGCTCTGGGGAGCCGACGGGACTTCCCCAGAAAACCAGTGTTGAATGTAATGAAACTCCATTTTATGGGTGAGTCCCGGAGGCTCCCCAGCACCCCTTCCTCCCTCCGGTCGGTGGTGTTTTTCGCGTATTTTGACATCCAGCCTAAGAACTACCAGTTGGATCACTGGCACGGATGGTCTGGGGCTCCCGCTTCCCCCTCCCTGGGAGGGGGGGGGGGTTGCGCAGATGGCGGTGCGGCGACGTGATGACATCATGCTAGTTAGATAATTTTGTTTGGGGAGTTCTGTCCACTTGCTCGGCTTTCGGTAGCAATATTTTCACCAGAATAGGGGTTTGTTTTGGGGCGCCTACCTTTCTGGGTGCCTATCCCGGTCGATGGCAGACATAGAATACTCCCAACCACAGAGGAGTTTCTATAGGCCATTACTCCTCGTGCCTCTCTGAAGGGGCCAGGTTCTGGCTCGTGGTCCCCAGTAGGCAAGAACTCCAAGCACTTAGACTGATGCCAGAAGTTATACATATCCATTGAGCCTGAATATCTCCGGGAAGCCTCCGGGACTCACCCAGAAAATGGTGTTTCATTACATTCAACGCTGGTTTTTTGGGTGCCTTCCCTGGTCGATGGCAAGTATGATATACTTTACATATAAAGTGCTCATAGGCCACTACTCCCTGCGCGCCTCTCTGATGGGGCCAGGTTCTGGCTCTGATTCCCGATAGGCAACAAGAACTGTGACTGATGACCCCAAATAGAATAGCACTATATCAGTAAGATAGCTTCAGGAGCTGCCGGGCTCTCCCAGAAACTGGCATTTCATTTAATTCAACCCTGGTTTATGATAGCCACATATAAAGTATTTAGAATTATATACCCTAATTTGCAAAATATTTTGATAAAAATTTTCTAATTTACAGAGAGTTGCTGAGGTTTGCCAGTATGTGGAGCATGGCTTAGAGCGTGGCCTTCGTGAGGGAATCTTGAATAAAGATTTGTCTGTGCTCAGACAGACATTACATACATATGCAAGCCTTGGAAGTGTTAATCATGCACACCAGCTTGTTAGGGAGCTGATGAGAAAAGAACTGGAAGATGTAAGGCATCAATTTATATTATTGTGAGTGTAGGTTCATAAGTTCATGCACTTGCCTGAACACTATGCAGATGTTAAAAGGTTGACATTGGTAATTTTATAACTTAGGTGTGGAGAAAGACGTGGAGGTGGGAAAAGCATCTCAGACATTAAGGAATTAGTGTTCAAATAGTTTGGATGTATGGAGAAAATTGCTGAGAAATGATGAAGTGAGTGAAAGTAAGACACCAAGACTGAAGTGTGAGGTTAGACTGAAGAAATGTATGACAGAATGCTTGGTTATGTAATAACAGGATTTCTAAAAGACTTCTTTCCTGGGAACTTACTGTCTCAAAAAATGGCATTATTAATATACACAGAGTTAGGAACTATCATACTAGACCATTGAAGCAAAAAGGAATTGTGCATGAATTTGTATATGTTAAGCAAATCAAGTCATTTCTTTGGAAATTACTATTAGATAACATGAAATATTATATTTGGTAAATACTATAAATACATATTCTTTTCAATGATTGTATTCTATTATTATAGGGAATGAAGTCATAAATTTAAGTTAAAAATAATTAATTACAGATAATAAGTGAATCGGCGCTACGTTCGGATCCTCGAGGTCTCCCTGGAATGTACGCAAACACTTTGACAGCAATCAACAATGTGTGTCA
The DNA here is from genome assembly GCA_020271785.1 of Procambarus virginalis. Taxonomy (NCBI): domain Eukaryota; kingdom Metazoa; phylum Arthropoda; class Malacostraca; order Decapoda; family Cambaridae; genus Procambarus; species Procambarus virginalis. The sequence goes on along the minus strand of WNGS01001312.1, from coordinate 20,751,872 downwards.
TCCTTTGCTTTCTGTCACCACAGGTCAAAGGTAGATCATTCTTACCATATTGTACAATGTTTACTTGTTAAATTTGGGACCCTTAACCCCTGAACCCCTTAACTGCGCGGCCTCCAAATATGACACCCCCCAGTGCGCAGGAAATAAATTCTCTGGAAATTTTTTGTTTTTTGTTTTGAAAGATACTCAGATACTATACCCATACTCAGAGTCAAAAACCCTTCCCTGAGTATGGGTATAGTAACAGAAGGGCGAAGTTGTATGTACTTTGGATGCTATGGGGTCCGAAAGTTCGCGCGTGACGTCATCATTCCACGGTCGCCCGTGGTGTACGCCCCCACGGCCGGTAGGGCGCCTGGGGCAGGATGCGCGAGTTGCCGCGAATATATTTTTTTTCATTTTCTGCACACAGTTCCAAATACATTTTATTTGCTTTTACGTGCCAATCCTATGTATAACGAACACGTACACTATATTATGGCAGTAGAACATCCGTACTGTCCGAAGACACTATGTTACGTGCATGACACATGTGTACTTATATCCGGCACATATTTCCATTGTATCATGCTAATTTATGTATACAGTGGTACCTCGGTTTAAGAGTTTAATTGGTTCCTGGGGACGGCTCGTATTCCGAAAACTCGTATTCCGAAGCTAATTTCCCCATAAGAAATAATGGGAAATGAATTAATCTGTTCCTGACTACCCCAAAAACCCCACATCAAACTAAATTTTTATACCTAATTCTTCTAAATAAACCTACAAAACTATGTTCAAGTTATTACTTACCTTGCTGTTGAATGCTGTAGGCGTATGTAAGATGGTGAGGAAGGGGGAGGAGGAGAGGAGTTACTGTTTGGAAGGGGAGTCCCCTTCCATTATCACATCAGGCAGTGAGGACTTCACTGGTATGTGCACACTGGCACATTTTGCCTGCATACCACTAGGACTTGCTTGTCTTACTAAGAATTTGTCTAATGACACTTGTTTTTCCCTACATTTTAACACTTGTCTGTAGTAAGACATCACATTATCATTTAAAAGGTCAATGCAACGGCCTGCTACAGCTTTATCTGGGTGAGTTTTTTCAACAAAAAACTGCAAAGTTTCAACAAGAACTGCAAAGTTGAAAACTTTGCAGTTCTTCCCATACTTCACACATTTTCTTAATCAAGAAGGGACATCCTCTACTGCCTCTACTCACAGCTATTTTCTTAGGTTGAACCTTACCAATGGCTTTCTTGAGACCCATGGCAAGATATATAATGACAACTTTTATGCTCAAATGACTAAAAAACCAACAAAAAACTGTAAATCCTTGTGAAGAATTCAGGTGGGATAGTCACTGGGCACGAGACACTGGTAAACTGAGGCGCGATCGCCATGCCACCACGCGCTAGTCGGCCTGTACACGTATCAACAAACTCGCATTCCGGGGTAACCCTCGCCTTCCGAGACATATTTTCCGAGGAAATCCTGCTCGTATTCCGAAAAACTCGCATACAGGGACACTCGTGTTCCGAGGTACCACTGTATATACAGTCTATTTACACACTATACACTATCACACACTATATACATTCACCATCAACACACTCAGAACTCCGCGAGTGTCAGCTGCCACACCCTCACTCCTCCAACATCTTACTCACCAACATTGCTCCTCCCATCATACTGTTATTGTTTTTATTACACTATTTACACATGTTATGTATACCTATTTACATGTTTTATTCACCAGAACTATGCAAGTAAGCTGATATTTTGTCCAAACTTTACAGTGGCCACTATACACTGCATGAAAAATCACACAGCAGCCAGCAGACGACGCTACGATTACGTCACCTCCCTCACCAAAATAGCTCCTCCCAACATACTCCTGTTTCCGTTAATACACTATTTACACACATTGTATATATCCATGTACAAATGTGTTCACCATAGCGAACCACTAAGCTAGTATGATGAGCAAAACGAGAGTGGCTGCCACACACAGTGAGGCTACCTCCATTCTCTCCATCGCTCCCTCACCACAATTCCTCCTCCCACAATACTACGCACATATGTACATGGGTATATACACACATTGTATATACCCATGTACATATGTGTTCACCATAGCGAATCACTAAGCTAGTATGATGAGCAAAACAAGAGTGGCTGCCACACACAGTGAGACTACCTCGATTCTCTTCCTCGCTTCCTCACCACAATTCCTCCCACAATACTACGCACAGTGCTAATTATCACCACAATCCTGCTGTTATCACAATACTGATCACTAAATCCTGTAAATACATAATTGACCACAAGTTTATTTTGTAAAGGAACCTAAGAAGTCGTTTGAAGAGTCCTAGATGGACAAATAATGCTGTGGTGCTGTGGCTAGTGCTGTGAACATCGTGAACAGCATTGAATCGCTAATATTTGAACATTGTACACAGTCATTATCACACTCAGGCTCTTCTACTATTATGGCTAAATAATATAAGTTATATATTTCGATATTATTAGGCGATGCTGTGGTCACAAGCTGAACAGCAGTGCTGTGAGCTCATGCTGCATACACCGGCCTTGGTTGCTCACTCAGTATTGAGGCTCTCGCACGCGGGAATTTGGATCACGATTTTGTTTAAAGATGGCGTCTGTTTACAAGAGGAAGCTGATGTGAACCCCATGTAGCTGCGGGAGTTTTGAATGGAACGTGAAAAATACAAATACCCGGAGGCACGTAGCGCACCCCAGACTTAGGTCTGCATGCACGTTGTGCAGTTAAAGGGTTTAACTGTGCAACACGTCATATGACGTTGAGTAATTTAAGTAAAATTGCGCAATATGTCATATAACGTGATGGAGTACTGCGCAAGATTTGAATGGCCAGCTGGGTAGGGGGGCCCCCTATACGCTGCCCAGGGGCTATAGTAAACAGCCGCCATTTTGTAGAAAAATCCTGCTCTTGCCACCAACACGTGGGAGGTCTCGGTTACCCAGCAGGCACCATGGCGAGTGCACGACCAAACACCTCCCGGGCACCCAGCACGCAATCACTTACTCAAGAGCAAATAACTAGTGAATTATTTTCTGATGGTGAGAAAAGTGATTTTGATGATTCTGTCATTGATAAGGACTACACACAATTGACCGATGATAGTAGCATAGTCAGTGAATATGAGATACAGCCTGCTCCCATGGCAAGGCCTACACGCTCACCAGTCTCGCCTTGCCTAGTGTCTACTCCAATTCACCCAGTACCACACAGTTCTGTACTTATTTAGAGTATGAGGATATTTTGGGCGACGAGTCAGAGGAAGGTGACTCTTTTTCTGGTTTTAGTGAAGTGGATTCAGAGCATAGTGTTCCCACGCCTGTTACCAATAGCAGTGGTGTTACCAAGCGAGATTTTGTTGCGTCAGCAGCGTCTCGCACAGCTAAGCGCCGCCGCATGGCACCACATAAGGAACCAAGACCCTCATGTTAACGTGATTTCACCTCCTGTTCACGTAGCACCCTTACTTTGCGTAGACAGGCTTCAGCTCCTGGTCCACGGTGTGCAACGATTCCTCGCTGTGGTGCCGCTGTTTCTTCTCGCAAAACACCAGGTGTACTAGTGTGGAGTGATGGTGAAGATTTTATTCCTCTAATTCTTGCCTTTGACAATAAAGATGTTGGATTACAGACCTTTTCCCTGATAATGGTAAGGACATGTGTGAAATGGATTATTTTACAGCATTTTCTGGGGGAGCCCCGTCGGCTCCCCGGAGCTATCCCAGGCTGATATGCTAATGTCAGACTTTGGCATCAGTCATGCGTATGGAGTTCTTAGGCCTACCGGGGACCACGGCCAGAACCGGGCCCCCTCAGAGAGGCAAGGGGAGCAATGGCCTATAGAAGCCCCCGTGTGATTGGAAGCATTCTATGTCTGCCATCGACCGGGACAGGCACCCAGAAAGGTAAGCGCCCCAAAACAAACCCTATTCTGGTTAAAATTGCTACCAAAAGCCAAACTAGTGGATAGAACTCCCCAACAGAAAAACAAGCAAACTAGTATGACGTCACACGTCACCGCGCCGCTGTCTGCGCAGCTCCCCCCTCCCCGGGAGGGGGAAGGGGGAGCCCCAGACCTCCCACGCCGGCTATCCACCCATCAGTTCTTCGGCTGATGCTATAGGCACCGGTTATGTGCTCCGGCTCCAGTGGTTGTTTCAGCACTGTACCTAGAGTGTGGTGTCTGTTTTTCTAGGTGGTGCGTGAGCCGGGAGTGATTCTCCAGTACTCGGGCTGCATGCGCCTAGGGTTCCCATCCCTAGGTGCCCTGTAAGTACTGCCCTTGGGACTTGGGGCCACCTTCCACAAGTTCCTTGGGGTCTGCCCCTGCTAGGCCGTTTACTGCTTGGTTTTCGGCCGCTCTTTGTGTGCTCGGGTGTTCTGTCTCCCTTGTTCGCCTTAGAGTAAGGGCAGTTTTGCACTGGTGGGGCGCAGGGTACTGTGCAGCTTGTCTTTCCCAATCATAGCGGCCGGCTCTGTTCCGCTTGGGTACGCTGTCCTCTTGCGGGGTTTTCTTTTTCTTTTTGTTTATCTACCTGGTGGGGGGTCTGCCTTCGTTCTTGCCCCTGGTGTCCCTTGTGTTCTGAGTTTTCTGGTGGTACCCCCTGCTTGGTCCCCGTGAGTGTACACGTCCCGGGGGTTCAGCTCTTAGAAAGTTGTTTGGTAGTTTTGGGTGCCGGTTAGCAGTACCCTGCCTGGGATTACCTGAGCGCGAGTCCTCTTATAGTAAACGCTCGGGACCCTGGGAAACCCCTGGGGGCGCGTGGGTCCGATGGATGTGACCCCAGAGCCCCCCCTCGCTTCCAGCGAGTTTGAGGGTTGCTCACCCCTTGTCTCTGGGTGACTCTGTTTTGCCTCCGTCTGCTGCCTGTGGGGTCGGTGACACCTTCGACCCAGAGTCCTGCGAGTTTGTTGCTCGTTGTGGCTCGCTTACCCAGTTGTGCACAGCTGGTGCGGGCAGCAGGGGCGTTGCACTTGAGCCTTGGTGGTGGCAACGCTCTCGTGGTAACTCCCCGGGAGCCCCGGGGCTGCCCGTTTTGGTTCTTGTTTTTTCCCTGGATTCCCCTTCCTGCCTGCATCCGGTTCCTTACCGTCTGTAGGTTCAGGGCGGGGTTTGTTGGTGTTGAGACTCGGGCAGTCTCGGGGAAATCCCCTTCCGGGGTAGTGACGGGGGCATTTGAGCCTGTTCCTCCAGCCGTGTTGTAAGAGTCTGCCAGTGGGCTCCCTTCCTTCGTGTTTTCACGGCTGCCCCGGTTTTCTGGTACGGCCGGGGCTTTGGGGGGACGGCTCGGCCCCGGGGCCTGTCGTGTGGGTTCCCGGGGCTGGGGAGGGGCTGACTTGGGAGGCCTTAATGGCCCCGTTGGACCCCGTGGGGGTTTTTCTCCCCCTCTAGGCGGGGCTTGTGGTTACGCGGAGTAGGGTTTTCCTCCCCACTCGCCGTACGTGCTGTTGGGTGTCAGCCCCTCCCCGGGCTCGGTTCCGTCCTGTGGGTGGATGTTTCCCCCACCCCCTTTTGGGACGGTGTTTTCGTCATGTTTCCCCGTTTTGGGGGTTCTACGTGACTCCTGGTCTCGGGTGCACCTGCGCCTTTGTGTGCCTTCGGGACTGGTTTTGGCTTCCGTGTTCTCGAGGGTTCGGGAAGGTGTTTCGCTACTTCCCGCGTTATTGGAACGTCTGTCGGCTCCTCGTCCTTGTCGCCGAGTTGGGCTACTTGTAGCCCTGTTGGGCTACTTGTAGCCCTGTTGGGCTACTTGTAGCCCTGTTGGGCTACTTGTAGCCTTGTTGGGCTACTTGTAGCCTTGTTGGGCTGCTTGTGGCCCGGCTGCGTGCTTTATTTTGGGCTGTCTTCGCTTCTTTGGCCGGTTTATTGTTCCTGCTCACTCTTTTGGCTTCTTTTTAGTGCAGTAGTCCTGGGTGCCACCTTCCCGCAGAGACTGTTGCGCGTTTTCGGCCAGCGTGTCATGCGCGTGCGCCGCGGAGTTTGTTTTGGTTTGGGCGGTGTGTAGTGCTGGTGTTAGACGCCTTCTTGCTCCAGTGCTTCGCCTCTCGCTTTTCTCCCTTGGCGCAGTGTGTGCCCCTTCGCTCCGGGGGTGTCCTGGGTTCCAGTTGTGGGGAGGCCGCAGAGGTTTTTCTCTGTCATGGGTGTGGGCCGCCTTCTTCGCCTCTCCCCTGCTCTCCTGCAGGTCCGGCTCTGGCGTCTTCACCTGTCAGTGCTCCCAGGCCTGCCTCTTGCCACCAACACTGGGAGGTCTCGGTTACCCAGCAGGCACCATGGCGAGTGCACGACCAAACACCTCCCGGGCACCCAGCACGCAATCACTTTCTCAAGAGCAAATACTAGTGAATTATTTTCTGATGGTGAGAAAAGTGATTTTGATGATCTGCATGATAAGGACTACACACAATTGACCGATGATAGTAGCATAGTCAGTGAATATGAGATACAGCCTGCTCCCATGGCAAGGCCTACACGCTCACCAGTCTCGCCTTGCCTAGTGTCTACTCCAATTCACCCCAGTACCACACAGTTCTTGTACTTATTTAGAGTATGAGGAATTTTGGGCGACGAGTCAGAGGAAGGTGACTCTTTTTCTGGTTTAGTGAAGTGGATTCAGAGCAGATGTTCCCAGCCTGTTACCAATAGCAGTGGTGTCCAAGCGAGAGTTTGGTTGCGTCAGCAGCGTCTCCGCACAGCTAAGCGCCGCGCAGCAGGCACCACATAAGGAACCAAGACCCTCATGTTAACGTGATTTCACCTCCTGTTCACGTAGCACCCTTACTTTGCGTAGACAGGCTTCAGCTCCTGGTCCACGGTGTGCAACGATTCCTCGCTGTGGTGCCGCTTGTTTCTTCTCGCAAAACACCAGGTGTACTAGTGTGGAGTGATGGTGAGATTTTATTCCTCTAATTCTTGCCTTTGACAATAAAGATGTGGGATTACAACCTTTTCCCTGATAATGGTAAGGACATGTGTTGAAATGGATCTACTTTACAGCAATTTCTATGTGTCAATGGGGGTAGCCCCGGCGGCCTCCCCGGAAGCTAATCCAGGGCTGACGTACTGTCCGAAGACACTATGTTACGTGCATGACACATGTGTACTTATATCCGGCACATATTTCCATTGTATCATGCTAATTTATGTATACAGTGGTACCTCGGTTTAAGAGTTTAATTGGTTCCTGGGGACGGCTCGTATTCCGAAAACTCGTATTCCGAAGCTAATTTCCCCATAAGAAATAATGGGAAATGAATTAATCTGTTCCTGACTACCCCAAAAACCCCACATCAAACTAAATTTTTATACCTAATTCATCTAAATAAACCTACAAAACTATGTTCAAGTTATTACTTACCTTGCTGTTGAATGCTGTAGGCGTATGTAAGATGGTGAGGAAGGGGGAGGAGGAGAGGAGTTACTGTTTGGAAGGGGAGTCCCCTTCCATTATCACATCAGGCAGTGAGGACTTCACTGGTATGCGCACACTGGCACATTTTGCCTGCATACCACTAGGACTTGCTTGTCTTACTAAGAATTTGTCTAATGACACTTGTTTTTCCCTACATTTTAACATTTGTCTGTAGTAAGACATCACATTATCATTTAAAAGGTCAATGCAACGGCCTGCTACAGCTTTATCTGGCTGAGTTTTTTCAACAAAAAACTGCAAAGTTTCAACAAGAACTGCAAAGTTTTCAACTTTGCAGTTCTTCCCATACTTCACACATTTTCTTAATCAAGAAGGGACATCCTCTACTGCCTCTACTCACAGCTATTTTCTTAGGTTGAACCTTACCAATGGCTTTCTTGAGACCCATGGCAAGATATATAATGACAACTTTTATGCTCAAATGACTAAAAAACCAACAAAAAACTGTAAATCCTTGTGAAGAATTCAGGTGGGATAGTCACTGGGCACGAGACACTGGTAAACTGAGGCGCGATCGCCATGCCACCACGCGCTAGTCGGCCTGTACACGTATCAACAAACTCGCATTCCGGGTAAACCTCGCCTTCCGAGACATATTTTCCGAGGAAATCCTGCTCGTATTCCGAAAAACTCGCATACAGGGACACTCGTGTTCCGAGGTACCACTGTATATACAGTCTATTTACACACTATACACTATCACAAACTATATACATTCACCATCAACACACTCAGAACTCCGCGAGTGTCAGCTGCCACACCCTCACTCCTCCAACATCTTACTCGCTAACATTGCTCCTCCCATCATACTGTTATTGTTTGTATTACACTATTTACACGTGTTATGTATACCTATTTACATGTTTTATTCACCAGAACTATGCAAGTAAGCTGATATTTTGTCCAAACTTTACAGTGGCCACTATACACTGCATGAAAAATCACACAGCAGCCAGCAGACGACTCTACGATTACGTCACCTCCCTCACCAAAATAGCTCCTCCCAACATACTCCTGTTTCCGTTATTACACTATTTACACACATTGTATATACCCATGTACAAATGTGTTCACCATAGCGAACCACTTAGCTAGTATGATGAGCAAAACGAGAGTGGCTGCCACACACAGTGAGGCTACCTCCATTCTCCCCATCGCTCCCTCACCACAATTCCTCCTCCCACAATACTACGCACATATGTACATGGGTATATATTCACACATTGTATATACCCATGTACATATGTGTTCACCATAGCGAATCACTAAGCTAGTATGATGAGCAAAACGAGAGCAGCTGCCACACAGTGAGGCTACCTCGATTCTCTTCCTCGCTCCCTCACCACAATTCCTCCTCCCACAATACTACGCACAGTGCTAATTATCACCACAATCTTGCTGTTATCACAATACTGATCACTAAATCCTGTAAATACATAATTGACCACAAGTTTATTTTGTAAAGGAACCTAAGAAGTCGTTTGAAGAGTCCTAGATGGACAAAATAATGCTGTGGTGCTGTGGCTAGTGCTGTGAACATCGTGAACAGCATTGAATCGCTAATATTTGAACATTGTACACAGTCATTATCACACTCAGGCTCTTCTACTATTATGGCTAAATAATATAAGTTATATATTTCGATATTATTAGGCGATGCTGTGGTCACAAGCTGAACAGCAGTGCTGTGAGCTCATGCTGCATACACCGGCCTTGGTTGCTCACTCAGTATTGAGGCTCTCGCACGCGGGAATTTGGATCACGATTTTGTTTAAAGATGGCGTCTGTTTACAAGAGGAAGCTGATGTGAACCCCATGTAGCTGCGGGAGTTTTGAATGGAACGTGAAAAATACAAATACCCGGAGGTATTACCCGGAGCGCACCCCAGACTTAGGTCTGCATGCACGTTGTGCAGTTAAAGGGTTTAACTGTGCAACACGTCATATGACGTTGAGTAATTTAAGTAAAATTGCGCAATATGTCATATAACGTGATGGAGTACTGCGCAAGATTTGAATGGCCAGCTGGGTAGGGGGGCCCCCCATACGCTGCCCAGGGGCTATAGTAAACAGCCCTACATTTTGTAGAAAAATGTGTGTACAAAACATTTTTCTACATTTCTACATTTCATTTTCTACAAAATGTACAAAATGTACATTTTGTAGAAAAAATCCTGCTCTTGCCACCAACACGTGGGAGGTCTCGGTTACCCAGCAGGCACCATGGCGAGTGCACGACCAAACACCTCCCGGGCACCCAGCACGCAATCACTTTCTCAAGAGCAAATAACTAGTGAATTATTTTCTGATGGTGAGAAAAGTGATTTTGATGATTCTGTCATTGATAAGGACTACACACAATTGACCGATGATAGTAGCATAGTCAGTGAATATGAGATACAGCCTGCTCCCATGGCAAGGCCTACACGCTCACCAGTCTCGCCTTGCCTAGTGTCTACTCCAATTCACCCAGTACCACACAGTTCTTGTACTTATTTAGAGTATGAGGATATTTTGGGCGACGAGTCAGAGGAAGGTGACTCTTTTTCTGGTTTTAGTGAAGTGGATTCAGAGCATAGTGTTCCCATGCCTGTTACCAATAGCAGTGGTGTTACCAAGCGAGATTTTGTCGCGTCAGCAGCGTCTCGCACAGCTAAGCGCCGCCGCATGGCACCACATAAGGAACCAAGACCCTCATGTTAACGTGATTTCACCTCCTGTTCACGTAGCACCCTTACTTTGCGTAGACAGGCTTCAGCTCCTGGTCCACGGTGTGCAACGATTCCTCGCTGTGGTGCCGCTGTTTCTTCTCGCAAAACACCAGGTGTACTAGTGTGGAGTGATGGTGACGATTTTATTCCTCTAATTCTTGCCTTTGACAATAAAGATGTTGGATTACAGACCTTTTCCCTGATAATGGTAAGGACATGTGTGAAATGGATTATTTTACAGCATTTTATGATGAACCGCTCATGGAATATATTGTACACCAAACGAACCTTCATGTGGCTCATCTCATTGGAAAAGAGATCAGAGAATATTCACGATTGCAGCGTTGGAAAAACACAACTCTAGGTGAGATGTATGTATTTTTAGCAGTATGTATGTTGATGAAGCATTGTGTCAAACATGATATCACTGATTATTGGAGCAAAGACCAGACTATTCCAACACCTTTCTTCGGGAAATATATGTCCCGAGACAGATTTCAGATACTCCTCAGGTGTCTACATTTTGCAAGTAATGAGGACCGGACAGAGGATGATAGACTTTGACGAGTCAGGCACTATATGAATGAAGTGATTGGAAAGTACTCCAACTCTTTATACAGTATAATGCAATAATGTAATAACAGGCAACCACAATACAGTCAAATGAAATAAGAATATGATAACATTATGACATGAAACAAAAAAATACATAACTAACACATAATTAATTGAGGGAGTATGAAATGTATAAATATGCATAATTTAATAGTTAGGAACCAGATAAATACTTGGATCATAACAGTATATAGTAGTTGAGCCAGTTTCCCACAGGTGTGTGAACTCTGGCCGCGCATCTCAAGCAGATCTGCTCATCTCCCACTTAGCCAGACATTTAGTTTTGGTGAAACGGGTGAGTAAATTTTCCCTGCAAAGTGTGTGTTGCAACTGGAGATTTACCAAATTGAAGTTGCACTTTATATTGATCACTTATATTTGTCATTCATTATTACAAATTTCATTTATCAGGTCAGATATAGTAAGGGGCTACAGTTTCTTGGAACGTTCGGCATGGCCTGAAATAGTTACAGCTTTAGAGACTGGCACTCATCATATTTTTAACCCTGGAAATCCTTCCACTTTTCATCAAGTAAGAGCTCTGTACAGTATTCTGATTTTGAAAACCATTCATTTTCTTGTTTTATTGTAATTTCTGTAATTTGCTCACACCTCAACCCGTCCTCGCAAATTCATATAGTCAATATTGACTTATTAAATACGTGCATAGGTGATATACTAAACATAATAGTTTACCTTGAAAAGCTTCATAGAAAACACCGACCTTACCTAACCTTGTTAGTATGTTAAGATAAGCATCTTATTGCTTTGTAATTACAATTATTACTTAACCTATACCTATAATAGGTTATCTTATTGCTTCGTAATTACAATTATTACTTAACCTATTCCTATAATAGGTTAATTAACAATTGTAATTACGAAGCTATAAGATGCTAATCTTAACATACTAACAAGGTTAGGCAAGGTCGGTGTTTTCTATGAAGCTTTTCAAGGTAAACTATTATGTTTAGTATATCAGCTATGCACGTATTTAATAAGTCAATATTGACTATACGAATTTGCGAGGACGGGTTGCACACCCACGTGTTGCATTATTGTAAGAACATTGGCATTTATTATGTATTTCTGTGGGGAGCCCCTACGGCTCCCTGGAGCTATTGAGCTAATGTGTGATATTTTAGACAGGGGCATTATCAATGGACTTTGACTTACCAGGGACCTTGATCCAGAACCTGGCCCCTTCAGAGAGGTTTCAGGGAGCAATGGCCCTGGAAAACCCCATGTGGTTGTGGGTTTTCCTTATCTGCCATCGACCAGGGTCAGGCACCCAGATAGGTAGGCATAACAAAACAAACCCCACATGGTAAAAACTACAACAAAAACCGAACAGAGAGGTAGAAAACTCCCTACAATCCCAAAGAACAATCAAACAATCAATTTACTGCCGTGCCAGTCGTCTGCACCCCCCCCACCCCGGAGGGGGAGGTGGGGCCCCGGACCTCACCGTGCCGGCTGCCTTTAGTTTGCAAGCTAGTGTCAACTGGGATAAATGCTTCTCTGGCCTCAAATTCCTGGGCGGTGTTTGCCTCATGTGGTGTTCTCTGCTGTCTTTGTGTATTGTGTGATGGCCAGGAGTACCTCATCAGTGCCGGGGCTGCATGCGCTTAGGGGTTTCCTTCCCCAGGCGCCCTGTGTGTACTGCCCTTGCGTGTCAGGGTTATCTTCTCTGGGGCGTTCGGGAACCGCTCCCGTAGGGGTTCTTGCTGCTCGGCATTTGCCTCGCCCTTGGGGCCAGCTGGGGCTTGGGGCCCTTGTTTGGCCTTGGGTAGGGAGTTGGTGTTGTGCTGGTTAGGGCGTCAAGGTGTTGCACAGCCTGCCACCTACGCGGCGGCCGGTTCCTGTTGCCTCTGGAGACTGTGTACTTTTGCGGGGTTTTTCTTTTTTGTTTTGTTTTGGTTTGCCTGGTGGAGGTTCTGACTCGTGGGTCTATAGTCCCCCTGATATTGTTTTGATGGCCCTCTGCTAGGCCCCCGTGCTTGTACACGTCCCAGGGGATTTTCAGTGTTATCATGTACCCTTGTTGTTGGGTTTCTCAACCGGTAAGCAACACCTTGCCCGGGCTTCCCGTAGTTGCTAACCTATGGGCCCTGGAAACTCGTCGGGGCTCGGGGACCCATGGATGCGTCTCCCGAGTTCCAGCCTGCCTTGTGCAGGTTTGAAGGTTGCAGTGTGCCCTTTTCTCAGAGTGACAGTCACCTGTTTTGCCTCCGTCATGCTGCCTGTTGGGTCAATGACACCTTTGGCCCGGAGTCTTGTGAGTTATGTTCTCTGCTTGTGCTCCAGTTTTGCTCTGAGGATGTTCCTATTTGGGTACAGGCAGCATCAGCATTGCATGTTAGGTTTAGGTTATTGCAACGCGCTAGGTTGGTTTCCCACCCGGATGCCCCGAGGCTGCCCCGTTTTGGCTTTAGGTACCCTGACCTGGGGGCGTTGGTCGCTTTGGCTCCAGCTGCGCCCCCTGGTCCTTCCCCTGTGGTTCTTCTTGCACCTCCCCCCCCCCCTGTGTCCTGCTCCAAAACGTCTGAGGGTTTCGGCCTCGGCACAGGGTTTAGTTGGTAATGAGACTCGGGCTGCTTCGGGGGCTGCCCCCATCTGGGTCGGGGACGGAGGCATTTGAGCCGGTTCCTCCTGCTAAGGCTTCTGGGTCCCGCCAGCAGACCCCCTTCTTGTCTGCCTTTCCCTTGGACTCTGCCTTTTCTTCAGGGGTAGAGGGTTTGGAGGACAGCTCTGCCTCGGGTCCCGATGTGGGGGATCCTGGGGCTGGGGAGGAGTCGACCTGGGGGCTTTGGGCCCCCTGTGACCCCACTTGGGTGCTTTTGCCTTCCTCGTGGGGCTTATTGTTGCAGGGGGGGGGGTTCTTACCCTCCTTCCCTGTATGAGTATGATTTGGGTTCGGCTCCTCCCCGGTTCGGTTCCAGGCGCCTTTGGGTACCTCGGATCCGTCTTTCCAGGGGTTTGCTACTTCCCGTATCTCCGTGAAGGTTGCTCGGGAAGCTCTTGCTGCATACCTCTTGCGAGGCCCGAGTTATGCCAACCCCAATGGATCCGTCCTCGTTTGAGTTTGGTTCTTCCTCCCGTTTTTGGGTGTGTTTGGAGGTTCCGGAGTCTTCCTGGCTGGCAGACTGCCCTTTCTTTTCATTGGGGGCATGGTATGGGTTCTGTCGGACCCGCACGCTTGATTGGCGGGAAACTGCTACTTTTATGCAGGTTTACCTGGGGGGGGGGCGAGTTTGAGCACCTTAATGCGTGCTTATTCGCTCCGTGCTTTTTCGGGATGTTGGCCTTTTCCAGCTTCACGTGCAGGTTCCTCAGCTTTCGGCTTCGTTGGTTGCGGAGGAGTTGCGCTCCCGTTGGCATTTGGCTTCAGTCTTGAGTTTCTTTTCCCTTCTCGAGCTGTCTTCTGCTTGGCTTGAGGAGGATGTGGGAGCGTTGAGTGAAGGGCCTTCGTCCGGGGCGCTGTCTTCGGCAGCTGGGCGTCGGCTGCACTGTTGAAGCTCTTTGTGCCCATCCTGAAGGAAGCGGTGTCTCTGTTTTTTGCTTCTCACCTCGCGTGCCGTCAGGCTGTGCTCGCCCTCTCTTTGGAATCCGCTTGGGCCCTGACTCTTAGGTTTTCATCTCCGTTTTGTCCATTGCTGTTTGCAGAGACTGCGGTCTCTCAGTTTCTGCACGCGGCTTCGTCCAGTTGTCGTCCTATGGCGGACTTGTTGATTCTCCGAAGCGGTCGTTCTCGGCAGTTTCGGAGGGGTCGTGCCAGGGTTCAGGGTTCCGCTGGTTGAGGTGGGCCATTGGTGCCAGTTTCTGAGTCATTGTTCCCTTCGGGCCGGCGTTGTCTGGTCGGCGCGGTGATCGCCCTGTTCGACATTTGGGTTTTCGTAAGGGGCGTTGGTCCTTTCGTGGTTCGCCCGTTGACGGGGCGATGGGGGGGGGAGGCTCGCTCTGTTTGCTCACACTTGGTCCCACAATTTGTGGGCATTTTCGGTCGTGTCATCTGGCCTGCGGTGGCGTTGGGCGTTTCGTCCTCCCTTGGGGGGTTCGGGGCTAACAGGGCAGGTTTCCTCTCCTGTGCTTCGTCAAGTCATCTAGGAGTGGGTGCGCTTGGGTGTGGTCGAAACGACTACGTCCCTCAGGTGGGTTTCCCGTCTGTTTCCAGTACCGAAACGGGACTCTGTGGATCTGAGGTTCATTCTGGACTTGTCCCGTCTGAACCCCTGGATTCCTTGCCCCTCTTTTCGGATGACTACTCTGTCTCAGGTCCGGCTTCTGTTGCAGCCTGGTGCCTGGATGGTGTCCCTGGACCTCAAGGACGCCTATTGGCACGTTCCTATTCATCCAGGGTTCAGGGATTGGTTAGGTTTCGTGGTGGGGCGTCACGCTTACCGTTTTCGATGCCTACCTTTTGGCTTGAATCTGGCACCTCGTGTTTTTACGCGTCTCACCTGGGTTGTGGTGACCCGTCTGCGTCTTCTAGGGATTCGGGTTTTGGCCTACCTCGACGACTGGCTGGTGTGGGCTCCCAGTCGGTCAGCTTGTCTGTTCGCCAGGGACATGGTTCTTTCCCAGCTCACTAGGTTCGGGTTCCTGGTGAACTGGAGGAAGTCCCATCTGGTTCCGTCCCAGGTTCGAACCTGGCTGGGTCTTGTTTGGGCCTCGGACCGCTTCCTTGTCTCTCCCTCCAGAGGCGTTGTTGCGGTTGCGGGACAGCCATCGGCTGTTTCTGAGGGGGTCCCGGGGTCACTCGGCAGTTGCTCGAGCGGTTGTACGGGAGTCTGAACTTCGCCGTGCTCGTCTACCCATCTGGTCGGGTTTGGCTTCGGCATCTGTTTTGGTTCCTTCGGGGACATCCCTTACGCCTCACTCGCGATCGTTGGGTTCGTCCTCCGTGGGCCTTGTGTAGGTTGCTGCGTCACCGGCTTCCCTTCAGGGTTTTCGGGGTTCGGTGCCTTGGCGCCTTTCCGAGCCATTGCTCGATGTGTTCACGGATGTGTCGTCTCTTGGCTGGGCCTTTGTGACCAGTGCTCACCAGGCAGGCCAGGGACAGTGGGGTCCGTCTGGCTCACAGCACGGTTCGGGAGTTCGCGGCAGTCTGGCTCGCGCTTCGGAGGGTTCGGGTCGCTCGCGGATTGACCATTCTCCTCCATTCGGACTGTTCTCCGGTGGTTCATTGCCTGAATCGCGGGGGTTCTCTTCGGTCCTTGGCTCTTTGGGGTTGGTCTCTTCGAGTGGTTCATCTGCTGGATTCTCGGGGTTTGGCTCTCCGTGCGGTTCATGTCCTGGAAGTGTCCAACGGTTTGGCGGGCGGTCTGTCACGCTTCCATCCCCTGTCCATGGAGTGGACGGTCGACGACGACTCATTTCGTTGGATCTGCCAGACGTACGGTCTCCCAGATGTGGACCTCTTCGCGTCGGTGTGGTCTCGGCGTCTCCCAATCCGTGTGACGCCCTTCCCCGACTGCGAGGCGTTCGCGGTGGATGCCTTTCGGCAGGACTGGTCGAGGTGGGGTTACCTGTACCTCTTTACCCCGGTCCAGCTGTTGCTTCGGGTTCTGGTTCGGTTCGAGACATTCCCAGGGAGAGTAGTCCTTGTGGCCCCTTGGTGGCCAGCCTAGCCTTGGTTTCCGATGCTCTTGGCTCGGTGCCCGAACCCGGGGTGTTTCCCACGGCTCCGCCTCTTTCAGGAGGTCAGCCTGGTCCAGTACAGGGCTGGTTCGAACTTCTCTGCTCTTCGCGTCTGGTCTTTTTGACGCGGGTGTATCATCATTTCTATGGTGATCAGGCGGCTTCGTAGATGGTGTCCCACCTGAGAGCTTCATCTCGGCGACAGTATGAAGTTATCTGGCGTTCTTTTCGCCATTTTCTGGCTCTTCGTATGTTTTCTCTTCTTTCGGATCGGGTTGTCTTGTCCTTTCTTTCTTGGCTTTTTCAGGACCGTCATTTGATGCCTAATACTGTCGCCTCGTATCGTGCGGCGCTGGCGGAGCCGCTCAAGCTAGCGTTCGGGGTGGACGTCACATCCGCCCCGTTTAGTAAGCTTTCCCGTGCTATGTTTCACCTTCGGCTTGCTCATGCTCCTCCTGAACCGTCCTGGTCTTTGGACAGGGTGCTCTCCTATATTTCCTCTCCTCTGTTTGTGGTGGCCCCTTCGGTTCCGGATTCGGTTTTCCAAGGCTTTGTTTTTGTTGGCATTGGCCTCTAGGGGCTGGGTAGGGGAGCTTCATGCTCTTCTCCGGCGCAGGGGTTTCTGCTCTGTTGGTCCTGGGGGTAGGTTTGTCCCTTTGCAGCCTTCTCCATCTTTTCTGGCGAAGAATGAGACGGCTGCTTTCCGGAGGGGTCTGTGGGTCATTGATGCTTGGTTGGTTCGGCCGGGGGTGCATTATGTGTTGTGTCCAGTTGCAGCACTTCGCCGTTACCTACGCGCTTCAGCCGGGGTGGCTGGGGATGCACTTTGGGTTGATCCGGTTTCCCTCGTTCCCTGTTCCAGGGCTCGGGTCTCCCAGGTTGTCCGCAGGGTTATTAAGTCTAGCCAGCCTGCGGTCTATCCTCACGCCCATGAAGTTCGGAAGTTTGCAGCTTTGGCTGCCGTGTTTGGTAACATGTCTTGGGCTCATATTCGGGCGCGTGGATTTTGGAAATCGAACAGGGTCCTGGCCGCCCGTTATTTGGTGAACGTTCCTGCTCCTCGGCGTTCATGTGTTGCTTTGGGTCGCAGGTTGCAGCCAGTTGTCTCGACTTCGCGTTGAGGAGTTTGTAGCCGCTGCCTCCCGGGTACGTCCCTAATTCCTTCTCTTTGGGTATGTAGCTCCAGGGAGCCGTAGGGGCTCCCCACAGAAATCCAGTGTTGAATGTAATGAAACGCCATTTTCTGGGTGAGCCCCGGAGGCTCTCTGGCTACCCTCCCTCCCATTCGGTCGGCGGGGTTTTTCGCGTTGGTTGAAGCCTAGTTTCCGAACTGAAGGCAGCCGGCGCAGTGAGGTCCGGGCGAGGGCTGTGCGGACGACCGGTGCGGCAGTATATTGATTGTTAGATTGTTCTTTGGGATTGTAGGGCGTTTTCTACCTCTCTGTTCGGTTTTTGTTGTAGTTTTACCATGTGGGGTTTGTTTTGTTATGCCTACCTTTCTGGGTGCCTGACCCCGGTCGATGGCAGATAAGGAAAACCCCCAACCATATGGGGTTTTCCAGGGCCATTGCTCCCTGAAACCTCTCTGAAGGGGCCAGGTTCTGGCGCTAGTCCCTGGTAGGTCTGAACTCCATAGCTAATGTCCCGGTCTAACATAACATACATTAGCCCGATAAGCTCCAGGGAGCCTCCGGGGCTCACCCAGAAAATGGCGTTTTATTACATTCAACGCTGGTTTTTTATATATTTAGAATGTGTCCCTGGAAATTCAGCTTGTTGTCAATGAAAATGCCAAGGAATTTGCTATCTACTTTGTTACAAATATGAGTATTGTTTATCCTGAGATTTATTTAATTTGAGGATTTATTGCCAACAAAATATAGAAAGTTTTGTCAATGTTGAGGGTGAGTTTGTTGGCAGTTAGCCAGAGATGGACTTTATTTAGCTAAGTATTCACTGTGACATTTAGAGCAAGGGGGTCAGGACTGGAGTAAATGAAGGTTGTGTCGTCAGCAAAATGAATTGGTTTGAGGTGTTGGGAGCCATTTGGGAGGTCATTAATGTAGATGAGAAAGAGGAGCCACCTTTGTGCCACCAATTCTCATTTGGTGAATACCTTGTGGGTTGATCCTCTTTCCTTGGCTCCCTGTTCCAAGCTTGTCTTCTCAGGTCATCTGCAGTGTTATTAAGTCTAGCCAGCCTGCGGTCTACCTTCGTGCCCTTGATATTAGGAAGTATGCCGCTCTGTCAACGGAGTTCGCAAACATGTCCTTTGCTGATATTTTGACGTAGAGATTTTGGAGGTTAAACAGGGTTTTGTGGGCCTGGTATCCGGTTAACGTTCCCCGGACTGTGATGCCCTTGTGTTGCTTTGGGCCGTGTCTCTCAGCCAGGTTTCTCCTCTTTGTCTTGATTCTTGCAGTGCTTCCTAATACCTAGTGAGTTCCCATGTGTTTTTCTTCTCTGTGGGTAGTTAGCTTCAGAGAGCCACAAAGGGCTTCCCTGAGAAAACCAGCGTTGACTAAAACAAAATGCCACTTTCTGGGTGAGCCCCGAAGGTTCTCTGATCCCCTCCCTCCTTTCCAGGTCATCAGGTGGTTGCCTACATCTACCGTAGAATTGAGCTTAAAGATGCTGGCTGTTGGTGGGCTACCTCCCCTTCCTTCCCCAAAGGAGTAGGGGAAGGTTGAGCGAACAAGCTCACAGTAGTTCCAAAAGAATTTGTTCATTTGTTTACATAGTTGGGGGAGTTCTTTTGGCAGGTTTCGAGGCTTCAGTCTCTATCCAAGCCAGCATTGGTTTGTTTTGACTAAGTTTCTAGTTGCTTTCTCGGCGAGGTGTGTATACTTACCCCTGTATGAGGTGGACCTTTCAACCTGAAGCCTTAAGGTGTTTTTAAACTAAGATAAATTTCAGTGTATTAAATTCAGTGTATGTAAATTAAGATAAATTTAAATTTACCTAGTCCACAAATTACATGTCTCAATATTACTGTTTTCCTTTGGGGGCCCTGTCGGCTCTCTGAAGCTATCCAGACTGATATGTGCTATATTAGTTTGGGACATCAGATATAGGAATTTGAGTGCCTTCCGGTGACCATGAGCCATAACCTGACCCCCCCCCCCCCTCAGAGAGGCGCAGGGAGCAATGGCCGTATGAGCACTCTACATTTAGAGTATGTCATGTCTGCCATCAACTGGGGTATACCCCCAGAAAGGTAGGCGAAACAATACAAATCTCCAACTGGTGAAAATTGCAACCTATATCTGAAACAGAGCCAAAGAACCACCAAATGAAAACAAATAAAAAAGCAAACTGTCATCCAACTAGCGCTCCCCCTTTCCCCTGTCAGCCCCTCCCATGACAGTGGGAAGAGGGAGCCCGCTCAGGAAAGCCGGCGGCTCAACCCTCCAGTTCTTGACTGGTGTGCACTGGAGACACACGTTACCTCTGGCCTCGCTTTCCTGTCTTGATTTTTGCCCTGTGTGGGGTAGTTGTGGTGGCCAGGTGTTCTTCTGTACGCAAGTCTCTATACATCTAGGGCTCGCTTCCCTAAATGCCATGCAAGTACTACTCTTGTGTGTTCAGAGTTCTCTTCCCTGGGGCGTTCGGGACTCGCTCCCGTTGCGGTCTCCATCATATGACGTTGACCCTTGGGGTTGGGCGAGGGTTGTGGGAATTTCCGTCTTGCCCTGGGTAGGGAGTGATTGTTGCTGGGTGGGGCACACTGGTTGGCGCAGCCTGCATATATGTGGCAGCCGTGATTCTCTCTTGACTTCCAGTTTGCTTGTTTGTGGGATTTTGGGGCTTTACTTCTTGTTTGGCTGAAGGAGGTCTGCCTAGCTTCTCATTAGGTGTGGCCTAGGTTGTGTTTGGTTGTCCTATGGTGCCCACGAGATTTCACAACTGTTACTGAAGGTCATGTTGCCTGGTATTGGATAGGGTTCAACCGGCTTTGCTAACCCAGTGCCTGGGTTTCCCGTAGGGTTACTTTCCCTGTGGGCCCTAGAAAACCCCTTGGGGCTAGGGGTCACCATAAACGTGTCTTCCGAGTTCTCTATTGCATTGTGTGAGGTTGAACGTTATTCGTTGCCCGTTTCAGGGGTGACGATCATCCGTACAGCCTGTTGGGACGGTGACACCCTTGTCCCAGAGTTTTGCAGAACTTGTTCCGTGCTTGTGCTGCAGTTTACCCATTCTTTGACTGAAGATCTTAGGGGTCAGGCAATGGCTGCAATGCATGCTAGGTATACTTTGTTGCAACGAGCCTGGTTGGAAGCCCCTGAGCTTCCCCATTTGGGTTTTAGAGACCAAGATTTGGGGGCGTTAGTAGCATCGAATTTGGTTTTGTCCGTGCAGCCAACTTCCTTCCCGGGTGGGTGTGGGTCCTTCCTTCTTGCTCCTCCCTCCTCTGCTGCCGGCTCCAAAGTATCTGAGGGTCTGAGTTGGGGTGGTGTTTAGCTCAGGAAGAAACTCAGGTGGCTTTGGGAAGTGCCCCTTCCGATTTGGGTATGGATTACCTGAATCGGGTTGAGCCCGATTATCCCGCCAAGGCTTCAGTGTCGACTCGGCAGACCCCCATCTTTGCCCTAAACTTTGCCTTCTCTTCAGGGGTGGTGGGCATGGATGATGGTTCTGCCCCGGGGCTTGTGTCTCGGGTTCCCTGCGAGTGGGGGGGAGTCTGCTTGGAGCGAGTGGGCTCCTTTTGAACCTGCTTGGGCCTTGATGCTTTCGGAGCAAGTGTTATTTCTGCAGGGGCGTGGGTTTTTGTATCCTCCTTCCCTGTATGAATTTGAGTTGGGTGCAGCTTTTCCTGGGTTCGTTTCCTGGCACCTTTGGGTTCTTCGGATTCATCCTTCCAGAGGTTCTCTGCCTCGCAGATTTCCCCTGCGGAGGTTCGGGAGGCTCTGGGTGCTTACCTCCTGCAAGACCTGGGTTACACCTCTATAATAACCCAATATGAAGTCAAACAATCCCGCTTCGTTTGATTTCAGTTCTTCTTCTTCCCTGTATTGGATGCGTTATGAGGTTCTGGAGTCTTCCTTGCTGGCAGACTGCCCTTTCTTTTCACTTGGAGCTTGGCACAAGTTTTGTCATACCTGCACACTTGAGTGGAGGGAGGTTACCTTGATGTTGTAGGTATTCTTGGGAGCTCAATGGAGTTCTTCAATAAGTGCCTTTTTGTTCCTGCGCTTTGTCATGAGGTGGCTTTGCTGCAATTACATGCTTAGGTTCCCACTCTTTCGGGATTTTTGGTGGCGGATGACCATCGAGCTCGCAGTCATTTGGCCTCGGTCTTGTGCTTCTTTAGCTTTCTGGAGCTGTCCTTGGACTGACTTTCAGAGGATGTGGGGGCATTGGGTGAGGGGCCAATACTGCCACTTCTTTTTGTGCGGCATTGGCACTACAGCTTGCGTTCGGGGTGGATGTCACTTTTGCTCTTGTCTGTAAGCTCTCTCATGCATTTTTTTACCTCAAGTCTGCTCATGCGCTGTCTGAGCCTTCTTGGTCTTTGGACCGGGTGCTCTTGTTTCTCTCCTCTCCTCAGTTTGTTGTGACCCCTTTGGTCCATGATTGTTGTATGAAAGCTTTATATTTGTTAACTTTAGCCTTTGGGGGTCGGGTGAGGGAGCTTTATGCTTTTCTCTGGTGCAAGGGGTTCTGCTCCTTTGGTCCTTGGGTTCGTTTTGTTCGTTTGCAGCCTTCTCCTCCTTTTCTGGCAAAGAATGAAACAACTGGCTTCTGGTGGGGGTCCATGGATTGTTGATGCTAGGTTGGTTAGGCCGGGGGTGCATCATGTTTTGTGTCAGGTTGCTGCTTTACATCGCTGCCTGTGGGCCACTTGTTCAGTGACAGTGGACGTGCTCTGGGTTGATTTAGTTTCACTGGTTCCCTGTTCCAGGGCTCGTGTCTCTCAGGTTGTCCGCAGGATTATCAAGTCTAGCCAACCTGTGGTCTACCCTCGTGCCCATGATGTGAGGAAATATGCTGCTCTCGCTGCTGTATTTGGGAATATGTCTTGGGTTGACATTTGGGCACGGGGGGGTTATGGAAATCGAACAGGGTCCAGGCTGCCCGTTATCTTGTCAATGTTCCAGGCCCTCTGAGGTCTTGTGCTGCTTTGGGACGTGGTTCGTGGCCTGTTGTGTCTTCTTCATCTTGAGACATGCGGTGCTGCTGCCTCCCAGGTAAGTCCCTGTTTTTACAGTGTACTTCTCTGTGGTTAGAGAGCTTCAGGAGGCTGATACTAATATAGCACATATCAGTCTGGATACCTTCAGGGAGCATCATGAGCTCGTCCAGAAAATGGCGTTTCATTACATTCAATGCTGGTTTTATCATATCAACATTATTAAATTATATTAATTAATATATTAAATCATATTAATCATACTACTTTGTAAAGTTGTTGATGGAATTCGCTTCAACATCCTCTTCCTTCAGTGCTTCACTTTGTTATTGAGTTTCAGTCAATTAAATAAACTCCTTGAGGAAGGAAGCTACATCTCTTACAACCTGGTATGATCTTAAGGCTTACAATACCAGCAATGGGAACTACTGGGGAGCTTACTAGAAAAGGCCATTTAAATTACATTCAACACTGGATTTATTTTCTTTTAAACAGAGATATCTTGAAACAACAGAATTCATAGAGTCCTTTGAAAAACTGCTTGGCTCAAAGGCCAAGATAATGGCTTTTCGTGAAATGATTGAATACAAGAGTTTTATGGAACATTGGAACTTGCCAGTGTACTTCCAAATAAGGTAAGTTGTACTGCTTTACAACCTTAAAATGGGCATCATATATCCTAGAGTCAGCCAGAATGTCAGCCATTCCCACTGGATACTCCCAACAAACCTTTACAACTATCAACACTGTACCGTGAACAAATACATTAGATTATTTACCTCAAGACAAGGACGTTCACTATTTTATAATAATTTCTTGGAATTGCCTCATAAATCTCGTTATTGTTCTATATACATTTAGAAATTGAATTTGTACACCACTTGTAGGATAAAAGTATTATACAATCATTGAATATATTTTTTATTGCATA
Source organism: Procambarus virginalis (assembly GCA_020271785.1). Classification (NCBI taxonomy): domain Eukaryota; kingdom Metazoa; phylum Arthropoda; class Malacostraca; order Decapoda; family Cambaridae; genus Procambarus; species Procambarus virginalis. The sequence continues at coordinate 20,728,367 of WNGS01001312.1, read as the reverse complement.
TTCTAGATGCATCAATGCTTATAGAAAAAAGGTTTCATGCCATAATATCAATAATATCAATTTATCACTGGTTCAGTTTCTATAGAGAAAAGAAAAGTGACATCTCTGTAGAGTATATTTAATATGAGAGAAAATTCATTACAGGTATCAAGAAATTGGACAAGTAGTAGAATGCAGTTTAAGTCATGAAGCTGATGGCCTTGCACAAATGGCATTTAATACCAGTGGAGACTTCATGTTTGTGTCTTCTCAAACTGTATGGGAGAGCCTTTTAAAATGTTTCTCACCAGATGTGTTCCTTCCACCACTCCTTCATCGATTTTGGAAGCTCACATTGCTTGTCCTCTCACGCTACCGTACCTGGATCTTTGCTACAACAGACCAATTAAAATTGAAAGTATGTATAGCACATATATATGGTAATAAGAAAATGTCCATTCTAGTTATAAGTTTACCATTTATGTACTGGTACCAATAATTATTAATGTAGAAAGCATGAAAAATTTTTAACCCTTTGGCTCGCTAGGCAATGCAAGGGGAAAACCCCTCGGGGGCTGAGACCCATCGGTTAACCTGTTGTGTTCATATAAGTGTCATTAAAATCTTTGGGGAAAATTTGATAAGTTCATAGCATAAATTTGACAGTACAGTACTGTATTTTGTTTGTACTCATGAATACAAGAAGTCCTGATCTACTTGCTATTTTGATGATCATTGTTGATGGATGTGATAGTACTTCTTTTAGCATGCACACAGACCTTCCTCATGTTGGAGTCAGATGTGATAATTGTTCCCTTAACTAGAGAAAGCGAGAGCAAATGCCGAAGTCCAATTACTTGGTCCTCCAATTACTAGGTTGATAGCTCCTCAACTGCATAAGCAATCTAGAGGGTAGCAAATAGGTTCTCACACCAAAATTTGTATTTAGTGCTTTGAGCCGTTGGGTTTGATCCCAGAGCTGAAACTAGTTAAAACAAGATATCTGAAGTAGCTTGTAGTAGGGCAAAACATGTGGGGAAAATGCCCTTATATGGCCAAAATCGTGACCGGATAAAGTTATCTCAATATCTGGCCCAAATGTCCATAAGAGCCGTAAAATCAGGTATTTGGCTGGATCAGTGGCCAAATACTCGTTGTACACCACCACACCACTCCCTCCCTTCCCACCAAGAAGGGAGGGAGTGGTGTGGTGGCTCAAGCTCTCACAAGTCAAACCTGGCCTCGGGCCGGGCTTGGGGAGTAGAAGAACTCCCAGAACCCTATCAAACAGGTATCAAGCAGTTATGCCTAATTGACAGTATCCTGCTTCACCGTCAATTGGGGGAATTACCCAGTGGGTGGATGTAGCAGGTGGTGGTGGCATCTCGGAGGTTTGCAGTGTAGCATAGAAGTGTGCAGTGTCCTCAGGGCGTGATATCTAAACGATCGACAGTTTTGGATCTCGAGGAGTTGTACTGAAGGTTACACCACAGAACTCTGGTCTGTAGAATTACTTAATAATGACCTGCATTTAACCAGTAAGTGAGATTAAAGGCTGGTCCCCATTACATAGTTAACATGCGAGACACGTGGGGTGAAATCAGGTGGATGATGCGACGTATTATACGGGCATTGGGCAGCCCGTTTAAACAACTGGGTGGCAGGTGACGACCTCACAAAGGGTGGTGATGGCAAGTGTGGGCACACGGGGTGACACAAGTGGTTCACAAGTCCTCGTGATAGGTTGTTCGTTTGATGCAGTCTCCTTCTTTTCGGGTGATGTTTGGGTCTGCTGCTTTACGGAGGGGTCCTGCAGTAGCTGCTTGGTTGGTCAGACCGGGGGGTGCTTCTTTTTCTGTGGGGATTCCCTACGGCTCCCTGGAGCTTATCGGGCTAATGTATGTTATGTTAGACAGGGACATTAGCTATGGAGTTCAGACCTACCAGGGACCAGCGCCAGAACCTGGCCCCTTAAGAGAGGTTTCAGGGAGCAATGGCCCTGGAAAACCCCATATGGTTGGGGGGTTTTCCTTATCTGCCATCGACCGGGGTTAGGCACCCAGAAAGGTAGGCATAACAAAACAAACCCCACATGGTAAGAAACTACAGTACAACAAAAAACCTGAACAGAGAGGTAGAAACTCCCTACAATCCCAAGGAAACAATCAAACAATCAATTTACTGCCGCGCCGGTCGTCCGCGCAGCCCTCCCCTCCCCGGGAGGGGGAGGGGGGCCCCGGACCTCACCACGCCGGCTGCCTTCAGTTCGTAAGCTAGTGTCAACCGGCATAGACGCTTCTCTGGTCTCAAATTCCTGGGCAGTGTTTGCCTCGTGTGGCATTCTCTGCTGTCTTTGTGTGGTGTGCGGTGGCCAGGAGTACCTCATCAGTGCCGGAGCTGCATGGGCTTAGGGGCTTCCTTCCCTAGGCGCCCAGTGAGTACTGCCCCTGCGTGTCAGGGTTATCTTTCCTGGGACATTCGGGAACCGCTCCGGTAGGGGTTCTTGCTGCTCGGCATTTGCCTCTTCCTTGGGGCCAGCTGGAGCTTGGGGCCTTTGTTTGGCCTTGGGTAGGGATTGGTGTTGTGCTGGTTAGGGCGTCAAGGTGTTGCACAGCCTGCCACCTAAGCGGCGACCGGTTCCTGTTGCCTCTGGAGACGGTGTACTTTTGCAGGGTTTTTCTTTTGTTTTGTTTTTGTTGCCTGGTGGAGGTTTTGCCTTGTGGGTCTATAGTTCCCCTGATATTGTTTTGGTGGCCCTCTGCTAGGCCCCTGTGCTTGTACACATCCCAGGGGTTTTCAGTGTTATCATCTACCCTTGTTTGCTTGGGTTTCTTAACGGGTTAGCAACACCTTGCCCGGGCTTCCCGTAGTTGTTACCCTACGGGCCCTGGAAACCCCTGTCGGGGCTCGGTGGACCCATGGATGCGTCTACTGAGTTTCAGCGTGCCTTGTGCGGGTTTGAAGGTTGCAGTGTGCCCTTGTCTCAGGGTGACAGTCACCTGTTTTGCCTCCGTCATGCTGCCTGTTGGGTCAACGACACCTTTGACCCGGAGTCTTGCGAGTCGTGTTCTCTGCTTGTGCTCCAGTTTTACTCTGAGGATGTTCCTGTTAGGGTACAGGCAGCATCAGTGTTGCATGTTAGGTTTAGGTTACTGCAACGCATTAGGTTGGTTTCCCACCCGGATGCCCTGAGGCTGCCCTGTTTTGGTTTTAGGGACCCTGACCTGGGGGCATTAGTTGCTTCAGCTTTGACTCCTGCCGCGCCCCCTGGTCCTTCCCCTGTGGTTCTTCCTGCACCTCCCCCCCCCCCCCCGTGTCCGACTCCAAAACATCTGAGGGTTTCGGCCTCGACACAGGGTTTAGTTGGAAATGAGACTCGTCCTCCTTTGGAGGGTTCGGGGCTAACTCGGCAGGTTTCTTCTCCTGCACTTTGTCAAGTTGTCTTAGAGAGGGTGCTCTTGGGCATGGTCAAAACGACTACATCCCTCTGGTGGGTTTCACGTCTGTTTCCAGTGCCGAAAAAGGACTGTGCGGATCTAAGGTTCATTCTGGATTTGTCCCGTCTGACCACCTGGATTCCTTGCCCCTCCTTTCGGATGAGTACTCTATCTCAGGTCCGGCTTCTGTTGGAGCCGGGTGCCTGGATGGTGTCCCTGGACCTCAAGGACGCCTATTGGCACATTGGCACGTTCCTATTCATCCAGGGTTCAGGGATTGGTTAGGTTTCATGGTGGGGCGTCATGCTTACCGTTTTCGATGCCTACCTTTTGGCTTGAATCTGGCACCTCACGTTTTCACGAGTCTGACCTGGGTTGTGGTGACTCATCTGCGTCTTCTAGGGATTCGGGTTTTGGCCTACCTTAACGACTGTCTTGTGTGGGCTCCCAGTCGGTCAGCTTGTCTGCTCGCCAGGGATATGGTTCTTTCCCAGCTCGCCAGGTTCGGGTTCCTGGTGAACTGGAGGAAGTCCCATCTGGTTCGGTCCCAGGTTCGGACTTGGCTGGGTCTTGTTTGAGATTCTCGGACCGCTTCCTTGTCTCTCCCTCCAGAGGCATTGTGGCGGCTGTAGGACCGCCGTCGGCTGTTTCTGAGGGGGTCTCAGGTCACTCGGCGGTTGCTCGATCGGTTGTGCGGGAGTCTGAACTTCGCCGTGCTAGTCTACCTGCCTCGTCGGGTTTGGCTTCTGCGTCTGTTTGGTTCCTTCAGGGACATCCCTTCTGCCTCTCTCACGATCGTTGGGTTCGTCCTCCAGGGGCCTTGTTAAAGCTTAGGTGTCTACTATGTGGGGTCTAGTATAAGGAATAGGGTCAGCAGTTAGAAACAAGATGTATCCCTAGTAATCCAGATTGCTGGGATTGGTTTCCTGGTGATCTGGAGGCCATTCCATCTGTTTCCGTCCTGGGTTCGGACCTGGGCCTTGTTTAGGGCTATTGGGCCACTCCTTGTCTTCCCTCCAGAAGTGTTACTGCGGCTGTGGTCCCGCCTTCGGCTGTTCTGATGGGGGTCCTGGGTTGCTCGAGCAGTTGTGTGGGAGTCTGAACTTCGACGTGCTGGTCTGCCCGCAGGGTCGGGTTTGGCTTCGGCGTCTGTTTGGTTCCTTCGGAAACTCCCCTTCCGCCTCTTGCAGTCGTTGGGTTCGTTCCTCCGGGGATCTTGTGTTGGTGCTATGTCACCAGCTTCCTCTTTGGGGATTTCGGGGTTCCGTGCCTTGGCACCTCCTCGAGCCTTCGCTCGATGTGTTCACGGACGGATCATCTCTTGGCTGGGGCTTTGTGACCAGTGCTCACCAGGTCGGCCAGGGATAGTGGAGTCTGTCTGTCCGTCGGGCTCACAGCACGGTTCGGGAATTCGTGGCTGTCTGGTTTGCGCTTCGGAGGGTTTGGGTCACTCGGTGCTCTACCATTCAGCTCCATTCGGACTGTCTCTGGCGGTTCTTGCCGGAACCACAGGGTTTCTCTTAGGTGTTGACCTTTAGGGTTGGTTCCTTAGAGTGGCTCGTTTGCTGGATTCTCGGGATTTGGCTAACCGTGAGATTCATGTCCGGGTGTGTCCTGCGTCCTCGCGGACAGCTGTTCGGTTCATTCCTCTGTTCGCGGATTGGCCAGTCGTCACCGACTCGTTTCGTTGGCTCTGCCGGACGTATGGACTCCTGGCCATGGACGTTTCAAGTTGGCGTGGTCTAGGCGTCGCCCATTTTATGTGGCACCCTTACCACCTGCGAGGCGTTCACATTGGATGCTTTTCGGCAGGACTGGTCGAGGTGGGGTACCTGTTCCTCTTCTCCCGGTCCAGCTGTTGCTTCGGGTTCTGGCTCGGTTGCAGCCCATCCCACAAGAGCAGTCCTTATGGTTCCTTGGTGGCCGGCCCAGCTTTATTTTCAGACGCTGTTTGATAGGTGTCCGAACCCGGGGCGTTTTCCCGCGGCTCCGCCTCTTTCGACAGATCGGATCGGTCCTGTACGTAACTGGTTCAGCCTTCTCCTCGGCTCTTCGTGTCTGGTATTTTGACGCGGGTATCACCATCTCTGTGGTGTTCAGTTGCCTTGTTGACGGTGTCCCACCTGCGAGCTTCATCTTGGCGACAGTATGACGTTCCTGGTGTTTCTATGCACTTTTTCTTGCTCTTTGTACTTTCTTCTCTTTCGCATTGGTTGTCTTGCCCTTTCTTGGGTTTTCAGGACTACAGTTCTTTGATATTTCTTACTGTTCCTCGTTTTGTGCGGCGCTGATGGAGCCGCTTCGGCTTGCGTTCAGGGTGGACGTCACATCTGCCCCGTTCGTACACGTTCTCGTGTTAGTTTGTCCGCCGGCCTACTCATGCATCGCCTGAGCCATCCTGGTCCTTGATCAGGGTGCCTTCTTATCTTCTCCTCAGTTTGTGGTAGCCCCTTCTGTTCAGGTTTCTGCTCTTTGGTACTGGTGGTAGATTTGTACGTGTGCAGCCTTTCTCCGTCCTGGCGACGGTCGAGACGGCTGGTTTCCAGAGGGGTTCTTGGTTATTGATGCTTGATTGGTTTGGCCGGGGTGCGTCCTGTGTTGTCCGGTTGCACTTTTTGCCGTTACCTGCGTACCGTGTCTGGGGATGCGCTTTGGTTTGATCCGGTTCCCCTCGTTCCCTTTTCAGGCTCAGGTCTCCCAGGTCGTCCGCAGAGTTTTTCAGTCTTCCAGCCTGCTGTCTGTCCTTGCGCCCATGCTGTTCGGACGTTTGCAGCTTTTGCTGCTGTGTTGGTGACGTCTAGGGCTCATTTCAGGCGCAGGGAATTGAGGGTCGCACAGGTTCTTTGCCGCCCATTATTTATGCGCGTCTGCTCCTGTGCGTTCTTGTTGCCTTGGGTCGCAGGTTGCATCCTGTGGTCTCGGCTTCGCGTTGCGGAGTTTGTGGCGGCCGCCTCCGGGGTAGCCCTTTCTTTTCATTCTCTTTAGGTATAAATCTCCAGGGAGCTGTAGGGGCTCCCCACAGAAAACCAGCATTGAATGTAATGAAACGCCATTTTCTGGGTGAGCCCCGGAGGCTCCCTGGCAACCCTCCCTCCCCACCGGTCAGCGGTTTTTCGCATTGGTTGAAGCTTAGCTTCCGAACTGAAGCTTGGCAGCCGTCGTGGTAGGTCCGAGGCTCCTCCTTCCCCCTCTCGGGCGGGAGGGCTGTGCGGACGATCGGCGCGGCAGTAAAGTGTGATGTTTGCTTGTTTCCTTGGGATTGTAGGGAATTTCTACCTCTCTGTTCGTTTTTGTTTTAGTTTTTTACCATGTGGGGTTTGTTTTGTCATGCCTACCTTTCTGGGTGCCTGACCCCGGTCGATGGCAGATAAGGAAAACCCCAACCACAAGAGGGTTTTCCAGGCCATTGCTCCCTGAAATCTCTCTGAAGGGGCCAGGTTCTGGCGCTGGTCCCTGGTAGGTCTGAACTCCTTAGCTAATGTCCCAGTCTAATATAACATACATTAGCCCGATAAGCTCCAGGGAGCCTCCGGGACTCGCCCAGAAAATGGTGTTTCATTACATTCAACGCTGGTTTTTTCTATATATGTGATCAGGAAGGGTATTTAACATTTTCAAAAACAAAAACAAAATTTGCCAAGAATTTATTTCCTGCGCACAGAGGGTTGCCATATTTGGAGCCCGAGCAGCACAGTGGTTCTGTGCTGCTCTAAGCTTAAGGGTTAAGAGATCAATTTGATAAAAATGCCTGATTTTTTTTATGTGCATCAATATGTATGTAGGGAACATGGAAATTTTTACTTACATTTGCAGAGACCTTCCCTCTTAATCGGGAAGACATAAATTTTCTTGACGTGTGCTAGTATCTTGAAGACAAGAACCAAATTTGTATGTTTTCAGCTAGCCTGAGAATCCAAAAAGTGGGAAGACCACTTTATTCTCCAATAAACATGATATTTCTCAATGCCTTCTTCATGTCATCTGAACTGAAAATGGTATTATTCATTTGCTTTTTTAGCCATACTAAGTTAACTCATGGTTATTTAATAAAGGATCCTGCTCCTTATTGTTTGTAGTGCTACTCAGTTACACACATTGATGAAGGACCAGGTGTCCGTGATTCCTTAATTTTTGTTTTCCATTGATCCTTCTTATATCAATGTTGTTAGAAACACTCCTTAGTGAAACAGATTTATACTTAAGTAAGCTTACATGTCCTGCTCTCAAATTGGTGTCTTCAGTAATATATATTGTAAGTACTGGACCTTGTTTTAATCTCTAACTTGAATAGTTCATTATAAGCAAGGGCTGGCATAGCACTTGATTTTGATAATTTCTTTCTTCTTCTTTTAGGTATTAACACCATTAAAGCTCTCCAAGGAAAGCTCCACCCTCACGAAGACACACGAGCCACTGAATCCAAGTGGAGAAAGATTTTCAAGCAAGTCGGGAGACAAATCACAAACACAATCAAGTTATACCAGAGACACTGCAGTGGGTTTAGTTCATGATGTTAAAAAATGGCCAAAAAACTGCCTTCTTTGTACACTCAGTCAGTTGAACCACTTGTATCTCACCTTCCACCTGATAAATTGTCTCTTATAAGAGGTAAGCCTTTCAGTATCCTTTACTTACTTATTCTTTATAAATTGTCAACAGTATTACTCTCAGCAAATGCAGCTGAGAAAGTTAAGAGGATAAAGATGAAAATCAGACACAAGTAATGTATAAAAAGAAAGACAGAATAATGGTATGACATCATTTGTGAAATGTCAATATTGAAGTGGAGAATATGCAGCAGACTGCAATGTAACACTTATGTGTGATGCTGTTTTTCCTTGCCAGTTATTTTACCTGCACTTTCCTCACAGCAACTTACCTCACACTTCTCTATTTAATCACCTCTTATTTATATACTTTACTCATATTTATTCCCTATTTTCATGTCCTTATGTGTAATACTTTGTTATTTGTTCTTGCAGCTGAACTAAATGAGCAAAGCATTAAATATCAGATCTGATCACTGCCCTTAGTGAAGTAATAATACAGAATTTGATTGAAGTTGCAAATGGATCACTTCGTCAGTAGCAGATACACCGCGTCTTTATCGACGTACCAACAGAGCTCCTCCCACAACACACCAGCCATATATAGCAGCTGCAACCTCAGTACTGTCAACATTTTCAAATGATAACTCTGGAAAGTGGATTCTCAGCTGATAGTTCATTGGCTGACACGGGTGTGCACTGAAGTGTCCCCAACATAAGTTCCATAATAATAATATTTCTAATACTGTCTCCACTCGATTATCCGGACTATATGGGAAGACCCCCAGCCGGATAATCACGTGTTTCGGATAATGGTACTTTTTCACCTCTTGAGTCCAAAA
>WNGS01001312.1:20684139-20702595 GCA_020271785.1 Procambarus virginalis | reverse complement strand
CACTACCAAGCAAACTGCTAAAGCTGAACCCACGGGACGTGTCCACTCGCGAGGGCGAAGCAGGGGGTGCCACCACACAAACGAACCTAACATAAGGGGGATGGGGACAAGGCAGCCCCCCTACCAGGCACAAACAAATATAAAGAAAAACCACACAAGTGGACAACGTACCAGAGGGAACAGAGCCGGCCGCTGTCATAGGTGAAAACTAGCTACGCAGTGCCCTGCGCCCCACCAGTGCTATAACTACCACTTACCCCAGGTAAACCAAGGGAGTAAAACTTCCAAACACTCGGGGGGGGCCAAATGCCAAGCAGCGAAAAGCCAACAGAGGTAGACCCGAGGTGACTTGTGGAAGATAACCCCAAGCCCCAAGGGCGGTACTTACAGGGCACTCAGGGAAGGTGACCCTAAGCACATGCAGCCCGAGTACCTGAGAATACTACTCCCAGCTCACACGATCACCATAAGAGCAGCACTGAAAACAAGTCACAGCACTGAAACAAGACCGGAGCTGGAGCCACACGACCGTGCAAGATCCCATCAGCCGAGGAACTGGGTGTGGATAGCCGGCGCGGGGTCTGGGGCTCCCCCTTCCCCCTCCGGGGAGGGGGGAGCTGCGCAGACATGCGGCGTGGCTCGTGTGACGTCATGCTTGTTAGTTCGTTTTCCTGGGGGAGTTCTGTCCACTTGTTTGTCAATTTTTGTGGTTACCAGTACAGTGGCACCTCGACATCCGATTGCCCCTACTTACGATAAATTCGAGTTACGATATAAATTTCATCAAAAAATGCGACTCGACATCCGATGGTGTCCTCGACATCCGATATTTGTTGGTACATGTTCAGGTCAACCAAGCGCGTGGTTCCCAGTCACGCAGCCGACCTGCCTCAGTTTCAATTGGCAGTGGCAGGTAGATGGGCTTGGTGGATGAACAGGTTCGAGCAGGCAAGTGGGTGAGCAGGCAGGTGGGTGAATAGGTGGGTGGGTGATCAGGCGGGTGGGTGAATAGGTGGGTGGGTTAGCAGGCAGGTGGGTGAATAGGTGGGTGGGTGAGCAGGCAGGTGGGTGAGCAGGCAGGTGGGTGGGTTGACAGGCAGGTGGGTGAGCAGGCAGGTGGGTGAATAGGTGGGTGGGTGAGCAGGCAGGTGGGTGAATAGGTGGGTGGGTGCATGACAGGTGGGTAAGTGGGCGTGCAGGCATGTGGGTAAACAGGTGGGTGGGCAGGGAAGTGGGTGAACAGGTGGGTGGGTGGGTTGAGCAGGTAGGTGGGTGAACAGGTAGGTGGATGGATTGGCAAGTGGGTAAGAGGGTGTGCAGGTAGGTGAGTAAACAGGTGGGTGGGCAGGGAAGTGGGCAAATAGGTGGGTGGGCAGATAAGTGGGTGAACAGGTGGGTGGGCAGGGAAGACTGGAACAGAGACAGATGACATGTGTGATCTCCTGCCTGGTCACCCCCCCCCCCCCACCTCACGCCAGCCTTCCCGTCTCCCCTCCACGTGTGTTGACAGACACGTGGGTGTTGACACGCTGTATGATGACTTTAACATATGCGCCTTAAGTTCTGTTAAATCCCATTTCATTTTATTGTAAATATTTGAATGAATAAATAGCAAACCAAATACTGTACTGTACTGTTCAACTATTATATTGTTATTTAATTAATATTTGTAACTAGCTCTCCACAGCAATAAGAAAACAATATCATTCTTGCAACACCGCCAACGCCACCTTCCTTCGTTAGGCTTAAGCGACTCACACACCACAATAGTTTTTCCTTCCTGACCAACTCCCTTCTTCCCTTCCTGACCAACTCCCTTCTTCCCTTCCTGACCAACTCCCTTCTTCCCTTCCTGACCAACTCCCTTCCCTTCCTGACCAACTCCCTTCTTCCCTCCCTGACCAACTCCCTTCTTCCCTTCCTGACCAACTCCCTTCTTCCCTTCCTGACCAACTCCCTTCTTCCCTTCCTGACCAACTCCCTTCTTCCCTTCCTGACCAACTCCCTTCTTCCCTTCCTGACCAACTCCCTTCTTCCCTTCCTGACCAACTCCCTTCTCCCTTCCTGACCAACTCCCTTCTTCCCTTCCTGACCAACTCCCTTCTTCCCTTCCTGACCAACTCCCTTCCTGACCAACTCCCTTCTTCCCTTCCTGACCAACTCCCTTCTTTCCTTCCTGACCAACTCCCTTCTTCCCTTCCTGACCAACTCCCTTCTTCCCTTCCTGACCAACTCCCTTCTTCCTTCCTGACCAACTCCCTTCTTCCCTTCCTGACCAACTCCCTTCTTCCCTTCCTGACCAACTCCCTTCTTCCCTTCCTGACCAACTCCCTTCTTCCCTTCCTGACCAACTCCCTTCTTCCCTTCCTGACCAACTCCCTTCTTCCCTTCCTGACCAACTCCCTTCTTCCCTTCCTGACCAACTCCCTTCTTTCCTTCCTGACCAACTCCCTTCTTCCCTTCCTGACCAACTCCCTTCTTCCCTTCCTGACCAACTCCCTTCTTCCCTTCCTGACCAACTCCCTCTTCCTTCCTGACCAACTCCCTTCTTCCCTTCCTGACCAACTCCCTTCCTGACCAACTCCCTTCTTCCCTTCCTGACCAACTCCCTCTTTCCTTCCTGACCAACTCCCTTCTTCCCTTCCTGACCAACTCCCTTCTTTCCTTCCTGACCAACTCCCTTCTTCCCTTCCTGACCAACTCCCTTCCTGACCAACTCCCTCCCTCCCTCCCTGACCAACTCCATTCCTCCCTTCCTGACCAACTCTTTTCCCCCCTTCCTGACCAACTCCCTCCCTCCCTGACCAACTCCCTCTCCTTCCTGACCAACTCCTCCTCCCTTCCTGACCAACTCTTTCCCTCCTTCCTGACCACTCTTTCCCTCCCTTCCTGACCAACTCCCTCCCTCCCTTCCTGACCAACTCCCTCCCACCCTGACCAACTCCCCTCCCACCCTGACCAACTCCCTCCCTCCCTGACCAACTCCCTCCCTCCCTCCCGACCAACTTCCTCCCTCCCTTCCAGATCAACTCCCTCCCTTCCTGCCCCACCCTCCCTTCCTGACCACTCCCTCCACCTCCCTCCCTTCCTGCCCAACTCCCTCCCTTCCTGACCAACTCCTCCACCTCCTCCCTTCCTGACCAACTCTTTCCCTCCCTCCCTGACCAACTCCCTCCCTCCTTCCTGACCAACTCCCTCCCTCCCTTCTGACCAACTCCCTCCCTCCCTTCCTGATCAACCCTCCCTCCCTTCCTGATCAACTCCCTTCCTGACTAACTCCCTTTCTCCCTTCCTGACTAACTCCCTTTCTCCCTTCCTGACCGCTCCCTCTCCCCCTTCCTGACCGACTCCCTCTCCCCCTTCCTGANATATTCCACTGAAGAATAGACATTACGAAAAGAGAAAGGACAGCAACAGAGAACAATGAAGAAAAAACAAAGGCAAGAAGAACACAGTATATTAAATAATCTCAGGATCAGGGTTAGGGGGCATGGGTAAACTTAGTAAGGATGGAGGGAAGGGAGCGGGAGGACAGGACCAGAGGCGGACCGATGGGGTCCAGAGGAGACAACCGAGAGGGGCAGTCAAGGACAGCAGAAGGGGGGGTAGATTCAGGGAGTGCACTCTGCAAGGGCAGCAATTGAGAGGGAATTGGGGGCGAAAAAAACCTCCATATCCGGGACGGGGTTGACCACGGAAATGGGGAGGGGACGTAGCGATAGAGTCAGAGGGAGGGGCGAGGAAGAAAGTGATGCCTTCATGCCCGCTGAGGAGGAGGAGGAAGGAGAGGAGCTTACGTTTTTGACTCGAAGAGACAGATGGTCCAGTAACAACGTACTGGGCGACAGACTCAATGGTCTCAGCAGAAGAAGAACGGGAGCGAACAGCATGAAGATGGCTGGGAGGATGATGGACAACAGCCTGGACAGACAGGCGGCACGGAGGGCCAAGAGACTGTGGGGAGGGTTGGGAAGAAGGATCAGGGGGTAGAAGGGAAAGAAGACACAGGAGACATGGCGAACTGGGTAGGAAGGGGGGAAACTCCTGAAGGAGAATCAGAAAGGAGACCTTTCAGGACAAGACATTAAGGAACAAGGGAAGAGGCAGTGGGTGTGTCCGGAGCCAAGGCCTGGAAACGGTTGTGGGACTGAGGAAGGTGGGAAGGACGAGGAGAGGTACAACGCAACACACGAGCATACGATACGCCAGTGAAAGGGTGGAACTCGCTTCAGGAAAAGTCAAACGATCTCGGTGTTTCAAGTTGAGGATGGCTTCCTCAAGCTTGTAGTGTATACACGCATGGGAGAAGGTAGGGTGGGCCTCACTGCAATTGAGACAGCGAGCCTGGCGAGAAATGATCATCGTCCCCACACATGGGGCATAGATAGTCGGTACTTGTGCATTTGAGGACACCGTGCCCAAACTTCCAGCACTTATTGCAAAGTCTAGCAGAGGGGATGTACTCCTGAACTGAGTACCTGGCACCAGCAAGAATGATAGAGGGTGGAAGGGTCCTACTATCGAAGGTGATTTTCACAACTAGAAGAGGCTGATGGCGGGGACCATGAGGGGGTCGAGTGAACGTGTCCACCTGGAGGACAGGATGGCCTTGGGCTTCGAGGATATGTTTAATATCCTTATGGCAGTCTTTTAGGTCCCTAACACCAGTTGCAACATGGTGCGGGAGAACAGAGCCAACACTGGCATTTAACAGAGCGTTTTTGGAGACCCGAACTAGGGTCTCCCCAATGCGGTTAAGCAGGTAGCTGCATCCGGAGGAGCAGCAGCAGCATGTGTACCGACGGGGACCAAACAAGGCTTGGTACGTATTAGTATGGGAAAGGATCATGTGAGTGCAGCCGTGGCGAAGACGGCGTGAGAACCCCAGAGAGAGGGGGGTTAAATGGTTCAGTAGTCACAATGAGAGACTGAGCCGAGCCAGGGGATGAAGTGGTCACCACTGGGGGCATGTGGCTCGACCCAACCACAGAGGGAGAGGAGCCGAGGGGAGTAGTCAGGAGGGTCAAAGGAGGAGCTAGGTCTGGGCTGAATATAGAGAAGGCTTCAGAGCCCGGTCTTCCAACAGTCTGACTCGGGGGCTTGGTCGTCCACCCCACGAGCCTGAGAAGTCATAAGAGGAACGATATTTATCGACATGAGAACGAGAGGTCTTACTTTCATTCCTGAATGTGCCCCCATGGGGCCACAATTAAGAAGATAGGACACCCACAAGAGACTTGTTGCCGAATTTGCCGCCCCCTTCCCCCAAGGGGCGTCGTGAGTATATGTCCCAAAAAACGCCACCTTAAGAACCGTCAGTCGTCGAGATTGGGTTCAGCGAAAAAGGAGTATTGACAATAAAAAGAGTCCCTTCGCTCGAGACGTTGGGTACCAGTTCTATGGGTGCAAGAGTATGCCTCCCCAAACACCCGGGAGTCAAAACAGAAGAAATCCAAAAGAATAATCAAGACTAGTAAAAGGTCAGCAGGAAATGACAATTAGAAAGGAGAAGAGGGGGAGAAAAATGAAACACAAGGACAAGGAAAAGATGTCTGGCACAATTGGTAAAGACAGCAGCAGGAGCATAAGGCTGCAAAAGGACAGAGGACTGACCCAGGGAGCATCACACTCCGGCAGCCACCCACCAAGCCCTCTCATGACGACAATGGGCCAGACAGGGAGGGGGTGCCACAAAACTCTCTCCAGATGCTCTACAAGCCTTTTCCTCACGATCTTCTCCATCACCTTGCAAGTTATACAAGTTAGGGAAATGGCCGTAATTGTATCTGTCGTCCTGGTATGCAAGTGGGTTTGTCATCCAGTTCCATGCATTCTGTTCCCCATTTTTAAATCTCTTTCGTCTTGGCATAAAAAAATTATTTGGCTTTCCTCCAAATCCATCATCTTGCTTGCTACTCTGTATGTAGCATTCCATGCCTTTCACATGAATATATGGGCAGCTGAGGTCATAGCATTTTCTGTCCTCAAGTGATGTTTTGCACATGTCAAGATGGAAAAACTTACATGTTGGTCCAAATCGACACTTTCCTTTCCCAACCCACTTACGGTAAAGCAAATGTGGGTCAGTGCGGCAAGTAGTTTGTTTCAATTCATAAATGATGCTTTACAACTTAGGTGACATAAAACAAAAAAGAAAAGAGGCTTTTATTTCTCACTTTCATTCTGCATTTGTCACAAAGATTCTGACCAGGAGGAGCTGCATGAACAGACCATAAATAAAGTTGTAGAAAAAGCATTTGAACTCTCGGAAAACCTTCAATTAAATAAGATGGATCCGAGAATTATCATATTCCCCAAAGATTCAGAAACGAGAACTTTTAGGGACTGAACTGAGTAGTTTCACCGTTAAAATTAAGTTATGGATGTTTTCCTTTTTAAAACTCAGTATTTAAGTTTAATGCCACTAGATTTACCAATAATCACAACTGGTTAGAAACTACTGCATTCCAGGTCATGAACTGAGCAAAATTATTTTCAGACATTTTTTTAGTGATTTCTCAAGAGGATGATTAAGCTCTGGACTTTGGGTAATTAATTATTAAATCCCTTTTGTAACAATAAGAAAAGGACAGTATCAAAGCTGCCTGAACATGCAATCACTTTCAGAACACTCCATAACTGCTCTCACACTATCTAAACTAATATCACATTTCTGCACATCCATCTTTAACATGGGAACTTGCCTTTAAACGCAACCAGTAACAAGAACAAGAACAAAAAACTAATACTGATTTGTACAATAAAAAAATCCATCTTCATTATCTGAAAATCATTGCATGCTTAGACAACCTTTGAACTAAATCCTTTGGAATGAAATATGTTCATAGAGTTGCAAGTGTTGATGGTGATAAGGCTATTTTCTCCTCTTGCATACTGTTTAGTAGAAATGTTTAAGGTGGTTTAGAACTCACACGTGAAGTATAAATGCTCCACAATTTTCCATTTGGTGAAAAACTAGCACACTACAAAAAAATTAAAACAGGTCAAATCAAGTGTAATAGTAGTGACCAGAAGTGACTTGCTACGAACAGTGTGACCTTCGACAGCTTCCCCCCCATCCCATTCCTTCACCCACCCCCCTTGCCTATTGTTTTTGTTCCTCCAGCTAAAGTACCTCATGAGCAGATATGTGAAAACTATCAATTTCACCCACAACATATATATATATATGTATATATATTTTGTATATATAATAAAAATGCAGATCTGTGCTTGACCAGTAATGGCTGTATTGCATGAAACAGGTTAATATTTGAGTGTAATGCCCACTGACAGTAGTGCTAGAAATGTAAATGATCTAGTGTGAGCAAGGATGATTGGCCAAGTCAGATGAGCATCTCAAAATTTGTCTCCATGCTGACTGTTGCAAGAAATTGCAATAAGCCCCACAATCACAAAATGTACATCAGTCTCAGCTGAAGTAAAAAAAAAATCCATATTTAAATATACTATCAAACTTTACTTTGTAAGAGAAACAAACAAGCATAAAAAGTTTTTGTTTCAATTCTGACTAGTAGCTGTTTATAATGGGAATGATCTTGGTAATCACAAACAATTTGTTTTACTGCCAAATATGAGTAATTACTATCGAGACAATTTCATCACAACCATCCAGAGAGGAAGGTTCTTATTCGTACACAACAGAATCTATCAAGGGAGGCACTAGGTCTAAGTACAAGTCACCAGTGGAAAATGTTTGTATTCACAAAATGGAAATCAATTTGATATTTTAAAACAGTTACTGAGACATAGAAGAAACTAAATTACAAAAGAAGCCACTTAAGTTATTGTGAAGTTTCTGTAACATATTTCACTTGTTTCATCTGTCATCACCTCAAGCACCAGTATTTTCAAAGTGGCCACCGTTTAGTTACATATCAAAACAGTAACGTTCACCGAGCACACCATGAAGTTGTACAATGGCTCTATTGAGGTTAGATTTAGCAGTCCTGTTCTAGATATTTGGACCACTTATGCAACCATCTGCTAAGATATGCTGCACTGGACAGAGGTTACTTGTGAGTAAGAGAGGAGGTCACAGTGACTATAAATGGTCACTAACGTCGTTGGACAAAGCCACCTCTTGGTCCACCGGGGCCACCTCGATTGCTGTCTCGGTTGAAACCGGGTCGGCCACCACCGCGGCCCTGAAGCCCCCCTGGAGGACCTTGACGTAAGCCGCCACTACCGCCCATGCCGCCACGACCACTGTTTGGCCGCCCCATTCCACCATCCATTCGTAGGCGCGCTTTCTTTTCCTCAACATTCAACCTGTGTTCACCATTGAGGTGAATAGGCTATGGAAAAATATGAACATGTATAAATAAATTGTATTAGCAACCTTATGCAGACATATTTGATTTATCCCTGATCTATTCAGCATAATTTGCAGACATGTACAATCCCACCTACACCATATGAGCATTTCTATAAAACAAACAGCAGCACTCTTAGGTGGCAACTGCAGTACTGTGCTCCCTATTTTAGTCAAATATCCTACAATTTACCTCTAACATTATCTTTCAATCAGCCCTATATACTACATGCTGCTCTTTTTTAGTGCCTTCATTTGCCTAGGTTCCCTTTCCCAAGCCATCTCACTTGGCCTCTTTTAATTATTTGTTTAACCATGGGTTTATCTTGATCTTTTCTTCCCCATCTTTCCTGGATGGAATTGGCCTGGTTGATACCTGGTTGATGGGGTTCTGGGAGTTCTTCTACTCCCCAAGCCCGTCCCGAGGCCAGGCTTGACTTGTGAGAGTTTGGTCCACTAGGCTGTTGCTTGGAGCGGCCCGCAGGCCCACATACCCACCACAGCCCGGCTGGTCCGGAACTCCTTGGAGGAATAAATCTAGTTTCCTCTTGAAGATGTCCACGGTTGTTCCGGCAATATTTCTTATGCTTGCTGGGAGGACGTTGAACAACCGTGGACCTCTGATGTTTATACAGTGTTCTCTGATTGTGCCTATGGCACCCCTGCTCTTCACTGGTTCTATTCTGCATTTTCTTCCATATCGTTCACTCCAGTACGTTGTTATTTTACTGTGTAGATTTGGGACCTGGCCCTCCAGTATCTTCCAGGTGTATATTATTTGATATCTCTCTCGTCTTCTTTCTAGTGAGTACATTTGGAGAGCTTTGAGACGATCCCAATAATTTAGGTGCTTTATCGCGTCTATACGTGCTGTATATGTTCTCTGTATTCCCTCTATTTCAGCAATCTCTCCTGCTCTGAAGGGGGAAGTGAGTACTGAACAGTACTCAAGACGGGACAGCACAAGTGACTTGAAGAGTACAAGCATTGTGATGGGATCCCTGGATTTGAAAGTTCTCGTAATCCATCCTATCATTTTTCTGGCTGTCGCAATATTTGCTTGGTTATGCTCCCTAAACGTTAGGTCGTCAGACATCATTATTCCCAAATCCTTTACATGCTGTTTTCCTACTATGGGCACATTTGATTGTGTTTTGTACCCTGTATTATGTTTAAGGTCCTCATTTTTACCGTACCTGAGTACCTGGAATTTATCACTGTTAAACATCATGTTATTTTCTGATGCCCAGTCGAAAACTTTATTAATATCAGCTTGAAGTTTTTCAATGTCTTCAGCCGAGGTAATTTTCATACTGATTTTTGTGTCATCTGCAAAGGATGATACGAAGCTGTGACTTGTATTTTTGTCTATATCTGATATGAGAATAAGGAAAAGCAGCGGTGCAAGGACTGTACCCTGAGGTACAGAGCTTTTAACTGCACTTGGACTAGATTTTATATGGTTGACCGTTACTCGCTGAGTCCTGTTTGACAGAAAACTGAGTATCCAGCGTCCTACTTTACCGGTTATTCCCATTGACTTCATTTTGTGTGCTATCACGCCATGGTCACATTTATCGAAAGCCTTTGCGAAGTCCGTGTATATCACATCAGCATTCTGTTTTTCTTCTAATGCCTCAGTGACTTTATCGTAGTGCTCAAGTAGCTGTGAGAGGCACGATCTTCCCGCTCGAAATCCATGTTGGCCTGGGTTGTGAAGGTCATTGGTCTCCATGAAATTGGTGACCTGACTCCTAATCACTCTCTCAAATACTTTTATTATGTGCGATGTTAGTGCAACTGGTCTATAATTCTTTGCCAATGCTTTGCTCCCTCCCTTGTGTAGAGGGGCTATGTCTGCTACTTTAAGTGCATCTGGTATCTCTCCCGTGTCCAAGCTCTTCCTCCACACTATACTGAGTGCCTGTGCTACCGGCACTTTGCATTTCTTTATAAATATTGAATTCCATGAGTCTGGACCTGGGGCCGAGTGCATGGGCATGTTTTCAATTTCTCTTTCAAAATTTAGTGCGCTCGTGTTGATATCAGTTATATTTACAGGGGTTTGGATATCCGCATAAAGAAATTGTCTGGATCTTCTACTTTCATGTTGTTTATTGGAGTGCTAAACATGTCCTCATACTGCTTTTTTAGGATTTCACTAATTTCTTTGTCATCCTCCGTGTATGAACCTTCACTTGTACGAATAGGTCCAATACTGGCAGTAGTTTTTGCTTTTGATTTCGCATATGTGAAGAAGTATTTTGGATTTTTCTTTATTTCCTGAATTGCTTTCTGTTCTAACTGCCTTTCTTCAGTTTCATATGAGTGTTTCAATTTCCGCTCGATTTCTTCAATCTCCCTATTTAAATTATTCCTTCTTTGACGGGAAATTCGTGTCTGCATAAGCAGTTCCGTTATTCTTTTCCTGCGTTTATAGTGTCTTCTGCGTTCTCTTTCTACGTTGGATCTCTTTCTGGCTTTCCTCAAAGGAACATGTTTCAGACAGACTTGATACGCTTCCGAAGTCAGTTTTTCTATTCCTTCTGTAGGACTTTTATTACTTAAAACAGTTTCCCATGGAATGTTTTTAAGTTCCCTGTTTATTATCTCCCAGTCTATCCTTTTATTATTAAAATTGAATTTACTGAATAGCCCCTCTCGCTTTATCAACGTTTAGGTCTATTCTGAGTATTGATGGTAGTTTGCACTTCAATGAGCTTGTGATCTGAATATGTGGTATCTGATATCGTAATGTCTCTGATAATGTCTTCATTGTTCGTAAAGACCAGATCGAGAATATTTTATTTCTCGTTGGCTCCGATATCTGCTGAGTGAGTGAAAATTTGTCACAGAATCTAAGTAGTTCTCTAATCTGTGGTTGGTTAGGTCCTGATAGATTCCCTGGTATAATATTATTGTTTGCTATTCTCCACCTGAGACTAGGCAAGTTGAAGTCACCTAAGAAGATATATCAGGTATTGGGTTCTCCAAATTATCAAGGCTATTCTCTATTTTGTTTATCTTCTGTGAATTCCTCAGCCGTTGCATCTGGCGGTTTGTATATTAGAATAATCACTAAATTTATTTTCTCTATTTTTAATCCCAGTACCTCTCCACCTCATTTGTAACGTTTAGGAGCTCCGAGCACACAAGGTCTTTCCTAATATACAGACCCACTCCTCCATGTGACCTAATTTCCTGTCACACCTGTATAGGTTATATCCTGGAATCCAGATCTCACTGTCCAGAATTCCCCTGCATCCAGATCTCACTGCATGCATGGGCTCCATGCATCTTGTGCGTCACATTTTATTTATCCTTCCTTCTAGCTCATCCTCCCTGAAGGGATCCTGGTACTTTCATTTAAGGATCAAAATAAGGTGCCAGGCCAGGACGACTATATAACATTGTCTTATAACTGGGTATTCAAAAGAGCTAAATGTCATTCAGGATACCAATGAGACCAAAAGGACATATTGTGAGCGATATCAAGGGTATCAGATTATTAAAGGATTCTATAGAGGGATTTAAGAAAGCATAATATGCAATCATCTTGAAAATTGGGACATTCTACGATTCCCACGACCAAGTGGGACAGACAGTTCAAACTACAGGGAGCAGGGTGGTGTTCCATTAGGTAACCAGGAGTTAAGCATGAGGGGCCAATACATAAATTAGAGCCATTTCCCATGAACTATTATAGTTGTAGGAGAACGGCCAGGGAATAGGTCATCTGTAATGCCAGACCAACAGCTTTGCTAAGCATTGCAGATGCAGAATAAACAATGGGGTAGAAACTCAAACAAGTAAGCCCTTTTTGGGAAATAGAACAAAGTGCAAATGGCCGCCTTAGCAGCAGTGTGCACACATGCATTTAAAGTAATACCAATATGGCTGGGAACCCTGCAAAATGTTACTATTTTAAATTTGCTAGAAATAAAAAGTCATTATTGGATTTCAACCAGCACAAGATGGAAAACGGTTAAAGGTCTCCAGAGCCATGAGAGCAGAGTCTACCATATTGACAAAGGAACATTAACATTGGAAAATGCTGACGAAGAGCATACTAAATTGCATAAAATACCACTGTGAAAATGCTAGTTTCTAGGGGCATGCAGCACATAGGTTTGGTCAGGAATGACCACTAAGTATTCAACATCGTTGGCAGACTTAGATCCATTTGTGAACAGTGTTGAATGAAAAGGCACTTCATATCAGTAGTAGTAGTATAAACCCTCACCATGTGGGACAAGGCCTTTCAACAACCTTGTCAGTGGGACCTTCCGTGGGGAAAAGGTTGGAACAACATACGGTATAAGGATATTGAAAATGTGAACTCAGAGGGTATCGTGCAAATGAGCCATTCTTACAGGAAAAGGAAGGTGATAAGATGGAACAGGGCCCTCCTGAGGGGGTAACAGTCAAAGCACAGCACATGTGAGAGGATGTTGATGGAACTATGTGAAGGAGCAAAGGCAGTAATGATTAAGAAAATCATGTAGTGATAAGATGCCAGTTTCAACAGATGTTCTGGAAAGAGGAAAACAAAAAGCACCAGAGATGAGGCCTAACCCAATATGGTGTAGACGACAGAGTTGCAGGAGAGGTAGAGAAATATGCAGGGAAGACGTAACCAAGTTCACACAGAACAATAGAGGAATGTGTCATCAGCCCCCCTCCTGGAAGTATGGAACAAGACTAAGGAAGGTAATGGCCTTAGAGCATTCAACTCAAGAGGTGAGAAAGATGGGGGACAGACCAATACAAATTAATGTCAAAAATCAATCTATAAAGTTTAACAGAATCTTTACATAGAAGATTACCATAGAATCAGGTTTTTCTCACGTGTCTTTTCCAGGCCTCACACTTAAAATGTACAGCCCCAACAAAGCTCGAATTCCACCTGGTATCACACTTCCATGCGCCATGGGAGGAAGAATTAGGAACAGAGTGGAGGGCAGTATCTAATAAGGTGCTGTGAAAATGCAATGCAGATGAGACAGGCTGCGAAAAGCAGCATGGAGAATGAAAAGATTCCAGTCCGCCGTATCAAACCACCGCCGAGGAAGAGAGAGGAGGGCAGAAGTGAAAGGTGGTTATGAGGATGGGAATACAGTCACTTATGGGGGCCATGAAAGGCTACATGTCAAGTCTATATAAATGGAAGAGCAGCAGCAAGTCTATACCAAGTCGGCTTTCTGGAATTGAGGCGAGACAATGTAGAAGAGAGAATGAATGCCTAAAACACAGCCTGGGGTATTTGTCAAAGCATTACCCCAGAGGGAATGTCAACAATTAAAATCAACCAAAAGGAGCACAAGTGCTTGTAACAAGTCCAAGAGATGTTTAAGATTAGGAAGAAAAAAAGTGAAACATTGGAGAGATAAATAGAACAGATCATATCTCATTTACCCACAAAGATACGGGGCCCAGAGAAATGAATGTTCGACGGGGAAAAAGGAAAGGACAAAGGGAACATCTTTCTGGATCAAGAGAGCAGTAGCATCAGCCCCCTGGAGACATACACAAAGCAGTGAAAACTTTGAGATCAGAAGTTGTAGCCCATTAAAAGTAACAAAAACTCAAGTATCTATTGAAAACTAGACAGTGAAAATAGAAATAACAGTAAGAAGAAAAATATAAATTTTGGGCAGAGAAAGAACACAGGAATGTAAGAGATCAAGATTAGGTTCAGTGAAATCAGGGTTGGGGTATAGGCAACTGTAGCTTCATTCGTGTCACCAACCTAACAGCATGCTAAGGCACGAAGAATGACCATTATCTTTTATGAAAGGCAATGAGCATCCTTCAAACTCGTACATGGCAAGAGCGGCACAACGGGCCAAACCACCCATGCCCAAGACCAAAGAGGGTATTATTAGCATCCAAAAGCAGCTATCCAAGCAGGACACACAGGCATTGAGGCTGAAAAGAATGCCCCCAGCCTAAACAGACTCATGAATAGTCCTAAGTGAAGCTCTCCACCCTGGTGACTGGCCTCTGGGGGGGGGGGGCCCACTCCAGAACATGTCAAAGAGGAAATATGTCAGTGAAGCAGAAGTGCTAGGAGGCACACCTGGGAGAGAACCAAGAGAGCATTCAGCATCAAGGCTGCCCACACAATAAGCCAGCTCAAAATATGCACATGAAGCAAAAACTAAAATCTAAAAGAAAAACGACCCCAACAGGAACAAGTCGAAGGACAGATGGCACTTAGCTTGAAACATGGGAGCTTGTCACATATGAAAGACCAGGAACAGTGTTTAGCAGAACATCACCAAAAGAATGGGCAAGGAAGATAGATGCATGCAGCATATTGGCTGCAAACAGGTCTCCAATATCTGATGTGACCCATTTGCATGGGACAATATCGGCAAGATATTGGGTGCCATTTGTTGGATACACAACAGATCAGTGACTTGTGGACATTTCCCATGCCACAGACAGGCCAGGGGCAAGGCTTCCTGGTGACTACCTGGCTGTTTACCTTCATGGGCCTCTAATCCCATACAGCCCTCACAACCACACTGCTTGGTAACATCAACACAAACTTCTCAAATTTTCTCATTAAAGCTTTTCCTGTTATTCTGGTGATATTTTGTATAATTCCTGGTAGAAGGATCACAAGTCATGGACCTTAGATGTTCACACTGGGTTATCTAAATGTGCTAATCACATTCCTATTTTTCACTGGATTAATTATACACTCAACTAGTATTTTCTGTATGTATAATATATAACACCTCTATTCCAAGAAGCACAATTTGAGTGTGAGGCAATCAATGGTTAAGCACTTAATTGACTATATGCACGTAATAAAGGTGTTCTATATTTTAAAGTACTGGTATCTTGCCCATTGGCATTGAAGATGACAAGTGAATACAAAATAGCACCATTCTTTAACAAATTATTATAGTACAGTAATTATACAGTTGCTATCCTTTGTGCCCACTTACCCTACTATGAAGAGCCTTGGTAACAGAACTTTCTTCTTCAAATGTGATGAATCCAAAGTTAGGAACTTGCCCCTTTGGGCCAGTCTTACCCTTGGCTGTATTTA
Organism: Procambarus virginalis; assembly: GCA_020271785.1. NCBI lineage: Eukaryota > Metazoa > Arthropoda > Malacostraca > Decapoda > Cambaridae > Procambarus > Procambarus virginalis. Next base: position 20,687,197 of record WNGS01001312.1, on the reverse strand, counting down.
TGCGAATGTCTACAATCTTGCCAAATCGTGAGAACTCAGCCTGAAATACCACACAATTGTATGATCTTGAATAAATTCATCTCAATGGTTTCAAGGTTATCAAAAATATGCTATATAAAGACAACCACACAGAATTACCTAAGCATTAAAAAAAAAACAGCATTGAATGTAATGAAACTCCATTGTCTGGGCGAGACCCTTCGGCTCCCCAGAGCTATACGGGGCTGATGTGTATACATTACACTGTGGCAACAGTCAATCGAAGGAGTTCTAGACCTACAGGGCACCAGAGCCAGAACCTGGCCCCCTCAAGAGACACACTAGGAGCAATGGCCTAAAGACACCCCCGTGTAATTGGAAGCAGTCTTTGTCTGCCATCTACCAGGTCAGGCACCCAGAAAGGTAGGAATTCCAAAACAAACTACTGCTGGTCAAATAAATTGCAAACCGAAAGCCAAACTAGCAACAGAACTCCCCAATCAAAACCAAGGAAACAAGTATGACAAGTCACCACAAACTCCGCGCAACCGTCTGCACAACACCCCCCTCCCAGGAAGGGGGACAGGGAGGTCCCAGACCTCCACGTTGGCAACTCTCCTCAGTTCAGAGGCTGAGTGTCAAAAAAACGCGAAAAAACGCCAACCAGAGGTGTAAGGGATGCAGGGGAGACTCCGGGTCTCACCCAGAGCTACCTAACCAAAGAAAGAAAAAGAGGACTTACCTGGGAGGAGGTCGTCACTCGCTCCTCAACTTGAAGTCATGACAAATGACTGCAACATGAGACCCAAGGCTACACACGCCCGAGAAGGCTCAGGAACATAAACGAGATACCGTGCAGCCAGGAACCTGTTCAACCTCCATAAGCCCTGTGCCCGAATGTCAGCCCAGGATATATTCCCCAAAACAGCAGCCAAAGCCACGAACTTATGAACATCGTGGGCACTGGGATACACCGCAGGCTGGCTGCATCGAATAATCCTGCAGACGACCTGGGAGAACCACACATTGGAACAGAGAAGAAGGTAAACTGGGTCCACCCAGAGCGTGTCCCCTGCCACGGAGGCCATGGCACGCAGATACTGGCGAAGAGCCGCAACTGGACACAAAACATGATGCACCAGAACTGAAGGGCAAGAGCTACGAAGAGAGGTTAGAGGCATTAAATATGCCAAAACTAGAAGACAGAAGAAAAAGAGGTGATATGATCACTACATACAAAATAGTAACAGGAATTGATAAAATCGATAGGGAAGATTTCCTGAGACCTGGAACTTTAAGAACAAGAGGTCATAGATATAAACTAGCTAAACACAGATGTCGAAGAAATATAAAAAAATTCACTTTCGCAAACAGAGTGGTAGACGGTTGGAACAAATTAATGGAGAAGGTGGTGGAGGCCAAGACCGTCAGTAGTTTCAAAGCGTTATATGACAAAGAGTGCTGGGAAGACGGGACACCACGAGCGTAGCTCTCATCCTGTAACTACACTTAGGTAATTACACTTGGGTAATTACCCCCGGCCGAACCAACCAAGCATCAACAACCCAAGGACCCCTTCAGAAAGCAGCAGACTGATTCTTCACCATAAAAGGAGAAGGCTGCAAACGAATGAAAGGACCACCAGGACGGAAAGAGCAGAAACCCTTGCGCCGGAGGAGAGTATGAAGCTCCCCAACCTGACCCCCAGCGGCCAAAGCCCTCAAGAAAAAGAGCCTAAGAAAAAGTCCTGAACCGAGGGGCCCCCACAGACCGAGGAGGAGAGAGAAAAGAGGGCAACTGGTCCAACGACCAGGACGGCTCAGGCGGTGCCTGAGCAGGCCGGAGGTGAAACAACGTCCGAGTACGCTTGTGAAATGGAGCAGAAGAGACATCCACCCCGAAAGCAAGCTGCAGCCAGCGCCACACGAAACAAGGCGACAAAATTTGGCACAAGATGACGGTCCTGAAACAACTAAGAGTGAAAGGACAAAACAACTCAATCAGAATCGAAGACAGTGGCGCGGCGACGTGATGACACCATACTAGTTAGATAATTTTGTTTGGAGAGTTCTGTCCACTCGTTTGGCTTTTGGTACCAATATTTTCACCAGAATAGGGGTTAGTTTTGGGGCGCCTACCTTTCTGGGTGCCTATCCTGGTCGATGGCAGACAGAATGCTCCCAACCACAGGAAAGTTTCTATAGGCCATTGCTCCTCGTGCCTCTCTGAGGGGGCCATGTTCTGGCTTGTGGTCCCCGGTAGGCAAGAACTCCAAGCACTTTGACTGGTCCCAGAAAGTTATATATATCCATTCAGCCTGGATATCTCCGGGGAGCCGATGGGGCTCCCCTCAGAAAATCCATTTTCTGATCGATTCTCACCATTTTTACTTATAATGTGTGCCACTGTCTGTTCTACAATCCTATTAGAATGGATTTTTCATAAACTGTAAATGTTTTGAGTTATAAATTTGGTTGAATTTGAATGAATTTGGTGAATATTTCAAATGCCATTTTGACCATTTTTTTTACAATAAATTGAAAATCTATATTTTAAATCTATTAAAATGAAGATCATATACTAATCTGAGAGCATAATAACACTTAATGAACAATTGGTGATATTTATTATTTTTGCAGCTGATCTAAACATCTGAAATTTTCCATATTAAATTTTATAATTACTTTTTAATTTCCTTGCTTTGCAAGTTACGTTGATGATCATTTAGACAAAGTTGGAATGTTTGCCTAGTAGATTATGCACCAAAAATTAGAAAGCATTAGAACATGTTTGAAAAATTTAACTTGTGGTACCATCGGGTCCTGCCGTATATACACGCCATGCGCAGTTTAAGGGTTAACAGTGTCTCTCAAAATGACAACTGTACATACAGCAATTGGAGAGCATCTGCATAATATACAGATGTTTCACAGTTAACAATCCATATTTTGTATCTACTGAAAAATTATAACACAAATTTAAAAATAAAAATAAACATGAAGGCATAAGCTAACTAGGCATAAACAAACATAAGAATTAGGAAACATTGCAGTAGATGTGTTGGCTTTGCCTAAGTGGG
>WNGS01001312.1:20634012-20675693 GCA_020271785.1 Procambarus virginalis | reverse complement strand
GCGCGAAACGCCGAAAGCACATAGAGTATGTTTTTTTTCACTTCGCCGAAAGCACGAAAGTGTTAATTAATAATTTATATATATCACTTTCGCGCATTTATAACTAGCGGGTCGTTATAAGTCGTTCTTACGGTTACGCACTTTTACATTTATTTTAGTTAAATTAAAAATATATTGTATAAAAATTCTTTACTATCCGATTTTGTTTTTCAAATTCTTAAAATGGTCCCCATAAAATTTCCGTTCTCACACAACTCCCATCAGGCACCTCGGCCTACCCGGTCATGTGGTCGGCCCATTGTTTTGTTGTCACGCACAGTGCCCACACCTCGGTCCCCTCGCGTCGAAAATTTGACCCGTTTTCGCAGTTCTTTCCGTCTCAAGCAGTGGTACTTCAAAAAGAGGTAGGAAATCGCAGAGAGAAGAGCAGATCGCCATGATCCATAATCAGTATCGTGGGTCAAGCTCACTCCCTCCAAGATTCCTGATCTTGTTGAGGCTTTTTCCCGATTCAGATGAGGACGATTTTGAGGCTGATGAACCAGAATGTGACTTGGTTGTTGATGTTTCCTCAAGTGAACAAGAAAGTTCGTCTGAGAGTGAGGATGAGAGTGAGGAGGAGGAACCCCAAGCCCGGCCACGCGGAAAGCGTACGTGTCCGGTACGGAAGAGGGCTAGGCTGAGTGGTGAGTGGAATCGTAGCAATACTCCTCCCATCGTGGTGCATTTACTGCAACCCTGGGATAACAATTACACCACCAACTACTCCATTGCAGTTCATACAGTTATTTTTTACTAGAGCTTTAGTAGAATATCTGGCTTATGAAACAAATTTGTATGCCACACACGTGATGCACCTCGCGGCTCGCTCAGTACAAAAAGCTTGGAAACCTGTGTGTGTGAAAGAAATGGCCCGATATTTGGGGCTGTGCATACTGATGGGGGTAAACAGGCTGCCTACAATGAGGATGTACTGGCAGACGAACCAGATGTGGCATGCTCGCTTCTTCAACGTGTTTATGTCATCTCCGCGTTTCCAAATTATTTCAAAGTTCTTTCACATGTACAACAATAAGGCAGTTCCAGTGGATAATAGTGATAGATTGATAAAGTGCGACCAGTGATGGAGTATTTGTCTCACAAATTTATGTCTTTATATATTCCTAAGAAAGAATGAGTCTCGATGAAGGTACAATGCCATGGCGGGGCCGCCTCTCGTTCAAGGTATACAATCCCAACAAGCCGACAAATATGGTGTAAAATTTTATATGTTGGCCGAGGGCACATCGGGCTACATATATAATTTTGATGTGTATTGTGGCATAGGAAAAACCACAGTCGCCGAAACGCCGAAAGCACATAGAGTATGTTTTTTTTCACTTCGCCGAAAGCACGAAAGTGTTAATTAATTAATTTAATACCTGAAGTTCCTGCAAATCACACTTACTGGAACTGGAGTGGGAACTTGTGGAGCTACTGGAGTTTGGGGAGCAGCAGGTGGTTGGTTCTGGTTCAGGAGGATGAGCCGACCCATTTACCGTCGCAGACGGAGCAGTAAAATTCTGAGGTGTCATTGGAGCTTCAATGTCTTCTTCAACTTCACTCCCAGCCTCATCCCCACCTTCTCCATCAATGAACACCTGACAAAACACAAGTGTATCACAAGTAATATTAGTAAAATTCATGATCATTTACTGCACCGAAAGGAAGAGCCAAATATTTAATACCATCCTACTGTAGTGGGCAAATATCTACGTTTTTTAGGTATACAGGATGTCATCCATAACTCAAGCTTTTCTCCATATATTATACTGTAGCATACTGTATTGTGTATTTCTGTCAAAATCTGACAAGTTTGAAGTAATATTCAATATCTGAATTACTGTAGGGCGAGTTCATGTTCTAAAAATGTTTTCACTGTGTGCATTGTATAACATGGATTGCTATATTGTTCATTTATGATTTTGTTAAGTGGTGCTTTTATTTTTACCAAAAATCAAAAAATACTTTTATAGAAAAATTTTGTAAATATCTCGTAGCTTCTGGCATCATTTATGAAAATCTCGTCGATTAAATAATTATTTTTGCAAATAAATAACTACCCCCCAAAGCAAACTGTCCACCAGTGTTGTCTCGTCATTGCGGCCATACCTGATTGTGTTCTAACAATCTGTGTTCTAACAATTGGCATTTTCAGAAAAAATCTAAAAACTATATAAAATGCTCTTTTTTTTCGTTGGTGACTTCAACATCGCCTCAATCAAGAGGTGATGTATGTGAGGGGACCATCAGTCAGTCATTGTTCACACAGGGTGGCGCTGTGGTGTGGTACTGCATCATGGGACCATCAGTCAGTCATTGTTCACACAGGGTGGCGGTGTGGTACTGCCTCATGGGACCATCAGTTAGTCATTGTTCACACAGGGTGGCACTGTGGTGCGGTACTGCATCATGGGACCATCAGTTAGTCATTGTTCACACAGGGTGGCACTGTGGTGTGGTACTGCATCATGGGACCATCAGTCAGTCATTGTTCACACAGGGTGGCGCTGTGGTGCGGTACTGCATCATGGGACCATCAGTCAGTCATTGTTCACACAGGGTGAAGCTGTGGTGTGGTACTGCATCATGGGACCATCAGTCATTGTTCACACAGGGTGGCGCTGTGGTGCGGTACTGCATCATGGGACCATCAGTCAGTCATTGTTCACACAGGGTGGCACTGTGGTGTGGTACTGCATCATGGGACCATCAGTCATTGTTCACACAGGGTGGCACTGTGGTGTGGTACTGCATCATGGGACCATCAGTCATTGTTCACACAGGGTGGCGCTGTGGTGTGGTACTGCATCATGGGACCATCAGTCAGTCATTGTTCACACAGGGTGGCACTGTGGTGTGGTACTGCCTCATGGGACCATCAGTCAGTCATTGTTCACACAGGGTGGCGCTGTGGTGTGGTACTGCCTCATGGGACCATCAGTCATTGTTCACACAGGGTGGCACTGTGGTGTGGTACTGCATCATGGGACCATCAGTCATTGTTCACACAGGGTGGCACTGTGGTGTGGTACTGCCTCATGGGACCATCAGTCATTGTTCACACAGGGTGGCACTGTGGTGTGGTACTGCATCATGGGACCATCAGTCAGTCATTGTTCACACAGGGTGGCGCTGTGGTGTGGTACTGCCTCATGGGACCATCAGTCAGTCATTGTTCACACAGGGTGGCACTGTGGTGTGGTACTGCCTCATGGGACCATCAGTCATTGTTCACACAGGGTGGCGCTGTGGTGCGGTACTGCATCATGGGACCATCAGTCAGTCATTGTTCACACAGGGTGGCACTGTGGTGTGGTACTGCATCATGGGACCATCAGTCATTGTTCACACAGGGTGGCGCTGTGGTGCGGTACTGCCTCATGGGACCATCAGTCAGTCATTGTTCACACAGGGTGGCGCTGTGGTGTGGTACTGCATCATGGGACCATCAGTTAGTCATTGTTCACACAGGGTGGCGCTGTGGTGCGGTACTGCATCATGGGACCATCAGTCATTGTTCACACAGGGTGGCACTGTGGTGCGGTACTGCCTCATGGGACCATCAGTCAGTCATTGTTCACACAGGGTGGCACTGTGGTGTGGTACTGCCTCATGGGACCATCAGTCATTGTTCACACAGGGTGGCGCTGTGGTGCGGTACTGCCTCATGGGACCATCAGTCAGTCATTGTTCACACAGGGTGGCGCTGTGGTGTGGTACTGCATCATGGGACCATCAGTCATTGTTCACACAGGGTGGCGCTGTGGTGTGGTACTGCCTCATGGGACCATCAGTCATTGTTCACACAGGGTGGCGCTGTGGTGCGGTACTGCCTCATGGGACCATCAGTCATTGTTCACACAGGGTGGCGCTGTGGTGTGGTACTGCCTCATGGGACCATCAGTCATTGTTCACACAGGGTGGCGCTGTGGTGTGGTACTGCATCATGGGACCATCAGTCATTGTTCACACAGGGTGGCGCTGTGGTGCGGTACTGCCTCATGGGACCATCAGTCATTGTTCACACAGGGTGGCACTGTGGTGTGGTACTGCATCATGGGACCATCAGTCATTGTTCACACAGGGTGGCGCTGTGGTGTGGTACTGCCTCATGGGACCATCAGTCATTGTTCACACAGGGTGGCGCTGTGGTGCGGTACTGCCTCATGGGACCATCAGTCAGTCATTGTTCACACAGGGTGGCACTGTGGTGTGGTACTGCCTCATGGGACCATCAGTCATTGTTCACACAGGGTGGCACTGTGGTGTGGTACTGCATCATGGGACCATCAGTCATTGTTCACACAGGGTGGCACTGTGGTGTGGTACTGCATCATGGGACCATCAGTCATTGTTCACACAGGGTGGCACTGTATTGTGGTACTGCCTCATGGGACCATCAGTCATTGTTCACACAGGGTGGCGCTGTGGTGCGGTACTGCCTCATGGGACCATCAGTCAGTCATTGTTCACACAGGGTGGCGCTGTGGTGCGGTACTGCCTCATGGGACCATCAGTCAGTCATTGTTCACACAGGGTGGCGCTGTGGTGCGGTACTGCCTCATGGGACCATCAGTCAGTCATTGTTCACACAGGGTGGCACTGTGGTGTGGTACTGCATCATGGGACCATCAGTCATTGTTCACACAGGGTGGCGCTGTGGTGTGGTACTGCATCATGGGACCATCAGTCATTGTTCACACAGGGTGGCACTGTGGTGCGGTACTGCATCATGGGACCATCAGTCAGTCATTGTTCACACAGGGTGGCACTGTGGTGCGGTACTGCATCATGGGACCATCAGTCAGTCATTGTTCACACAGGGTGAAGCTGTGGTGTGGTACTGCATCATGGGACCATCAGTCAGTCATTGTTCACACAGGGTGGCACTGTGGTGTGGTACTGCCTCATGGGACCATCAGTCAGTCATTGTTCACACAGGGTGGCACTGTGGTGTGGTACTGCATCATGGGACCATCAGTCAGTCATTGTTCACACAGGGCGGCACCCAAAGGGTAACTGAAAAAATGAGCAGTCAGACGGCCTAGCAGATGCAGGTCCCGAGGAACTTGTGGAAGGTGGCCCAAAGCCCTAAGGGTAATACTTACAGGGCATCTAGGGACGATAACCCTAGGTGCATGCAGCCCGAGTACCGTGGAATAACTCATGGCTCTCGCACCCCTGGAAGACAGCCACCACATGCTAAGTACAGGGCCGAAAAAACGCTGGAGCCAAGCACATGACCACTGCCTCTAGCATCAGCCTGAGAACTGAGGGTGGATAGCCAGCATGATGGGTCTGGGGCTCTCCCCTTCCCCTCCCAAGGAGGGGGGGGGGGGGGAGTTGCACAGAAAGTGACGCGGAGATGTGTGACATCATGATCGTTTGCTTGTTGCTTTCAGGAGAGTTTTAGCCACTTGTTCGGCTTGTGGTAGCAATTTTTCACCAGAAGGGGTTTGTTTTGGGATGCTTACCTTTCTGGGTGCCTGACCCGGTCGATGGCAGACATGGAATGCTTCCAATAACACGGGGGTTTCTATAGGCCATTGCTCCCCATGCCTCTCTGGGGGGGCCAGGTTCTGGCTCGTGGTCCCCGGTAGGCCCATAAGAACGCCGTACACATGACTGATGCCAAAGTCTGACATTAGCATATCAGTCTAATAAGCTCCGGGGAGGCATAGGGGCTCCCCCCAGAAAAGAACGTTTTGTTGATAAGAACAGCTCCTATTAACTGGAACTAACGGATAATGCAATAATAAAAAGATGCAAGCACCTATCCGATGCACAAAGAACAATAGTAGTAAGAAGTGTCCACAAAGTGGATATGCAACTGGTGCCTTTATAGCATTTGTGAGTAATACATAATAACACAATAATGAGTAAGTATGTTGCTATGCTCTATTTTGTTAAGTATCATAAATACATTGCCCAAAGTTATTATTAGTTACTTTCAACAATGTCCCCCCAAAATTTTTTTTTAGACAAAATTGTATTTTTTTTAGGTTTTGAATTTTTTTTCCTCCTTTGTATATTATTTGAATTTGTTGTAACTTTTACATCCTGGAGAGTGTATACCCGTTCCAAACTATGTAAAGATAGAATTAAATTGATCAACAAATAAGTCAGTCACAACTCTCAGAACTTGGGACTTTAAATGTTTTTTGGCTGATTTTTTCACACACTTCAAACTCTATTTTCCTTGTTTCTTTAAGTTGTTTTGATGATTAGGGACATATTAGGGCTTTTTTTTACTTATATAAAGTATACCCTAAATATATCCCCTAAATCATTATAATTATTATAATAATCCCTATATTTTGGTTTTGGGGGGGGGGGGAGGGATATATTTTTCTTGACATCATTTCAACACATATTGACCTACAACTTTCACATATTTGAGTACGAATACCAAACAATGTTTATTACAACATACAAGTAAATTCATGAATTAAAACTGTCTTATTCATTGTCGATAACTTCAACTTCAATTATATCTATAACTAGAATTTCATCTTACTTCAGTATCCAAAAATCTAGTTTCTGACCGATTCTCACCATTTTTACATATAGTGTGCACAGCTGACTGTTCTATAATCCCTATAGAAGTGATTTTTCATAAACTCTAAACGTTTGGAGTTATAAATTTTTGTTGACTAAATTTGCACATATTTCAAATGCCATATTGACAAATTTTTTTTCCAGTAAACTATACTGAAAACCTATATTCTAAATATATGAAATGAAGATCATATGCTATTCTGAGAGCATAACACCAAATGAACAGTTGGCGATATTTTATATTTTTACAGCTGTTTTCAAAATCTGAAGTTATTAATATTTAATTTTATAATTATTTTTTATTTTCTTGTTTTTCAAGCTATACTGGTATCATTTAGACAAAGTTGGAGCATTTGTCTAGTAGATTATGCACAAAACATTTGAGAGAGTTTCAGAAAGTTTTAAAAACTGAGCTCAAGGTCACACTTCATTTGACGTTTTGTGCAGTTTAGGGGTTAACTAAGCCACCTGATCACCATACAAATGGTGATCGATGTCAAGTCAAAAAGACCAGATGCGAAGACTCTAGGAGAGGATCGAGCCAGGCACGTGACGGAGCTGTGGAAAAACCTCCGGGTTCAAACACCGAGCAAGCAGCACCTGAAACCAAGGCTGGGCCGGCCCCCATGGGACCAAGAGGACGACTCCCCCCCCCTGTTAAGTCTCCAAACAAGCCAGGACCTAGAGCAACAGCGGAACTGGGGGAAAGAGGTACAGGAACCCCCCCCCCCTGGCGAAAGGCATCTACCTCAACAGCCTCGCAATCTGGAAAGGGTGCCACATATACCGAAGATGCCATGATCACGCCGACGCAAAGAGGTCCACCTCCGGGCACCCAAACGTCTGGCAAAACTAACTGAAGGAGTCTGCGAAAAACGTCCATTCTGAGGACAGGGAAACGAACCGAGACAGAACATCCGCCACAATATTGGACACCCCCCGAACGTGAACTGCCAGGAGAGCAAAACCCTAAGAACTCGGCAAAGAGTCACCCAAAGCAACCAGCCCCAGAGCCAAGGACTGCATCAAGCCCTAGCAGGTCAGACAATGAGCCACCAGGAAGCAGTCCGAATGGAACCGGATCGTCTATCCGAGGGCGACCCAAACCCTCCGAAGAGAATACCACACCGCCGCAAACTCCCACACTGTGCTATGGGCTCAACGGAAGGACGAACCCCATCGCCTCTGGCCGGCCTGGTGAGCACTGGTCACAAAGCCCCAGCCCAGAGACGACGACGACCCGGGTAAGGAGCTTGAAAATGTGAGGTGCCAAGTTCAACCCAAACTGGAGACAATGAAAGCGGTAAGCGATATGTCCCACAAGAAAACAGACCCAGTCCCTGAATGAATGAATACATTGGAACGTGTCAATGTGTGTCCCGGAGGTCCAGGGACACCATCCGAGTGTTCGGCTCGAACAGATGCTGGACCTGGAACAGTCGCCATCCGAAAGGAGGGGGCAATGAACCCAGAGGTTCAGACAGGACAAAGGTCAGAATGAACCGCAGGTCAGCAAAGGACTGGGAACAGATGGGAAACCCATCAAAGACGTGTCGTCCTTTTGACCACGCCAAAGCACACCCACTTTGAGATGACTTGACAGCGCAGGAGAAGAGGCCTGCCCTGCTTGATACCTGCTTGATGGGGTTCTGGGAGTTATTCCACTCCCCCAAGCCCGGCCCGAGGCCAGGCTTGACTTGTGAAAGTTTGGTCCACAAGGCTGTTGCTTGGTGCGGCCCGCAAGCCAACATACTCGCCACAGCCCAGTTGGTCCTTCACTCCTTGAAGAAAACAATATAGTTTTCTCTTTAAGATGTCCATTGTTGTTCCGGCAATATTTCTTATGCTCGCTGGTAGGATATTGAACAACCGCGGACCTCTGATGTTTATACAGTGTTCTCTGATTGTGACTATGGCACCCCTGCTCTTCACTGGTTCTATTCTGCATTTTCTTCAATATCGTTCACTCCAGTACGTTGTTATTTTACTGTGCAGATTTGGAACCTGACCCTCCAGTATTTTCCATGTGTATATTATTTGGTATCTCTCTCATCTCCTTTCTAGTGTGTACATTTGGAGAGCTTTGAGACGATCCCAATAATTTAGGTGCTTTATCTCGTCTACGCATGCCGTATATGTTCTCTGTATTCCCTCTATTTCAGCAATCTCTCCTGCTCTGAAGGGGGAAGTGAGTACTGAGCAGTACTCAAGACAGGACAACACTAGTGATATGAAGAGTACAACCATTGTGATGGGATCTCTGGACTTGAAGGTTCTCGTAATCCATCCTATCATTTTTCTGGTTGACGCAATACTTGCTTGGTTATGCTCCCTAAACATTAGGTCGTCGGACAACATTTCTTGGAAAATATTCCCAAATCCTTGACATGCAGTTTTCCTACTATGGGCAGATTCGATTGTGTTTTGTACCCTGTATTATGTTTCAGATCCTCATTTTTACCGTATCTGAGTTCTGGAATTATCACTGTTAACCATCATGTTATTTTTGCTGTCCAATCAAAAACTTGTTAAGTTGTTTGTAGTTTTTCAATGTCTTCAGCAGAGGTAATTTTCATGCTGATTTGTATCATCTGCAAAGGAGACACGAAGCTGTGACTGGTAATATGTCTATATCCGATATGAGAATAAGAAACAGCAGTGGTGAAAGAACTGTACCTTCAGGTACAGATCTTTTAACTGCACTCGGATTCGATTTTATTTGATTGACTGTACTCTTTGTGTTCTGTTCGACATGAAATGAGTATCCAGCATCCTACTTTACCAGTTATACCCATTGATCTTATTTTGTGTGCAATCACCCCATGGCCACATCTGCCGAATGCCTTTGCAAAGTCTGTGTATAAACGTCTGTTGTTGGCTCAGGGCCCTGCGAGCCCCGAGACTCCCCAAAGGAGGCGGGGCACCCAACACCATCACAGCCATTGGAAATGACCCGAGAGCCCACAAATTGTGAGACCAGGCAATGAGCGAACAGAGCAAAGCTACCCCCCCCATTGACCGTCAACGGGACGAAACCGCAAAAGGGCCAATCTGCCCCTTACAGAACCCGCCTCCGCAGCGCGAACACCGCGCCGACCAGATGGAGACGAGTCTGAATGCGTCTGCAGGCCCAGAAACTGGCACCAGTGGCCCACCATGACGAGTGAACCCCTCCCCTTGGCACAACCCCCTCCAGGAGGCCCCCCCCTGGAACCTCCGGGGACGAGCAAGTCGGACATCGGACCAGCTAGCAGGGAGTTTGCCTGCAGATACTGCCCCACTGTAGAACTCAGCGAACAGCAAGGGAAATTGGACAAGACATCTAAGCCCAGGGGCCAAGGCCGATTCCAAGGAAGCAAGCACCGCCTGCTGACATGTGAGCCGGGATGCATAAAACAGAGCCACCGCACCCGAGGATCGGCGCAAAATGCTTCAACAAGGCAGACAACGCCACATGCCGCCGATCCGAGGCACCAGACCCAGGAACAGCTCCAAGCAGCTCCACATCCTCCTCAAGCCAGTCCGGACAGCTCCATGAGGGAAAAGAAAAAGCAAAAACGAAGCCAGCAAGCCACGAGGTGCATGTCTCAGCAACCTGCCAGCCAAAAGGGAAGGAACCTGCAGTGAAGCTGCACAACGCCTACATCCCTGGAAGGACAGGGCGAACAAGCACCATTGAGAGTGCTCAAATTCGCCCCCCAGAAAACTGGGACCACTGTCTATGATCACGCCACTGAAGGATGTGGACGAGCAAAGGTATGCCATGCCTCCAAATAAAAACAGGACAGTCTGCCAGCCAGGAGACTCCGGAACCTCATAACAATGCAGTAGGGAAATGGAACCCAAACATGAATGTTGACAGATCCACGAGAGGCTAATCTGGGTCGTGCAGGAGGTTTAACACAAAGGCCCCCGCACCACATGAGGCGGGATGTGAGGAAGCCGAGAACCTCCGAAAGATGGGACCGAAGCACCCGAAGGGACACAGAAACGAACTCAGAGAGGGTAGACACCAAATCCAATTTTTACGAATAGAGGGTAAAAAAAAAAAAAAAACATTCCTAGTAACGTAAGCCCCGCTCAAAGGGTGGAAAAACCCAATCGGGGTCCAACCGCTTGGGTTTTGGAACTTGGGCTCCAAGCGGGGAGCCAAAGTTCCCCAAGTCAGCCCCTCCCCTGCCCGGACCACCACATCAGGACCCCAGGCCGAGTTATCTCACAAAGCACTGCCTCAAAAGAAAAGGCCGGCGCAGCCGTAGAAGCCGGAAGAAAGGAGACCCACTGGTCAGATTTCGATGCTTCAGCAGGGAGAAACGACTTGAAATGACTTGTTGCTACCCCGGAAGGGGCATCCCCTGAGACTACCTGCGTGTCAAAACCATCTAAACCCTACCCCGCACCTCAAACCCCCTCAGACGTTCGAGCCGGAAGCAGGGGGGGGGGGGGGGCCGCGACAACCAAAGGCAGAGCCCCCATTAGGCAGGAAAACAAAAGAAAAAGAAAACTCTGCAGAGGACAGCGTACCCAGACGGAACAAAGCCGGCCGCTATGATAGGTGAAAACTAGCTGCGAAGTACTCGGTGCCCCTACCAGTGCAAACTGCCTCTTTAGTACTTCTATTTAGTACTTACTGAGCACCTAGGGAAGGTAACCCTAGGCACATGCAGCCCGAGTACTGAAGAATTACTCCTGGCTCACGCAATCCCCCCTCCCCCCAAAACCACCTTGCACACAGTGGTTATGTTGGCTATATTAGCAGTGCCGCCCAGTGGTTAAATTACAAGATTTCACTATTATATTACTAACCTCGTCTTGATAGCGGAAGATGTCATTGTGTACATAGTACTTCTTGGGGGTTTGTGGAGCCAACACAAAGGTCTGCATGAACCGTCGCATGGGATTACCATTGTTAGACAACTCTCCTGTCACCTAGAAGAAATCATTAAAATGACAAATAACAAAATTACACTAAAATAGACATGAGTTCAGCCCATCAAGGATGGTATCAAAGAGGACCTATCCAAGGTATTTCCCCAAAATCAAACTAAATTCTGAATATTTTAAAACTAAGCTTCACCTATTAACCCGAAACCACTACACTGCACAATGAGCCTTGAGGCGCTCGACGGATAGTGCACAACACGCCTCGGGGATCTGAGGTATAGCATACTATTCGAAACTGATGGTGACAAACCCTTGTGATGACAAGGGTTCGAAATGGATTGCCTGAGGGCCCCAGTGGTCGTCCGTCATTTTGAAAAAAATTCCCAGCATGATCCAAGGCCGTGGGAAGCCTGCGTTTCAAGGAAGCAACCACATCTGACGCATCGTCTACGAGCTCCTGGTAAATGGTCCGCCGCAGTCGAGGAAAACAACTCTCTAAGGACGAAATACGCGACATGGTGTATGATGGAGTGACGGATGATGATTTAGACTACAATCCAGAGAAAGACCTAACACAGAGGTCTGAGGACACGAGAGGGAGAATGAGGTGGAGTAGGTCGTGAGTGTGTACAGAACACGCGCCTCACCCGGCCTGGGTCAGCACTGCTAGTCACCATCACCATGTGTGTCCTCTAATGCGAATTAATTAGTGATAGTACTTGAGATGAATCATTCTCGGGCTTCAGTGACATAGGTTCTGATACAAGCAGTGTTGACGAACTGAGTACAAGCAGTGATGGTGTTACTAAGCAGGGTTTTGCTGCCCCAACAACATGCCGAGGCAAGCGGCAGTGTATCACGCGGCCAGAGGACAATGACAACACTGTTCCCTCGACATCAGGTGTTTGTGGTAGGCCTACACTATGCAGAACACACTCATCTCCTGGCATACCTATACGCAGCTCTAGCACAAGACGACGGAGCTGTATTTTTGGTTCTCGTGGTGGTGTTGGCCATGGTGTTGAAAACCAAAACCATGGTTGTTCTTGTGTGGGGGGATTATGAGACTTGTGTTGACCCAAAAATTCCAACATTTGATAATACCAATGTTGCTCTGACACTGTTATTCCCCTATACAGGTGATGATGATGACTGAAATTGACTATTTTATGGCATACTGTATTTCGATAAGGAATTCATGGACCATCTCGTTGCAGACCAACAGATATGCTCACAGCCTCATTGACTGGCATTTTACCTGCCTCTCGCATGACACGATGGAAAGACACGGCAACTGAGGAAATGTGTGTTTTTAGTGTTGTGCATGATGAAGAAACATTCTGGAAAAACATGTGATCTAGGATTATTGGATCAAAGACAAGGCAGCCTTGTTTCATCCCCCAGTGTTTAACAGGTACATATCATGTGATAGGTTCCTGCTGCTTCTCAGGTGCCTGCGCTTTGAGAACAATGATAATGAAGATAGACATGACAGACTGTGGAAGGTGCGGAAGATTTTTAGTGATATGAGAGGAAAGCTCCGTGGCTATTTTGTACCAGGACAGAATGTGGTGAATGATGAATCGCTAGTCCTCTTTAAGTTATGACTGGTGTTCAAGCACCCATGGGAGCCGGTCAGCCGAGTGGACAGCACGCTGGACTTGTGGTCCTGGGTTCGATCCCAGGCGCCGGCGTGAAACAATGGGCAGAGTTTCTTTCACCCCATACCCCTGTTACCTAGCAGTAAAATAGGTACCTGGGTGTTAGTCAGCTGTCACGGGCTGCTTCTAGGGGGTGGAGGCCTGATCGAGGACCAGGCCGCGGGGACACTAAAAAGCCCCAAAATCATCTCAAGATATCCATCAAAGCGGCACCGGTTTGGACTCTATTCGTGCTATGTGACTGTGAAACTGGTATCGTCATGGGCATGATACTGTATTCAGGTACAGACCTTGACATACCTGGTCAAGATCCACATGGGTTCTCCAGCAGTCGTGAAAACACTGATGGAACCGTTGCTGAACAAGGGGCATATCCTGTTCACGGACAACTACCGTTACTGAACAAGGCGCATATCCTGTTCACGGACAACTACTATACAAGCCCCTTACTGAACAGATTCCATTTTGACCACAACACTGGTGTATATGGCCCTGTGGAGGTCCGGAGGGAAATGCCAGTGTTTGGCATTGATATTGCAGTGGGTGATCATCAATTGCAAAAGTGTGGCAAAATCTTATCAGTGCGCCTGAGGGACAGACGCGAGGTGAATATGTTGACAACAATTCACACCAGTGCCATTTTCCACAATGGCAAAGTGCACTTTGCAACATGGTTCCCAAGATATAAACCTGATTGTGTAATTGACTACAGCATAAACATGCGGCTAGTTGATAAATGTGACATGATGCTTGGTGACATTGAGTGCGTGCGGAAATCTGTGAAGTGGACGAAGAAATTATTTTTCCGCCTCACTGACGTTGTAGTGCTGAACTGTTTCAATATGTATCTCGTGAAATCAGGCAAGACCCCCCAATATGTACGTTCAGTGTTGCTCTAGTGTCACAACTTCTCGTAAGTTTGGGAAGGAGGGCTCTGTTGCAACGCGCGGGGTGCCAGTAACACCACACGCAGTTCTTGACAGACTCGGGTAATGAGAGGCTCGGTGTACACAAGCTTGGTTATATGCCAAGTTTGTCCACAAACAGATGTGTTTGTGGACACATTTGTGATGCATATAACAGTGTCTTGAAACAGTATGGATGTTCTACTGCCAGAATATTGTGAACGTGTTCATATGCATAGGATTAGCAAGAAAAACAATATAAATGCATTTGCAATTGTGTAGAAAATTTTTTAAAAATATTCGTGGCAACTCGTGCCAAGTTGAAGCTGGCGCGTAACCAACTCCGGGAGTCTGTGCTACGGGCGACCACCAAACCGTGATGTCACATGCCATTTTCTGGACCCCACTGCGGCCAAAGTAGGTATTTTTTTATTTTATTTCAACATATATGTGATGATCAGGGAAGGGTATTTAAATTTTAGAAGTCTAAAAAAATTTTGCTAACAATTTATTTCCTGCGTGCCAGACGATAGCCATATTTGGGGGCAGAGCAGTGCAGTGGTAAACCTTGTGTTGCTCAGGGCTAATTAGCATTTGTCTCACTCAGGTGCATACCAGAAAAAAAAATCTTCCTAACCTGTTAAAGTCGTGCAGGCGAAGAGTCACAATAACGTGGCTGAAGTATGTTGACCAGACCACACACTAGAAGTTGAAGGGACGACGACGTTTCGGTCCGTCCTGGACCATTCTCAAGTCGCTTGTGACTTGAGAGTCACAAGCGACTTGAGAATGGTCCAGGACGGACCGAAACGTCGTCGTCCCTTCAACTTCTAGTGTGTGGTCTGGTCAACTGTTAAAGTCGTGTTCCCTGACCATAAGAAAAATACAAAATATCAATTGTACTTGCCAATGACATATTGAGCCGACAATATGGGTGATGACGTCACACCCTGCACAATCGCTCATGCAAGGTGCGTCCCGGAGGCGTCGCGCGCGGTCTTCAAGCAGCCACAGTTGCCACGAATTTATTTTCGTGTCATTATTTACAGTGTCTAGGCATATTTTATCAGTAATATTAGTCACTAATTGTGTTGCATATAATGTTACATCATGGTCAATGTCAATAAATGTTGCATACATCGAGTATACTCATGCATGCACAAATGTTTTCCATTATGCCAATATATTATTTAATCACAATGTTCATTATTATATTTACACACATGCATGCACTATGTACAGGTTTTTGCACTAGTATTGCACATTTAGAAGTCTTGGAGAGAGTGGTACTCACTGAAGCAGTCGACAGTACATAATGGAACTGCACACGCTTCACGCCATGTTTGCACCAGTTTACGTTTCTGTTCTCTCTTTTTGTTGTTCTACAAACTAAGCAGTCACGTTGGTCTATTGCACGCTTTCCAGCTGGTGGCAAATGTTTTAGTCTGTGTTGCTGAAAGGCCTCCATGTAAGCGAGCCTGGGTTCATGATGGGTCTTTGTATGCCAGGAACATCTTTACCAAACTTTGCTAATAACTGTGTCCCAAGTGTAAAAGCAAACAAACGGAAACTTGGTTTACGTCCAGTTTTCACCTATACATATTGTAGCAGTTCAGCATGCTTATGTCAACAAGATAGAAAAACACTTTTTTCGTCCATTTCAATGTTTTCCGCACACATTCGACAGTGCCCACCATCATGTCAGATTTATCAACTAAACACATGCTGATATTATAGTCAAGAACACAATCTGGCTTATATACTGGTTCTTTCGTTACACGGTTCACCTTGCCACTGTTCACCATTGTACCACCATGAACGGTTGTCAGCATGTTCACTTCTCTCTCGTCTTTCCCCCGAACCAAGAGTATTTGATCACATTTTCGTAGCTAGCACTCGCTAACTGCAAGTCTACTGTCAAACACTGGCATTTCCCTTCTTCGTGGCTTTACTGTGCCAACCAATCCGGTTCTATTTTCAATCAAGAACCTAGCTAGCAATGGACTTGTATAGTAGTTATCTTTCACCCACACTACCGAGAAACCTTGTTTGTCGTTACCGGGAATGTCTACATCGCTAGCTGAATACAGAATCGCGTGTAACAGGTATCCTGTTTCACAGTCACAAAGAATTTCAATCCAAATCTGTTTCGCTTGGAGGGAATATACTGCTTGAATGAAACACATCCTTTGAAAAGCACAAGGGATTCGTCAATCACCAGCTTCTGTGCTGGTACGTAGAAATCTCTGAACTTTCCAATCACTTCATTCATATAGTGCCTGACTCGTCAAAGTCTATCATCCTCTGTCCGGTCCTCATTACTTGCAAAATGCAGACACCTGAGGAGTATCTGAAACCTGTCTTGGGACATATATTTCCCAAAGAAAAGTGTTGGAATAGTCAGATCTTTGCTCCAATAATCTGTGATTGCGTGTTTGACACAGTGCTTTATCAACATACATATTGCTAAATACATACTTTTCACCTACAGTGAAAAGAAATTATTCCAATGCTGCAATCGTGAAAATTCTGGTCTCTCTTTTCCAATGAGATGAGCCGCATGAAGGTTCGTTTGGTGTACAATACATTCCATGAGCGTCTCATCATAGAATGCTGCAAAATAATCCAATTCGCACATGTCCTCTCCATTATCAGGGAAAAGCTCTGTAATGTCAACGTCTTTATTGTCAAAGGCAGGAATTCGAGGAATAAAACCGGCACCATCACTCCACACAAGTACACCTGGTGTCCTGCGAGACGCAACAGGGGCTCAATGGCGAGGAAGCGATGCACACCGTGGACCAGGAGCTGAAGCCCGTCTACGCACAATACGGCTGCTACGTGCACGTGATGTGGAAGCACGTGAACATGAGGGTCTTTGTTCCTCATGTTCCATGCAGTGGCGCTTGGCTGGGCGAGACATTGCTGACGCGACGAATTTTCACCCAGTAACACCACTGGTACTGGCACCAGGCTCGGTAACACTATGTTCCGATTCCACGTCACTAAAACCAGAAAGAGTCACCTTCCTCTGACTCGTCACCCAAAATATCCTCAGACTCTTAAATAAGCACAGGAACTGTGTGGTCGAGGGTGACTTGGAGTAGACGCTGGGAGAGGTGGCATGGGGAAGCGTATAGGCCTCGCCATGAGAGGCGGCTCTATCTCATTTTCACTGTCGGTGCTACTATCATCGGTCAATTGTGTGTAGTTAGTCCCTATCATTGTCAGTCATCAAAATCACTTTCCTCACCATCAGAAAATATTTCACTGGTTATTTGCTCTTGGGTAAGTGATTGCGTGGTGCGTGCTCGGGAGGCATTTGGCCGTGCGTTCGCCACGGTGACCGCCGGGTAACTGAGGCCTCCCACGCAATGGTAGCATGAGCTGAATTTTTTTACAAAATGGCGACTCTTTACTATAGCCCCTGGGCAGCGTATGGGGGCCCCCCCTCTACCCACAGGCCGTTCAAATCTTGCGCGGTACTCCAAAACGTCACATGATGTGGTGCGCAAGTTATTGCAAGTTACTCAACACATCATATGATGTGTTGTGCAGTTTAAGGGTTAAAGGTTAAAGAGTAGTTATGATAGTAGTTGATCCTTTGGGTAATGCAGTAGTTATATTTTAGTTATCACCCTGTTTATATACAAATGATGCAGTGGTTAATATTAACCACTGTGCAAATATTATAATACATGTATATGGATGTAATGGAGTTAACCTAGACCCATGAAAAATATGCTATGGCTTACTATGGATGAGGTTATCTTGAACCATTAGCAAGCCAATTATTGACAATTCAAAATTTGGCATTTTGTGCTAGTGTTACACCCACCACCTTACCTTCAATTGTTATTTCATCCAAAACTAGTATATAAAAAAAATACCTGAATAACTACTCCATCACCAAGTGTAGCTTGAGCATCAACCATTCGTATCTTGGCCCGACAGTCACGGAAATTTAGTGTCTTGATCATCTCATGTATGTCTGTTTGGCCAATAATTGGTTCACTCATGGAATTGTGGCCCCCATGCATGAATGACGAATTGTTACTGAAAAACCTGCAATTAAAAGAACAGTATCAAGAAAATATCACAGTACTGCAAAAAACAATACAAGGTAAAGAATTTTAAGAAAGCTGTATCTAATTCACCAAGATTGGTCATTAAGAAAAATGGGTATTTCCAAAATGGCAATCAAGACACTACTGAAAAAGAATATAAGTAAATATAATAACTTTAATACAGCTGGTACATTAACCCAACACATCTTAAGGGAGCATAACACTGAAAAAATTTGAAAAATTGTAAAATACAGTACTGAAAAATTTGTAATACGAGGTACCTCAGTTTAAGAGTTTAATCCGTTCCTAGAGACAGCTCGTAACCCGAAAACTTGCAAACCGAAGCTAATTTCCCCATAAGAAATAATGGGAATGAATTAATCTGTTCCTGACTACCCAAAAAACAAACTAAATTTTATACCTAATTCATCCAAATCTACACTACAAAAGTATGTTCAAGTTATTAATTACCCTTACTGATGACTCCTGTTGGCGTATGGATGATAGTGAGGAGGGGAGGAGGAGGAGAGGTGTTACTGTTTGGAAGGG
This sequence comes from Procambarus virginalis, assembly GCA_020271785.1. NCBI lineage: Eukaryota > Metazoa > Arthropoda > Malacostraca > Decapoda > Cambaridae > Procambarus > Procambarus virginalis. Next base: position 20,657,027 of record WNGS01001312.1, on the reverse strand, counting down.
GAGTCCCCCTTCTGAGGTATACCAGAATGGGGTATAACACTTCAGTTTAGATTAGAAGTTTAGATTTTAGTTTAGAAGCACTAAACATATTTTTCCTAAAACTGCTTTGACAAATACTTTATTATATGCTAATGTCACAGCTGAGTCTCATAGAAATGATTTTAGTTAACACTTGTGTTTATACAGGCATTTTGAAAATGTCGAAAATTTTTTGAATAATACGTTTATTTTTTTCTCCCTTTCTATTTAGGCTGCGATGCTGAAACTTGGACCAGTTGTAGCCCTTTTCATATACATCTAGTAAATAAAGTTAGATTGAAACTGAACAACTTTCACTTTTCCAATGTTATGGCAATTATTAGAACATAAGAACAAAGGTAACTGCAGAAGGCCTATTGGCCCATACGAGGCAGCTCCTATCTATAACCAGCCAATCCCACTCATATACATGTCCAACCCGCGCTTGAAACAATCGAGGGACCCCACCTCCACCACGTTACGCGGTAATTGGTTCCACAAATCAACAACCCTGTTACCGAACCAGTATTTACCCAAGTCTTTCCTAAATCTAAACTCATCCAACTTATACCCATTGTTTCGTGTTCTGTCTTGTGTTGATATTTTTAATACCCTATTAATTAATTAATATCCCCTTTGTTATGTCTATTCATCCACTTGTAAACCTTTATCATGTCACCCCTAACTCTTTGCCTTTCCAGTGAATGCAACTTAAGCTTTGTTAATCTTTCTTCATATGAAAGATTTCTAATTTGGGGAATTAACTTAGTCATCCTACGCTGGACACGTTCAAGTGAATTTATATCCATTCTATAGTACGGCGACAAAAACTGAACTGCATAATCTAAATAGGGCCTAACCAGAGCAAGATATAGCTGAAGAACAACACCAGGTGTCTTGTTATTAGCGCTTCGATTAATAAATCCCAGTGTCCTATTTGTCTTATTACGAACATTCATGCATTGATCCTTTGTGTTGAGGTGGGAGTGAACCATATAAAACTGCTTTAAATGTATTTAAAAATATTTAAATGCAGAAATTGAAGATTTTACCGCAGTTAATTCTGTCACGGTAAAATCTCTAGAAAGAGATTCAGCCTACTCTATTATTGCCTTTTCTACTCATTCACATCTATGTAATCAAGAACTGCAGCCAAGAACAACAACAACTACTTCCAGACGTCTTAGACAGTACCACCAGTCTGCTCCCCCCACTGCCCGTCACCCCACCTCGCACCTGGGTCACTGGGAGGCCACACCCTCCCAAACAAGCACTTCAAGTGAGCCGGTTCCTAGTTAAAGGAGACCTCAGCGCCCTCTGGCCGGCCGATATTCTGTATATATAGGGCTACCGAGCTCTCTAAGATTCAGATTACTCCTGTGTGCTCCATTGAGTAGACCTGTTGACACATCTCGGTGTGGTAACAGATTTAGTCAGACTAGCTCATGGTATTCTGCACCATATATTGTTTTGCACATTTTGTATTAAAGCCAAGCCTGGATATTTTTTGTAATTTGTTTAATTTATTTTTAAAGTAAAGTATTTTTAAATGTTTTTTCCCTCTGCTTTATCCTGCAGTTTACCACACTGTGAAGACACCTTTTGCAGTTTAACTTTTTTTTTCTTTTTTGTTTTTAAATATTTTGTGACTGGCATTACAGACTGCACCACCACAACGTTTCCGTCACAATTCACATACCTGAAACATATCACTAACATGAGTTAATCTTTTTTTCGTGTAGTAACACCACTAAACAAAGCTTAAAAACATTGAAAATCTGCAGTTGACCTATTTTTAAGTCTAACGAACAAATATTTCTATAAAATTCAATTCTTATCCGATCGACTTGGGGATAGTATGAACATAAAAAATTTATGCCATAAAATTTACGTTTTCTCTAATAGCCACATAGCCTATTTGGGAGAACGGCATTGTCTTGTATCTTCGTGGTAAAACTATTGTATTGTTGACATGACGAATGTAATCGACGAAGTTTCTTTATTTGGTGCCGGTCTAACGCATCCTTGTGTGACATTTTATACATATGTTCTTCTAGAACATTCTATTGTGAACACATTGGTACAAAAATGAAATACGTACATAGAAAATTAAGGTCAGAACAGTGAAAAGAATATTCACTTTTCAATACTGGTTTCGCCGATGTGCGGTAACGGGTAACACTTCGCCCACTTCCCACACTCTTGCGGGTGGGCCACGATCATGATTCTACATATATATGCATATGTCCATGTAGGGAATTTTATTGCGATCTCAGAGATACCAAATTTAACGCTGTAGGATAAGTGTGGAGTTGACAACCCTGAAAAGAATGCAAACATCTCGTCGCTGTCTGGAGCTGTTTGGAGCTCACGGCTAGTGATCCACGTAGTTTCTTTATTTGGTGGCGGTTTAACCCTTAAAGTGCGCATCACTTCATATGAAGTGCTAGGCGTTTTACCAGTCGACTGCTCTTCACTTCATATGAAGTGTTGGAGCACTACGCAAGATTTAAACGGCCCGCGGATACACGGGGTTCACCACACCTTCATCAGGGCTCTTGTAAACAGACGCCATTTTTAAAAAAAATCGTGAGCCAAACTCCCGGGTGTTAGGGGCCTCAGTATCGTGTAAGCTACCAAGCCTGACGCACGCAGCATGAGCTCACAGCACTGCTGTTCAGCTTGTGACCACAGCATCGCCTAAAAATGCCATAATATACTTGTTCATGCTATTATGTAGCGATGATATTATTACAGAAGACCCCTGACTGTGATAAAAGTGACCAGGGTTCTGATAATACCAGGATTGCGATGATATTTAGCGCTGTGCGCCATGGAGGGAGGAGTAATGCTGTGGGAGGGAGGGTGGTGGCGATGTTTTCTGACTGTGTGTGGCCACCTTTTATTGACTGCACTCAGCATACCAGCTTAGTGGTTCGCTATAGTGAACACAAATGTAGATACTTATATATAACGTGTGTATAGAGGGTATAAACAGCAAGAGAAGGTTTGAAGCCGCCATTTTGGTGAGGGCGGTGGCGTCGTCTGCACGACGCCACCGTGCAGACGACGGTGTTGTTTACTGGTTACCACGATAGTCTTTGGGCAACATACCAGTTTATTTGTACAAGTATGGTGAATAAAACAGGTAGATATTTATTTATAATGTGTGTATATAGTGTAATAACACCACACAGTTTTGTTGGAGGAGAAATATTAGTGTATCTGGCCTTGAGGGAGGCAGCCATCAGCTGACTGTGTTAGGTCCTATGTCTTTGTGACTTTACTCACCATACAAGCTTAGATGTACAGTTATGGTGAACAAAACATGTAGATACTTATATATACCGTCTGTATATAGTGAATTATAGCAAAAACAGTATTGTGGGAGGAGAATGTGGGCGAGTCAGATGACTGGAGGGAGGGCGGGAGTGGCTGGCTGGTACACGGCGGTCACTCCTCGTTACTTTTTGACTCATAATAGCTACTTAGTGGTTCGTTATAGTGAACAAAACATGCAGATACTTATATATAACCTGTGCTTATAGTGTAATAACTGACAAAGGATTTGTTCACTGATTGATGAACATGACTGAATCAACAATATGTACACCATATTTTCGAGTACAGCAATGATTCACTCATTTTATTATATAAATATATCAAACTACACACTATTGAATAATATTACAGCAAAAAAACTATGAAACATCAATCAGAGACATTGAAATAATTAGGTAATTATCTCTTTGTTGCAACTCTGGCCTGACAGCTGGCGAGCAACAGACCGCATGGGACGCATGCTGAGTCAGCGCCTATAATTTGCCAGACTTCCCCGCCCTATAGCGGGCAATATATGGCACTTACGATTTTTTTATTATTTTTCCCGTGATCAGTGAATACAAATTAACAGGTTAGGAAGAAAAAATATTTTTTTTTTTTCAAAATGACATGCGCCTGTGCGGATAGCAGGATATTAGACCCCGAGCATGTTAAGGGTTAAATTACGGTTTGGTGACATTTTTTACATATGTTCTTCTAACACATTCTATTGCGAACACATTGGTACAAAAATAAAATATGTATATCGAAAATTAAGGTCAGCACAGTGAAAAGAGTATACACTTTTCCGTGTTGCCGCTCGATCGCCCGAAACGGTGATTCCACTTCAAGCAAGTTTTGGTCCTGTTCGAGGAGAGCACAAGTGTTAACTGTGCATCACAACCTGAGCTGTGTTAACCACTGCACTACACAGAGCACCGAGGCGCTAGATCAGGGGTACGTAGAGCGCCTCAGGGCACTTGTAGGTACTGTATAGCGTAAAAAAACGAGGTGCCGTATTCAGCCTGAAAGGAAGGAACGGAAGCGGTAAGTTTGTCGTCCCACCACAAAACCGAACCAATCCCAGAACCCCGGATGGATAGGGACACGCCAATATGCATCCCTAACCCTTTAACTGTGCAACGCGCCTGCAGGCCCACGTCTGGGGTGCACTACGCGCCTCCGCTACGTGCGCTAATACGCCTCCGGGTATTTGTATTTTTCACGTTTCATTCAAAACTCCCACGGCTACATGGGGTTCACATCAGCTTCCTCAGGGCTCTTGTAAACAGACCCCATCTTTAAAAAAAATTGTGGTCCACATTCCTGGGTGTGAGAGCCTCAGTACTAGTGATCAACAAAGGCTGGCCCACGCAGCATGAGCTAACAGTACTGCTGTTCAGCTTGTGACCACAGCATTACCTATAAAGTCAAAATATATATGTAACTGGTATTATTTAGCCATGATAGAACTGTATTACAGATGAGCCTGACTGTGATAAAGACTGTGTACAATGTTCAGATATCAGTGAACTGTGCTTTTCAAGATGTTCACAGTGCTAGCCACAGCACACTGCCATTGTTTGGTCAATTTAAGAATCTTGAAATGACTTCTCATGTTCCTTTACAAAATTAATTTGTAGAAATTATTTATTTACAAGATTTAGTGACCAGGATTCTGATAATAGCAGGTTTGTGGTGATAATACAATATGCGTAGTATAGTGGGAGGAGGAATCTTGGTGAGGAGGGGAAGGAGGGAGGGAGGTAGTGTTAGCTGGCTGGTGTGTGGCAGCCACTCGTTTGAACTCACCATACCAGCTTAGTGGTTCGCTATTGTCAACACAAATGTAGATTCTTATATATAGTTTAATAACAGTAAAAGGAGTATGTTGGGAGAAGCCATTTTGGTGTGGGAGGTAGCATCATCTGCTGGTTGGTGTGTGACTTGTCATGCAATGTATGGATGCCATTGCTGTTTGGACATCATACTAGCTTAGGTGTAGTTATGATGAAACATGTAGATACTCCTATATAACATGTGTATATAGTGTAATAACAGCACAAACAGTATGATGGGAGGAGGAATGTTGGTGAGGGAGAGAGCATCAGCTGACTGTGTGGCGACCTCTACTATTGTCTGGACTCGCCATACCACCTTAGTGGTTTGCTATGGTGAACATAAATGTAGATACTTATATATAATGTGTGTGTGTGTGTGTGTATATGGTGTAATAACAGCACAATCAGTAAGGTGGGAGGAGCTATTTTGGTGAGGGAGGGAGTGACACGCTGTTGTCTGCTAGCTGCTGTGTCACTTGTCATGCAGTTTTTTGTGGCCACTGTGTTGTTTGGACACCATACCAGCTTAGTTGTACAGTTATGGTGAACAAAACATGTAGATACTTATATAAGTGTATAGTGTAGCAACAGCAAAAGCAGTATGTTGGGAGGAGGAATGTTGTCGAGTGATGTGTTGAAGAAGGGAGGGAGGGAGGTGGTGTCTGCTGGCTGGTGTGTGGCGACCCCTCTTGTTTGGACTCACCATACCAACTTAGTGGTTCACTATAGTGAACAAAACATACAGATACTTATATATAATGTGTGTATATAGTGTAACAATAAAAAAAATATTTGTTTATTGTTTTATAAACATAATAATTGAATCACTAATATGCACACCATACTTTTGAGTATAGCGATATTTCACACAATATATAAATATATCACACAACACTATTAAACAATATTACTGTCAAAAAAAAACAACAGACATTGAAATAATTAGGTAATAGTATCTTTATGGCAACTCCCACCCGACAGCGCGAGTGGAGCAGACTGCCCCGGGACGCCTACTCTGTCAACGCCTCAATTTTGCCAGACTTCCTCACCCTATTGCGGCAAAATGTCATCTACGATTTTATTATTATTTTCCGTGATCAGGAAACACATTTTAACACTTTCGCGCATTATAACTAGCCGGCTCGTTATGGGCTGTTCTGACGGTTCCGCACTTTTAACTAGTACCCCAGTTAAAATAAAAAATATTTGTATAAAATCCATTTTTGCTTCGATTTTCTTGGGGATAGTTTAGAAATGTTCGCCATGAAATTGTACGTTTTCTCTAATAACAGAAGAGCTTATTGAAGAAAATGTCATGTCAGTGAATCTTCGTGGTAAAACTATTGCATTATTGACGCGACACGTATGATCGACGTACTTTTTATATTTGTTGCCGGTCGAACGCATTCTTATTTGACGGTTTATACTTATATTCTTATAGAACATTCTATTGCGAACACATTGGTACAAAAATTAAATGCGTACATCCAAAAATAATGTCAGGACAGTGAATTGAAAATACACTTTTCATGTCATTTTCGGCGATATGCCGCCGCGGGTAACACTTCAGCCACTTCCCACACTCTTGTGGGTCAGTTGCGACATTGATTCTATATTTATATGCATATGTCCGTATAGAGAATTTAATTGCGATTCCGATGATACCAAAATTAACGATGTAGGACAACTGTGGGCTTCACAACCATTACGAGAATGGAAACATTTTGTTGCTGTTTGGCGCTCTCGGCAAGTGATGTCAATAGTTTTTTATTGGTTGTTGATATGCCTTATGATTTGACGGCATTTTATATGTATGTTCTTATAGACAATTCTATTGCGAACACAGTGATACTAAATTTAAATACGTACGCCTACAATTAGTGTCAGGAGATTAAAAAGAGTATACACTTTTCGGTCTCACCGCTTGGCTGCGCGAAGCGCCAGGGGCACAGGCACAAGTTTTTTTGCTTAACCTCGGTGCGTTAAAGTGTTAATTAACAATCTTGGAAGAAAAAAAATAATTTTTTTATTTCTTGTGCCTAGTAGTGTTGCAGGCTAAAACACAGAGCAATCCACGGGGTTAATGGAGCATGCATAGTGCTTTTTTTTTTTTGCAGGGATATTCCTGCACGGGCCCTAAGCCTCTGGCTGGCCCATAAGTGTTGCTCGTTTCTGTTTTACTTGGGGGGGTATGAGTATTTATGACTCGTATGGTCGCTTAGGCGGAGTATGAGTATTTATGACTCGTATGGTCGCTTCAGTAAGATTTTGCCATGATGTGGTTTAACCCTTAAACCGCGCATATCATATATAATGATATCAATGACAAAACCGAAATCGCGCACATCATTTATATATGATTCGTGTCTAGCGCTATAATTTAAACACCCCGCCTGGGATAGGGGCAGCTATAGTACAGCCACGACTGATAGTTGCCAGATCCCACCTAGAAAAAAAATCCAGCCCAACATTCTTGAGAAGTGAGAACTCAGTATTGCGCCAGCCACCAAGGCTGGCGCACGCAGCACGAGCTCACAGCACCGCTGTTCAGCTTGTGACCACAGCATCGCCTACAAATGCCAAAATATAAGTGATACTGCTATTATTTAGCAGTGATAGTATTACTGAAGCCCCTGAATTTGATAAACTGACCAGATTCTGATAACAGCTTGATTGTGAGATATTTAGCGCTGTGCTCGATGGAGGGAGGAGTACGGCTGTGGAGGAGGATTGTGGCGTTGTCTTCTGACTGTGTGTGGCCACCATTTTTGACTGCACTCACCATACCAGCTTAGTGGTTCGCTATGGTGAACACAAATGTAGATACTTACATAACGTGTGTATAGTGTGAGATAACAGCGAGAGGAGTAGGTTGGGAGCCGCCATTTTGGTGAGAGGAGCGTCGTCTGCAGGAATTATCGTGTTGTTTACTGTGCACAAAGGGTCTTTGGGCACCATACCAGCTTATTTGTACAAGTATGGTGAATAAAACAGGTAGATACTTATATATAATGTGTGTATATAGCATAATAACCACAACCAATATTGTTGGAGGAGAAATATTAGTGCGTGTGGCCTTGAGGGTGGCCGCCGATCAGCTGACTGTGGAGTAGCTACGTCTTTGTGCGTTTACTCACCATACAAGCTTAGATGTAGTTATGGTGAACAAAACATGTAAATACGTATATATAACGTCTGTGTATAGTGAATAAATGCAAAAACAGTATTGTGGGAGGTAAATGAGGGTGAGTGAGGTGGTGTTGAGGGAGGGCGTGGCAGTGAGTGGCTCGCTGGTGTGTGGCGGCCACTCCTCGTTGCTTTTTGACTCACAAGACCAACTTAGTAGTTCGTTATGGTGAACAAAACATGCAGATACTTATATATAACCTGTGTATATAGTGTAACAACAGCAAAACTATTTGTTTATTGTTTTATGAACATAATAATTGAATCACTTATATGCACACCATAATTTTGAGTACAGCGATGGTTCACACATTTTATAATATAAATATACCACAATTCACTGTATGGAATAATATTACTGCAAAAAAACTAAGAAAAAATCCATCAGAGACATTGAAATAATTAGGAATAATATATTTGTGGCAACTGCCGTCTGACAGCTCGGGCGGAGTAGACCTCGTCTGGCGAAGGCTCTGCCAACGCCCCTTTTTTGCCACACTTCCCTACCCTACTGCGGCTAAAATATGCTACCTACGATTTTTTTTTGTTATTTTTTCCGTGATCAGGGAACAAAAATAAACAATTCTATAAGACGAAAGAATTTTTTGGATTTTTTTTTTTGTTGCGCCTGTGGGTGTGAATTCCATTTGGGCCCCTAGCGGTTTGAGGGTTAACAAGTTCTTCTGCTCTGTTGAATCTAAGTTGAAATCTTAATGGGTTTGTAACTGTGCACTGTGTTAGATAATGTTCCAGTGGTCTGTCGGGCATTTCTCCACAGTGCTGACCTGCATAGTGCTGAATATTATGATTATGTAATTTTTGCCTCGCCAATAATGGTCATAGTTATGACTGATATGGAATTGTTACCAATGATTGCTGGCATATGCTAGTCAAAATGACCAATACATAATAAATTGTGATTTTCTTGTTTAATAGACTAAAATGGATTATGCTGAATTTGTACTTACCTAAATGTTCTTTAGGGTTATTATTTCTCTACACTACTCTCCTGGTAAGTCACAAACCTTTATATACATTATATAGTGGATGTAGGCCCGTCAATTTTTTTTCTTGAAAAGGGAGGGAGGGGGGGGGGGAGGTCTGACAAGTCAAAGTAAATCTTTTATGGAATGAATCGACCTTGTCCAATAAGCTGTTCCAATCGTGACTGGATATGTAGTCTTGATTGGACATTTGGTTGAATCCTCTCAGCTACAAAAATTAATAAACTTGTGTTCAAAAATACATTTCCTGCTTCACTACACAAAAAACAAAAATTGTATCGATATTATCAATAAATATTACTTAATATGAGTACTGACCGTAAGAACATAGGATTTAAGGAAACTGCTGAAGGCTTTATTGGCCCATATAAGGGAGGGCCTACTTATACCCAACATAAGAACATAACCAAGTGGTTTTTGCTCCCATTGTATTTAGCACACATTTCCTGAAGTCAGAGTGGGACGATGCAATATATATTCAGTGAAATATAACAGGAAGAGAGGATGTTTAGTGACTAGCCACAAAACCTAGACAAAGCAGAGGTGACACTACAGCATCTTGATGGCCAGCCGCCAAATTATGTTATCTCCTAGAAAGGTGGAGAATGGTGGGAATAGTAGGCAAGATGCCTGGTCAGTAATGCTAACATATAGTTGAAATAACTGGACAAAATAAAAACAGGTCAGGCAGTGTAGTTAGCTCAAACGAGGACAAATCATAAATGCTCACTGCATCCCCCTTCTGAGCACCAAACACAGTCCAACCCATCCTCGACAAGTCCATTACATCCAGCGGTCGACCCCAGAGACGCATTCATAAATTTTAACATGCTGTTCATTCAAAACAGGAATTTTCTCAAATAAAGATTAATATTAAAATATATTAGCATATTGTGCATATATATAGGCATAGGTTGGGTTAGGTGTTTAAGTTCTGTTGGAAATTATTTGTATTTGTTGTACGTGAGTGAAGCATTTACAGCGTTGTGGCTCAAACAAAATTCGTCAGTGAAGCACTTGTTCCGGAAAGTGTTTGAACGAAATCAGTTGTGAGTCGTGTGTAAAGCATTTTTCATTCATAAACAGGAGGTTTGGCGAGTGCATGGAATCACTTTTGGGTCTTTGGAGGACGGGCTGCAGAGTCTGCTTCGTCACTCGGTGCTCAGTCATTGGGACTTTATCGCTTCACATCCAAAATAACAGATTTACAATTCTTCAAAAGAATTTCAGATGATCAGGGTAGATATTTTAACAATAAAAGGCAATTTTTTTCCTGTGCATACAGAGAATGCCTCTTGAAATGAGTGCACAATGCAAGAGTTAACAAAACATGCCAATTATGTTCCACTCACCGATGAAGGTGCATGGGGGCCTTGTTGAGCACCGTGTAGTACTGGCGCACAAATTCAAGGCCGACACATTGCGGTGATGGGGTTTCCATGACCATCCTCTGCTAGAACTCCTGCAAAGGTATGAACAAACTTAAAAATTTAGGTTTAAATTGTAGCCAATCAACAAGGGCTAATCTGTCATTATGAAGATAAAATATAATGAGCAGTAATGAGAGTAGGATATACAATAATTAGTGCTATAATGAAAATCTGGAGCAATTACTGAAAGCAAATTAAAACAGGGTGGAGTTTAGATAGTGGAAGAAATGGTCGTGATGGCAGCAATAGTGATGGTACATATAATATTGGCAGCAATGGTGGTGGTTGTGTTGGTAATGGTATTAATTGTAATGATGGTATTTACCTAGTTGTGTTTACTGAGCAAGATCCAGCTATTAGTCCAGCCGTATAGCTACTGTACCTGGCACAATTATACCACCTGATTTTCCAGCTGTTAAACCTGTTCTTGAAACGGTTAAGAGATGGTGATGTCTACCCTCTATGGTTCAAGCTTATTCAAATTGTTTACTACTTGCTGTACACAAGCATTTCTAAATATTTATCTGGAAAATGCATACCTGTACTCATCTACTATTATAAGAACTCAATTATTAATTAAGATTTTGCTAACAAGATTCTTTGGATAATCTGGCCAAAATAGATTTGAATTTCTTAAACTACTAAATTCAGCCAGTAATCCAAACTACTGGATTTTGCAGTTTGGTTACTAACTGACATGTGGCAACATCTGTTTATAACACAAACTACAGTACACTAAAACAATGCAATAACAAAATATAACAATTAAATTACAACAAGTAATTGTTAAAAACAATGTACATGATGCATAGTATATTTTCCTGCTAAAATAAGGGACTATTTGTCCAGCTGACAGCCAACATAGGTTGTGTCCTGAGCTGACCCTGTAAACCTGAACACTATTGTGTTCAGCCTGTCCTCATAAGGTTTCCCCATCTTCAAAAAATTCTTGTACTAAATTGTCCTCTCCTAACCTATCAGAGGACCCAAAACAGAAAACAGGACAGTATGTGAATTTCGCGAGCCGCTATCATTTTCTAGTACAACAATTTTTGCCCTTAATTAGGGGGCCTGTGGCCGAGTGGTCAGCACTATAGATTCGTAGTCCTGTGGACCAGGGATCTATCCCCGGCGAAGGTGGAAACAAATGGGCAGAGTTTCTTTCCCCCTGAAGCCTGTTACCTAGCAGTAAATAGATACCAGGGAGTTAGACAGCTGTTACGGGCTGCTTCCTGGGGAGTTGTGTAACAAAAAGGAGGCCTTATCGAGGACCGGGCCGCGGGGACGCTAAGCCCCGAAATCATTTCAAGATAACCTCAAGATAGGTAAAGTATGCATCAAAATGCATCACCGAATTAGGAGGATGGGATATGAATGTTACCCTAACATAACTTTACCCCATTATTCCTATTGATCTCATTTTATGGGCTATCACTCGATAGTCACATTTATTAAATGCATGGTCGCACTTATCAGATGCCTTCACAAAATCCATGTATATATATAAGCATCTTGTTTTTCTTCTAATTCTGTGATTTTGTCAATGTGATTGAATAATTGCAAACATTCGGGTCGTCCCACAATTATTGTCAGGGTTTTACATGTATAATGCAAGTAAGGATATAACAACCTTCAGTAGATGTAATGGTGTTTACCTTGACCCATGGGAAAACTACCATTTCATGGTACAGGTATAAATGCGGTTAGTGTCATCCTCATCGTCATGAATGATGATAATCGTCATCGTCATGAATATTACTAGGGGAATACGGACATAGTCATATGACAAACAATTATTGTCAAGGTTTTAAAAGTATGATGCAAATACTGTATGGATATAATTACTCTCTGTGGGTGTAAATAAAGAAAAACAAGTGATAAAACAATGAGTGAAACATGCAAGGATAAAACAGGACACATCACTAAAGTAGAGCACAAGGTGTTGACAAGTGCCTGGCGCATCCTTGCACCCCCCCCCCCTCCACCCAGTGAAACCATAAATATTCATTTACTCTTATATTTTAATTTATTCTTAAATTATCATTTTCTTATATTTTGCATACAAATTAATAATTCTACAATTTTTTTTGTACATAGGCAGGTATGACTAGACAGCAGCTCCATAGCTGCTGTCCAAAAGTTGAACTGGGTAGATTGAGTTTTTGAATATAATATCTGGTATTTAGTTTGCCAGATTTTTTAGGTTATTCTCTATTTTCACATTCAGCCTTTCCAACTTCAACATTAAGCCGATATCTGATAACAATCATTACCTATCTTGAGGTTATCTTGAGATGATTTCGGGGCTTTTTAGTGTCCCCACGGCCCGGTCCTCGATCAGGCCTCCACCCCCAGGAAGCAGCCCGTGACAGCTGACTAACACCCAGGTAAATATTTTACTGCTAGGTAACAGGGGCATAGGGTGAAAGAAACTCTGCCCATTGTTTCTCGCCGGCGCCTGGGATCGAACCCAGGACCACAGGATCACAAGTCCCACATGCTGTCCGCTCGGCCGACCGGCTCCCCTATAGTAAATAGGTGCCTGGAGCGAAATACCTGTTGGGCGCTGCATCGCGAGGAATATCAACCGTTGGCTCAGAGGTCACACGATAAACCTAACAGGCTTTCTGGCCCCTGACAATGGGAGGTTATCTTGAGGTTATCTTGAGATGATTTCAGGGCTTTTTAGTGTCCCCGCGGCCCGGTCCTCGACCAGGCCTCCACCCCCAGGAAGCAGCCCGTGACAGCTGACTAACACCCAGGTACCTATTTTACTGCTAGGTAACAGGGGCATAGGGTGAAAGAAACTCTGCCCATTGTTTCTCGCCGCCGCCCGGGATCAAACTTAGCCTCAGAATCCTACATTTTTCAGTATTAAACTACATCTGCCACACTCCTCCATTACAAAAGCCTATTTAGATTGTCTTCATGTGATTGAGTTCGTTTAATTTTCCTGCCTAATTTTTGCAGTCTGCAAATTTGTAAATACTGCTGCTCAATCCAGAAGGTAAACCTTTATTTATTATACACCTATATTAATATATTATATATGTAAACAACAGAGGTCTTGGACAGAGCCTGGGATACTCCACTTACAACAGTTTCCAAGTCTGACTTGACTCCATTTACACTGCTCCCATGCCAGATTTTTTACCCAACTTAAGAAACCATTCCCAGTACCAGAAGCCTCTACTTTTGTTTTCAGTCCTTTGGAAGCTAAACTGCGACGGACGTTGACCCATACCGAGCATGACTGAATTTTGATTCTTTGAAAATTAGGTTTGACAAGAACTGTCCCTATGAACAATCATTATACTATAATATTTTGGTGCAAATATGCAATCTTAGAATAGTCAGTGAACAATATTGAAGGACTGGGTAATATCCCCCAAAATATAACTAACTTACAATCAGGATAAAATTCCCCGAAAATTTTAGTGCGCAGATACCCATCTGTTGACGTTATTCGCGAAAATTTTACTGCACCTGTACTGGTCCCGGGTGAGCTGGTTGACCGGAAACGGGAGCTGGTCGACCGGGAACGAGAGCTGGTCGGCCGAGCAAACAGCACACTTGACTTGTGATCCTGGTGGTCCCGGGTTCGATCCCAGCGCCGGCAAGAAACAATGGGCAGTTTCTTTTGCCTATGCCCTGTTACCTAGCAGTAAAATAGGTACCTGGGTGTTAGTCAACTGTCACGGGCTGCTTCCTGGGGGTGGAGGCCTGGTCGAAGACGGGCCGCGGGGACACTAAAAGCCCCGAAATCATCTCAAGATAACCTCAAGATAACGTCCCCTATAAAAAAAACGGGGGGTGGGGGGGGGGGGGGTATTGCAGTACTCTATACAAATTTCTTTATTAAAGTCAAGAAATGAAGCTTAATACTTCCCACTATTAACACCTGCGCAAGGGGGACACCGTCCATGTCCGTAATTTTTCTCACAGATGTTCGGCGGGGATGCGGGTCGCGTTCCAAATTAAAATATTAGTTAAAATTTTCATTTTATGAAGGCAATGTCATGGCATGGCTGACTATCTTTCAAGGTTTATAATCCAAATAAACTTATTAAGTATGAAGTAAAGCTGTACATACTTGCTGAATCCACTACTGGTTATATGTATGATTTTGAAGCGTATGTCGGAATTGGGAAAAACAATAACCGAGATGGTTATGGGCTTGATTGAACCCCTGAGAACAAAGGTTGTCATTTATATATGGATACCTGGTTGATACCTGGTTGATGGGTTCTGGGAGTTCTTCTACTCCCCAAGCCCGGCCCGAGGCCAGGCTCGACTTGTGAGAGTTTGATCCACCAGGCTGTTGCTTGGAGCGGCCCGCAGAGCCACATACCCACCACAGCCCGCTGATCCGGGACTTCTCTTAGGAAACAGTCCAGTTTTCTCTTGAAGATGTCCACGGTTGTTCCGGCAATATTTCTTATAGTCGCTGGGAGGACGTTGAACAACCGCGGACCTCTGATGTTTATACAGTGTTCTCTGATTGTGCCTATGGCACCTCTGCTCTTCACTGGTTCAATCTTGCATTTTCTTCCATATCGTTCACTCCAGTACGTTGTTATTTTACTGTGTAGATTTGGGACCTGGCCCTCCAGTATTTTCCACGTGTATATTATTTGGTATCTCTCTCGTCTCCTTTCTAGAGAGTACATTTGGAGAGCTTTGAGACGATCCCAATAATTTAGGTGTTTTATCTCGTCTATGCGTGCCGTATATGTTCTCTGTATTCCCTCTATTTCAGCAATCTCTCTGCTCTGAAGGGGGAAGTGAGTACTGAGCAGTATTCGAGACGGGACAACACAAGTGACTTGAAGAGTACAACCATTGTGATGGGATCCCTGGATTTGAAAGTTCTCGTAATCCATCCGATCATTTTTCTGGCTGATGCGATATTTGCTTGGTTATGCTCCCTAAACGTTAGATCGTCGGACATCATTATTCCCAAATCCTTGACATGCTGTTTTTCTACTATGGGAAGATTTGATTGTGTTTTGTACCCTGTATTATGTTTCAGATCCTCATTTTTGCCGTACCTGAGTACCTGAAATTTATCACTGTTAAACATCATATTATTTTCTGCTGCCCATCGAAAACTTTGTTGACATCTGTTTGTAGTTTTTCAATGTCTTCAGCAGAGGTAATTTTCATGCTGATTTTTGTGTCATCTGCGAAGGATGACACGAAGCTGTGACGTGTATTTTTGTCTATATCAGATATGAGAATAAGGAACAGTAGCGGTGCAAGGACTGTACCTTGAGGTACAGAGCTTTTAACATCGCTTGGACTCGATTTTATCTGATTGACTGTTACTCTTTGTGTTCTGTTCGACAGGAAATTGAGTATCCAGCGTCCTACTTTTCCAGTTATTCCCATTGACCTCATTTTGTGAGCTATCACCCCATGGTCACATTTGTCGAAAGCCTTTGCAAAGTCTGTGTATACAACATCTGCATTTGCTTTTCTTCTAGGCTTCTGTGATTTTGTCATAGTGGTTGAGTAACTGTGACAGACAGGATCTTCCCGCTCTAAACCATGTTGTCCTGGATTGTGCAATTCATTGTTTTCCATAAAACTAGAAATTTGATTCCTAATCACTCTTTCAAACACTTTTATTATGTGTGATGTTAGTGCAACTGGCCTATAATTTTTTGCCAAGGCTTTACTCCCCCCCTTGTGCAACGGAGCTATATCTGCAGATTTAAGTGCTGCTGGTATCTCCCTGTATCCAGGCTCTTTCTCCATATTACGCTGAGTGCTCTCGCTACTGGATAACTACTATAACTCTGTAAAAACTCACAGAAAGCTGCTTGAACAAGGAGTATACACATGTGGTACTCCTCAGATTGCAGCGTGGTGCACCCAAAGATCTGCACCTCAAAGCAAAGGGTAAATTTTTGTTTGCTGTTTGTTTGTAGCTTGTTTGCTACAAGTCTGGAAAAAGGAAGGACACCAAGTATAAATGCAAGTCGTGTGGTGTGCACTGTGTGCTTCACCATGCTTTCTTTATCTTGAGATTATCTTGAGATGATTTCGAGGCTTTTTAGTGTCCCCGCGGCCCGGTCCTCGACCAGGCCTCACCCCCAGGAAGCAGCCCTCCTGCCTAGTGGACTATCCTGCCTGAATTCTTTGCAAGGAATTACAGTTTCTTTTTGGAATTTTGGCTATTTGAACATAAAAGTTGTCATTATATATCTTGCCATGGGTCCCAAGAAAGCCAGTGGTAAGGTTCAGGCAAGAAAACAATGTGAGAATGACCACAGAGAAAAAACAAGAGATCATTCGTTAACATGAAAATGGTACTCATGTTGTTGAACTAGCTAGGCAGTATAACAAATCTTCAGGGGAGGAGGAGGCAGTAGAGAATGTCCCTTCCTCATTAAGAAAATGTGTGCAGTATGGGAAGAACTGCAAAGTTTTGCTGAAAATAATCACCCTGATAAAGCTTAAGAAGGCTGTTGCATTAATCTTATTAATTAATGACAATGTGATTCTCACTACAGACAAGTGTTACAAAGGGAAAAACAATCTTCAAGAAAAACAATGAGAAAATCATGCAGTGAGACAGAAGCAGGTCCTAGTGGTATGCAGGCAAAACGTGCCAGAGTGTGTACCCCAGAGAAGTCATCACTGCCTGATGTTATAATGGAAGGGGACTCCCCTTCCAAACAGTAACACCTCTCCTCCTCCTCCCCCCTCCTCACCATCTTCTATATGCCAACAGGAGTCATCAGTAAAGGTAATAGCTTGTACATATTTTTGTAGTGAAGATTTGGGTTATCTTGAGATGATTTCAGGGCTTTAGTGTCTCCGCGGCCCGGTCCTCGACCAGGCCTCCACCCCCAGGAAGCAGCCTGTGACGGCTGACTAACACCCAGGTACCTAATTTACTGCTAGGTAACAGGGGCATAGGGTGAAAGAAACTCTGCCCATTGTTTCTCTCCAGCGCCCGGGATCGAACCTGGGACCACAGGATCACAAGTCCAGCGTGCTGTCCGCTCAGCCGACCAGCTCCCTTCAAGGGTGAATTAGGTATAAAATTTACTTTGAAGTGAATTTTTTGAGGGAATCAAGGAACGGATTAATTCATTTCCCATTATTTCTTATGGGGAAATTTGGTTCGGTTTACAAATTTTCGGGTTACGAACAGTCTCCGGGAACAGATTAAATTCGTAAACCGAGGTGCCCCTGTATACACATTTCTGTAGGGGTGTTGCGGGTGTGCCGATGGGTATCTAATGGAACGGGTAACGCTTGGCCGACTTTCGGCATTGTTGTGGGTGGGGTGCGCCAAGGTTTTGGACTTTATATGCATGTCCCTATAGAGAATTCTATTGCTAACACATTGATACCAAAATAAACGAGGTAGCACAAGAACCGAGGTGAGAAAACTGAAAAAGAATATACACATTTTATCGCCGTTTCGTGCTCACGGCTAACGATCGCCCAATTTTTGTGCTTGGTGCGGGTGGCACGCCGGGCTTTTGGACATTTTATGCATATACTCCTGTGGAGAATTCTACTACAAACAATTTGATACCAAAATGAAACACATACAACGAACGTGGAGGTGAGAAAGCGGAATGAGTATACACATTTCAGTGTCACCACACACTTGCCCGTAATGCCCGGGGCATGAGCGGGAAGTCTCAAGGGCTCACGTCCAGAGCGCAAAAGTGATAACTACCTCAAATATGATGGAACAGAATTTGAGCAAATTTGTCATAACATGAGTGGAGGTTACGTAAAACCATGTTTCAATCATTTATGTTTTTCATGATCTAGACAAATGGCTTTTACAATAATTAATTCAAGTAATTTTCCCACGATAAATGTTAAACTAATTGGCCAATACTATGGGGCCTCGACCTCCGATGCTAATCCGTTCCCAGAGACGGATCGGATGTCGAAATATCGGAAGTCGAAGCGAATTTTCTCATAAGAAATAAAGGGATTTGAATTAATCCGTTCCCCACCCTCCAAAATATTAACATAAAAATACATTTTATACTGAATACAATGTTTTTTTCTAACTACAATACAGTACCAAAGTTACTCTTACCTTTATGGCGTATGGAAGATGGTGATGAGGGGGGAGGAGGAGAGTTGTTACTGTTTGGAAGGGGGAGTCCCCTTCCATTATCACATTAGGCAGTGATGTTTTCTCTGGGGTACTCTCTCTCCTACGTTTTGCCTGAATACCACTAGGACCTGGTTGTGGTTCAGTGCTTGTTTGTCTCACTACAAATTTGTCGAGACATTTGTTTTTCCATTCGTTTTAACATTTGTCTGTAATGATGCATCACTTTAGCTCCCATAATGTCCTTTTTCTTAGCTAGTATGGTGGATATCGTTCACTGAGATTTGTTGTACTGCCTAGCAAGTTCACCTACCTGCACACCATCTTCATATTTACGAATGATCTCTTGTTTCTGCTCTATGGTCATTCTTACATGGGATCTCATATGTTGAGCCTTACCACTGACTTTCCTGGGACTCATGGCGTATTATATAATAATTACTTTAATGTTCAAAATGCAAAAAATCAACACAAAAGCGGAATTTCTTATAGGCGCGATTGTCACTAAGCTGGTAGCTGTAGTAAACTGAGGCAGGTCGGACCGTGTGACCGGGAACCACACGCTCGGCTGACCCGAATGTGTCCCAACAAATATCAGATGTCGACGACACCATCGGATGTCGAGTTGCATTTTTTTATGAAATTTATATCGTAACTCGAATTTATCGTAAGTAGGAGCAATCGGATGTCGAAGTGCCATTGTAGTTTGATGCAAGGAATCGCCCTTTAAAATCAACACATTAAAAAATCTTCAAAACTCTGGTACCCTGCTAGATGGTAATGATTTATTAATATGCAAGACGAGAGCTCAACAAGCTGCTCTTTACATCCTTTAAGAACCCTGGCAAACACTTCATCAGGCCCTTGGGACTTCTTTGGCTCTAATTTCTACATTTATTTAAACTTGTCAACTAGTCCTCTTCACCACCTACATAGATTGGTTCAATTGATGGCATAATAAGTTTTTAGTAAATACAGAGTAAATACTTTAAAATACAACTCATATTTTTGTCATTATCAGTTATATACCTAACCTGTTTCCAATTTTTAATGGATCAGTCTTTTTTTTAATCTTTATTTGAAACATCAAAAATAATTTTAGGATTTGTCTATCTGACCTGCTACATGTAGTACATAGTTTTTATTTGTTTTTTCTTATTTCTTTTTTTAAATTTTTTAGCTAGTTTGACAAACTGCTGTTCTATACTGACTTCCCCATTCTTAATCCTTTAGTACCGAGCCTTTTGACCACTGGGTCTTCATACTGCAGTCAGGCATTCCCTCTTTAACACCCTAGATAGATAAGATGCCTGAAGCACTTATCTGGGGTCACAGGAAAGTCAACAGATTTTCTCTAAATTACAGTTGTATAGTCAGTAAGGCAACAATGTCTGGTGCTGGCTTGGATAGCTAAAAATATTAAAGGCATGTATCTCAAAATGTATCGCAGTCCCTGTGGCACAGTGGTAAAGCACTCACCAGCACTTCACGAGCCCTTTAGCCTGGGTTTGTATCCTGAACTGGGAGGATTGACTGGGTGCCAATCCTTAACTGTTTGCCACTGTTCACCCAGCAGTAAATGGGTACCTGGTTGTTAAACAATTTCATATTCTGGGAAAAAATTTTGATTAAGGACCTGCCTGAAATGCTATGCGTGCTAGTGGCTTTGTAAGAACTCTTGTACATATAAACAAAAATTAATTAAAAAAAGTCATAATTCCAATAAAATACTTCCAGGAACACCAATGGATGCATGTTTTATTTTATTTATTTAATTTATATATACAAGAGTTCTTACATTCTTGTAAAGCCACTAGCATGCATAGCATTTCAGGCAGGTCCTTAATCCTAATTTTCTCTGGAATATGACCCTTCAAATCGTTTAACAGCCAGGTACCCATTCACTGCCGGGTGAACAGAGGCTACAGTAATGGTTTCCCTGTCAGTTAAGTCATCTTCCCTGACCAGGATACAATCCCAGGCCAAAACACTCGCAAAGCGCTGGGCGAATGCTTTACCACTGCACCACGGGGACTGAAACTTTGTCACTTTGCTTAGAAACATTTCACAATTTTTTAGTCCTTACCTAACTATTACTATGCTTCAGGAATGTGTACGATATATACTCTAGTACAAAGTCTCAAAAGTTAAAATGCTTGCCATATAATTTATATTTATAATGAAAATGTAGACTTCACCACAAGATTATGATCACATCAAATCATCAACTTTTATACACTAATTGTTGGCGTCTGTTTGTCTTACACCAGAGAAAATGACTTCAAAACCCTCCAAATTAAATGTGATTCTTCTACAGTCAATACCAAGGAAATGGATTAAAAAAATTCAGATCATACATTGCACAATTTACAGGATTTCATTGACTGCGCACAGACACCTTGTGCAACATGCAAAGGGTAAAATGCAATGATAAATGCAGAGGGTGGTAAGAGACCCATACTCCAGGGCAGCCCCAGACCCCCCACCCCACCCCACCCATTACACCCACTCCTCACACTCTCAACAACCTAATGAAATAACTAAGAGTGGGTAGTAGCCAGCCAGGTGATAGGTAGCCCTGCCTTACAGCCAGGCTGTAAGGCAGGGCTGAGGCAGGGCTGTAAGGCAAGGCTGAGAGGCAGGGCTGTGAGGCAGGGCTGTGAGGCAGGGCTGTGAGGCAGGGCTGTGAGGCAGGGCTGTGAGGCAGGGCCGTGAGGCAGGGGTGTGAGGCAGGGGTGTGAGGCGAGGCCCGGATGATAAGACCACCCCATGCTTACTCACCCCCGTGTTTACCAAGGGGGAAAAATTACAATTCCACGTGTTCTCTGAACAAATATATTGGAGATTAGAGGAAGTATCCAAGACCTCAGTGTTTCTGCCATGAAATCCAAAGTACCTAAAAGACATGTGGCCGATGTGAAACACAAAGAAACTGGGTGCAAGACTTGACACTTTGCTCCAGCGATGGAGACACCGGTAACTAGTTCTCTTCATTTCACTCTTACTTTAACCCCAGAGCTCAGAGATCACCAATTATGGCTCTCTTAACTGCCCCAACTAACCCTTCTCATCCTCCAAAACTCACAAACTTACGTACTTTACGAGCGAGTAGAGATATGCTAAAATAGGTGACGTATTTTGCTGGTGTAATATGGCTGTTTGTGGATATGCGTAATGGCGAGCGCGCACCGCGGGACCCGCACCCAAAAACTCACCACGCGGTCTACCTCGCGCGCGCTTTGTCGACGAGATGCTCACCACCACCCGCCTCATTTAAACTCTCCCTCACACACTCTCCTCTATACTGACACCTTTTCTTGCATTACAAATACAGCTTAAACTAAATAAAAAGCATGCCTGCCTTCAGAGGAAAAGGGTAGAGTTTAATGAGGTAGAATTAACGGGTCTTGTTGGTCATATTAAGTCTTGATATGATACTTATAAGCCAGTTTCGGCAGAAGAATTTTATGAAGATCTAATTAAGGAGGTAGATGTATTTAATGCAACATTTAACCGGAAAACATCTAGTATTAAAAAGCATCCCCCATAAAAGAAAATTAAGCACATGACAAGATGCTTAAGGGGTGGACATTAACAATGAGGAGAGCTCACAGGAATTGGAATAGGAATGGTAGTACTGAGGAAGGGAAGAATGCAGTTGCTAGGCTGTGTGGGGAGAAGAGAAAGGAAATTAGGAGCAAGTACTGGCAGGAGTTTGCAGAGAAAGTTGGAAGTAACAGAAACTTGAAGGAAATCTGACAAGACGTAAATAAAGCAAGGGGTAAAAAGCATAATTTTGTTGTACATCCTGACCCGCAAGGAATTGCAAATGGTCTCGTAAATAAATGGGTGGAAGCTGCCAAACTTAGTTCATTACCCGCTGTAACGAGAGAGTCGTTAGATTTTTGGAAACATCCAAGAAATTGAAATTGAAATTGAAATAAGTTTATTGATGTAAAATACACACAAAGGGATGAGGTAGCTCAAGCTATTCTCACCCCGTTCAGTACATCGTGTTAATACATACATAGACACACATCACAAACAATAATCATATTACCAAACATTCTGAGAGATAAACATATACATTTCCTCCTTCACAAGTAGTATGATATCAGAC
>WNGS01001312.1:20610984-20633012 GCA_020271785.1 Procambarus virginalis | reverse complement strand
CGATGCCGTTGTCCTCCCTGTTTGAAACACCGGATCTCTCGGGACGTTCCCCTAAGGACTTCACCCTATTGCCCTCACGAATTGTCTCTGCGAACTCTCTTGAACATATGGTTACCGTTCGTTTGATGTGGTTCTTAGAACACTATCACCACGTCTCCCCTTCTCAATTTGGTTTTCGCAAGTACCGCAGCACAACTAATGGCTGGTGAACTTGGAGGTCTAAATTCGTATTGCTTTTGTTGCGAAGACCTCCGCTGTTGCCGTCCTTTTTGACCTGGAAAAGGCTTACACCACCACCACCTGACAGTATCATATTCTGTCCCAACTTCATTCTTTTTGTCTTCGTGGGAATCTTCCTCTCTTTCTCCAAAGTTTCCTCTCTCGTCATTCCTTTTGTGTGAGGCTTGGTGCCGGTCTCTCTCTGCCCCTTTTCGGCAATATGAGCGTGTACCCCAAGGTAGTGTTCTGAGCACTACTCTCTTTCTAGTTGCCCTCAATGATCGTCTTTCCTCCCTTCCTTCTGGTGTTTTATCCGCTCTCTATGTCGACGATCTTACCCTTTGCTGTCGGGCTGATGATTCGCCTCTCCTTCAACGGCGGCTTCAACTTGCGATTGATGCCGTGTCGTCTTTGGCCACCAATCATGGCTTCAATTTCTCTACGTCCAAGACTTGTGTTATGACTTTTACTCGGAAGCATGTCATTCTTCGTCCCTCTTTGTCACTTTATGGTTATCCCTTTGTATACAAGGATTCTGCTAAGGTTCTGGGGTTAATCTTTGACACCCATTTGTCTTGGTTGGCCCATATCTCTTACCTCTGTGCTTAATGCTCTAAGGCCCTTTCCCTCCTTAAGGTTTTGTCCCATACTTCTTGGGGGGGGGGGCAGATAGGCGCACGCTTTTCTCTTTACATTCCTCTCGTCCTGTCTAAACTCGATTATGGTTGCCCTGCTTACTTGTCTGCTTCTCCTTCTACTCTTTGCCGTCTTGATGCTTTGCACCATGCTGGGTTGCGCCTCAGCTCTGGTGCCTTTCGTTTGACTCCCGCCCTCAGGTTTTATGTTGACACTGGCTTAATTCCTCTCTCTCCAGGACCGCTGTGATCGCTTCTGTCTTCACTATCTGGCGCGGTCCTTGCAACATCCTTCCTCTCGCCTCTGTTGTGCTTTGACTTTTACCCCTCCTGTAGTTCCTGCTCCTCTTCACCACCTCCCTCTTTCTGTCTGGCTGTCTCCCTTACATGACTCTATTTTAGTTCATCTCTCATATTTCTCCTCGTATTGTTCCTTCCTTGCCCCCGTGAAGGGTCCCCTTGATGAAGTTTTGTCCATCCTTGACCCGCATTCCTAAAGCTTTTACCCCTCCTACAGTTCTGAAATGTCTTTTCCTCGAGCACTTTTCTTCACACTCCCACTCAGTTTCCATCTTCACCGATGGGTCTCAGTCTGCGGACAGTGTGGACTACTCTGTTGTTTTTCCTGACCGCACTTATATGTGTTGCGTCCCTTCGGAGGCTAGCATCTTCACTACGGAACTTTATGCTATTCTCTATGCTCTCCGTCTCCTGCTTTCTCATTGTCACTCCTCCTTTGTGATTGTCGTTGACTCTCGTAGTGCCCTCATGGCTCTCGGTTCCTTTAATCCTGTCCATCCGGTAGTCGTCGAGATTCAACATTGGCTGTTTCTTATCTCTAGTAAAATTTAAATCCATAGAGTTTTGCTGGATTCCGAGCCATGTTGGTGTTTCTTTAAATGAGTGTGTGGATGCTGCGACTAGAGAGGCTGTCCACTCTTGTCCCGTTTCCCGTAAAGGTATTCCTTATTCCAACTTTTACCCAGTTATTCATTCCTCCATCCTTGCCTATTGGCAGGGTTGTTGATAACAAACTGCGTACTCCTAAGCGTAGTGTGTTCCCGTGGCCTTCCTCTTGCCACCGTAACCGGCGGTGGGAAACAGCTCTAGCAAGGTTGCATATTGACCATACTCACTTACTCATGGTCACTTAATGGAGCGCCGCCCTGCTCCTTATTGTCCACATTGTATTGTCCTTCTTACAGTCGTGCATATCCTTGTTGAATGTCCTGACTTCCAGGACGAGCGTGTGTCTCGCTTTCCGACCATCCCTCGCGGTCAATTGTCCCTCGATAGAATTCTTGGTGAATCGGATACTTTTGATATCGTTCGCCTTATGCGTTCCTGTTCTCGTATTGGCATTCGTGTTGATATTTAGCGCCCTCTGATTAATCCGCACATTTGATGGTGCTACATAGCCTTCCCGGTTTGGTGCCTTCTTTTGATAATTACTTACTTCAAAGCGTCATACAATAAAGAGTACTGGGAAGACAGGACACCATGAGCATAGCTCTCATCCTGTAACTACACTTAGGTAATTACTCACACACTCACTCATAAGGGTGGTTTCGGATAGTAAGCTGCCACATAAACACAAAAAGGACCGCGAGGAGAGACTAAACATAGTGTTTAGAGGTGTTAAACATGCGAAAACTAGAAGATAGGAGAAAAAAAAGAGGTGATATGATCACCACTTACAAAATAATAACAGAAATTGACCGAATTGACAGGAATGCCGCTGAATGATCCTCTTCTCGGGCTCGTGGGGTGGGCGATCAAGCCCTCGAGTTGGACTGTGTTGGAAGACCAGGCCCTGTAGCCCACGTTACGTTGGGCCCAGACCAAGCTACTCCTGTGACCCTCCTGACTACCCCCTCCATTGCACTCCCCTCCCTCCTCTGTGGTAGGGTTGAACCCCAAGCCCCGCTGTGGTGACCACCTCATCACCTGGAGCGGCTACTTGTCATTGTGATGAGAGAAGTATATATAATAAATAATATAACAATAAAATCAATAATTTTCTCCATTTTCTCTAGTCCTGACCCTCTTGCTGTAAATGTTACAGTGAATACTGAACTAAATAAGTCCATCTTTGGCTAACTGCCAACAAACGTACCCTTAACATTGACAAAACTTTCTGTATTTTGTTTGGCAATAAATCCTCAAATCAAATTAATATAAGAATAAACAATATCCAAATTAGTAACAAAGTAGATGGCATATTCCTTGGTGTTCTCGTCGATAACAAGCTGAATTTCCAGAATTCTAAATATATCAAAAAAAGTTTTTAAAACTGTTGGCATTCTTTCTAAGATCAGATATTATGTACCTCGCCCTGACCTGGTGACGCTCTATTACTCTCTTATCTATCCTTATCTCAATTATAGTATTTGTGCTTGGGGTTCTAATACACAAAATCATTTACGTCCTCTAATTATTCAACACAAAGCTGCTATTAGAACAATATCCAACTCTGGCCCCAGACAGCACTCGGTACCCTTACTCAAATCTTTGAATATGTTAGATATTAAGTGTGTATTGTGTATTATACATATATAAAACGCTGAACTGTAATTCCAATCCTGATCTCAAAAGCTTCATTAAAGGTTGTAACAGAACCCATGAGCACCACACCAGAAATAAATACAGTTTTGATATTCCAAGAGCACGACTTAATCAAACTAGAAATGCTCTACAAATCAAGGGACCCAGAATGTGGAATGACCTTCCCAACCATGTTAAAGACTGTACCTCTCTCAACCAGTTTAAGAAAAAAAACGAAGCACTACCTACTAAATTCCCTGTAACTTACCTTACCCCTCTATTGTCAACCCATGTCTGTTTTTTTTTAACAACGCTGTTTGTCGACCTAATAGTATTTGTGCTGCTTTTTCAGCCATGTTCCCCCCTTTTTTATCTCTATTTTTATTTGTTCTCAACACATTTTATTCTTTATACTCAATTAGTATTAAGCTTTAGTCATTATTGTTTTTCATGCCCGAAACGCTTTGCGTAATAGTGGCTTTAGGCATTGTATGTACTAGCTCTATCTATAAATCCATCAATCTTTGTAAATCTCGTATAGTATGTACCTTACCTAAATAAACATTATCATATCATATCAAGTCACTGCACATCCTTCATGTGTACTCTATATATTAAAATTCTGAACTGTAATGTCAATCCGAACACTAAAAGCTTCCTAGAAGGTTGTAACAGAACTCATGGGCACCACACCAGAAAACAAATACCTATTTGATATTCCAAGAGTGGGATTTACCAAGCTATAAATGCTCTACAAATCAAGGGACCCAGAATGTGGAATGACCTTCCCAATCATGTCAAAGGCTGTACCTCTCAACCAGTTTAAGAGTAAAACCAAGTACTACCTAATTAACTCCAAATAACGTACCTTACCCCTAAATGTCAACCCATGTCTTGCAATTTTGAAACAATGCTGTTTTTTCACCAACTTGTACGATTGCTGATTTCTGCACACAGAAACTGTGTTGGAGGGGACCTAAACATTCCCTCTAATGTGTTATGTGTGGTTTCCTCCGAGGCTATGGGTCCCCCCTTCTTCCAGCCAGAGGTGGTACTCCCTCCATTAAATAAATAAATATATATATATATATAATATATATATATATATATATATATATATATATATATATATATATATATATATATATATATATATATATATATATATATATATATATATATATATATTGGTGTATACTGACAGCAGGTTTTCTTTTAAACATGTCTCATTAAATATGACCGCATATTCTGTATTTACTATCTTCTGATTTAGGGCTTCTATCCCTCTAACTATTTTCTTAGCATCAGTGCTTAGCTGAAATAGGAGTTCTCCAAAACTCATTTTCGTAATTTCCGAGTGAAGAAAAGAGGTAAATTACTATAGAATGTATTACACTTATTTATACAATATGCACAACGTTTCGAACCTCCATGGTTCATTCTCAAGTGAAGGAATTTTACAATGTGATTGATTTTATACCCGCACTGGGTCAGATTATAAGACAATAAATGTGAAAACAAAGGGGGATACAAAGGGGATATAAGTGGGGTCACACATATGGACATAAGAATATAGGTAACCGCAGAAGGCCTATTGGCCCATACGAGGCAGCTGGTATCTACATACCAGTGGAGATTAATCCAGTGTAATTGGCCTGTTATGTTGAACATTGTCTTCTGTGTTGGCATCGTTATGTTATGATGCCTGAGCACTGAGCACTGTTCGGTCCCACTGTTCGGTCCCTGATAGACTACGCAGCACCCGTTTTGTCTTACACAGGCCAAGGCAGACTTAAAAAAATAGAGCTGATACAGAACGAGGCTATGAGGATTATTCTTGGTTGTCAAAGAAATGCAATGATTGAAATAATGAGAATGGAATTAAATTTACAGAGTGTGTGTGATAGAGTCCGTGACATTAACACTAGAGTATCTATTCTTTTCATGCGGAGAAAAGGAGGGGATAAGCTGTTTGAGAGCGTTCAGACGTGCCTGAGTGACGTACACACTTCCAGGAAACTGAGGGAGACACGCTACACGAGGGGATTAGCTCATGACCTCAGGGAATAAGATGTACTTGACTGCTGTAAACCCTCTCGACAGTGTAATATGTCTGCTCCATGGAAAGTACAGAAAATAGACGTCGAAATTGTACCCTTCAAGGTGAAAAAGATTCATCATGAACCGGGACAATTACGGTGTTTGTATGGAAGCATGATATCTCGGTTACCAAGAGGCAACAGTTTACATGTATATTGCGACGGGTCGGTGGCGGAGGATGGCAGGGCAGGGTGTTGTGTCCTAATAAGGGAATATACGGAGTTTGGGACTGTGGACAGGATAATTGAACTCCGGCTTAGTAATTATATATCATCCACACAAGCTGAACTGCAGGCTATTCTGGCGTGTTTGGAGGAAGTACGTCATGACGACAAATGGCCCCTGCATAATTTAAATTAAGCGGGGGAATTCTGGGAGGCGAAACAATTACGCAGCGCTCTGTGAGAGCTGCGCGCGCCGTGGGGGGGGGGCGCACATTTAAGCAAACACACAAGGAGTTTCCCTCTCACTCCTACACAGCTACGGTACGCTCCACACGAAACACACAGAAGCCTGCAGACCACAATATGGACTCAACACCAGCAGCTGCGGTCCCCGCCCTATTGGACCTGCCCCTTGGAGGCCCATCAACTTCACAGAGCGACCCCCCTGGGGCGTTGGGACAGCAACAGGACCTCAGGTATGGCCCCGCCTGCGGCTCGCATGAGGAGCGTGGCCACCTCCTAGGCCAGGATTGTCCGTTAGCCGTGTGCCCAGCGGCATGCCCCCTGGGCTAGTTCAGTGCCTTGCTGCTTTACTGGGCCCCTGTGCCCCTTGTGGTCCTTGCCCCCCCCCACGAGCCACCCCCTCCCCGGGCCCTCCCCCGCCTCCCCGGCCTCGTGCCGCAGCCGTGTTCCAGCTCCTATGGGCCCTGTTTGGGGGCCCAGTGCTGACGCCACAGCTGGCTGCGCCCAGCCTGGGCTGGAGGATACGGGGGGGGGGGCGGGCGGGCCCCCTGTGGCCCCTACAGTTCACGCGGGAACCTGGTCTGGTGGCCACCTCCCTGCTCAGGAACCAGCTGGTGGCCCAGCGGACGCTGGGGGACGCCCGGCCCAGGTGTTGGTGTACACGCCTGGATGTCCCAGCGTCGTCGTCCCTACAGGCGGCGGGCCAGCTGCTGCTGTTCCAGCTTTGGGGGCAAGCTGACGATCCAGCAGCAGACGCCTAGGACGGCCGCCTACAGCAGGGGACGCGGGGGGGCTCGCCGGCTGGGCTCTGAGGCTTAGGAGTGGAAGCTTGGTGCTCCTCCCTCCGCCTACACTGGCGGGCCAGCTGCTGCTGTTCCAGCTTTGGGGGCAAGCTGACGTTCCAGCAGCAGACGCCTAGGACGGCCGCCTACAGCAGGGGACGGGGGGGGGGCTCGCCGGCTGGGCTCTGAGGCTAGGAGTGGAAGCTTGGTGCTCCTCCCTCCGCCTACACTGGCGGGCCAGCTGCTGCTGTTCCAGCTTTGGGGGCAAGCTGACGATCCAGCAGCAGATGCCTAGGACGGCCGATTACAGCAGGGGACGCTGGGAGGCTCTGCGGCTTAGGAGTGGAAGCATGGCGCTCCTCCCTCCGCCTACACACTTGGTGCTCCTCCCTCCGTCTCCACCCCGTCCCTAGGGGTGCAGTTGGCCTCCGCTCCGCGCCGGAGGAGAGGACGTTCGTTTGTGCATTCCCTACGTCCGTTCTGAAGGAAGTATCGTGTATTTCGTTGCCTGGGGTCCGCTCTCGCTCCCTCTTCAGGTGTTGGTGACTTTACCTTTCCCCTTATTTTAATTGTCTTTCCCCTGCGGCTTTTTTCTTGCCCCTTTTATTTATTCTTTGTTCTATTTGTGTCACATTATGTTTATTGCCCTTATTCAGTTACTGTTCCACATTTTTGCGTTTGTCTATTTTCCGTTTATTCGTCTTTTGTTTATTTTATTTCAGTTCCCTCATTTGTCTTGGCCTGCTCTGTTTTCACTTATGGCTACGTTTCGTATTTGTGTTATTTGTAATTGTTTTCCTTATTGTGACTTTTCTCTGTTGTACTGCTCCTATTATTCTTTATTTACTTCCCCCCCGCTTTATGCATTTTATCTTACTCATGCCCTCTTTCGGTTCCTGCCCCCAATTATTCGTTTCTCCTGTTTTGTCAATGTTTATTTCAGTTTCTTATGCCCTTATTCTGTTTGTTACACATTCTTCCGTTAGTTTTACGTTTATTCGTTTCCTTTACTACATTTCAGTCTCCCAGCTTATGACTTATTAATTTTAATTTTATTTTCTTCTGTATTTTATCTCAATTTCTTTTTTACTTGCCTACTTATTCTGTGTTACTGCCCCCCCCCCCTTTTTTCGCTGTCTCTGCCTTTCATTCTCTTATAGGGTACTTATGTCCTGGCTTTACATTTAGTTTATTTACTTTATTTTAATTTTAGTTCTTTATTTAATTAATGTTTAATTTGTTTTAAAGTTTATTAATTAATTAATGTTTTCTATAAATTTATTTTAGTTTCCAGAGTTTATTTACTATTTAATTTTACGCATTATTTATTTTTTTTTATTTCTCGTTCCGTGTTAATGCCTACACTTTTCGCTTTCTCCGCCTATTCATTATTTGTCAAGTTTACTTATGTCCTTTTTCTGTTTACTGTTACTCTTCATTATTTAATTTATTTAATTTCCTTATGCCTTTATTTCTGCTCGTCCGCTACCCACTTTTGCTTTTATTTATTCCTTCCGTTGTACATTTATTATTCTACTTGCTTCTTATGCCCTTATCCTTATTTTATTATTAGTTTTCTTACGTACAGGTTTTAATTTTAATTCTATGTTTATCTTTCGCTCTTTACTTAATTTCGTTTAATTATGTTTTGTCTAATTTAAAGTTTGTACTAGTTAAGGTTTAGTTAAATTTATTTAGTTTCCCGAGTTTATTTTTTTATTTGTGTCACATTATGTTTATTTACTTATTTCCGGTTCTGTGTTAATGCCTCATTTTCGGTTTCCCCGGCTATTCAGTAATTTTGTTAAGTTTACTTATGTCCTTATTCCGTTTTGCTGTCACCTCGCTACTTATTACTTTATTTTTTTTTTTGCCTTTCTTTCGGCTCGTCCGCTCCCCACTTATGCGTTTATTTATTTTCATTCCGTTTTACATTCTTATTCTCTTACTTCTTATGCCCTTATCCTTTTTATTATTAGTTTCCTTTGTCCTGGCTTTTAATTTAGTTTAGTTACTATATTTATTTTAGTTCTTTATTACTTTTGTCTAATTTTATGTTTATTTTGAAGTTTTAACTAATTAAGGTTTATTTATAAGTTTATTTTAGTTTCCCGAGTTTATTTACTGTATTTTATTTACACATTATTTATTTTATTTCTTTTTCTGGTTCCGTGTTTGCCTACAATTTTCGTTTTCCCTGTCTATTCTTACTTTCGTTAAGTTTACTTTGTCCTTATTCCATTTTACTGTTACACTTCGTTATTCATTTCCTTTATTTAATTTACTTTTGCCTTTATTTCTGCTCGTCCGCTACCCTCTCTGCGTTATTTATTTATCATTCCGTCTTATACATTTTATTCTATTTACTCTTATGCCCTTATCCTTATTTATTATTAGTTTTCTTATGTCCGGGCTTTTAACTTTAGTTTATTTACTACATTATTTTAGTTCTTTACTTATTAATGTCTATTTTTGTTTTGTTTTTTGAAGTTTTAACTAATTAAGTTTATTTATAATTTATTTTAATTTCCCGAGTTTATTTACTTTATTTTATTTACACTTTATTTTACTTATTTCTGGTTCTGTGCTATTGCTACTTTTTTCGCTTTTCCCGTCTACTCTTAATTGGTTAAGTTTCTATGTCCTTACCCCGTTTACTGTTACACTTCGTTACTTATTTACTTTATTTAATTCCTTTTGCCTATACTTCTGCTTGCTACACATTTATGCGTTTATTTATCATTCCGTTCATAGTTTTAATCTACTTACTTCTTATGCACTCGTCCATTTTAATTTAGTTTATGTGCCTGGCTTTTAATTTTAGTTTACTTTCTTATTTTAGTTCTTATTAATTATTGTCTGATTATGTTTGTTTATTTTAAAAGTTATTAACTAATTAAGGTTTATTTATAAATTTATTTTAGTTTCCCGAGTTTATTTACTTTATTTATTTACATTTATTTATTTACTTATCTCTGGTTCTGGTTATTGCCTACTTTTTCGCTCTGTCTATTCAATAATCTTGTTAAGTTTACTTATGTCCTTATTTCGTTTTACTGTTACACTTTTTTTTTTTTTTTTTTTTTTTTCCCTGCCATGCTTGCTTACACGGCTATATTATTACCTTGTTTGCATGCCTAGCCTTGTTTCCTTTCCTGTCCTGCTCTGGCTGCCCACTTAATTTTCCCCTATCCCCAGTACGGAGATGCCGGCCCACCCACCCCACGGCGAAGAAGAGGACAAGGGCAGCGTCAAGAAGGAGTCGACACGCTAACGCATGCCTAGGGCAAGGGTGAAACCCGCCCGCATCGCCTCCTCCACGGACGCCTCTTCGGGAGGCTCTGACTCGGACGCCGACCACATCCACGATGCACGCCCAAACGGAATGGCCACGGGGGACGCGGCCGACCACCCCACACATCTTTCGGCCGCCGACTGGGCAACGCTGCGGACGCTCATTGCTCAGGCTCGGAGGCCCCCCCCCCTCCGAATCGAGACGACAGAAGATTTCGAACCCTGGCGGAGCGGACAACACGGACGCCCTCACGAACCGGCCTACTCGCACAGCCTCCCCCCCCCCCTGCGCGCCGCCCACGGTCAAGGGCGAGGAGCCACACGACAGGGCGGCGACACAGCTCTTCCGGCACGTCCCCCAACGGCGAGTACCACCGAGAGAGCTCGTTCCTTACTACCCCTAGTCCTTGGGTAGGGCAGCTCTGGGGACGCGTGGCCACCGTCACCATGCTAGGTGAGCACGTCCCACTGGCCCTAAGAGAGAAAGTCTGGGCAAACAAGTACATCGACTGGCGCGGCTGCTGGCTTACGAATGCGATGCCAGGCCCTCGGAGTCACGCCATGCCACTCCCTCTGTGGCCCAGTTATCCACTAAGAACTTGCCGCCTCTGACGCTGGAGCAGTGGGCACACTCTTCGACATCTTAGCTTCAATCTACCTCGATCGACTTCCCGCCGAGGGTCGGCGCTTTTCACTCATGTCCGCTACGTGAAGTCCATGAAGCGCAACCTCCGCGGCGACTGGATGTGGTACGACGAGGCATTCAGGTGGGACAAGGAGAGGTCGGGCTGCCCTTGGACCGCTCTAAGACTCGACCTGGAGATTCGGTCCGTACAACGTGCAGCGCAGGAGCAGTTTCAGGTGGGCCTCGCGCCGCCGCCTCCCCAGCCGAACGTTCACTCTACTGCAAGGGCCTACGGGCTACCACCGGGATACTGCTACTTTCCACGCAACCGGGACAGGCTGCTCCGTCCCCTCCTGCACTTCAAGCATCTGCCGCGCTGCCACATGACATCCTGCCTACTGCCCGTGCCCCCAGCCAAGCCTCGAGTCGCCGCCGCCAAGGAGAATCGTTCCTGTCGCCCCACTCAGGACAAGAGCAGGAAGAAACACGTCACAACGCCAGTGGACGCAGACGCGCTTGATGCTGTTCCTAGTACCTATGCTAGACAGGGAACTGAGCCTGGGGCGCATAGCGGGCCCCTTCGAGGTCCCCCCCATTTGAGAACTTCAAGTGTTCTCCTATAGCCCTGAGAGAAAAGTCTACGCCGGGAAAATACAGGCTACTCCACATCCTCGCTACCCCTATACCGCCGAGAGCGTCAACGCCAACATCCCGCGGGAGACGACAACTGAGACCTTAGTGGTCAGACGCTCGCCGGGGCGCACTTGGCAAAAATGTGATTTAGCAGAGGCTTTACGGATCATCCCGGTCAACCCCAGCGACTCCACCTACTCGCTTCGCCCACGGAGGGCGTACTACTATGGAAANTTCTGTGGTAGGTGAGATAGTCTTGGTAGTAGGTTGATGTAAAGTCATTCCTGGTTACTGACTTAATAAATAAACGATTACATGATAGAGTAGCTCCCAAGCTTGCAGGCGTCCTGTGTGCTGTACCTTCTCTCTCTAGTGGCGTCCAGCCGCCGCACATAGAAAACGGATGGTACCATTTCTGTGAACATGACATCCCTCCTTTTCTTTAAAAAGAATGAATACAGGATGTCTACCATGCTTGTAGCACAAAGCAAAGTTATTGACACAAAGTAAGTTATTAACATATCAAGAGATATTGCATACATTTAACATTAATTAAACACACAAAGAATTTAACACTCTTTACCACAAAGGATTTCAATGTTAAAAATACATATGCAATGTTAAACAAACATGAAAGAAACTGTAATACAAAGTTACAAAATATTGAATGAGAGATCTGCATTATTCAAACAATATTAAATTTAGTTCAGCATAACAAGTAAATACTTTGCATTACATAGGAACACAATTAATCATCATATCGTGTAGGCGTTTAACATGACGTTTAGGACGAGAGTCCTTTAAGTAAAGAATATCTCGATGAAATGTTTATCGAGTTATAACTCATTTTTTCTTTTTCTTTGCACGACTTGCACTTCATCATTTTCTACACTATTTGGAATCACTTTGAAATAAGCCATATTACGTGTTATACTATGATCTCTATTACTCGCTGTTACCATAGTTCCTTTACACTAATCACTTTATATGGTTTTGTATCATACGGCATATCTAGCTTCCCTCTTTTTTCTTTTTTAACGAGAACAGTATCTCCAACCTTTATGAATTGTTCTTTGCACGTTGATCATGAGCAATTTTCATTTTGCCCTTGGCTAGTGCATCCTTCTGAGCGAGACGTTTATCCGTTACTTGGCTGGCATGACAGGTAGTGCGATTCTCATAGGACGTCCAATAAAAGTTCGCCAGGCGACTTGCCCAGTGTTCCATGCGGTGTTGCACGGTAGTTCCTGAGAAAAGCATACATAGCTTGTTTCCAGGATCGTCCTTCGGCATGAGCACAGCGTACGCTTTCATGAGAGGTTGCATGAATCTCTCTTCTCCATTTGCTTGAGGATGTAGTGGCATCACACGGCGGTGTTTGAATCCAATATGCTCAGCAAAGTTGACAAAGTCTTGTCCATTAAATGGCGGTCCATTGTCCGTCTTGACAACTTCAGGAATGCCAAAGTTTGAAAAGATCTTGTCGAGTTTCGGGATGACAGCCTTTGCAGATGTGGAAGTGATGATTTCTACTTCTGGATAACGTGAGTGATCATCAATGACTACCATCAAGTACTCTCCAGTTGGTAGCGGTCCACAGAATCCATCGATACTTCCATCCATGGTGCAGCAGGTAGTGGTGAAGGTTGTAGAGGTGTTGGTCTTGAAGTATCCACTGCAGCTTGGCAAGGGACACAGGCATCATGCATGTCCTTAGCTTGACGATCAATGCCAGGAAACCACACCTTTTCTCGTAGCAGCTGTTTGGTCCTTACAAGACCTTGGTGTCCTTGATGTGCAAGCTTCAGAGCACGTTGCTGGAGAACAGCTGGAATGACGATACGAGTACCTCGCAGCACGGTGTCGCGTTGTTGCGTAACACTTAATTCTGTCTGGATGCGTTCAAGTGCTTTGAATGCATCTTGGTCAACTCCTGAGGGTGGATGCGTGGAAACTTTTTCTTAGTCAATGCATCCACTGTTGCTTGCAGAGTTGGGTCCTCTAGGGTTGCAGTAGATTTCATCATGAGAGTGGGAGCCTTAGGGACTGCATCACAGGTTACAGAGTGTACATATTCCTCGGCAACTTGCTGATGCTTGGTGATGGTGAAACTGTTGGCAGGATGTCGACTGATGTAATCAGCGGGATTGCCTGCACCCGGCTTGTATTTCACCGTAAAGTTGTATGGTTGCAGACGAAGAGCCCATCTCTCAATGCGAGCTGGTGGTTTGGACTTTGGATTATTGAAGATGGTCTCCAACGGTTTGTGGTCAGTGACTATCGTGGTAAAGGGTGCACCAAGCAGATACACATTGAAGTGTTCACAGCCCCATACAAGAGCAAGAGCTTCCTTCTCTGTCTGACTGTATCGTTGCTCACATCTGTGAGAGAGAACGGCTGGCGTAGGCATTACTACTCTTGAATCTGGTTGACCAGGTTTGTGTTGGGCTACACACAGCACCTAAACCAACAGGACTAGCATCCACCGTTAACTCAGTGTCCATTGATGGATCAAAGTATGCAGCAGTCGCATTTTCTACTAGTGCATCTTTCACAGCATCAAATGCATTTTGCTCGACATCGCTCCAGTACCATGATGCATTTTTCTTCAGGAGCTCACGTAGAGGCTTCGTAATGGTAGCAAAATCTGGAATGAAGCGAGAACAGTAGTTTGCCATTCCCAGAAAACTATGTACTTCAGTGGATGTTGAAGGAGGTGCAGCATTCTTGATATCTGCAACTTTCTTAGGATCTGGAGACAGACCTTTGTCACTAAGTACATGTCCAAAGAATTCAATTTTATGTTGATTGAACTCACACTTTGCTCGGCTTAGCGTCAAATTCTTTTCTCGTAAGCGTTGCAATGTTGCACGAAGAGCTTTGTCGTGTTCAGCTTGGGTACGGCCATAAACAATGATGTCATCAGACATGTTGTCAGCATTAGGTATATCTTGCAATACCTGGCTGATGATGTGCTGGAATACTTCAGCAGCACTGTTAATACCAAAACTCAGGCGCTGTACCTATACAGACCTCGATGTGTCGTAAACGTTGTGATGAATCGACTCTCATCATCAAGTTCAAGCTGATGATAGCCCTTGTTTAAATCTAACTTGCTGAATACAGTTGCACCATTCAAGCGGTAAATCATATCATCTACAGTGGGTGTAGGATGGCGTTCACGCATTATTGCCTTGTGGGAACACGCATGTCTACACAAATGCGTATCTCATCTGGATTCTTCGGCTTTGGTGGAGTGACAATTGGGCTTACCCATGGTGTTGGGCCTGTTACCGGTTCAATGATATCTAGTTCTATCAGCCTATCCAGTTCGGCATCGACTTTCTTGCGAGTATGGAATGGTTGTCGGCGATGTGGTTGGGCAACTGGAATTACATCTGGGTTGATATGCAGATGTACCTTGCTATCAGTATAACAACCTATGGATTAAACCGATCAGAAAATTCAGCAACAATAGCATCAACATTGTTTGCAGATTCCACTGCTACAGCATTAGAAAGCTGAAGTAGCCCCAATTTGGTTGAAGTCTTGTAACTGAGTAAGACTCCTTTGCATTCCTAACAACATGGAATGTAGTAATGAGCATTGCATTCTTTGACTTAATCTCTGCAGTGAAAGTTCCAATCACTGGTAAGGCTACCTTTGAAGCATAGGCAGTGGCTTTGCCATTATAGTTTTCAAGCTTTGGGAATTGTTTTTAAATTTTCATAGTGGCACTCAGCAATGGTGTCAATGTTTGATCCAGTGTCAATGAGAATTTTGAGACAAATGCCAGCAATGTATACTATAGTCTCTGGGTTGTTTGGAAGATCATTCCATTCTGTGATTGATTGTACTCCATAAATATAATCACATTCACTGTCATCTGAGACTGGTTGTAATGAAATGTTGTCTTGTATATATTAACATTCTTGATTTGAGGTGCAATATTGTGTTTGCCACCTCGACTCCTATGACTTGATCCTCGTACATTGCTTTTATTTATTGATTGTGGTTTCTTTAGTGCGGAACGACACATAGCACCAAAATGATTAGTTTTCTACACTCATAGCACTTCTTACCTTGTGCAGGACAAAACATTATCTTGGTGTGGGTAGTCTCCTCCACAATTGTAACATTTATTATTGACAACCTCTGATGTGAGTCGTTGTGACTGCTTGAGTCTTGTTCCATGACTCCAGTTGTGATGTGGTTCTCGGCTCAATTTAATGTTAGGTTTGGCATGATATCTTCTACGATCATGGTGTACTCCCTGAACCTTACATACTTCTTGACTGTTAGTAACAGTGGCAGAACCGTTGTTGGCACTGCACTCCATGACACGAGCATCACGTGCAGCATCTTCCATTCGACGAGCATATCCAGTATCTTGTTAAGAGAACTTTCATCATCAACAAGTTCTAGAGCTCTTCGATGAAGACGTGTAGATGTACATGTTTCAATTATTTGCTGTTTGATTTCTTTGTCAACATCAGCAAACTCACAGTGGGTTGCTAAACCCTGCAGACGTGTATGGTATTGATCAACAGTTTCATTAGAGAGTTGTTTTGCTCTCCTGAAATGCATAATTTCCATAGCAGTATTTTGCCTTGGTTTGAAATGCTCAGTTAATTTGGCCTTGGCAGTGTCATAATCTTTAGCACCACCAGTATCTTTCAGTGTATCAAAGATATCACAAACTCTATCACCTGCATAGTGAAGCAGAAAGGCACGCTTTCTTTCAGCACTTTTGATGTCAGAAACTATCAACAAATTTTCAAACCTTTTAAGCCATTTGACCCACCTCTGTGACAGGTTTGTCTGGTCACAGTCAGGATCAAATGCAGGAAACTGAGGTATATTTGCCATTTTTACTGAATAAATTTAAACTTATCACTTGAAATGTTCCTCAGAATATATAACACTTACTGCACTGTATATGTTATTTAAGAATTCACTGTAATTACTTTAATTTTGCAAAGCACACAAGCATTTTAATGCAAAAGTTCACAACAGTGCACAACACAGCAGCAACTGATTTCTTACCTAACCTTGTGTACATGTGTTGTTCCTACTCACAGCAACACAGCAGTTGTTAGCATTGGTACAGCAGTAGGCAGCAGTTGGTACAGCAGTTGGTACAGCAGTTGGTACAGCAGTTGGTTCACAGCAGTTGGCAGCAGTAGGCAGCAGTTGGCTCACAGCGTAAAGAATTTTGTAGCACGGAGCGTCGTTTCGTAACCAAAACATCGGGTTTTGTACACTGCATCAAAGCGTCGTTTCGTACACAGCGTCGGCAGATTCCTCTCTCACAGCAACACTCAGCACAGCTTGGGTAGCACACAGCATTGGCCAGCACACAGCAACGGCCAGCACACAGCAACGATCAGCACACAGCAACAGTCAGCACACAGCATGGGGTTGCATACAGCATCGGGTATGGTGCTCACAGCTTCTCTTTCCTCCTCTGGGCGCGTGAGGCAGCATGCTTCTTCCTTGTGTTTTGTTGAACAAAATACCTGCGTTCCCAGTTCATCGTCGTCGCCAGTGTGGTGTCTGTGTGTAGGTGAGATAGTCTTGGTAGTAAGGTTGATGTAAAGTCATTCCTGGTTACGGGTCCGTAGAATTACCCAAATCTACCCAAATCTACCCAAATGTACCCAAATCCTCCTAGTATTACGTAAGTAATGAAGAAATATGGTATATTTACTTACTGTAATGTTGGTGCTGCACGTAGAACACGATCAAACCTATTTTCATTCTGAAATAATGTAATTTCATATCGAAATTCGAAGTAAATATGTAACAGGTGACGCCATAGGAAGTCGACGGTCCAAGCGACAAAATTGTGGAGCGACTTATCCAAGATATATGGTCGCCTGGAGAGTGTTTGCTGCCATAGCAGCCTCCTGTACACAGTGATCCAGTCGTCGCAATTCTTTGCTCAAATTGTCGCAAATTTAATTAATGATATTAACAAGTAGAATGGGTATTTGTAATAATATCTTTCATAAATAGCCACAAAACATTTAATATTTATTTATAAAAAAGTGTCTGTAAGTTAAATCAACTCCACAGGACAATTTTGTTATATAGATACTAACGTTATTCGTTTGTATGCGTTCGCTACTTAAACTACTCATGTCCTTTTCGTTCATAGAACACCGAACCCTACACACTCTCTGATATATTACTTAATTAATAGAGAGTCACAAATAAAACTTATATTTGTATATGTTATCAGAAAGGCAGAGATAAAAGTTTTTGTGAATCCATCACAGAGATTATATCTTATTAGACAGGAAAGATATTCATATTTCAAACAAGATTTCTTGGCCGACGCTCTCCCTATCCATGGGAACTATGATCTTTCGAAGATCAATGTTAATTTAATCTAAATATTGTAATAAACGAAGTTTTCTATGTCATAATAAAGACAGAAATATAAGCTGCATGTTAATACTTTAGCATAAATATAACTGAAGTGAAAGTAAAGATATATGTCTTTTTATAGTCACGTGATGGCTATCTCAGGGAGTGTGAAGGCCTACAAACAGTGAATTAATTGTGTAATTCATTTGCATATGTGCAAAGTAACATCAAAGGTCTATATGTCAGCATAAACACAGATGTAGACGATAATGTGACTACATTTCAAGGAAAATATATCTTAAATGAAAGCCAAGACATGGTTAAATAAATAGCCAATACCACACCATCGCCGGTGTCCGGACACATGAAAACTTCCAATGCATGTGTCCTGCCAGGCGGCCAATACAGGCTTCACACAATTCAGAAAAAAATTGTAATTCAGAGAGATGCGTTGATAAACGCGAAATGTTTTATATTTTAAATACATATATAAACTTTGTTTTCAAACGTTTATTGTATCAATATCTCAAGTATAAGAATCAAGATATATTTTGGATTTAACAATTTCCTATAAAGTTGCAATGCTACCTTAATTGTATATGATCATCATCATATACAGACAGAAATTAACTTATAAAATGTTGAGGTAAAGATAGACGTATGTTAATTATGACGCATAATCACTCTTAAGAACTTAATTATAAACCATAATATTGCAATTATAATAATTCATTTTTGGGGGAAACAGGAAGCCACAGTATACATACACGATAGGCTTTTATCAAGGTCATCCTTAAGGTCGAAT
This sequence comes from Procambarus virginalis, assembly GCA_020271785.1. Lineage (NCBI taxonomy): Eukaryota > Metazoa > Arthropoda > Malacostraca > Decapoda > Cambaridae > Procambarus > Procambarus virginalis. The sequence continues at coordinate 20,614,596 of WNGS01001312.1, read as the reverse complement.
TACTGACCCCGCCTAGGATGCAACCCCCACAACAAGCTGACTAACTCCTGAGTATCTACTTACTGCTAGGTGAACAGTCGCATTACGTGAAAGGAAATTTTCCCAACCATTTCTGTCCCGTCCAGGATTCGAACACGGAATTCTCGATTGTGCGTCGAGAACGAACAAGACTAATACTGGGACCCCTATACATATGATGATATGTTTTATATTATCAGAAAATCGGAAACATAAAATATATTTGCAAATATTGGTCATTAAAGTATTTTGGAAACAGAGGTGTATTTTAGTTATCTTAATATAGAGCACGAACATCATAGACTCATCCTGTGAATGGTAGTTTATTGTGCACCCCATACTCATCCTGTGAGTCCTGTTTACGTGCACCCTATACTCATCCTCTGTGCGGTAATTTATTGTGCAACCCATACTCATCCTGTTACCAGTAGTTTGTGCACCCCATACTCATCCTGTGTGCGGTAATTTATTGTGCAACCCATACTCTTCCTGTTACCAGTAGTTTGTGCACCCCATACTCATCCTCTGTGCGGTAATTTATTGTGCATCCCATACTCATCCTGTTACCAGTAGTTTGTGCAACCCATACCCATCCTGTTACCTGTAATTTATTGTGCAACCCATTCTCATCCTGTTACCAGTTGTTTGTGCACCCCATACCCATCCTGTGACCTGTAAATTATTGTGCAACCCATACTTATCCTGTTACCTGTAGTTTATTGTGTACCTCATACTCATTCTGTGAGTCATATAGGACATTGTGCAGTCCTTTCTCATCGTGTGTATCTTTGTTTACTTTGCTCTCCATACTCATCCTCTGTGCGATAGTTTCTTGTGCAACCCATACCCATCGTGAGGGTGGTAGTTCATTGTGTACCCTATACTCATCCTGTGAGCATAGGGTACACAGTGAGTTCATTTGTACTCCATGCTCATCATCAAGAAGTGTATTTTACCAGCATTGTAATATAAATTAAGAATAAAGGCTTAACTGGATTACGGACCCATAATCAAAATAAAGCCATCACTAATTATCATGACAAACGGCCTAGGCTACACTTCCGCCTTCGACAAGCGGCCGCCGGAGGTGCTTGGTTTATTGTACACCCCCGCACCCCCAGCCCTGGGAAGCGGGCATTGGAATGTGGACATGTGAACCATTACCCCCCCCCCCTCACTCCTCCTGTTAACAATAATACAAATAATAAAAAAAAAACTAATAATATTAATAAAAATAATAATGGAGAAACTTACTGTAATACCCTTGTGCTTGAATGAAGGTGAAGGAAAGACTCAATAAATGTGTAAGTGTATTAAAAACTAAATTTTCAAATCTAACCTTCATTCCTTCTCAATGTGTTGTATACCATGAAATGATTATACATTGTTCTATTGTGAACATTGTATACAGGGCCTCAGGATATACATCCCCACAACAATGAACTACCTCCCAGGTACCTAATTACTGCTAGGTGAACAGCAGGTCATCTAGCAGTGAACACCACCTGCCAGCTCACCTAGTAATGAACACCACCTGCACATCGCACCGCACCACTTGCCAGCAGGTGCAGAAGTACGATGGAGAGAGCAAAGTATACAATATTTCAAGTATAGGAATAGAGATATATTTAGGATTTAACGTTTTCCTACAAGTTTCAATAATACCTTTATTTGATGGTGCTACATAGCCTTCCCGGCTTGGTGCCTTCTTTGATAATTACTTACAATTATTGAAGTTTATCATCATCTTTTACAAAAAGAAATTAACATAAAAATGTAGTCATTTTAATACACAACAGGCATAACTGTGGCGTGCTTATCTCTGAAGCTAGACACAGGTATAATGAAATAATCAATGATGGAGTCAGAGTTTGTCTCCTGTGGATTCCTTCCCATATTGGTCTCCGAATGCATGATGGAACTGATGAGTTGGCCAAGACATTTGCTCGTAAAGAGGGAATTGATTACCAACTTGGACTGCCTTTGAGCAGCCTGAGGGCAGTAATATCCCGGGAACATCAACTAAATTTCGGAGACTTGAGGCAAAGTGAAACTCACACCAGTTACTCCATCTATCATTATTCTATTATGCAGGAAGAACCGCACGTCTATGGGTCATCCAATAATGTTAGCAGACTTCTTGATGTTACCACTGCTAGGCTTAAGCTCGGCTACAAGTACCTCTGGGAGTTTGTAACATCTGCTGATGTAGATCTGACTAAATATAAACTCTGTCAGCAGAACTATTCGCATACTTTGCGTCATTATATAATGGAATGTGAAAAAAATCACGGAACTTAGAGATAACACCATCAATGGTTTCCAAGAAATGTGTAAGCACTTCATTCATAATGATGTGCTGCCCGAAATCTTAGCGAAGTATCCAAAATTTGCTTACTGTAAGTAATGCATGCACATGACTGTAAAGCTGCCGCCCAGTTGGGTGGGTGTGGAGTACATGACTGTAAAGCTGCCGCCCAGTTGGGTGGGTGTGGAGCACATGACTGTAAAGCTGCCGCCCAGTTGGGTGGGTGTGGAGCACATGACTGTAAAGCTGCCGCCCAGTTGGGTGGGTGTGGAGTACATGACTGTAAAGCTGCCGCCCAGTTGGGTGGGTGTGGAGCACATGACTGTAAAGCTGCCGCCCAGTTGGGTGGGTGTGGAGCACATGACTGTAAAGCTGCCGCCCAGTTGGGTGGGTGTGGAGCACATGACTGTAAAGCTGCCGCCCAGTTGGGTGAGTGTGCAGCAAGACTAGTAACTGTGTGACTCACCATAGATGTAAAGTGCCTTGTATAGTGACTGTTGTGAGCCTCTTGTTGATCACTTGTGACACAAAAGATTATTTGTGTGGGGGTGATTAATATGTATGTGTATGTATACATGTATATGTATGTACATGTATGCATGAGTATATGTATATATAACATTAATAATTTTGTAACTAGCGTCAAAAGATTGTTATTTGCTTAGTTAAACGAACTAGAGGGTTCAGTTCCTGAACCGATTATGTGCCTCTGTAATCCTTTACACAACCGCCCACGGGGTGGGTATGGGGTGCATAATAAAGAAAGAAATTGAAAAACAGAACTCGATATGTATGTAAATTATGATACCGGATAAGATCACTATTAAGAAATTAATTATAAACCACAATATGTTCTGTATCATCAAAAATTCGGAAACATATCATATATTTTCAAATATTTGTAATTAAAGTATTTATTTAGGAAATATGTATTTTAGTTTCCCTAGTTAGCTCTGAGAACACATATTCTTGCAGCAAGAATTTCTTTCCACCAATTTGAGAGGTGCTAATGAGACTATAGTCTCGACCCACTGGACAGGTCATGAACAACAATCAACTATAGCACCATCTATGTCAGAAGATATTCAAAATGTTCTTGATATCATTCAAATTGTCAATACGAGAGCAGAATACATAAGTTGAGTGATGTCAAAGGAATCATATTGACTGACCGAGCCCTATTGTAAATATTTGTGGCTTCCTGACCATAAAGTTACCGCCACGGTCTAGGGTAAGAGACCGGATGTACCCAGTATACAAGCCACGCTAGCTATTAGTTCATATAA
>WNGS01001312.1:20591493-20610959 GCA_020271785.1 Procambarus virginalis | reverse complement strand
TAGTATTAAGTTCTAGATATTAATGTTCTTCCTGCCCGAAACAGCATTGCGTAGTAGTGGCTTTAGGCATTGTATGTACTAACTTTATCTATAATTCGATCCATTAATGTAACCTCACTTGTATGTATATACCTTACCTGAATAAACATATTTATTTATATTTATTTACCAATGTCCTTGTGTCTAGCATTGTAGTCACCAAGAATGATGGTTGGCTCTGCTTGAGCGCAGGCCGGAAGATCAATATAATTTAACTTTCCTGCTGGAGCATATAGATTAAATACATTGAGGACAGAGTTGCCCACAAAGATCCTCACTCCATGATACTGTTGACCGGCAGATTGTTTTTCTGGCAGAAGTTGATGGGGTAGGGATTGTTTGATGTATAGAATGCAAGAGTTACTGGATCTGAGGTTGTAAGAAACAAATGAGGGCAATTTCGGGAGTGAGGATCTTGCAGGAACTCTGCACTCTAGAGACATACAATATCGATGTGTTCAGTTGTTACTTTGTGATGTAAATCTGAGAACCTTTTTTTGATGGATGCAATGTTCCAGCTAAGGATGGATAAATTAGTTAATTGTGCATTTAAAGTCAGCATTATATATTGAAATTATTAGTTCACTTAATATATTATCTATATACATATTATCTATTGCAATACGGTATAAGTCCAGGAATATTTCTTAGTGTATTACCAATGTCACACATTTAATTGCCTCCAATGGTCTAGTACAATTTGTCTGTCATTTTCAGCTATAGAGCCGTTTTGAACATACTTTAGCACAACTGTGGCAGTTAACCTGCGTGGAAGGGCTCCACTACACAAGGTTTCAAGATCACTAGAAGTTTCCCCTGATTGGCAAGCGAACACTTGTTTGGAGGGTTCAGGGGTGGAAGGGGAAGTTTGGCAGTCATTGCTTACAAGTCCCCTCATACACGTGAGCATCATCGAAATATCGCTGGTGGATTTTTTCTCATGTTGGAATTGCTCTTGCAGCCGCTCCCTTTGCTGCTGTGACTGCTGCTGGTGTTCCTGCAACCGGTGTTCACTCACAGGATGATGTGAACGGTGTGTTCACTCACAGGATGAATACCGCTGCCCAATACTGTCACTCCAGGATGAGCGTTGTCCGGTGCGGTGTGTTCACTCACAGGATGAGTGAACGGTGTGTGTCACAGCTATAGTGTCGTTTTGAACATACTTTAGCACAACTGTGGCAGTTAACTTGCGTGGAAGGGCTACACTACACAAGGTTTCAAGATCACTAGAAGTTTCCCCTGATGGGCAAGCGAACACATGTTTGGAGGTTCAGGGGTGGAAGGGAAGGACCATTCTCAATCGACTTGAGAATGCTCCAGGACGGACCGAACGTTGTTGTCCTTCACCTTCTAGTGTGTGGTCTTGGTCAACATACTTTAGCCACGTTATTGTGACTCATCGCCTGCATGTGGAAGGGGAAGTTTGGCAGTCATTGCTTACAAGTCCCCTCATACACGTGAGCATCACCGAAATATCGCTGTTGGATTTTTTTCTCATGTTGGAATTTGCTCTTGCAGCCGCTCCCTTTGCTGCTGTGACTGCTGCTGGTGTGTCCTGCAACCGTGTTCACTCACAGGATGGATGAACTGTGTGTTCACTCACAGGATTGAATGGCGTGTGTTCACTCCCAGGATGAGTGGCGGTGTGTTCACTCAGTTATCCATCCTTAGCTGGACATTGCATCCCTCAAAAAAAGGTTCTCAGATTTACATCACAAAGTAACAACTGAACACATCGATATTGATGTCTCCAGGGAGTGCAGAGTTCCCGCAACATCCTCACCCCCGAAATTGCCCTCATTTGTTTCTTATCAACCTTCAGTTCCAGTAACTCTTGCATTCTATACATCAAACAATCCCTACCCCATCAATTGAGTATAATACTTGAATGGAAGCGCTAATATATGAACAAGTGCCATGTAGTTATTCAGACGAGAACAGCAACGAACACAAACCAGCGCATATACCCCCCCGCTAACGAAAGTGGTTTGTATGTACACAATTCTCAGTGAACGAAGTTGTTTCTCAGCCCGGTGTCCGAAACTGCTAGTAGACGACTTGACCAGTGCCCCACCAGTTGGACACATTGGGTCACGAATACTGCCGTCACACGTTCCTGTTCAACGGTCCGTAGTGTTATGACACCTGGTGCCGGGGGTCCGTCGAATTACCCGAAGCTTGCTAGCATTACGTAAGTAATGAAGAAATATGATATATTTACTCAATTGTTGGTGTTGAATGTACAACAGAAAAAAAACATATTTATCTTTGAAATAATCATTTATAACGAAATTAGACGAAAACTAAGTGGATGAGATCTGAAGTCGACATCCAAGCGACAAGATTTTGGAGCGACTTATCGAAGAAGAACAAATTATTCAAGATATATTGTTGCCTAGAGGTTATATTGTCATGTTTTGATAGGTTAGGTTTAGTTAGATTAGGTTAGGTAAGGTTATGTTTGGGTAGGTTGGTTTAGATTAGATAGGTACAGGAGGCTATGCCAGCAAACATTGTCGCTTGGACCTGCTTTGGTCCAAGCGACAATGTGCCGATCCGTCTAATTACCACAAGCTTCACAAAGCTTCCTGGCAATACGTTAGTAATGAATAAATATGATATACTTACTCATTATAATATTGGTACTGAATGCACAATACGAAAAAACATAATTTTAATCTGAAAAAGTATCTTTCTATAAAGAAATTAGACGAAAATAAAGAGTTGGTGACGCCAAATCAAGTCGACGATCCAAGCTTCGGTTAGGTTAGATTTGGTTTGGTTAAGTTAGGTTAGGTTAGGATAGGTTAGATCAGGTCAGCCTAACCTATCATACCATATTTATTCATTACTAACGTATTGCCAAGAAGTTTTGTGAAGCTTGTGTAGCTTGTGGTAATTAGACGGACCCCAATGTGCCACCAAAGACTTGTTTTGGCGGCACCAGCTTCTTATTTTCATCAAATTTCGTTATAAAATGATTTTTTTTTAGAGTAAAAATATGTTTTTCATATTCTACATTCAGCACCAGCATTATAATGAATAAATATATCATATTTATTCATTACTAATGTAATGCTAGGAAGCTTTGTGTTGCTTTGAGTAAGTTTGGGTAGCTCTGGGTAATTAGACGGACCCTCTGGTGCGCTTATCGCCTGGGATACAGGAAAGTTGATAGATTTGTTAATTTTCTGGCTGGTTTGTCTGGCAGGGAAGATGGTGCTCGGTTCCAGGAACTGAGCACCATCCTTAGGAACAATGGAGAGGACCTTTGACATGAAAAGCCACTTGCTTCCTGACCCTAACGAGGCAACTAGGGAGTTGGTAGTCCTCGGGTAAATTATGATAGTCCCCACTATGCAAATTATTCTATCATGCAGATTCCATTGTACTTTGATATAATAATAATAATAATAATAATAATACTGTAATAATAATATTTTATTTAGGAAAAGTACATACATAGATGCAGAGTTACAAACATTCTGATTATTTATAAACAGAGCTAGTACATACAAATACCAAAAGCCACTAATATGTATAGCATTTTGGGCAAGGTGTGGAAGAAAAAAAATTAGACTAAACTTAATAATAATTGAGCTTAAAGTATAAATTCGATTGAAAGAAAAAGTAAAAGATAAAAAAGGGGGCGACATTGGTACAGAATAGCCACTAAACAAGTTGGTCAACAAACAGCATTGTTTAAAAGTAGTAAGACATGGTTGACATTTAGGGATAAGGTAGGTTACATGGAGTTAATTAGGAAGTAGTGTACTTACTTTTCATCTTAAACTGGTTGAGAGAGGTACAGCCTTTGGCATGATTGGGAAGGTCATTCCACATTCTGGATCCCTTGATTTGTAGAGCATTTCTAGTTTGATTAAGTCGTACTCTTGGAATATCAAATAGGTATTTGTTTCTGGTGTGGTGCTCATGGGTTCTGTTACAACATTCTAAGAAGCCATATCTTGGATGGAAGAATATTCTTTTGCAATTGATACTATTATGAGTTCTATATTTTCAGGTACATTTTCCTTATGGCAAATAGCCTGAAGAAACAAGTTTTGTCTTTGTATAAACGGATTCTACGTATTGGTCAGTCCTGGGAAGCTTGGAATCCTTCTGAAACTGAAGCAGAGAAAAAATATATCACCAGTGAAGCACAGGAGTTGTTTAGAACAAATAAATACATTACCAACATGAAGAGCATTGAGGAACACATTGCAGAAGGAGAAGCCAGACTTGAAATTGGTTAGTCAAAATGTAAATACACGTACTAGACTGTAATTAGGTAATATGCAAGGTGACACCCTATCATTTTAACAATTATTTCTGAGGTTTGCTCACATAGATTACTGCTCTAAAAGGTATAGTTATTCGCTACTGTTATAACTTACATGTGCTGCTATGGGGGATCTAGTATTGATTTGGTGTAGGGGCAGTTGTTAGCATCGATGTACCCAAGTTATGGAGATCTAAAAGGCCCGGCCCCCAATAAAAATATAAAAATAAACTTAGTGGCTTATTACTGCAATTGTCAGCCTAGAGGTAGATCATAGATCTCCTACACAGGAAGAATGGATACTCATTTAAAACTAACTAACTTATTTATTAACCCCTTAACAACCCCCCATATACATTCACACCAATAACAATAATTACTTTACCACACTAACTTACGTTAAAAGCCTTGGTCCACATAAGAAGGATACAAGGTTTTACACTGAACACAAACTAGGGTAAAGTTCTACTAGTGAAGCACTTGAAGCTTGAGGCAGCTTAGGGGTGGTGAGCCCACATGGTACCTTAACACAACACAACACTAATAGGTACCCAAAACACTGGCAAGTACTACCCCTAGGTCTACACCAATCTTACACTCCCACAGTAGGAAAACTTAAAATATACCATACTTAGTACACTTAGACATAGAAATAGGTAAGGGACAGTAGAAGGAAGAAGGGGAGAGAGGTGCAGAGCCACACAGTCCAGATGTTTACACCTCGAACGCCAGCAGAGAAGACCGCATGCAGCGACCAGATCAGGGCTCCCGAGTTGTGTGGTGCCGGGAAGAGCCTAATTGATCGTGCAGCTATACACATTACAAATCTTCACCGTTGTACAATATTATTTACTTTACTCGTTCTAGGGAAAGTTAATAATTACTACAATGTTATACTTAATCCACAACAAGCTCAAGAGTCAGAATGCTTGTGAGCAACAAGATTCGTCTTACGTCTGGCAAGGAAGATACAAACATATACACCTCGCCATGCGTCCAAAATATAAAGTAGTTTATTTAGCTCAATTTTGACCTCTGGTTTCGACTGAGGAACCCAGGGTCGTAACAGCTACTGTCAGGATCATTACACAGATAGGAATACACATCACACCAATGCTGAAAGGGCACATAATTAACATGAGAACATGCGGCACACTTGAGTAATACTGTATAGCCACCTGACCATAATACCTGATATTCAAAAGGATCTTTTCTGAAGCACACTGCAAACAGGTTTCAGTGACATAATGTACACATTTATTGAGGGAAGCCCAAACTCTTTACTAGCAATCAAAATACCCACCCAGTTCCACAACTCCACCAGATGGCAACACTGTTGCAAAGAATGTCTTGCTGCCCTCACTTGAGCCAAACGGTAGAGTGACGGTCTCGCCTTATGTAGGTTGGTGTTCAATTCCCGACCGTCCAAGCCTTTGGGCACCATTCCTTACCCCTCTGTCATCCCAAATCCTTATCCAATCCTTTCCAAGTGCTATACAGTATAGTCATATATAGCACTTCCTCCAGATCCCTTACAACCCCCCCCCCCACCCCCTTCCATTCCAAAATTGTAACATGCATAATGTATATCATAATGCTCCTTATGGCAGTTTGACAATTGGACACTTAGTTAAACTAAGTGTGACATTTATTTTAGTGTTAAGTTAGGCAAGTTTCCAGTTTTTGGTGAACCTCTAAAATTATTGATAATTGGAGTGACCCTGTGCATGTCTTGTAATCGATGACTATTCAAATTGCTTCCCAAGTATGCATCTCCCAGTACTGTACTGTAGTTGTCAGCAGGTAGTCTTACAGAATTGCACATTTCCAAACTTAAATTATCTGTGGAAACCAGAGCTAATGATAATTTAGGAGACACATACAGTACAGTACCAGCTTTTGCTCCTAAAGTTTGGGAATGGTGTTTTAATCTAGGTACAGTATCTGCTTGATACGGTTCTGGAAGTTCTTCTACTCCCCAAGCCCAGCCTGAGGCCAGGCTTGACTTGTGAGAGCTTGCTCCAACAGGCTGTTGCGTGAAGCGGCCTGCAGGCCCACATATCCACCACAGCCCCGGTTGGTCCAGCACTTCTGGAAGAAAACTATCTAGTTTTCTCTTGAAGATGTCCACGGTTGTTCCGGCAATATTTCTTGTACTTGCTGGGAGGATGTTGAACAACTGTGGACCTCTGATGTTTATACAGTGTTCTTTGTGCTTATGGCACCCCTGTTCTTCACTGGTTTTATTCTGTATTTTCTTCCATATTTTCTTCCAGTACCTTTGGTGTACTGAACACCAGGAGAAATCATGAAACAAATGCTTTGATTAATAGACTATTTGAGTTAACACCATGGAAATGGGACAGAAGTGAGATAACCCATCTGCATGAATGTTTTACACACCTCGTATGTGAATTGCACAAAGAACCAAATCCAAAGAAGCCAGAAGCCAAGCCACCTGAAGCATCCAGCTCTAGAGAATGGACTGAAGGTATATCTGAAGATGCACCCCCCCCCCCTCAGATCAGGCAATAAACTACCAGGAAGCAGTAGGCATGAAGCCAGAGCACAGGCCCAGAGGCAGCTGAATCCTTCGCAGGGCATGCCACAGCTGCAAATTCTCACCATGCTGTTTGCCAAAGAAATGGGCCAGACCACTGTTCCTGGGTGGCCTGGTCAATGCTGGTCACGAAGCCACAAACCAAAGACAAGATGTCTGTGAAAATATTGAGTGATGCGAGGATGAAACTAAATTCTTGAAAGCCTGAAGGGGAAATCTGTGAAGCAAGAGTCAATGAAGGGCGGGTGGGGTCCAAACCCACCAGTCCCGGAAGCAGTAAAGTGGGCGGAATTGGAGAAACCTGTGTAATGTTCAGAGCCAAACCCAGCCCAGGGCAAATACATTGCAGGCAAAGTTCAGGCTCTCACACAACCAGCCAATGAGTCACCTGGGGCTGCTCCAACACCGGACAGCGATGAAGCGGCAGGCAGAGCAACGCTGCTGGAGGTAGAGACAGAGGTTCCAACTGAGAATCCCAAACATGGCCAAGACAAGTTCAAAACTGGGAAGTAACCAACTGAAACTTTCTCCAGTTCACTGGGAACCCAAATTCAGTAAGCTGGTAAAGAACCCGATCCCTGGCCATGTGGATTGATTGGGGGCCCACATTAGCCAGTTGTCGAGGTAGGCCAACACAAAAAACCCTAACAGATGCAACTGGACCACAACAACCACGCCAACCTTGTAAACATGCAACGGCTGGTGAGCAGATTCAAATCGATGGAAAGAACCCCTAAAGTATTAAGCCTGATGCCCTATAACAAAACCTATCCAGTCCTTGAACCTGTGACGTATCGGGATGAGCCAATAAACATCCTGAAGGTCCGGGGACACAATCCAAGCTCCAGAATGTGTTAACAGGTGAACTTGGCCAAAGTGGTCATGTGGAAGGTTAAATTCCACCTGCAAAGTGTTGCTTCATACATTTTTGTCCAGGTCATCTTGAAGGGCATGACAATTGTCTGTCCCTTATCTTCCCTATTAGCTTAGCATCACCAGAAAACATGATTGTATAATTCTGTATTCCATCTGGTTTATATAAACATTTATATAAACAATGTCTTCTCATATTAATGTCAGGGAAATGGTGTTTCTGTGCATCTCTCTTCCAAAAGGCTTGGCAAAAAGATTTATCTTAGAAACTGCACTGATGGTCTTCTGTCGCAGTGAGAGGGATGGCTTCTGATCTCTATCAACGTGGTGTTGGACTCTGACAACTGCCTGTTCTCTGGCTTCTCAGGGTTTGAGGCAGTTCACATTTAGGGCATATTAAATGTGCTTATCAGTGTCCTCCCATTTTTGTTCTATTGTGATGAGTAGGAGATGAATGTGCCTTAATTTCATTAGATATGCACCAGATTTAACATGCCTCTGGTTGGCCTGTTTACTTTAGCACGGAATCACAAGTCACCCATATGTTGCTGTCCCTTAACTGCAACTAGTGGTAGAAGGCAATTTTTGTTTTGGTTTTCTGAGGGGGGGGGGGGAACCCCGTCGGCTCCCCAGAGCAATCCAGGCTGATATTGCTAATATTAGACTTTGGCATCAGTCAGTGTGAATGGAGTTCTTAGGCCTACCGGGGACTACGAGCCAGAACCTGGGCCCCCTTAGAGAGGCACAAGGAACAATGGCCTATAAAACCCCCCGTGTGGTTGGAAGCTTTCTATGTCTACCCTTGACCGGGTCAGGCACCCAGAAAGGTAAGCATCCCAAAACAAACCCCCTATTTTGGTAAAGAAATTGCTACTGAAAGTCGAACTAGTGGACAGAACTCTCCAAACAAAAAGGAGAAAACGAGCATGACGTTACCACGTTGCCGCGCCTGGGTCAGGTACCCAGAAAGGTAAGCATCCCAAAACAAACCCATATTCTGGTAAAGAAATTGCTACTGAAAGTCGAACTAGTGGACAGAACTCTCCAAACAAAAAGGAGAAAACGAGCATGACGTCACCACGTTGCCACGCCGCCGTCTGCGCAGCTCCCCTCTCCCCGAGAGGGGGAAGGGGGAGCCCCAGACCCCTCGTGCCAACTACCCTAAACCCAGTTCTCAGGCTGATGTGCTAGGAATAGGTCGTGTGCTCTGGCTCCTGAATTGGTCTTCAGCTCTGTGCCTGTGTGGTGTGGTGGCTGTCTCACTCGGGGTGCGCGAGCCAGGGGTAATTCTTAGTACTCGAGCTGCATGCGCCTAGGGTTACCTTTCCTAGGTTCCCGGTAAGTACTGCTCTTGTGGCCACCTTCCACAAGTTCCTTGGGTTCTGCCTCTGCTTGGTCGTTTGCTGCTCGGCTTTCGACCACACTTTGTGCACTGCAGTGTTCTGGCACCCTTGTTCGCCTTAGGGAAAGACAGTTTGCACTGGTAGAGGCGCAGGGTACTGTGCAGCTTGTTTTCACCTATCATAGCGGCCGGCTCTGTTCCGCCTGGGTACGTTATCCTCTTGTGGGGTTTTATTTTTCTATTTGTTTTCCTGCCTGGTGGGGGGGGGGTCTGCCTTTGGTTGTTGCCCCGGTGTATGTAGCATTCACTTCTCTCTGGTGGTATCCCCTGCTAGGTCCCCGTGAGTGCACATGTCCCAGGGGTTCAATTACTTAGAAAGTTGTTGGTAGACTTGGGCACCAGTTAGCAGTATCCTGCCTGGGCTTCAATGAGCGTATTGTTCCATATTAGGACCCTAGGAATCCCCATGGGGGCGTGCAGGTCTGATGGATGTGGCCCCCGAGTCCCCCCCCCCCTCGCTTTGTGCAAGTTTGAGGGTTGCTCTGTCCCCTTGTCTCAGAGTGACTCAATGTTTTTGCCTTCGTCACGCTGACTGCTGGGTCGGGGACACTTTCGATCCGAAGTCCTGCGAGTTTTGTTGCTTGCTGGTGACTCAGTTTACCAAGTCTGCTGATGACAATATTCGGGTATAGGCGGCGCAGACGTTGCACATAAGGTTTAGGCTGTTGCAGCGCGCTCGGTTGGTTGCTGACCCGGATGCCCCGAGGCTGCCCCGTTTTGGTTAACCCTCAAACCGCTAGGGGCCCAAATGGAATTCACACCCACAGGCGCAACACAAAAAAAAATCCAAAAAATTCTTTCGTCTTATAGAATTGTTTATTTTTGTTCCCTGATCACGGAAAAAATAACAAAAAAATTGTAGGTAGCATATTTTAGCCGCAGTAGGGTAGGGAAGTGTGGCAAAAAAGGGGCGTTGGCAGAGCCTTCGCCAGACGAGGTCTGCTCCGCCCGAGCTGTCAGACGGCAGTTGCCACAAATATATTATTTCCTAATTATTTCAATGTCTCTGATTGATTTTTTCTTAGTTTTTTTGCAGTAATATTATTCCATACAGTGAATTGTGGTATATTTATATTATAAAATGTGTGAACCATCGCTGTACTCAAAATTATGGTGTGCATATAAGTGATTCAATTATTATGTTCATAAAACAATAAACAAATAGTTTTGCTGTTGTTACACTATATACACAGGTTATATATAAGTATCTGCATGTTTTGTTCATAACGAACTACTAAGTTGGTCTTGTGAGTCAAAAAGCAACGAGGAGTGGCCGCCACACACCAGCGAGCCACTCACTGCCACACCCTCCCTCAACACCACCTCACTCACCCTCATTTACCTCCCACAATACTGTTTTTGCATTTATTCACTATACACAGACGTTATATATACGTATTTACATGTTTTGTTCACCATAACTGTACATCTAAGCTTGTATGGTGAGTAAACGCACAAAGACGTAGCTACTCCACAGTCAGCTGATCGGCGGCCACCCTCAAGGCCACACGCACTAATATTTCTCCTCCAACAATATTGGTTGTGGTGTTATTATTCTATATACACACATTATATATAAGTATCTACCTGTTTTATTCACCATACTTGTACAAATAAGCTGGTATGGTGCCCAAAGACCCTTGTGGTCACAGGTAAACAACACGATAATTCCTGCAGACAACGCTCCTCTCACCAAAATGGCGGCTCCCAACCTACTCCTCTCGCTGTTATCTCACACTATACATTAACTTCAGCATTATGGAATCCGTGGCCTTGCCCTTGACTACATCCGATCCTATCTTAGTGACAGACACCAATATGTAACCATCAATGATACAACTTCTTCCACTCTACCAATTACCGTTGGAGTGCCTCAGGGCAGTATCTTAGGACCTCTTCTATTTCTTATATATATAAATGATCTGCCTAATGTCTCTAATATTCTCAAACCTATATTGTTTGCTGATGATACTACCCTTATCTATTCAGACCTCAACCCACATACACTAAATAATGTTGTGAATAATGAATTAAAAAAAGTCCACTTCTGGATGTCAACTAACAAACTAACATTAAACATTGAAAAGACTTACTACATCTTATTTGGAAGCAAATCATCAAATGCAATTCAGCTACAGATAGACAATATTAACATCAGTAATAAAAATGATGGCAAGTTTCTTGGCCTATTCCTAGACAAGAGACTCAACTTCAGCACCCACATACAACACATAACTAAGAAAGTCTCTAAAACAGTTGGTATACTCTCCAAAATCAGATATTATGTTCCTAACTCCGCTCTCCTCTCACTATATTATGCACTAATCTACCCCTATCTTAATTATGGTATCTGTGCATGGGGGTCTACCACTGCAAACCACCTTAAGCCCATCATCACGCAGCAAAAATCTGCTATCAGAATAATAACTAACTCAGCTTTTAGACAACATTCAGCTCCCTTGTTTAAATCTCTAAACTTGCTAAATATTAACTCCCTCCACACATTCTCTTGTGTCAACTACATTTACAAAACCCTGTTTTTAAATGCAAACCATGCTCTGAAACTCTCCCTGGATGGATGTAATAGGACCCATTTTCACCACACCAGAAATAAATATCTCTTTGATATCCCCAGGGTCAAACTTAATCTGTGTAAACACTCTATGCAAATTAAGGGACCTAGTCTATGGAACTCACTCCCTAGTGAATTGAAAAACTGTAAAAGTTTTGCCTTATTTAAAAACAAAACCAAAAAGTACCTGATTTCATCTTCTTAGTTTCCTACACTGAGCTTTAAATTTGCTCTGTACCTAGTGTTACCCAATCTCCTAATTTTTATGTATTTAACCCTACCAACCTTATCATTGTGTTCATTGCTGTCTTCTTTTATGTGCTAGCCATATGCTGTTTTGTGCCTACCAATTTTTGTCAACTACCATTCAAGCTGTCATTGCAATCAATCTTAGCTGCCTATGTGCTTTAATCCACTGTACCTACAATTTTCTCTATTTTTTTTCTTGCCATGTATCTGTTATCATTTTTTTTATAAATCTTGCAAGTATTTACCTACTTAAAATTTTCTTAGATTAAGGACCTGCCCGAAACGCTGCGCGTACTAGTGGCCTTACAAGACTGTAATTACCATTTTATGTATCCACACATTCCCAATGTACCCTCTTGTATATGCATAAATAAATAAATAAATAAATAAATACACACGTTATATGTAAATATCTACATTTGTGTTCACCATAGCGAACCACTAAGCTGGTATGGTGAGTGCAGTCAATAAATGGTGGCCACACAGTCAGAAGACAACGCCACAATCCTCCCTCCACAGCCGTACTCCTCCCTCCATCGAGCACAGCGCTAAATATCTCCACAATCAAGCTGTTATCAGAATCCTGGTCAGTTTTATCAAATTCAGGGGGCTTCAGTAATACTATCACTGCTAAATAATAGCAGTATCACTTATATTTTGGCATTTGTAGGCGATGCTGTGGTCACAAGCTGAACAGCGGTGCTGTGAGCTCGTGCTGCGTGCGCCAGCCTTGGTGGCTGGCGCAATACTGACGTTCTCACTCACAAGAATGTTGGGCTGGATTTTTTTTCTAGGTGGGATCTGGCAACTATCAGTCGTGGCTGTACTATAGCTGCCCCTATCCCAGGCGGGGTGTTTAAATTATAGCGCTAGACACGAAATCATATATAAATGATGAGCGCGGTTTCGGTTTTGTCATTGATATCATTTATATATGATATGCGCGGTTTAAGGGTTAAGGGACTCGGACTTGGGGGTGTTGATCACTTTGGCCTTGGTTCAGTCCACTCCCCCCCCCTCGTCCTTCTCCTGCTGTGGTTCGGTCTGGTCCCCCCCCCCCCCTTCCCTTTCCTGCTTCCGGCTTCGAAACGTTTGAGGGTTTCGGGGTTGGGGCAAGGTTTAGATGGTTTTAAGACTCAGGCGGTCTCGGGGGATGCCCCTTCCAGGGTGACGACGGAGGCATTCGAGTCGTTTCTCCCTGCCGAAGAGTCTGAGTAACCAGTGGGCCTCCTTTCTTCCGGCTTCTACGGCTGTGCTGGCCTTTTGAGGTCGGGGCTCTGGGAGATGACTCGGCCCCGGGTCCCGATGTGGTGGTTCCCGGGGCGGGGAAGGGGTTGACTTGGAGGCCTTGGGCCCCGTTGGACCCAGCCTGGGTTTTTCTACCCTTTGAGCGGGGCTTACTGTTACAAGGAGTGGGGTTTTCTTTTCTTCCCCCTCTTCGTACGAATTGAATTTGGTGTCTGCCGCTCCCCGGGTTTTGTTCCATGTCCCTTCGGGTGCTTTGATCCCGTCTTTCCAGAGGTTTTGGCTTCCCGCATCCTACCTTATGAGTGCGGGAGGCCTTTACGGCTTACCTCCTGCGTGACCCGGATTATATCTCTATTATGGATCCATCTACATTCAGGTTTGGGTCTTCTTTTCCCTACTGGATTCGTTATGAGGTTCTGGAGGTGCCCTGGCTGGCGGACTGTCCTGTTTTTGGTTTAGAGGCGTGGCAAACGTTGTCGTTCCCGCATGCTTGAGTGGCGTGAGTCATTGACGGTGGTCCAGGTTTTACTGGGAGGCGAATTTGAGCACCTCAGTGAGTGCTTGCTTGCCCCTGCCCTTCCTTGGGATGTGGGCATCGTGCAGCTTCACGTGCAGGTTCGTTCCCTTTCGGCTGCACTGGTTGCTGAGGACTTGCACGATCATAGCCTGTTGGCTTTGGTTTTGCTTTTCTTTTCCCTCCTGGAGCTGTCTGCAGACTGGCTTAAGGAGGATGTGGAAGTGCCTGGGCCCGTTCCTGGGTCTGGTGCTTTGGGCTTGGTGGCGCGTGCATTGTCTGCCTTGTTGAACCTGTGTGCGCCGATCCTGCAGGATGCGGTATCGTTGTTTTATACCTCCCAACTCGTGTGTCAGCAGGTGGTGTTTGCTTCCTCCTTGGAATCTGCTTGGACCCTGGCTCTTAGAATGTCTTTGCCTTTTTGTCCCTTGCTGATTCTGTGGTGGGGCAGTATCGGCAGGCAGCTTCTGCTAGCTATCGCCCGATGTTTGACTTGTTGGTTCCTCGGGAGGTTCCAGGGGGGGGGGAACCTTCCAGGAGGGGTCTTACTAGGGCTCGTAATTCTGCTTGTTGTGGTAGGCCACTGGTGCCAGTTTTGGTGCCAGCACTGCATTCCGACTCGTCTTCGTCTGGTCTTCGTGGAGTTCACTCTGTGCGAGGCTCAGGTTCTCGTAAGGGGCGTCGGCCCTTTTGTAGTTCGTCCCATTGATGGGGCGATGGGGGGGGGGGGCTTGCTCTGTTCGCTCACGTCTGGTCTCTCAATTTCTGGGCTTTGTGGGTCGTTTCTGATGGCCTGCGATGGTGTTGGATGGCCCCCGCCTCCTTTGGGGGGCTCAGGGCTTGCAGGGCAGGCTTCTTCTCCTACGCTGTCGGGTCATCTCACAGTGGGTGCGCTTGGGCGTGATCGAAACGACGTCATCCCTCAGATGGGTTTCTTGTCTGTTTCCAGTGCCAAAATGGAATTGTGCGGACCTGCGGTTCATTCTGGACTTGTCCCATCTGAACCCCTGGGTTCATTGCCCCTCCTTTCGGATGACTTACTCTGTCCCAAGTCCGGCTTCTGTTGGAGCCGGGTGCTTGGATGGTGTCCCTGAACCCTTGGAACGCGTATTGGTATGTCCCGATTCATCCAGGGTTCAGGGACTGGCTTGGTTTTGTTGTGGGACGTATCGGTTACCGCTTTCATTGTCTCCTGTTCGGGTTGAACCTGGCACCTCGCATTCTCACGCACCTTACCTGGGTCGTGGTTGCCTATCTGCGTCTCTTAAATATTCTTCGCTCTCGGTTCCGGTTGCACTGGCGAAGCTGCTATAGCTTACTTCTGCGCCGTTTTGCAAGCTGTCTCGTGCGTTGTTTCACCTCTGGCCTGCTCATGCGCTGCTTGAGCCGTCCTGGTCCTTAGATCGGGTGCTCTCGTATCTCTCTCCCCTTGGTTTGTTGTGGTCCCCTTCGGTTCTGGATTGTTTTTCTAAGGCTCTTTCCTTTTTGGCATTGGCCTCTGGTGGTCGGGTCGGGGAGCTTCACGCTCTCCTCCGGCGCCGGGTTTTGTGCTCTTTTGGTCCTCGTGATAGTTTGTTCGCTTGCAGCTGTCTCCTTCTTTTCTGGCAAAGAATGAGACGGTTGCTTTCCGGAGGGTACTTGGGTTGTTGATGCCTGGTTGGTCAGGCCATGGGGTTCATCATGTGTTAGTGTCCTGTTGCGACTCTCTGCCATTATTTACGAGCCATGCAAATAGGGACGCGCTTTGGGTTGATCCCGTTTCCCTTCTTCCCTGTTTTAGGGTGCGGGGTCTCTCGGGTTATCCTCTGGGTTATTCGATCCAGGCAGCCTGCGGTCTATCCCCATGCCCACGATGTTTGTAAGTTTGCTGCGCTTGCTGCCATCTTCGGCAACATGTCTTGGGCTGACATTTGGGTGCGGGGATTTTGGGCATTTGAACAGAGTCCTGGCTGTGTGTCATTTAGTTTATGTTCCTGGGCCTCATTGGGCTTATGTAGCTTTGAATTGGAGGTTGCACCCGGTTGTCTTGACTTCGCGTTGAGGTGCAAGTAACGACTGCCTCCCGGGTAAGTCCCTCTTGTTGAATGTAATGAAAC
The DNA here is from genome assembly GCA_020271785.1 of Procambarus virginalis. Taxonomy (NCBI): domain Eukaryota; kingdom Metazoa; phylum Arthropoda; class Malacostraca; order Decapoda; family Cambaridae; genus Procambarus; species Procambarus virginalis. The sequence continues at coordinate 20,595,121 of WNGS01001312.1, read as the reverse complement.
GCCATTTTCTGGGGGGTGAGATCCGAAGGCTGCCTGACAACCCTTCCTCCCTATAGTCAGCGTTTTTTTCACATGTTTTTTGACATCCAGCCTCGGAACTGGGGTCTTGGGTAGCCGGTGGGAGGGGTCTGGGGTTTCTCCTTCCCCCTCCCGTGGAGGAGGGAGCTGTGCAGATGGCGACGTGGTGATGTCATGCTCATTTGCTTGTTTTTGTTTGGGGAGTTCTGTCCACTAGTTTGGCTTTCAGTAGCAATTTCTTAACCAGAATAGGGGGTTTGTTTTGGGATGCTTACCTTTTTGGTTGCCTGACCCAGTCGAGGGCAGACATAGAATGCTTCCAACCACATGGGGGTTTCTATAGGCCATTGCTCCTCATGCCTCTCTGAGGGGGCCAGGTTCGGGCTCGTGGTCCCCGGTAGGCCTAAGAACTCCATTCACACTGACTGATGCCAAAGTCTAATATTAGCAATATCAGCCTGGATTGCTCTGGGGAGCCTCCGGGTCTCACCCAGAAATTGGCATTTCATTACATTCAACGCTGGTTTTTTTTTCTCTCCCTCCAGTCCAGAAGCTGCTCCCTTTACTGTACTGCTAACTCTGGAGGGCTTTGTTGACCGTATTATTCTGCTGCTTGATAAGTAAAACATTATTTGATGTATAATTACAATGGTGTCATGCCTAAGGCCTTCTGTGCTTTGAAGTTTAAATAGAGGCATCATTAGCATTTTGCAAACTTAAAAATTTGCAATGCTGCACTCCACAATCCACAAAAGTAGGAAATGTAGTACAGGTAATAATAATGGTTCAATTTGTGTTGATTTTTGTTAATTAGCTTAGTTGAGGCATTTAACTGATTCTGTATCTCTTTCAGCAATGCACTACAAGACTCCATATCCAAGGCCAGTGAACATGCCACCAAATACTCTAACAAAGGCCTGGGGTAGTGACAACATGAGACGGCAGCACGTTTCTAGACCAGTCTATATAAAGTCCATTGATAGCAAAACTTAAGTTATGACTGCATTGTTCAGTTATGCACATCTTGTACAATATTGTATATGGTATAAATATTTACAAATTAAAAATATTTGCCTTCTTCATGACACATCTATCATAAAATGTTTCTAGTGGCTACAAGTAATACAAAAGTAAATAAAAGTGGTTTCTAGTAGTCCAATCAGGAAGCAGCATTGGTCTGGGTGGCAGCTTCAGCCAGGTATACAAGGCAACAACAAAACACAGCAAAATCAGTCACAACTCATTACAGCTAGGAATCACTTTTCTTCTGACCAGCCTCATCACAGCCACTCAGACATCCTGTGTTCAACAGACTGCCACCAGACTGGCCACATAGTCCACATTGTCCTGACTTTCTCACTAATTGTTTCAATGCTGTAACCTAACAAGATTATATATATATATATATATATATATATATATATATATATATATATATATATATATATATATATATATATATATATATATATATAATATATTTATTTTACTGTTGATGTTATATTTTAATGTCCATTTGTATGTGTATTCTAATTAATTAGACACCACTTAAATTTCAGACCTCCATTGTATACGGTCTGATCATCTACATTACACATTAATTAAACATGCTTATATTTTCATTTTGGAAATTGCCTATGTAATGTTAAAAATATTAAATAAAATGTCAGATAAGGTCAGCAAACATAAATATATAATAATTTTTGTGTAAATTTTGTACTGTACATGTAAATATTAAGAAATTTGTAATTCAGAACTTGCATACTTATTATAAAACATGAAACTTGCTTACAATGTTGACCAATGTTACAATGCTCAAAGTGATCTGCCAGGTAGGTTATACTGTAAAATTTAAAAAAAAAATTCACCAGTAAAAATGCTGTCGCTTTTTATATTTTACCCACTTATTCAGAGGTTGAAAATGGGAAACAGATTAAAGGAAAAGGGAATGTGTGAAACATTAAACAAAAAGTTCAAAAGTGTGTTCGTACAAAATTAAATTTTAAGAGAACCAGACAATAAGATTTCCAGAGAACATCAACACTTAGAGGTGTCTTGAGACAAAGTGAAAAAATGCTCAAGGAGCTAAAAAGAACAAAGCAGTTGGCCCAATGGAGTTTCACCATGGGTTCTGAGAGAATGTGCACCTGAGCTCAGCATTCCACTTCAACTGATTTTTCGGGCATCCCTGTGTACAAGAGTCGTAGCAGATGTGTGGAAAAAGGCTAACATAGTTCCAATCTACAAATATTGCTGCAGGGAAGACCCCCTCCATTATAGACCTGTATCATTGACAAGTGTATTGAACAAAATATTAGAAAAAATTTCAAACTTAATTGGTAGAACACCTGGAGAAAAACGACATAATAACAGACAATATGGTTTTCGACCTGGCAGATCCTGTGTAACAAATTTACTCAATTTCTATGACCAAGCCGCTAAGATTTTGCAGGAAAGAGATGGTTGGGTTGGCTGCATCTATCTGGACCTAAAAAAGGCTTTCGACAGAGTTCCACTAAGAGGTTGTTCTGGAAACTGGAACATATTGGAGAAGTAACAGGTAGGCTTCTAGCATGGATGAAAAATTTCCTGACAGAAAAATGAGGGCAGTAATCAGAGGCAATGTATCGGACTGCAGAAATGTCAGGAATGGAGTACCACAGAGTTCGGTTCTGGCACCGGGAATGTTCATTGTCTACATAAACGATCTACCAGATGGAATACAGAATTATATGAACATGTTTGTTGATGATGCTAAGATAATAGGGAAGATAAGAAACTTAGATGATTGTCATGCCCTTCAAGAAGACCTGGGCAAAAATAAGTATATAGAGCACCACTTGGCAAATGAAATTTAATGTAAATAAATGCCATGTTATGGAATGTGGAATAGGAGAACATATACCCCAGACAACCTATAAATTATGTGAGAAATCTTTTAAAGAATTCTGATAAAGAGAGAGATATCTAAGGGCGGTTCTAGATAGAAAACTATCACCTGAGGGCCACATAAAGAACATTGTGTGAGGTGTCTATGCTACACTTTCTAATTTCAGAATTGGTTTTAAATGCAGTACATAAATGGCAAAATACGAAAGAAATTGTTCACGCCATTTGTTAGACCAAAGCTGGAATATGCAGCGGTTGTATGGTGCCCATATCTTGAGAAGCACATCAGCAAACTGGAAAAGGTGCAAATACTTGTACATGCAACTAAATGGCTCCCAGAACTGAAGGACAAGAACTGCGAGGAGAGGTTAGCGGCATTAAATATGCAAAAACCAGAAGATAAAAAAATTAGGCGATATGATCACTACGGAAAAAATAGTAATGGGAATCGATAAAATTGATAGGGCAGAATTTCTGAGACCTGGAACTTCATGCTGATGAATGGGAACTTTAACTCTGATATAATAATATTTAATTAATTAAGAAGAATCAAAATACTTGAAGGACCACCCACTTTTGAGAAAAGAGGGAAAACATTTAAATGAATTATAAAGCTGACACTGAAATACCAGTGCTATGGATGATAGATTATTTGGTAATTATTTGAAGAGCATAAATGGACTGTAATAATAATTAATTAAGAGTTAAAATCCTCAAACAC
>WNGS01001312.1:20580211-20591393 GCA_020271785.1 Procambarus virginalis | reverse complement strand
CCCTGTCACTCTCTGTCCCCCTGTCCCTCTATGTCCCCCTGTCCATCTCTGTCCCCCTGTCCTTCTCTCTGTCCCCTGTACCTCTCTGTCCCCCTGCCACTCTTTCTGTCCGCTGTCCTTCATCTGTCCCCCTCCCTTTCCTCCAGTCCCCCTATCCATCTCTGTCCCCTTGTCCCTGTCTCTGTTCCTTGTCCCTGTCCCTCTCTCTGTCCCTCTCCCCCTGTCCTCTGTTCCTGTCCCTCTGTCCCTGTCCTTCTCTGTCTGTCCCTGTCCCTCTCTCTGTCCCCCTGCCCACTCTTTCTGTCCCCTGTCTATCCTCTGTCCCCTCTCTCTTGGTCTCCTGCCCCCCTCTCCTCCCTCTGTCCCCCGTCCCCCTCTCTGACCCTGTCCCTCTGTCTCTGTCCCTCTGTTCCTGTCCCTCTGTCTCTGTCCCTGTCCCCCTCTCTGTCCCTGTCCCACTGCCCCCCCCCTCTGTTCCCCCGTCCCCCTCTGGCCTTGTCCGTCTGTCCCTGTCTCTGCCTCTCCTCGTTTCTGCAATTCTCTGTGTCAGCCTATCTCTCTGTCTCTTTCCTCGCTCTATCTCTGACATTCTCTCGCTGACTTTGTATATCCTTATCTATCCGTCTCTGTGTCTAACATTCTCTCCCTGACTCTGTCTATATCTATTTCTCTGTCTCGGTCTTCATCTCTTTCTCTCTCCTCTCTCTCTCTCTCTCTCTCCTTCTCTCTCTCTCTCTCTCTCTCTCTCTCTCTCTCTCTCTCTCTCTCTCTCTCTCTCTCTCTCTCTCTCTCTCTCTCTCTCTCTCCTTACATACATACATACATTTATTTAACACATGTGGTACACGTACAAGGGGACACAGGTGGAAGCTGAGTACCCAAATGAGCCACAGAGAGATTATAGAAAGAACTTTTCAGTGTCAGAGTAGTTAATAAATGGAATGCATTAGGCAGTAATGTGGTGGAGGCTGACTCCATACACAGTTTCAAATGTAGAAATGACAGAGCCCAGTAGGCTCAGGAATCTGTACATCAGTTGATTGACGGTTGAGAGGCGGGACCAAAGAGCTAAAGTTCAACCCCCGCAACCATAACTAGGTTAGTACATACATACATACATATATAAGATATAAAACAGTGGAGGATTCACAGGTAGAACAATCAACCACAATGCCCATTACCACTTTACCCTGTTGTCCTTAACTTCACAACTATACAAGAGTCATTAACACGTGTAATGGCTGATCCCCCATCACGATAGCATGGGGAACAATTGCCTGACCCGCAGTCCGTCTTGCTCCTCAAATAATTTTCGGGTTAACATGAAAACATCTCTCCAGTTTATCTCTCTAATGTTGTTTTCCCATCTTTCATTTTATCAGCTTAGTTCCTTTATTATGCCCCAATTACTCATCCATTGAGCGGTAGTTAAACTGAACCCAAATTTAATAAAGTTCCTTTTGCTAAGCAAGCTACAGTCTTGATAAAGTCAGATTTTACACCACCGCCCACGGGATGAGTATGGGGTGCATAATAAAGAAAGAAATTGAATTGAATTGGTCTGATTAAGACTTTATGACCATGTAATCTATGTTTTGCTCCACTACTTACTGGTTGAGTATGGAGTGCATAACAAATAATAGCCTCCTTCGGGGGCGCCTTGTTTCTAAACGTGTTAGTCTTAAAACCTTTAATCTCAAATCTTGCTACAATGTACCTCTTAATATATGTTATGTACTCTCGCAACCCAATGTACCTTCTTGTATATAAATAAATAGATTTCAACTGTAAGGGGGTATGGTTTGCACCTTGTTATTCTAATAATGGATAAATAATTCTAACAATGGAAGCGCTAATTATATGAACAATCTTACCTCAAATCTTACCTTACTGATAGACTCCAGTATGTTTCTGTGAACAATTCAATTTCTCCTACCCTACCCATCAACATTGGTGTTCCTCAGGGCAGTATACTTGGCCCTCTCCTCTTTCTCATCTACATTAATGACCTTCCAAATGCCTCCCAACACCTTAGACCAATTCTATTTGCTGGCGACACAACCTTCATTTACTCCAGTCCTGACCCCCTTGCTCTAAATGCCACAGTAAATACCGAGCTTAATAAAGTCCATCTTTGGCTAACTGCCAACAAACTCACCCTTAACATTGACAAAACTTTCTATATTCTGTTTGGCAATAAATCCTCTAACCAAATAAATCTCAAGATTAACAATACCCAAATTTGTAACAAATTAGATGGCAAATTCCTTGGCGTTCTCATTGATCACAAGCTTAATTTCCAGGGACACATTCTAAATATATCAAAAAAAGTTTCAAAAACTGTTGGCATTCTTTCTAAGATCAGATATTATGTACCCCGCCCTGCCCTGGTGACTCTCTATTACTCCCTCATCTATCCATATCTCAACTATGGTATTTGTGCTTGGGGTTCTACTACCCAAAATCATTTACGTCCTCTAATTACTCAACACAAAGCTGCTATTAGGACAATATCCAACTCTGGCCCCAGACATCACTCGGTACCCCTACTCAAATCTCTCAATATGTTAGATATTAAGTCACTGCACATTCTCTCATGTGTATTATACATATATAAAACGCTGAACTGTAATGCCAATCCTGACCTCAAAAGCTTCATTGAAAGCTGTAACAGAACCCATGAGCACCACACCAGAAATAAATACAGTTTTGATATTCCAAGAGTACGACTTAACCAAACTAGAAATGCTCTACAAATCAAGGGACCCAGAATGTGGAATGACCTTCCCAACCATGTTAAAGACTGTACCTCTCTCAACCAGTTTAAGATTAAAACTAAACACTACCTGATAAACTCCCTGTAACCTACCTTACCCCTCTATTGTCAACCCATGTCTTATTTTTTTTTTTCTTATTCAACGCTGTTTGTCTACATATTGTATTTGTGCTGCTTTTCAGTCATGTTCCCCCTTTTTTTTGTACCTTTATTTGTATCTGTTCTCAAAACATTTTATTCTTTTTGTTCAATTAGCATTAAGTTTTAGATATTAATGTTTTCTTGCCCGAAACGCATTGCGTAATAGTGGCTTTAGGCATTGTATGTACTAGCTCTATCTATAAATCGATCCACTTATGTAAAATCTCTCTATGTATGTACCTTTCCTGAATAAACATATTTATATTTATTTATTATTTATTTAAACAAGTGCCATGTATTTATTCAGATGAGAACAGCAGCGAACACAAACCAGCGCATATACGAACGAAAGGGTTTGTATGTACAAACTTCTCAGTGAACGAAGTTGTTTCTAGACCGGTGTCCGAAACTGCAGTAGACGACTTGACCAGTGCCCGTGGTGACCAGGAAGCAAACAATCTCACCATATCAAACCGTTGCTGTTTAGTTTCTTTTTTAAGTGAGTCGCTACAGGTGAGACGAGCAATTTCTTTGAATTATGATATAATGAAGAAAGGATCTATATATTTCTTTACATTATTATTTAAGGATAAAGCCAATAAAGATATAGCGGTCTCAGAAGTTTAGAGTTAACGCCTTCTAAAATGGCCGGGGTCCAAAATGAGTTTAAAGAGTATTCAACTACCGAAGTAGAAGTATAAAGGCTAAATAGGTTAACTACGCATACCCAGCTAATGATTTTAAGTTTTGTTTTGAGGGTTAATACAGTCATTTAGTGAGATTAGGTGTATTAAGGCATATATACTTTGGCTAACTAGCGCCTGCAGGGTTTTCATAACATTTAAAGCTTTAGTTGCTTCTCAACCAGAGTTTCATATATATTAATCATTAAATTTTCAGGGTGGAAGAATTTAATTTAGTTTATTTATTATGCACCCTATACCCATTTTGTAGGTGGCACCCATTTTACAGAGGCACATAATGAGTGCAGGAACTGAACCCCAAAATTAATTTCTACAATAATAATTATTATTAATTCATATTTACCTGTAAACGTACATTACACATATCACTGACCTTGATAACTAAAAAATATTTTGTTTCACCTTGTCTAGAAGAAGTCTATATTAAATCCTTTGCATAGAATTGGGGGAGGGTCTGAAGTTTCTGCTGACTACTAAAAGCTGTTCCTGTATATATTACACATTATGTGAAATTATTTATCTTTTTATAAAACAGAAATGGGAAAAAAGAGGAAACTTGGAAAAGATCCAGAACCCTATCTTGTGCAGCTCGAGCTTCTCACAGCAGAACAGCTTTGTAACATTTTTGGTAAGCTATTTAGAGTTTCCTCAAAATTTTCTCACTTAATTATTCAACTGTTGTATCTAGAATTATTTTAATGTATAATAATTACCTAAGTGTAGTTACAGGATGAGAGCTATGCTCTTGGTGTCCCGTCTTCCCAGTACTCTTTGTCATATAACGCTGAAACTACAGTACTGTTGGTTTCGGGAAATTTTAATTGTTTGTTTACATGGTTTGGAAAGTTCTTTTAGTAGTTATCGAGACTGCAGTCTTGTCTGAAGCCAGCAGGGGGTTGGTTTGGTTTTGCTGACTTTCTGGTTGCCTTTCCCAGTGGGTGGCATACATGAATAACTAAATACATAAATGTCATCCCACTGTGTGTCTGTGAGGGGGCCAGGTTCTGGCTCTGGTCTCCAGTAGGCCTATAGCATTCACTGACTTATGGGAACCTACACACTATCAGGGATAGCAGTTTCATGGAGCCACCAGGGCTCACCCAGAAATTTGCATTTTATTACATTCACTGCTGGTTTTATTAGTCAGAATTCTTTTGTCATTGTGGCTGACTCGGTGCCTTCATGGCTCTGGAATATTAATTTTAAGCCATTGCATCCTATGGTGGTTGAAATCTAGTACTAGCTGTTTCTCAATTTTACCTGAATTTACCGGTTGGATCACTAACACTCGTGTGGCCTTGATGAAGACAAGAAGCTAGCAATCTGTCAAAGGTTCCCCCATTTGTGCTGATTTTTTCAAGCTGGATTTTAAAATTCAACTAAGTTTTGGCATTTACCACTTCAACAGGTAGGCAGTTCCATGGTATGAGAGTTCCTGGTATGTTCCTCTCGTACCAGGAACAATTCCTCAACTGTTCCTGCTATGAGATTTGACTTAGTTCTAGATTTTGTTGCCCGGTGTTGAACTTTCTCCAAAGCTGCTTTATTTTTCTGAAGATGAGATCTCCACACTGTACTTGGATACAATAATCCAAGAGGGAACACATCAGAAATTTATTCAGTAGAATAACTACTTTCTTTTCCTTAAAGTCAAAGGTATGCTTAATTATTCCTAGGGATTGGTTAGCTTTTTTTTTTTTTTACAGTCACTCGCATGTGTTGTGTAACTTTTAGAGAATGATGTATTCTGACTCCAAGGTCCATTTCTTCATCAATCTGCTGCACAGTAATGTTGTTAATTTGGTAGTTGTGTCGTAGATTATTATGTCCCAATGCAAGGTCTTGCATTTTTTTAATTAAAAAGCATTTGCCAGTCGTTGACCATTTGTGGAGTTTATGTAGATCTCTTTGTAAGGCATCAGTATCATTTTCACTTCCCAATTTACCATAAATCTTGGTTTCATATACAAATTTGATGATATGGTTTGTAATATTCTCATTATGTCATTAATGTATATGACAAAAAGAGTTGGCCCCTAAATGGACCCTTGCAGTACCCAACTCACCCATTTCTCCTGTCAGATTTATTGCCGTTAAATCATTGTTTTATCCATCCAAGTATTCTGCTATTTATTCCATATGCCTGTAATTTCCTTGCTTTTTGATAATGTGGTACATTATCAAAAGCTTTAGCAAAGTTCATGTATATTACATCCTCCAGAAGTCCTTTGTGTGAATAGCTGGTTACTGTTTCCAAAAATGTGAGCAAGTTTGTATTGCAAGATCTATTTTTAACAAATCCATGTTGCATTGATTTTACAAGATTGTTGACTGTGAGATGGTGGATGATTTCTTCCCTTAGGGGAGCCGGTCGGCCTATGGGAGGGAGCTGGTTGGCCTATGGGAGGGAGCCAGTTGGCCAAGCGGACAGCACACTGGACTTGTGATCCTGTGGTCCCGGGTTCGATCCCGGGCGCCGGCGAGAAACAATGGGCAGAGTTTCATTCACCCTATGCCCCTGTTACCTAGCAGTAAAATAGGTACCTGGGTGTTAGCTGTTACGGGCTGCTTCCTGGGTGTGGAGGCCTGGTCGAGGACCGGACCGCGGGGACATTAAAGCCCCGAAATCATCTCAAGATAACCTCAAGATAGGATTCTCTACCTGAACTTGCAGAAGTGTGATATCAAGCTGATTAGATGGTAGTTTTTCTGGTGAACACACACTGCCTTTTTTTATAATATGGGTGACATTTATATATTTCCTATTTAAGGTAACTATCCCTTGGTCCAACATTTTCCTGAATCGAAGTTTCAGTGGTAGGCATAGTTCCTCTGCCAGTTCCCTTATGACATTGGATTGAATTCTGTCCACACTTAGGGCGTTTGAGTCTTTTAGTTTGTCATAGCTCTTCCTGATTAAGTCGCACATTATGGGTATATCCCTTTGTTCTCTTTCCTTCCTTCATACATTTGTGTGGGTGATGAGATGTTATTTAATCTTTCTAATGTGAACAATGATGTAAAGTATTCATTCAGAGTATTTGCTGCCCTTTTATTGTCCTTTGTAACTTAGTTAGTCTCTTGTATATGGCTTTCAGATTGATATTGCCTTGATATTTAGCTTTAAAATTTAAGCATGGCTACTGAAACCTTAAGGAAAAAAGTAAAAAATAATGAAATTTTGTTTTTCTTTGTTAAAACTCAGATTTTACAGATATTACTGCATAGCTTTTGTATCATTGGAAATAACAAAGTTCTACAATTGTGATAATCAAAATTTTAAATTTACTTCCAAATAAAAAAAAATCATGATTTTTTTTCCCAAAAATATATCTCGTTTACAAAAATATTTTTCAAAATATGCCCCTTCAGAATTGTTAAGCCTGCTGAGATGTGTATTCTATTCCAAATTTTGTCAAAATCCATTAACAACCTTAGAATCTAGGAATAAAAAAAATGGAATTTGAATTGAGTTTTGAATTTTCCTCCAAAAAAGTGCAAAGTCAAAACTTAACAATATCTGTTTTAAGTAATTACCTAAGTGTATACCTTAGTATATAATTCACTTTGTATATACTTCCCTATGACTTGTATATAATTAAGAAGGGAGTTGGGCATGGTGGGAAGGAAAAAGGGATGATGGAGTGGGGAATGGTGGGGAGGATGAAGGGATGGTGGAATGGGGAATGGCTGGGGGGTAATATAATTATGTTTTAAGTTTATTAGTAGAAAAAAGGAAAAAAATAATAGTTGATAACTTGTGATTACTATATTGCTAGATATTAAAAGGATAATTAATATGACTTGAAAACAAATATACTTTGACTGATTTCTTTCAAATAAAGCTCAAAATATAGCTAATAATCTATGCTATTAAAGCCAATAAAAGTATTGAAAAAACAGCCAAATAAAATTATTCAGGGGCCCCTTAATACAGTTGAATCCTGCTGTGTACCCAGCCATGTTGGTATTACTTTGAATTAACTTACAAATACTGATGCTAAGAAGACCAATCAGGCCTGTCCCATTTCCTGTAAAGGGATTTCTTCTTGTGATTTCTACTTAGTCATTTATTCCACAATCTGCAACCATTGGCAAGGTTGATGATCTGGCAGTATGGGTAACAAACTGTGCATTCTTAAAGGTGGCCTATCTCCTTTGCCTTCTTCCTGTCATCATAATAAGTGGTGGGGAAATGGCTCTGACTGAGCTGTATATTGACCACACATTTAACTCCTGGGAAAGGGAAAGACTCCCTACTCCTTATTGTCTCAACTGCAGTGTCTCACGTATAGTTGTTCACCTCCTTGTTGAATGTCCTGATTTTCAGGATTATTGAGAATCTTTCTTACTAAATGTCCTTATGGGTCGCTTCTCAGTAGATAACTTCCTTAGTGAATCATATACATTTGACATTTTCCAACTTATAACCTTTTTGCTCTCATATTGGTATCCTAAGTACTATTTATCATCTTTTGAATATCTTATGACTCAGACTGAGTTACTTAGTCGTCTTTAGATAATTACTGTACTTGTATCTACATTATAATCCATTGCCATGTCACCCACAGGTAGACACACATGGTATTCCAAGGACAGCCCACTTCCCATGTTAAGATTCATCCAATCTACCTTTCCCAAGAAGCCCCATAATCCTTCAATTCTGTGACTGATGTATAATTTAGTTTAATTTAACAAAAAAATTTCAAAGTTTTCATATATAAAATTTCATTATCTATTAAAGATTTACTTTCCTCAGACAGTAAAGATGAAGCTGTATCCAGAGCCATTGTGCCCCTTGTAACTTCACCCAATGCTGGCCATGTGTTTTTGGTTGAATGTGCAGGTAAGTGATGACTTAGTAAAAAATCTATGTTTTTTAACACTAGTCCACATCTCTGACATTGAGTACTGAGCTATATTTTCTCCAGATATTTTAATTATTTTTAATTTTAACATATGGCAAACTTATCAGCACTACAAACAAGCAGGAAAAAATTACATGGCAGTGAGAAGAGAGGCAGAAAGAAACTTGAGAAAAGGGAGGGGTAGCAGGCACATATAAAACATAACCAGTACTTTTCTATAAATTCATTAAAATCAAGCTACATGTAAAGCATAAAGTCCAGAGATTGAAAATGGGGAACAGATTCACAGAGAATGAACAGGCAATGTGCAAAACATTAAATGAACAGTTCTAAAGTGTGTGTGTGCAGTATTAGGTTTTCAAAGAACCAGATGATGCCATTTCCAGAGACCACCATAGAGCACATGAAGGTGTCTCGAGGTAAACTGGAAAAATTGCTTAAGAAGCTAGAAAAAATAAAGCAGTTGGACCAGATGGAGTTTCACCTTCAGCTCTGAGAGAATGTGCACCTGACCTGAGCATTCCACTTTAATTAATATTTCAGACAACTTATGTACAAGAATCTTAACATATATGAAAAAGGCAAATATAGTTTAATCTACAAAAATGGTAGCAGAGAAGACCCTCTAAATTATAGACCTGTAACATTGACAAGTGTGGTAGTCAAAACACTGCAAAAATAGTTAAATTGAAATCGGTAGTATACCTAGAGAGAAATGATATAATTACAGACAGACAGTATAATAATAATAAATAATAATAAATTTTTATTCAGGAAAAGTACATACATAGTTGATTTACAAAGATAAAGTTGGATTTATAGATAGAGCTAGTACATACAATACCTAAAGCCACTAGTACGCATAGCATTTCGGGCAAGGTGTGGGGAAAAAAAACTCACTTAGACTAAAGCTTAATAGTAATTGGGAATAGGTATAAATTATGTTGAAAAAAGTAATAAAAAAATAATAAAGGGGGAACATGCTAGAAATCAACAATTGTATAAGTTGGTGAACAAATAGCATTGTTTAACAAAAGCAAGACATGGGTTGACATTTAGGGGGTAAGGTAGGTTACATGGAGTTAATTAAGTAGGACATGGTTTTACTCTTAAACTGGTTGAGAGAGGTACAGCCTTTGACATGATTGGGGAGACCATTCCACATTCTGAGTCCCTTGATTTGTAGAGCATTTTTAGTTTGGTTAAGTCGCACTCTTGGAATGTCAAATAGGTATTTTCTGGGGGGGGGGGGGGAGCCCCGTCGGCTCCCCAGAGCTTTACCAGGCTGATATGTTAATGTCAGACTTTGGCATAAGTCATGTGTATGGAGTTCTAGGGCCTACCGGAGACCACGGCCAGAACCTGGCCCCCTCAGAGAGGCAAGGGGAGCAATGGCCTATAGAAACCCCCGGTGTGGTTGGAAGCATTCTATGTCTACCATCGAATGGGTCAAGCATCCAGAAAGGTAAGCATTACAAAACAAACCCCTATTCTGGTTAAAATTGCTACCAAAACCTGAACTAGTGGATAGAACTCCCCCAACAAAAAACAAGCAAACTAGTATGACGTCACACGTCACCGCGCCGCTGTCTGCGCAGCTCCCCCCTTCCCCGGGAGGGAGAAGGGGGAGCCCCAGACCTCCCACGCTGGTTATCCACCCATCAGTTTTTCGGCTGATGCTAAAGGCACCGGTTGTGTGCTCCGGCTCCAGTAGTTGTTACAGCACTGTACCTAGAGTGTGGTGTCTGTCTTCTAGGTGGTGCGTGAGCCGGGAGTGAGTCTCCAGTACTCGGGCTGCATATGCCTAGGGTTCCCTTCCCTAGGTGCCCTGTAAGTGCTGCCCTTGGGGCTTGGGGCCACCTTCCACAAGTTCCTTGGGTTCTGCCCCTGCTAGGCCATTTACTGCTTGGTTTTCGCCCACTGTTTGTGTGCTCGGGTGTTCTGTCTCCCTTGTTCGCCATAGGGTAAGGGGCAGTTTTGCACTGGTGGGGCGCAGGGTACTGTGCAGCTTGTCTCCACCAATCATGGCGGCCGGCTCTGTTCCGCTTGGGTACGCTGTCCTCTTGCGGGATTTTCTTTTTCTTTTTCTTTTTCTACCTGGTGGGGGGATCTGCCTTCGTTCTTCCCCCTTGTGCCCCTTGTATTCTGAGTATTTTTCAGTACGCATATTTTTTGTACGCACTCAGGTGTACACTCACGGGGACCTGCTAGGTCCCCCGTGAGTGTACACCTGAGCGCGAGTCCTCTTATAGTAAATGCTCGGGACCCTGGGAAACCCCTGGGGGTGCGCGGGTCCGATGGATGTGCCTTGTGGTCCCCCTTTGCTGTTCTAGGTGTTATATGGATTTTCGGTTGGTGGTACTCCCCACTTGGCCCTGTGAGTGGTCACGTCCCGCAGGTTCAGCTTTTAGAAGTTTGTTTGGTAAAATTGGGCGCCGGTTTGCAGTACAGTACAACCTCAATTCAACGTACTGTATGGTACCAACCCCAGTGCGTTGGAGCATTGGATTCATTGCAAGAGGTGACCTTCAGGAGTCGTTTGCATCAGTGTTTTTTTTGTACACAATAAAAATGCGTTATCATATTACATACTGTCCCTATATATTACTACTCTACTAAAAAATACTGTAATTCATTTATTTACCTTATTGTTGGAGATAGTATGTCCATCTTGAAGTTTTGTAAAGTTGTGA
>WNGS01001312.1:20561021-20572787 GCA_020271785.1 Procambarus virginalis | reverse complement strand
CCTACCTTACTGGGTTGAAGAAAACATCAAACATGATCAGGAAGTAAAGAACATGAAACTTAAAAAGCTGGAGGAAATGATGAAGACAAAAAAAGATGCAGAATTGGCAGAAAAGGAAGCACACGTTTCACATGTTGCTGCCAGTAGTTTTGGCAGACGAAGGAAACCAAACAGTCGCTATCTTGATCTTTACAAAGTTGAGTTATCAACAACAAATATATCTATCTCTGATGATGAAAAATGTGAGAATGATTATGAAGCAGATGAAAAGATGAGATTTTTTTTTGGAGAATCATTTGAATCTCCTGGAATAATAGCATTAATGGATTCACCAAAGGACTTAAGGAAATCTCAAGGAAGAGCACCTAGACATGGAACAAAATTTGGATGGCTGGTTATGGTTTAGAAAAAACAAGCCTAAAAGTTCCTCATTATTCAGAATGTGTGATGATGATGATAACCACGATATAACATGATAAATTCAACGATGAAGCTGGCAGCAATGAATTGTCAGGGCTTGTGAAAGAGAGGGCTGATGCCCATGAGATTAACATGAAGAACTTCCTCAGCTAATAAGTAAGTGTATATTGTTACCATTTCTTATCATTTTGCTTAAACATGCCTTTGCTTAACAACTATTAATCCTTGTATTAACCCTTCCACTGCTCGGGGTCTTGAGGACATTTACACCCCGTGCGCAAGAAAAAAAAAATTCTAAAAAATTATTTCGTCTTCTTAAAATGTTAATTTGTGTTCCCTGAGCATGGAAAAAAAAATCGTAGGTGACATTTTGGGAGCAATGACCGAGGAAGTCTGGCAAAAAGTGGGCGTTGACAGAGCAGTTTGGAGCCCAGTCAGCGTCACCCGCGCTGACAGGTGGGAGTTGCCACAAAGATATTATCACTTAATTATTCTATGTCTCTGATTGATTTTTTCTCCTAGTTTATTTGCAGTAATATTATTCAATAGTGTGTATTGTAATATATTTATATAATAAAAGTGGTGAATAATCGCTATACTCAAAAGTATGGTGTGCATATTAGTGATTCAATTATGTTCATAAAACAATAAACAAATAGTTTGCTGGTATTACCACTCTATACACAGGTTATATATAAGTATCTGCATTTTTGTTCATCATAATGAACCAATAAGTTGGTATTGAGAGTCGAAAAGCAACGAGGAGTTACTGCCACACACCAGCAACCACTCATTACCACTCCCTCAACAACGCCTCACTAGCCCACTTTTTCCTCCCACCATCCTGTTTTATATTTTATTCGCAATATACAGACGCTATATATAAGAATCTACATGTTTTGTTCACCACAACTGTACAACTAAGCTGATATAGTTAGTTCAGGCACTAAGAGTCGTCGCTATACACACAGTCAGCTGGCAGCTGCCTCCCTCACTCAAGGTCACATGCACTAAACTTTTTCCCCCAACAATACTGTTTGCAGTGTTATTACACTATACAGTGGTACCTCGGAATACGAGTGTCCCTGTATACGAGTTTTTCGGAATACGAGCAGGATTTCCTCGGAAAATGTGTCTCGGAAGGCGAGGGTTACCTCGGGACACGAGTTTGTTGATACGCGTACAGGCTGACCTAGCGCGTGGTGGCTGGGCGATCGTCGCCCCTCCGCCCGTCCGCCCCTCAGTTTACTATTGTCTTGCGCTCAGTGACTACCTCTCATCAATTCTTCTCGTGGATTTTCAGTGTATTGTTGGATTTTTGGTGATTTGACTATACAATTTGTTATTATATATCTCACCATGAGTCCCAAGAAAGCCAGTGGTAAGGATAAAGGCCAGAAAGCCCATGTGAGGATGACAATAGAGGAGAGCCTCAGCCAGGACCTAGTGGCACTCAGATAAAACGTGCCAGGGAGTGCACACCTGAAAGGTCCTCATTGCCTGATGTGATAATGGAAGGGGACTCCCCTTCCAAACAGTAACTCCTCTCCTCCTCCCCCCTCCTCACCATCTTCCATACGCCTACAGCATTCATCAGCAAGGTAAGTAATAACTTGAACATAGTTTTGTAGGTTTATTTAGATGAATTAGGTATAAAAATTTAGTTTGATATGGGGTTTCTGGGGTAGTCAGGAACGGATTAATTCATTTCCCATTATTTCTTATGGGGAAATTCGCTTCAGAATACGAGTTTTCGGAATACGAGGCGTCTCCAGGAACCAATTTAACTCTTCAACCGAGGTACCACTGTATACACATATTGTATATAAGTATCTACATGTTGTATGCACCATAACTGTACACCTAAGCTTGTAGAGTGCCCAAAGAGCATAGTGGCCACCCTCTGCACAGCCAGACAAATCATGCAGACGATGTCACCTCCGTCACCCAAATTGCTCCTCCCAGCATAATCCTTTTGCTGTTATTACACTAATACACACATTATATATAAGTATCTACATTTGTGTTCACCATAGAGAACCACTGAGCTAGTATGGTGAATGCAGAAAATAACAGGTGACCACAACCGCTAGAATATGCAGCAGTTGTGTGGTGCCCATATCTTAACCTTATGAAGAGTCACTTTACCTTATGAAGAGTCATTGCTGGCTTGAGGGAGACGATGGGGAGGTGGGATGGAGGAGAGGGGTTATGGTGTGGAAGGAGAATCCACCTCTGAGTCAGGCGGGCTCTCTCTTCTTGGGAATTTCACCCCACTGAGACCGGGTTGTGGTTCACTATCACTGGCTCTTCTTTTCTCTACTTTTGCAAAGAACGTATCTATTGACAATTGCTTTTGTCTTTATTTTAGGATGTTCCTAAAACAAGACAGCAAATTGTCATTAAACATGTTCACACACCGGGTTGTTACTTCTTTATCAGGGCAGTTTTTCCAAGAATGCGGTCACCTTTTCAAACATTCCCAACACTTCCCTGATCTCACTGGAAGAGGCAGCATCCTCCCTTACCTCCTCATCCCTTACTAATGGTGCAAATTGTTGATGAGGCCCTGCCATACTCCCTTGTGAGATCAGTCATATAATATATCAAATTTTTATAATGATCATTTTTTCAGATTATTCAGTGGATATTCCCTCGCCAGTTTTAACTTCAGAAGCTGTCATGATGATTGCAGAAATATCTGATATCATTGGTAAGTTATAAATCTGTTCAGTTCATCCAAATTAATAATGATTTTTATAAACAGTAATAATTAAATGCTCAAATCAAATCAGATGCAGTAACTGAAGTTGTGATCATCATTATCCCATTTTGCACTTTCATGGGGGTATAGAGGCTGCAGAATGTAGTAATACAATATAGGGAAGTAATGTTTTAGATGTGGAATACCACAAGGTTCCATCTTAGAGCCAATCCTTTTTGTTAAATACATCAAAGATATGGATAAGAATATTGCAAACATCATCATCAAATCTACCGATGACCCAAAGATACATGGTTAAGTGTTAAGCAGAAAAGATATTGAGGACTTGCAAAGTGACCTACATGAACTCCATAAATGGTCAGAAGACTGGCAAATACTTGTCAATATTCAAAAATGCAAGACCTTACAAGTTAGGTATAACAGTGCACATCATGACTATCATATCAACACCACCATCAGGATCCACCAGTCAATGAAAGTTGCTTAACAAATAGGAGCTGCAATAAGAAAAATAATGTCGGCCAAATCATAGGAATAATCAAAAGAACCTTTGACTTCAAGGAAAAGAAAGTGGTTATTCAGCAGGTACAAGTTCTGGGTTGCCCTCATCTTGACTAATATATGGAAACTTCACCTTCAAAACCAGCATTGAATGTAATGAAATGCCATTTTCTGGGTGAGACCCGGAGACCTGGCATCAGTCAAGTGAATGGAGTTCTTAGGCCTACTGGGGACCACGCCCCTGAACCTGGCCCCCCTCAGAGAGGCTGTGTGGTTGTGGTTCAAACCCCCGTGTGGTTGGAAACATTCTATGTCTGCCATCGACCGGGTCAGGCACCCAGAAAGGTAGACGCCCCAAAACAAACCCTATCTGGTTAAAAAATTGCTACTGAAAGCTGAAGTGTTGGATAGAATCCTCAAACTAAAACGAGGAAATAAGCATGACGTCACAACCATCACCATGCCGCTATCGCTCCCCTTCCTTCTCCCCCTTCCCGGGAGGGGGAAAGGGAGAGAGAGAGCCTCTGACCCCCCATGCCAGCTATCCACCCACAGTTTTGAGGCTAGATGTCAAAACTGCGAAAACCGCCAACCTAAGGGTGGGAGGGTTGCCGGGGAGCTTCCGGGTTTCACCCAGAAAATGGCGTTTCATTACGTTCAACGCTGGTTTTCTGGAGGGAGTCCCTTCAGCTCCCCGGAACTATTTAACCAAGGATAAAACAAGAGGGACTTACCCGGGAGGCGGTCGCCACTCGCTCCTCAACTCGAAGTCGAGACAATTGGCTGCAACCGCCGACCCAATGCGACACACACCGGACTAGGGCCAGGAACATTGACTAGGTAGCGAGCAGCCAGGACTATTCGACCTCCAAAAACCTCGTGCCTGAATATCAGTCCAAGACATGTTACTGAAGACAGCAGACAATGCAGCAAATTTATGAACATCATGGGCATGAGGATAAACCGCAGGCTGGCTGGACTGAATAACCCTACTGACAACCTCGGGAGACCTGAACTCTAGAACAGGGGAGAAGGGAAACCAGGTCAACCTGAAGCGCGTCCCCGTCCACCGAGGTCGTGGCGAGTAGGTAACGGTGAAGCGCCATCAACAACCCAAGGACCCCTCCGGAAAGCAGCAGTTTCATTCTTCACCAGAAAAGGAGGAGACGGCTGCAAACAAACAAACCTACCACCAGGACCAAAAGAGCAGACACCTCTACGCCGGAGGAAAGCATGAAGCACCCTGAGCACCCCGAATGCAAGCTGCAGCGGCTTCGCCAGTGCCGTACGATACGAGACAACAGTATTCGGCATAACATGACGATTTTGAAACAACCAAGAAAGGATGGACAAGACAACCTGATCCGAAACAGAAGCTAACCTATGGTGGGACAAGAAATAATGAAAGAACCGCCATTAAACTTCATACTGCCACTGAGACAAACCACGCAAGTGGGACACTATCATTGAAGTCACTTGCTCGCCATACAAGTGGTGATAGACCTGCGTCAGAAAGATAAGACTCGTAGATTTGAGGAGAAGATCGAATCGGCTACATAGACTGGCCCGATCTGTTAATAAAGGCGGAGCCACGGGAAGACCCCCGGGTTCGGACACCAAACAAGCAGTGCCTGAAACCAAGGCTGGGTCAGCCACCAAGGGGGTCAAGAGGACTACTCTTCCTTGGTAAGTCTCCTAACGAATCAGGGACCTGGAGCAACAGCGAAACCGGGTGGGAAGAGGTACAGGTAACCCCACCTCAACCAGTCCTGCCTGGAGGCATCGACCCCCAAGAACCTCGCAATCAGGGAAGGGCGCCACATATATCAGAAAATGCCTTGACAACGCTGACATGAATAGGTCCACCTCTGGGAGCCTGTATGTCCAGCAGGGCCAACTGAATGAGTTGGGGTCTACCGTCCATTCCGTGGGCAGGGGAATGAACCGAAACAGGCCTTCTGCCAGGACGTTGGACACCCTCCAAACATGAACGGCTAGGAGACCCAACCACACCGAACAGTAACCCCCACGGTTCAGGCAATGAACCATCGGGGAGGAGTCCGAATGGAACCGGACCATCAGTCTGCGAACGACCTGAATCTTCTGAAGTGACATACACACCGCTGTGAACTCTTGCCGCTGTGAACTCTTGCACAGTGCTGTGGACCCGACAGAATGATGGACCTCACCACTCCTGGCTGCCCTGGTGAGCACTGGTCACAAAGCCTCAGCCAAGAGATGACGCGTCCATGAACACATCGAGCAAGGGCTCAGGTAGGCGCCAAGGCACTGAACCCCCTAAAAAAACGAAGAGGAAGCCAGCAATGCAGCAGCTGATGTAAGGCACCCTGTGGCTGAACCCAGCGATCATGAGAGAAGCGGAAGAGATGTCCCAAAGGAACCAGAACAGTAGACGAAGCCAGACCTGGCTCGGCGGGTAGACCATCACGGTGAATTCAGACTCATGCATAAACCCTCGAGCAACTGCTGCGTTACCCAGGAGCCCCCTAGAAACAGATGAAGGCAGTACCGCAGCCTCAGCAGAGCCTCTGGAGGGAGAGACAAGGAAGCAGTCCGAGAATCCCACACAAGACCCAGCCAAGACCAAACCTGAGAGGGAACCAGATGGGACTTTGTCCAGTTCTCTAGGAATCTGAACCAGGCAAGCTGGGAAAGAACTAAATCCATGGCGAGCAGACATACGGACTGGCTGGGACCCCACAACAAAACTGAGCTAATCAAAACGTGTTTTAAGGTTCAGGGACACCATCCAAGCACCCAGCTCCAATAGATGACAGACCTATCATCTCTTGGAGCCTTGGAGTCTGTCATGACTACATCAGAGTAATCATCTGAAAGGAGGGGCAATAGACCCAGGGGGTTCAGACGGGACAAGTTCAGAATGAATCGCAGGGCCGTGCAGTCCTGTTTTGGAACCAGAAACAGGCAGGAAACCCACCTGAGGGATGAGGACGTTTCGATCATGCCCAAGCAAACCCACTCCAAGATGAGCTGACAGAGCGCAGGAGAAGATTCATGCCCCTCCAGCTCCAACCCCGCAACCCCCCACCACAGCAGGCAGCAAGAAAAGACCCAAAATGCCCACAAATCATGGACCAGGCATGGGCAAACAGTGCGAGCTTCCCCCCTATCCCCACGTCAATGGGACAAACTGTGAAAGGGCCGACGCCCCCTTACGAGAAGCCGGCCGACGAGCAGAGTGATCACTGCGCCGACCACGTCACCGGCTCTGAAGGCTGCGTGAGCTCAGAAACTGTCACTACTGGCCTACCACGACAGGAGGAAACCCGAGCCCTTACACGATCTTTCCAGGAAGAACCCCACAGCCCCCCCCTCCTCCTGTAAAACCAACAAATGCGACATGGGACGACAACTTGAAGAAGCCGCTTGCAGATACTGCACCACCGCAAACTCTGCAAACAGCAAAGGACAAAAAGTTGAAGAACACCTAAGAGCCAGTGCCCATGCGGATTCCAAAGACTTAAGCGAGCACCGCCTGATGGCATTGAAGACGAGAAGCAAAGAACAGATATATCGCCTCCTGCAGGAGCATCCCAAACATCTTCAACAGGGCAACCGATGCCCGCACCGCTGAGACCAGACCC
This sequence comes from Procambarus virginalis, assembly GCA_020271785.1. Taxonomy (NCBI): domain Eukaryota; kingdom Metazoa; phylum Arthropoda; class Malacostraca; order Decapoda; family Cambaridae; genus Procambarus; species Procambarus virginalis. Next base: position 20,565,515 of record WNGS01001312.1, on the reverse strand, counting down.
AGGATCGGCACCCAGCGCCTCTACGTCCTCCTGAAGCCAGTCCGAAGACAGCTCGAGAAGGGAAAAGAAACTCAGGACCAAAGCCAAATGGCCATGGGCACGCAAGTCATCAGCTTCCAGAGTCGGTGAAAGGGAGGGAACCTGCACGTGACGCTGCACCTGGCTGACGTCTCATGGAAGGGCAGGGGCGAACAAACATGCATTGAAGCATTCAAACTCACCCCCAAGGTAAACCTGAACAACTGTAAGAGCCTCTAAAAAGTCTCTCTTGCCACTAGGATGACTCCAGAACCTTGTAATGCACCCAGTAAGGAAAGGAAGAACCAAACTCAAAAGAGGCAAGATCCATTATCGAGGCGTAATCTGGGTCACACAGAAGGTAAGCCGCAAGAGCCTCCCGTGCCTAATGAGGTGGGATGCGAGAGGCAGAAAACCTCCGGAAGGAAGGGACCGAAGAACCCAAGGGAACCCGGAACCGAATCCGGGGAGGGAGCCAACGCCATATCAAACTCATACAGGGAGGGAGGATAAGAAAATCCCACCCCCCTGTAACAAGCCCCACACAGAGGGTACCAAAACCCAAGTGGGGTCAAACGGGGGCCAAGCCCCCAATGTTAGCTCCTCCCCTGCCTCGAAAACCTCCACACCAGGGCCCCAAGAGCAGACCCCCCCCCCCCCAGGAAGGGAAAACAAAAAGAAAAGAAAAACCTTGCAAGAGCACAACGACCCAAGCAGAACAGAGCCAGCCACTGTTATATGGTGAAAACAAGCTGCACAGTACCTTGCACCCCTACCAGTGACAAAGCTACCTCCTACCCAGAGGCAAACAGGGGTGCATGAAACACCCCAGCCGACTTCAAGGGCGGGCAATCTCTAAGCAGCCAAAGACCACGATGGAGGTAGGTCTCAAGCAACTTGTGGAAGGGAACCCCAAGCCACAAAGGCAGTACTTACAGGGCACCTAGGAAAGATAACCCTAGGCACATGCAGCCTGAATACTGGTGAAATTACTCCTGGCTCACACACCACCACAGGACAGGACCACACCATAAGGCACAGCACTGGAAAACGTTTGGAACCAGAGGGAGCCGGTCGGCCGAGCTGACAGCACACTGGACTTGTGATCCTGTGGTCCCGGGTTCGATCCCGGGCGCCGGTGAGAAACACTGGGCAGAGTTTCTTTCACCCTATGCCCCTGTTACCTAGCAGTAAAATAGGTACCTGGGTGTTAGTCAGCTGTCACGGGCTGCTACCTGGGGGTGGAGGCCTGGTCGAGGACCGGGCCACGGGGACACTAAAGCCTCGAAATCATCTCAAGATAACCTCAAGAGTCACACGACCGCTAGTCTCACATCAGCTACAGAACTGTAATTACCTAAGTGTAGTTACAGGATGAGAGCTACGCTCGTGGTGTCCTATCCTCCCAGCACTCTTTGTCATATAACGCTTTGAGATTACTGACGGTTTTGGCCTCCACCACCACCTCACCTAACTTGTTCCAACTGTCTACTACTCTGTTTACAAAAGAGAGTTTTCTTATATTTCACCGGCAGCTTTGTCTCGTTAGTTTAAATCTATGACCTCTTGTTCTTGAAGTTCTGGGTCTCGGGAATTCTTCCCTATCTATTTTATCAATTCCTGTTACTATCTTGTACGTAGTGATCATATTGCCCCTTTTTCTTCTATCTTCTAGTTTTTGCATATTTAATGCCTCTAACCTCTTCTCGTAGCTCTTGTCCTTCAGTTCTGGGAGCCACTTAGTGGCATGTTTTTGCACCTTTTCCAGTTTGTTTATGTGCTTCTTAAGATATGGGCACCATACAACTGCTTCATATTCCAGCTTTGGTCTAACAAAAGTCATGAACAATTTTCTGGGGGAGCCCCGTCGGCTCCCCGGAGCTTTACCAGGCTGATATGCTAATGACAGACTTTGGCATCAGTCATGTGTATGGAGTTCTAGGGCCTACCGGGGACCACGGCCAGAACCGGGTCCCCTCAGAGAGGCAAGGGGAGCAATGGCCTATAGAAACCCCCGTGTGGTTGGAAGCATTCTATGTCTGCCATCAAGGGGATCAAGCATCCAGAAAGGTAAGCATTCCAAAACAAACCCCTATTCTGGTTAAAATTGCTACCAAAAGCCGAACTAGTAGATAGAACTCCCCAACAAAAAACAAACAAACTAGTATGACGTCACACGTCACACAGCTGTGCAGCTGTCTGCACAGCTCCCCCCTTCCCCCTCCCGGGGAAGGGGGAGCCCCAGACCTCCCACGCTGGCTATCCACCCATCAGTTCTTTGGCTGATGCTATAGGCACCGGTTGTGTGCTCCGGCTCCAATAATTGTTTCAGCACTGTACCTAGAGTGTGGTGTCTGTCTTCTAGGTGGTGCGTGAGCCGGGAGTGAGTCTCCAGTACTCGGGCTGCATGCGCCTAGGGTTACCTTCCCTAGGTGCTCTGTAAGTACTGCCCTTGGGGCTTGGGGCCACCTGCCACAAGTTCCTTGGATTCTGCCCCTGCTAGGCCGTTTACTGCTTGGTTTTCGGCTGCTTTTTGTGTGCTCGGGTGTTTTGTCTCCTTTGTTCGCCTTAGGGTAAGGGGCAGTTTTGCACTGGTGGGGCACAGGGTACTGTGCAGCTTGTTTTCACCAATCATGGCGGCCAACTCTGTTCCGCTTGGGTACGTTGTCCTCTTGCGGGGTATTCTTTTTATTTTTGTTTATCTACCTGGTGGGTGGTCTGCCTTCGTTCTTGCCCCTTGTGTTCTGTGTATTTTCTGGTGGTTCCCCCCTGCTAGGTCCCCGTGAGTGTACACGACGTCCCGGGGGTTCAGCTCTTAGAAAGTTGTTTGGTAGCTTTGGATACTGGTTAGCAGTACCCTGCCTGGGATTACCTGAGCGCGAGTCCTCTTATAGTAAACGCTCGGGACCCTGGGAATCCCTGGGGGCACGCAGGTTCGATGAATGTGATCCCTGAGTCCCCCTCTCGCTTCCAGCGAGTTTGAGGGTTGCTCTCACTCCTTGTCTCAGGGTGACTCTCTGTTTTGCCTCCGTCTGCTTCCTGTGGGGTCAGTGAAAACTTTTGATCCGGAGTCAAGCGAATTTTGTTGCTCGTTGTGGCTCGGTTACCCGGTTGTGCTGACTAAGCGGGTGCGGGCAGCAGGGGCGTTGCACTTTGAGCCTTGGTAGGTGGCAACGCTCTCATTTGTTTGCTCCTCGGGAGCCCCAGGGCTGCCCTGTTTTGGTTCGTGTTGGGACTTGGGGGTGTTGGTTGCTTCCGCTCCTTCCACGCCCCCTTGTCTTTCCCCTGGTTTCCCCCTTCCTGCCTACACCCGGTTCCTTACCGTCTGTGGGTTCGGGACGGGGTTCGATGGTTTTGAGACTCGGGCAGTCTCCGGGAATTCCCCTTCCGGGGTAGTGACGGGGGCATTCGAGCCTGTTCCTCCAGCCGTGTTGTAAGAGTCTGTCAGTGGGCTCTCTTCCTTAGTATTTTAGCGGCTGCCCCGGTTTTCTGGTAGGGCCGGGGCTTTGGGGGGACGGCTTGGCCCCGGGCCTGTCGTGTGGGTTCCCGGGGAGGGGCTGACTTGGGGGCCTTGGCCCCATAGGACCCCGCGGAGGAGTTTTCTCCCCCCTCTAGGCGGGGCTTGTGGTTACGCGGAGTGGGGTCTTTCCTCCCTCTCGCCGTACGTGCTTGTTGGGCATCAGCCCCTCCCCGGGCTCGGTTCCTTGGCCTTTGAGTGGTTGGTTCTGTCCTGTAGGTGGATGGTCCCCCCTTTTTGGGACGGTGTCTTCGTCATGTTTCCCCGTTCCTGGGGTTCTATGTGACTTTGGTCTCGGGTGCGACTGTACCTTTGTGTGCCTTCGGGATTGGTGTTTGCTTCTGTGTTCTCGAGGGTTCGGGAGGTTTTTTGCTACTTCCCGTATTATTGGAACGTCTGTCGGCTCCTAGTCCGGGTCACCGTATTGGGCTACTTGTAGCCCAGTTGGGCTACTCGTGGCCCTGGTTGGGTCCCTTGGGCTCCTTGTTCGCTTAGTTGGCCGGTTTTTTGTCCGCTTCCTCTTTTGCTCCTGTCAGTGTGATGGTGTTTTTCTACTTCGCGGTTCCCTAGGGTTGCGTTCTGTTTGGCTACTTTTCTTGTACAGTAGTCCTGGTTGGCGCCTTCCCGGCGCGGGTTGTGCGGTTCGGCCAGCGTGTTGTACGCATGCGCCGTGGAGTTTGTTTTGGTCTGGGCGGTGTGTTTCAGTGCTGGTGTTTTACGCCCTTTTTTCTCGGGTGCTTCACTTCTCGCTCTTCTCCCTTCTCTGGTATGTGCCCCTTCACTCCGGGATTGCCCTGGATTCCAGCTGTGGGGAGGACGCCGAGGTTTTCCCTGTGTATGGGTGTGGGCCTCCTCCTTCGCCTCTACCCTGCTCTCCTGCATGTCCGGCTCTGGCTTCTTCACCTGGCGGTGCTCCAGGATCTTCTGGGCACTGTTGGGTTGTGTCACGTTCGTGCCTC
>WNGS01001312.1:20523412-20543275 GCA_020271785.1 Procambarus virginalis | reverse complement strand
CGTGCATCTTAACATGACCTTACTATGTGCTTCTATCAATGCTATCTGGACGCACATTTGTTGCCTCAGTCACTGCTTTCTGGACACTCCTTCCTTGACCGTTGTTCAGTGCCTGTGCACACTCTTACATATACATTGGAGTGTGTATCATTACTTGCTTGTGTACATTCCGTTACCATTTGCTTCTTTGGTCTTATTCGTTCATCATCTTGATTATACTCTCATATCTCTAGCTACCAGTGCTTGGGCTATATTTAGGGTCTTTTCATTGCATGTTTCCATATTTCCTACCTCTATACTACACATTGTTGTGTCTCTTAGTATGTGCTTATTGGCTATACTAGTGATGGTGCTAGGTTGTACTGTGTGCATGTTCAGTTCCCTGCGATTGGACAGCCCCACTGTTCAGTTATAGAACTGTGTTCTTTCATCTTCTTGTATCTCACTATCATTGTCTGTGTTGCAATGTCTGCTGGTGGCTGTAGGTTCCAATCAACCACTTCTGCCCCTACAGTTCTTTTTTTCGTTGGGGCAGGGGGGTGCTCGGGTTATGACCCTGGCTACGGCCTTTTCCTTGTTCTTTTGCCGGGCAGTACGATTATGATTTAGTGTGGTATACATCCTGGGTAGTTCTCCTCATCGGTTACTCTGTGACGCGTGTGTCGTTCTGCCCTGCTGGAGCTGGTGGCACTGCTCCTGTGGGTTGCAGTGTCGCTGTTTTTCGCTTCGTGTCTCATATGTCGGCTCGTGGTGCTCGCTTCCCCGTTGGCCTCTGCCTAGGCCGTGGCTCTTAGGTTTTCTTCGGCGTTTTGTCCTTGCTGTTTGTGGGGTCTTTGGTTCGGCTCTTTCGGCAAGCGGCGGCTTCTCATTGTCATCCGTTATTGGCCTTGTTGGTTCTTTAGGGGTCCCGGGGGGGTCCTCCCGGACGGGGCGTGTCTGCTCGCCCGGGTTTGTTCTTTCTCAGCTCGCCGGGTTTGGGTTCCTGGTTCCCTGGCGGACGTTCCTTCTGGTTCCTGGTTCCCTGGCGGACGTTCCTTTTGATTCCTTGCCAGCCTTGGTTTTGGGAGCTGCTTTTCAGATCCGAAAACAGGGATTTTCCATGTTTGGGTTTGTTTTTCCAATGTTTTTTCGTGTTCGTTTGCAGCCGTCTCTTTCTTTTCTCACGAAGATTGAGTCTGCTGCTTTCTGGAGGGGTCCTTGGGTTGATGCTTGGTTGGTCAGGCTTGGGGTGCAACGTGTATTGTGTCTGGTTGAGGCCCTCTGCTGTTTTTTGCGCGCTACGGCTTTTGTGTCCGGGGACCCGCGTTGGGTTGATCCTGTTTCCCTTCTTCCCTGTTCTTGGGTGTGGGTCTCTCAGGCCTGTATCACTTTGGGTCGGCAGCTGCAGCCTGTCTTGACTTCAAGTTGAGACGTGAGCACCGACCGCCTTCCGGGTAAGTCCCCTTTCTTTTTTGTCTTTGGTGACGTAGCTCCGGAGAGCTGTAGCCAGTATTGAATGTAATGAAACGCCATTTTCTGGGTGAGGTTTTCCAGCAACCCTCCCTTCCTCCGGTCGGCGTTTTTTTGCATATTTTGATATCCAGCCTCAGAACTGGGTGTGGATCGCCGGCGTATGGGTCTGGGGTATCCCCCTTCCCCCTCCCAGGGAGGGGAGAGCTGCGCAGATGTGCGGTGGGGCTCATGTGACGTCATGCTTGTTTGCTCGTTTTCATTTGGGAAGTTCTATCCACTCGTTTGTGTTTTTGTCGTTTCTCACCAGGATAAGGGTTTGTTTTGGGGTGCTTACCTTTCTTGGGGTGCCTGTCCCGGTCGATGGCAGATATAGAATGCTCCAAAATCACATGTGCATTTCTATAGGTCCTCGTGCCTCTCTGAGGAGGGCCAAGTTCTGGCTCATGGACCCCGGTAGGCCTAGAACTCCACCCACATCAACTGATGCCAAAAGTTAGGGTATCCTTATCAACGTGGATAGCTCCGGGGAGCCTCTGGGACTCGCCCAGAAAATGGTGTTTCGTTACATTCAATGCTGGTTTTTTCGTGTATTTTAACATCCAGCCTAAGAACTGGTGGTTGGTATCGCCAGTACACGGGTCTGGGGCTCCCCCTTTCCCCTCTTGGGGATGGGGGGGGGATTGCACAGACAGTGGCTTGGCAATGTGATGACGTCATGCTAGTTTGCTTATTTCTGTTTGGGGAGTTCTGTCCACTCGTTCGGCTTTCAGTAGCAACAGTTTTACCAGAATAGGGGTTTGTTTTGGGACGCCTACCTTTCTGGATATCAGACCCAGTCGATGGCAGACATAGAATACTCCTAACCACATGGAAATTTCTATAGGCCATTATTCCTCGCACCTCTCTGAGGGGGCCTTGTTCTGGCTCGTCGTCCCCAGTAGGCAAGAACTCCATGCACATTGACTGATGCCAGAAAGTTATACATATCCATTCAGCCTGGATAGCTCTGGGGAGCCTCTGGAACTCACCCAGAAAATGGCGTTTCATTACATTCAATGCTGGTCTTTTACTTATCTGTTGGTAGATAGCTTCAGGGAGCCGACGGGGGGCGTCTCTCAGAAAACCAGCATTTAATGTAATGAAATGCCATTTTCTGGGTGAGCCCTGGAGCCTCCCAGACACCCTCTCCCCCTCTGGTCGGCGATTTTCATCATTTATCGAATTGGAGTGGTGCGGTTTGCTCGCCTGTGTGGGGTTCCCCCCTCCTCCCTTTCAGGCTCCCCAGAGCCTGAAGGGAGGAGGGGGGGAACCTCTTCCTTTTTCTATTGGGGAGAGATATTGGCTCTGTTTGGACTTAGGGTGTCAATTTTAACCAGTTAGAGGTTAATAGTGGTTCGCCTACCTTTCTGGAGGTATCCCCGGTCGATGGCAGACATAAGAAACTTTAAATTTAGAGAGCTCATTTGGCCATTGCTCCCTGTGCCTCTCTGAGGTGGCCAGGTTCTGGCTCATGGCCCCCCAGTAGGCACTCAAAATCCAAGGATTGATGGCACCGGAGGTTCTTATATGGCACATATCAGTTTGATAGCTTCAGGGAACCTCTGGGTCTCACCCAGAAAATGGCATTTCATTATATTGAATGTTTATCTTCTAGGTGTAGATAACGGTGAGACTTGGATACTTGGTGGCAGGTATCCTCAAGGAAGAGGGCTCTCAGTCACATGGTATGACAGAACCAGATCACTTGAAGTTGGTCACAGTCGTGAGGGTAAAGATCCTGATGTAAAAGTGAGTATAGAACTCAGTAATTCCTAATGAAATGAAATTGTCTTTCACATAAATGCCTTCAAGTTATTTAACTTTAAAATGTTTGATAAACTGTAGCATTATAAATCACTTTAAAGAATCATTTCATAAAAGTCAACTTAAGCAAGATTAAATGACTACCTGTAGTATTATTAGTATGAGACATTTAATACTGAAATTTTGGTAAATATTCTTTATTGAGTGCCCCGCTCTGAAAGATAATCTTAATTGGCTTCTATTTATTACTAGAGCTCTTATATACAATATTATATACAGGGTGAAATTCCAAATTAAAGGCAGAGGTGCTCATATGCACAGCAGGGTTGATTAGGTCACCCAGTGTCCTAATCTGGCATCGGCACACTCCTTTTTCATAAAAGTGGTGACGGTGATTTCTGGAATAACTGTTCCATGTGTGGCCATTGCTTTGTTTTTGTTTTCATTTTTAAGCTTCATGATTGTGTTTCATGTCACCAACATTACATGTTTCCTAGCTTTTATTTCTCTCCCTTGTTCCACAAGTGATAGATGAATTCTGACTGCTGTTATAAGGTCTATAGCTTTCCCTTCCCTTAGCTCATGTTAAGCCTTGCCCTACTAGTTTTCCCTGGAGCACAATTGGCAATTGGTTTATGTACCTTTTTACCTGGTTTACCTGAGGGCCACTAACCCAAGTGGCCTCGACGAGGAAAAGAAGCCGGCGGCTTGTCGAAGGTCCTCCTATTTGCCTTGATGATCTTTTCAAGGTATATTTTAAAACTCAACACACTTTGGTAGTTACGGCTTTGGCGGGTAGGCGATTCCATAGGTTAATAACCCTGTGGGGTGAAAAAGCCTGTTCTCAGTCCTACATTGTGGCCTGTTGAGCTTGAAACCGTTGCTCTATGTTTGTGTTACATCTGACCTTTAGAAGAAATTTTCCGGATCAACGTCCTCTAACTGTTTAGTATTTTAAAAGTTTCAATGAGATCTGCCTGTCATGCCTGGTTTGCAGTGTTCTCAGCCCTGTGCCTCCAAGCGTTCCTGATATGGGAGATGACTTAGCTCTAGAATGACTTTTGTTGCCCGGTGTTGCACCTTCTCCAGAGTAGCTTTGGCCTTCTGGAAATGGTCTTCATGCTTGGATACAGTAATCCAAATGGAGCTGCACCAGATATTTATACAGTTGAGCCATTACATTCTTTTCCTTATAGTCAAAAGTGTGCTTGATTATTCAAAGAGTTTGGTTAGCTTTTCTGACTGCTGCTCCCACCTGTTGTGCTACTTTTAATGAGTAGTGGATTTTGACTCCAAGGTTCTTTTCATCATCTATCTGATGTAATGTAATGCTATTAATTTAGTAGTCATGGCATGGGTTTTTCTGTGGAGAGCCCCTTCGGCTCCCCAGAGCTATACCGGGCTGATGTGTATATATTAGACCGTGGCAACAGTCAATCAAAGGAGTTCTAAGCCTACCGGAGACCAGAGCCAGAACCTGGCCCCCCTCAAGAGAGGCACGAGGAGCAATGGCCTAAATACACCCCCGTGTAATTGGACGCAGTCTTTGTCTGCCATCTACCAGCTCAGGCACCCAGAAAGGTAGGAATTTCAAAACAAACTACAGCTGGTCAAAAATTGCAAACTGAAAGCCGAACTACCAAACAGAACTCCCCAATCAAAAACAAGGAAACAAACATGATGTCACCACAACTGCCGCAAATATATAAGAAAATTAACTTTCGCAAACAGAGTGGTAGACGGTTGGAACAAGTTAGGTGAGAAGGTGGTGGAGGCCAAGAGTATCAGTAGTTTCAAAGCATTATAAGACTGTTACGACCCTGGGTTCTTCAGTTGGAAACCAGAAGTCAAATTTGACTAAATAAACTACCTTGTAGTAGGGGGACACGCTTGTCGACGTGTAATTGTTTGTATCTTCCCTGCCAGACGTAAGACAATTCTTGTTGCTCACAAAGCATTCAGACTCTTGAGCTTGTTGTGGATTAAGTAACATTGTTATAAGATTAACTATCCTTAGAACGAGTAAAGTAACATTATGAGGCATAGGGGAAGATGTTTTAATGTGTATAGCTGCACGATCAATTAGGCTCTTCCCGGCACCACACAATGCGGGAGGCTGATCTGGGCTGAAGCGTCCTTCTGGTCTGAGCTGGCGTGGTGTGGACAGGACTCTCCTACCTTCACCCTCGTTTCTTTATTTCTGTATTCTTTCCAAGCTAAGTACTGTGTTCATTCTTCATTGTCTGGCTTAGGCATGCTCTAATGTGCAGAGTATTATATTTTGTAGGAGTTAGGTGTTCCCATTGTTTGTATTACTAGTTATTCTAAGAGGGGGTCCCATTGGAACCACGTGGTCCCCCTACCCTAAGCTGACTCTAACTTCAAGTAATTCAACAGTAGCTCTTTACCCTACCTTGTGTTCAGTGTAAACCCTTGTATCCTGCTTATGTGGACCAAGGCTTTTAACGTAGGATAGTGTGGTAAAGTTATTATAATTATTGTTATTGGTGTGAATGTATAGGGGGGGGTTGTTAAGAGGGTTTAATAAATAAGTTAGTCTTGAGGTGTAGCGTATCCCTTACTCCTGTTGTAGTGTCATAGTTGATTGTATCCCAGACGACAGATCTGTTTTAAAACCTTAAAGTATAAACAGGAACCTATGTTCCTTGGGGCCGGGCCTAATTGTGTCACTACCCAGTTACACCTTGATTCTAACTGCTTGCCCTTACATCCATATAACTCTAGGCCCCGTAGTACAGCCACCCATTTTTATAACAAAGACAAAGAGTGCTGGGAAGACGGGGCACCACGAGCGTTGCTCTCATCCTGTAACTACACTTAGGTAATTACATCCGTCTGTGCAACCTCCCCCCTTCCCTGGAAGGGGACGGGGGTGGGGGTCCCAGACCTCCATGCTGGCAACTCTCCTTAGTTTAGAGGCTGAGTATCAAAAAAGTAAAAAAACGCCAAATAGAGGGAGGGAGGGAAGCCGGGGAGCCTCCAGGCCTCGCCCACAAAATGGTGTTTCATTACACTCAACCCTGGTTTTCCGTGGAGAGCCCCTTTGGCTCCCCGGAGCTACCTAACCAAAGATATGAAGAAAAGGGACTGTCCCGGGAGGCAGACATAATTCGCTCCTCAATTCAAAGTCGAGACAACAGGCCGCAGACCCAAGGCTATACACGATCGAGAAGGACTAGGAATATTAACAAGGTAACGTGCAGCCAGGACCCTGTTCAACCTCCAATAGCCCTGTGCCCAAAAGATAGGCCAGGACATTACTTAAACAGCAGCTGAATGCCGAACTTACGAACTGCGTAGGCATAGGGAAAGACCGCAGGCTGGCTGGACCATATAATCCTGTGGACAACCTGGGAGACCCGCTCCCTGGAATAGGGAAGAAGGGAAACTGGGTCAACCCAAAGCGCGTCCTCTGCAATATAGGCGCCGTAACGGGGAAGAGCCACAGACACAAAACATGATTCACCCCTGGCCGAACCAACCAAGCATCAACAACCTAAGGACCCCTTCGGAAAGCAGCAGACTCATTCTTTGCTAGAAAAGAAGGAGACGGCTGCAAACGATGAAAAGACCACCAGGACTGAAAGAGCAGAAACCCTTGCGCCGGAGAGCAAGAAACTCTCCGACCCGACTCCCAGAGGCCAATGCCAACAAGAAAAGAGCCATAGAAAAACAGACCTGAACCAAGGGAGCCACCCCAAACTGAGGAGAAGGGAGAAGAGAGCACCCGGTGCAACGACCAGGACAGCTCAGGCGGCGCATGAGCAGGCCAGAGGTGAAAACAACGCCCGAGAAAGCTTGCAGAATGGAGCAGAAGTGATATCCACGCCGAATGCAAGCTGCAGGGGTTCAGCCAGCCCCACCCGAAACGAGGCGACAGTATCTGGCATAAGAAGACGGTCCTGAAGCAACTAAGAGAGAAAGGACAAAACAACCCGACCAGAAATTGAAGACAACCTACGAATAGACAAGTGCCGAAAAGACCGCCAGGATATTTCATACTGCCGTCGAGGCGAAACTTGCAGGTGGGACATCAACTAAGCCACCTGATCACCATACAAGTGATGATAAACCCGCATCAAAAAGACTAGAACCGAGAAGCAGAGAAGATGGAACCAGCCTCGTACCAGAATGGACCAATCTGCTGAAAGAGGCGGAGCTGCGAGAAGACCTTGGGTTCGAACATCGACCAAGAAGCGCCTGAAACCAGGGCTGGACCGGCTACCAAAGAACCAACAGGACTACTCATCCCTGGTAAGTCTCTCTAAGCTAACCAGGTCCCAGGACAACAACCAAACCGGTGGGAAGAGGTACAGGTAACCCCAACTCGATCAGTCCAGATGAAAGTCATCGACCCCGACGGCCTCGCATTCTGGGAAGGGTGCCACATACACTGGAAGACGCCTCGACCAAGTCGATGTGAAGAGGTCCACCCTTAGGTGCTCGTACGTTAGGCAGAGCCAACTGAACAAGTCTGTGTCGACCGTTCATTCCATGGATAGGGGAATGAACTGAGACAGGCCATCCGCCAGGACGTTCGACACCCCTGAACGTGAACCACCAGGAGAGCCAAACCCCGAGAACTCGCCTAACGAGTCACCTGAAGCGACCAGCCCAAAAGAGCCAAGGTACGCATCGAACTCCCGAATGGAGCCGGATCATTGCTCCACGAGCAACACAAACCCTCTGAAGTGAATGCCACACCACCACGAACTCCTGTGCCATGCTGTGAGCCCGACAGAAGGACAGACCCCACTGACTCTGGCCGGCCTGGTGAGCACTGGTCACAAAACCCCAGCTGAGAGACGAAGCATCCGTGAATGCATTGAGCGAGGACTTGGGGAGGCATCAGGGCATTGAACCCCAAAAAACCCTCAGAGGAAGCTAGTGACACAGCAGCCGACGCAAGTCTCCCGGGTTCCGAACAGGAGCAATCACGAGAGCGGCAGAAGGGACGCCCCTGTAAAACCAGAACATCTGCTGAAACCAGATCCGACCCGACGGGTAGACCAGCACAGCCAAGATCAGGCTCCCGCACCGCCACTCAAACAACCGACGAGTGACCCGGGTGCCCTCCAAAAACAGTCGTAAGCAGGACTGCAGCCACAACAACACCACCAGAGGGAGAGACAAGGAAGCGATCCGAGAGTCCCACACATGACCCAGCCCAGCCCGAAACTGAGAGGGAACCAAATGGGACTTCCACCAATTCACCAAGAACCCAAACCCGGCGAGCTGGTGAGGAACCAAATCCCAGACGAGCAGACATGCGGATTGGCTGGTAGCCCACACCAGCCAATCGTTGAGGTATGCCAGAACTCAAACGGGTCACCACGACCCGGTTAAGGCGTGTGGACACGCGAGGTGCCAGATCCAAAGTGGAAGGAACGCAATGAAAGCGGTAAGTCTTTCACTCCACGACAAAACCGAGCTAGTCCCTGAACACCAGATGAATCAGGAAGTGCTAAAACGCGTCCCGGAGGTCCAGAGACACCATCCAGGTACCCAGCACCAAAAGCAGAGCAGTCGGACCTGAGACAGAGTGATCATCTGAAAGAAGGGGCAAAAGACCCATGGGATCAGACGGGACAAGTCCAATATGATTCGCAGGTCTGCCCAGTCCCGGTTCGGAACTGAAAACAGGCAGGAAACCCACTCCAGGATGACCTGACAGAGCCCAGGGGAAGAGGCCCGCCCGCAAGCCCCAATCTCCCCGAAGGAGAAGGAAAGAAGCAACGCCACCACAGGCCGGAGGGAAATGACCCATATTGCACATGAATCGTGGGACCAGGCAAGAACAAACAGCGCGAGCCTCTCTTCTATCGCCTCACCAACAGGGCGAGCCGTGAAAGGGCCGACGACCCCTACGAGAGCCCGACTGACGCTCAGAGAGATCACTGAGCCATCGACTCTGCATGAGGGCCAGTCTCAAATCTGGCACTACTGGCTTATGACGACCGAAGGAATCCTGAGACCTGGCGCAACCCTTCCTTGCAGGACCTCCACGGCCCCCCTGGAGAACCTAGAAGTCCGACATAGGCCGTCAACTAGATGAAGCCGCCTGCAGAAAATGCACCAATGCAGACTCTGCAAACAGCAACGAACAAAAAGGTGATGAAAATCTAAGAGCCAGGGCCCAAGATGATTAAAAAAAATTGGACGAGCACCGCCTGTCAGCACGCGAGGGGAGAAGCGAAGAATAGACACCACCTCCCTCAGAAATGGCGCATACAACTTCACCAAGGCAGCCGGCGCCCAAGCTGCTGAAGCAAGCACACCGGACCTTGGCCCGGAACCCAGCTCCTCCACACCCAGCACGAGCTAATCCGAAGACAGCTCCAGCAGGGAAAAGAAGCGCAAGACCGAAACCAAGTGCCCACGGGCGCACAAATCCTCGGCCACCAGGGATGCCGAAAGGGACGGAACCTGCACGTGAAGCCAGACCTGGCTGACATCATAAGGATGGATGGGGGCGAACAAGCACGCCTTGAGGTGCTCCAACTCATCCCCCCCCCCCAGGAAAACCTGAACAACCGTAGGCAACTCTTGCCATTCAAGTGTGCAATCCGACAGGATGAATGCCAAGCCTCCAACGAAAGAAAAGGCAGTCTGCCAGTCAGCTAGACTCCGGCACCTTGTAACGTACCCAATAAGGAAAAGAGGAGCCAAACTTAAAAGAAGAAGGCTTCTTTATTGAGGCGTAATCTGGGTCTCGGAGGAGGTAAGCCGCATGGGCCTCCCACACCTTCCTCAGTGGGAAGCGGGAAGCCAAAAACCTCCAGGAGGGAACCGAAGAATCCAAGGGAACTCGGAACCGAACCCGTGGATGAGTCAAATTCATAACAAAATCGTACAGGGAGGGGGATAGGAAAACCCCTCCCCTTGTAACAACAAGCCCCGTGCCGAGGGTACCAAGCACCCAAGCATTGATAAGTGGGGCCTAGGCCCCCCAAGTCAACTCCTCCCCAGCCCTGGAATCCTCCACTTCAGGACCTGGGGCTGAGCCGTCCTCCAAACCCTCTGCCTTTGGAGAAAAAGCAGAATCCACCGGAAAAGCAGGGATGAAGGGGGGCCCGCTGGCGTGGCCCAAAAGCAATGGCAGGAGGACCAGGCTCGAATGCCTTCCCCGCTGATCCGGAAGGGGCAATCCCCAAAGCGGCCCGAGTCTCGCTATCAGTATAATTCAGAGGGGCAGCTGCGGGGCATCCAGAAAGGCAACCAACCTCGCACATTGCTGCAACTTAAGCCTCCCATGCAATGCTAAAGCTGCCTGCACCCAAATATTAGTCTGGGTGAATGGAGTACAAGCAAAGAACACCACTCCCAGGACTCCGGGTCATAGGTGTCGCTGACCCAACAGGCAGCAAGGCGGAGGTAGACTATGAGTGTCACCCTGAGACAAGAGGACAGAGCAATCTTCAAACTCCCACAAGGCGAGGTGGAACTCAGAGGTCTCCTCCATAGGACCACTGAGTCCCAGAGGGGGTTTCCAGGGCCCTTAGGCTGACTGCTAAGGGAAGCCCTGGCGTGGTACTGCTAACCGGTTATCCCAGAGCTACCAAGCAAACACTATAAGCTGAAACCCTGCAACGTGTGCAAGCACGGGAACCTAGTGGAGGGCCACCAAAATCCTACAAGTGGTCCTACAGCCACACCAGGCAGATCCCTACCAGGCAAAACAACAAAAACAAAACAAAAACCCCGCAAAAGTATAACGTCTCCTGGTGAATAGAACCGGTAGCTATGAGTATATTAGACAGCTGCACAGTACCTCGCGCCCCAGCCAGCGACGAAACTACCTCCTACCCAAGAGAAAACAGGAGTAAGAACTTCCCCAGCTGAACCCCAAGGGCAAACCACACAGAGGTAGCTGCTCCTGAACGACTCATGGAAGATAACCCCGAAGCCGCAAAGGGAGTACTTATGGGGCACCTAGGGAAGGTAGCTCTAGGTGCATGCAGCCCCAGTACTCCTGTGTTACTTCTGGCTCACACATAACCAAAACAAAACAACAACACTGCACTGCAGCACTGCGCAAAGAGTGGAGCCAGAGAGATTGACCATTACCAATACAACTGCCTCGTGAACTGATGAGCGTTGCCGGTGTGGAGGTCTGGGACCCCCCCCACACAACCTCCAAGGGAAGGGATGGGGGGGTTGTGCAGACGGATGTGTGGCAATTGTAGTGACGTCATGTTTGTTT
This sequence comes from Procambarus virginalis, assembly GCA_020271785.1. NCBI lineage: Eukaryota > Metazoa > Arthropoda > Malacostraca > Decapoda > Cambaridae > Procambarus > Procambarus virginalis. Next base: position 20,531,796 of record WNGS01001312.1, on the reverse strand, counting down.
CCTTGTTTTTGACTGCGGAGTTGTTTGTTAGTTCGGCTTTCGGTTTGTAATTTTTGACCAGCAGTAGTTTGTTTTGAAATTCCTACCTTTCTGGGTGCCTGACCTGGTAGATGGCAGACAAAGACTGCGTCCATTTACACGGGGGTGTCTTTAGGCCATTGCTCCTCATGCCTCTCTTGAAGGGCCAGGTTCTGGCTCTGGTCCCTGGTAGGCTTAGAACTCCTTTGATTGATTGTTGCCATGGTCTAATATACTGTCTCCACTCAATTATCCGGACTATATGGAAAGGACCCCCAGCCGGATATTCACGTGTTCCGGATAATGGTACTTTTTCACCTCTGAGTCCAAAAGTGACCATTTCTAACTATTTTTATCCTACAAACAACATAATTTGAATTGCCTTGCCACATATAATTATTAAATATTCAACTAGAAACCACAACTTACCTTGTTGGTGTTCGTCTTCTTGATTGATGTCACACATCTTGAAGTTAAGAATTCTTAATAATTTACGTAACCTTTATTAACACAACACTAAAATTAACACTTAAATTACTGTACAGTTCATTAAGCAAAGTTAGTTTTGACTGCCAGCTGCTGAAGCCTCACTGGTTGAAGGTGCGCTTGGCTTGCCTGTGAGGCCTCACTTGTTGAAGGCATTTGGCTTGCCTGTGACGCCTCACTGGTTGAGGTGTATAACACGTCACTTGTCTTTAATTGTTAGGACAACCTTCTTCCTCTTAACACCTCAGAACGATTGATGCTGCTACCAGACATAGTCTTGGCGAAAAATGTTCTAAGTTACAATGAAAATAAAAAACTTATGTAAAAAAATATTTCACTAATGGCGCAGCACTGTGGTATAACACGAGGGACGGGAGCACATGGGTTGACCAGTGTTGGACAGGTCCACTTGGGGCAGCTATAGCACGTTACGTAGGCCACCAGGAGGAAGAAACTCACAATATTTTTTAACCCTTAAATGGCGCATAGCTATATACCATTTGACACCCACAGGCGCATACAAAAAAAAAAATATATATTTTTTCTTCCTAACCTGTTAATTTGTGTTCACTGATCACGGGAAAAATAATTAAAAAATCGTAAGTGGCATATATTGCCCATTATAGGGCGGGGAAGTCTGGCAAAAAACAGGAGCTGACTCAGCGTGCGTCCTGTTTGTGTGTCCAGGCGGTCTGTTGATCGCCAGCTGTCAGGCCAGAGTTGCCACAAAGAGATAATTACCTAATTATTTTAATGTCTCTGATTGATTTTTTGTAGTTTTTTTGCTGTAATATTATTCAATAGTGTGTAGTGTGATATATTTATATAATAAAATGAGTGAATCATCGCTGTACTCAAAAATATGGTGTGCATGTTGTTGATTTAATTATGTTCATCAAACAGTGAACAAATACTTTGTCGGTTATTACACTATATACACAGGTTATATATAAGTATCTGCATGTTTTGTTCACCATAACGAACCACTAAGTTGCAATTATGAGTCAAAAAGTAACGAGGAGTGACCGCCGTGTACCAGCCAGCCACTCACGCCCTCCCTCAAATCACTTGACTCACCCACATTCTCCTCCCACAATACTGTTTTTGCTTTTATTCACTATATACAGACACTATATATAAGTATCTACATTTGTGTTCACCATAACGAACCACTAAATTGGTATGCTGAGTGGCAGTGGCAGGCTGCCACTCCCTCCCTCACCTCACCTCACCTGACTTGCCACCATTCTCCTCCCACCATACTGTTTTTGCATTTATATACAGACGTTATATATAAGTATTTACATGTTTTGTTCACCATAACTGTACATCTAAGCTTGTATGGTGAGTAAAGGCACAAAGACGTAGGACCTCACACAGTCAGCTGATGGCTGCCGCCCTCAAGGCCAGATGCACTAATATTTCTCCTCCAACAATACTGCTTGTGGTGTTATTACGCTATATACACACATTATATATAAATATCTACCTGTTTTATTCACCATACTTGTACAAGTAAAGTGGTATGGTGCCCAAAGACCATCATGGTCATCAGTAAACAACATGGTAAGTCATGCAGACGACGCTCCTCCCTCACCAAAATGGCGGCTCCCAACCTCCTACTCTTGCTGTTTATACCCTCTATACACACATTATATATAAGTATCTACATCTGTGTTCACCATAGCGAACCACTAAGCTGGTATGGTGAGTGCAGTCAATAAAAGGTGGCCACACACAGTCATAAGACAACGCCACCACCCTCCCTCCCACAACATTACTCCTCCCTCCATGGAGCACAGCGCTAATTATCACCACAATCATGCTATTATCAGAACTCTGGTCAGTTTTATCACAGTCAGGGGTCTTCTGTGATAATATTATCGCTACATAATAGCATGAACAAGTATATTATGACATTTTTAGGCGATGCTGTGGTCACAAGCTGAACAGCAGTGCTGTGAGTTCATGCTGCATGCGTCATGTCTCTCAATACTGAGGCTCCTAACACCCGGGAGTTTGGCCCACGATTTAAAAAAATGGCGTCTGTTTACAAGAGCCCTGATGAAGGTGTGGTGAACCCCGTGTATCCGCGGGCCGTTTAAATCTTGCGTAGTACTCCAAAGCATCACATGATGCGCTGCGCAATTTACTGCAAGTTGGTCAAAGCATCATATGATGCGATGCGCAGTTGAAGGGTTAAGGAAACTTCAGCGTGTGCACATTGTTTTTAAGACACTTATATATTTGTTATTACATAATTACTAGTATTTCTTTTGTTTTTGGCTATACTGAATTGTTCTAAAATTAATGGTAATTCCTGCACCCAGGTGGTCCCTCCCAACCCCTCCTCTCCCACCCTCTCAACACCACCCACCCACCCCACCCACTCCACCACCATGCGCCTCGAGCCACAGCCAGATGGGATTAATATGGTACGGCCCGCCCCATGGCTTTCATATCCAGACAATTCAATGATTATCCGGCTGACTGTCAGGATAGTGTAACATGGGCAACAAGTTAACCAGCTCCAATTTTTTATCCGGCTAAACCAGCTTTTATCCGGCTCCCATGGCCACTTTGGCTGGATATTGAGATAACTTTATCCGGTCACGATTTTGGCCGTATAAAGGCGTTTTTGCGGATGTTCGAATCGTGGATAATCAAGTGGTTACAGGAGTATACACATCACCCTGGTATAGCTCCGGGGAGCCTCCGGGTCTCACCCAGAAAATGGCGTTTCATTACATTCAATGCTGGTTTTATGCCCACATGCATGATCTTGCATTTGTCAATATTAAAAAGCATTTGCCAGTCTTCTGAGTTTATGTAGATCTCTTTGTAAGTCTTCAATTGTAGATCTCTTTGTAAGTTCCCAATTGCTACTAGGTGAATAGGGGCAAAGAGTTAATGATTGGGTCCCCAGTCATTCTCCCTAGGCCAGGGCTTGAAGCCAAATGAACTCATTCCCGAGGTGTAATTACCTAAGTGTAGTTACAGGATGAGAGCTACGCTCGTGGTGTCCCATCTTCCCAGCACTCTGTCATATAACGCTTTGAAACTACTGATGGTTTTGGCCTCCACCACCTTCTCACCTAACTTGTTCCAACCGTCTACCACTTTGTTTACAAAAGTGAATTTTCTTACATTTCTCCGGCAGCTTTGTTTCATTAGTTTTAATCTATGACGACTTGTTCTTGAAGTTCCAGGTCTCAGGAATTCTTCCCTATCAATTTTATCGATTTCTGTTACTATTTTGTACGCGGTGATCATATTGCCTCTTTTTCTTCTATCTTGTAGTGTTTGCATATTTAATGCCTCTAATCTCTCCTCGTAGCTCTTGTCCTTCAGTTCTGGGAGCCACTTAGTGGCAGGTCATTGCACCTTTTCCAGTTTGTTGATGTGCTCCTTAACATATGGGCACCATACAGCCGCTGCATATTCCAGCTTTAGTCTGACTAAAGTCGTGAACAATTTCTTTAGTATTTCTCCATCCATGTATTTAAAAGCAATTCTGAAGTTAGAAAATGTAGCATAGGCTCCTCGTGCAATGTTCTTAATGTGGTCCTCAGGTGACAGTTTTCTATCTAGAACCACCTCTAGGTCCCTTTCTTTGTCAGAATTCTTTAAAGATTTCTCACATAATTTATAAATCATGTGGGATCTATGTTTTCCAATTCCACATTCCATAACATGGCATTTATTCATTAAATTCCATTTGCCAAGTGTTGCTCCATATACTTACTTTGTCCAGGTCTTCTTGAAGGGCATGACAATCATCTAGGTTTCTTATCTTCCCTATTATCTTAGCATCATCAGCAAACATGTCCATATAATTCTGTATTCCAACTGGTAGATCATTTATGTAGACAATGAACATTACCGGTGCAAGAACTGAACTCTGTGGTACTCCACTCGTGACATTCCTCCAATCTGATGCATTGCCTCTGATTATGGCCCTCATTTTTCTGTCAGTTAGGAAATTTTTCAACCATGTTAGAAGCTTACCTGTCTACAATATGTACCAGTTTCCAGAACAACCTTTAATGTGGAACTCTGTCGAAAGCCTTTTTTAGGTCCAGATGGATGCAGTCAACCCAACCATCTCTTTCCTGTAAAATCTCTGTGGCTCGATCATAGAAACTGAGTAAGTTCGTTACATAGGATCTTTCAGATGGAAAACCATACTGTCTGTCCGATATTATATAATTTTTCTCCAGGTGTTCTACCCATTTAGTTTTAATTATTTTTTCCAATATTTTGACTATTACACTGTCAATGATACAGGTCAATAATTAAGGGGGTCTTCCCTGCTGCCACTTTTGTAGATTGGAACTATTAGCCTTTTTCCACACATCAGCTACCACTCCTTTCAACAGGGATGCCTCAAAAATCAGTTGAAGTGGAATGCTGAGCTCAGGTGCACATTCTCTCAGAACCCATGGTGAAACTCCATCTGGACCAACTGCTTTGTTCTTACTTAGCTCCTTGAGCATTTTTTCCACTTCGTCTCTAGACACCTCTATGTGCTTATGTTGTTCTCTGGAATTATTATTGTGTCTTGATTCCTTGAAGATTTCATGTTGTACAAACACACTTTGGAACTTTTCATTTAATGTTTCACACATTTCCTTTTCATTTTCTGAATCTATTTCCTATTTTCAACCTCTGAGTATTATCCTTTACCTGCAATTTGTTGTTTATGAATTTATAGAATAGACCTGGTTCTATTTTACATTTGTCTGCAATCCCTTTTTCAACATTTTTTTCTGCCTCTCTCCTCACTGCCGTGTAGCTGTTTCTTGCATCTTTGTATNGTTCCTTGGCTTCTTGGGCTTTTTTCGGCCTGTGTCCTGTGGTGTGCTTCTTTGTCTCGGTCTGTTGCTCGTACCTCTTGGTTCGGGTAGGGTTCTGGCGGCAACCCTTCCGCCTTCTTTGGTTTCCTTGCTTGCCCTGCCACTTGGTTTTTTGGGGTCTTGCGATGTCTCGCGTCGGACCCGTCATTTGTTCTCCTGGCGGGTTTGCTTGCTTTGGGATTTGTCTGTTCGGCAGACGTTCCATCTCCTTGTACCACCTGCGTTCGGTGGTCGCGCCCGAGATCTTCTTGCGGCTCCGCCTTTCCTGGGCTCAGAGGGGCCTTGTCGGGGCTGCTTCCGTCTGCCTCGTGGTCTCGCCTCCGGCTGGTGGTCGGTGTCCCACTGCGTGTTTCTCTTGGCGGCAGTATGGGGTGTTTTGGCGGTCCTTCCTTTTCCTGTACCTTCTTAGGTGGTTCCTCTTGTTAGCGTCGGCCTGGTTTTTTGGTGGGGGTTGGGGGCCGTCGTCGTGCCACATACTGTCGCCTCTCTTTTTGTGCGGCGCTGGCGGAGTCGCTTTGGCTTGCTTTCGGTCTTGTTTCTACACCGCTTAGTAAGCTGTCTTGTGCTTCGTTTCCTCTCCGGCCTGTTCGTGCGCCGCTTGCACCATCCTGGTTTCTGGTCAGCGTGCTCTGTCTTCTCCTCGGTTGGTAGTGCCTCTTCGGTTCCGGTTTGTTTTTCGTCGGCTCTTTTCCTTTTGGGCATTTGCCTCTGGGGGTCGGGTCGCTGTGTTTTCCTGCTCCTTTGGTTTTAGCGTTTTGGTTGTTTGGGTGGTGTCCGCCTCCCGTTCCGTCCCTTTGATCTTCCTCTGTGGGTAGTTAGCTCCGGGGAGCCGACGGGGCTCCCCCCAGAAAACCAGCGTTGAATGTAATGAAACGCCATTTTCTGGGTGAGTCCCGGAGGCTCCCCGGCAAGCCCTCCCTCCCTCCGGTCGGCGGTTTTTCGCGTGTCTTGACATCCAGCCTCAGAACTGATGGGTGGATAGCCGGCGTGGGAGGTCTGGGGCTCCACCTTCCCCCTCCCGGGGAGGGGGGAGCTGCGCAGACAGCGGCGCGGTGACGTGTGACGTCACACTAGTTTGCTTGTTTTTCTGTTTGGGAGTTCTATCCACTAGTTCGGATTTTGGTAGCAATTTTAACCAGAATAGGGGTTTGTTTTGGGGCGCTTACCTTTCTGGGTGCCTGTCCCGGTCGATGGCAGACATAGAATGCTTCCAACCACACGGGGGCTTCTATAGGCCATTGCTCCCCGTGCCTCTCTGAGGGGGCCCGGTTCTGGCCGTGGTCTCCGGTAGGCCTAAGAACTCCATACACATGACTGATGCCAAAGTCTGAAATTAGCATATCAGCCTGGGATAGCTCCGGGGAGCCTCCGGGACTCACCCAGAAAATGGCGTTTCATTACATTCAACGCTGGTTTTTCCACACATCAGCTACAACTCCTGTAAACAGGGATGCCTGAAAGATCAGTTGAAGAGGGATGCTGAGCTCAGGTGCACATTCTCTCAGAACCCATGGTGAAACTCCATCTGGACCAACTGCTTTGTTCTTATTTAGCTCTTTGAGCATTTTTTCCACTTCGTCTCTAGACACCTCTATGTGCTCTATGTTGTTCTCTGGAATTCTTATTGTATCTGGTTCCCTGAAGATTTCATTTTGTACAAACACACTTTGGAACTTTTCGTTTAATGTTTCACACATTTCCTTTTCATTTTCCGTGAATCTATTTCCCATTTTCAACCTCTGAATATTATCCTTTACCTGCAATTTGTTGTTTATGAATTTATAGAATAGACCTGGTTCTGTTTTACATTTGTCTGCAATCCCTTTTTCAAAATTTCTTTCTGCCTCTCTCCTCACTGCCGTGTAGTTGTTTCTCGCATCTTTGTATCGCTGGTATGATTGGGGGTTTGGCCTCTTCCTGTATTGATTCCATTTTTGTGTCTTTTGGTCTCTGGCCCTCTCGCACTTTCTGTCGAACCAATCCTGTTTCCTAGTTCTGCTTCTCTGTTTTGGTATAAATTTTTTTGTGCCTTTATCATATATTTCACAAAACTTGACATACATCTCATTCACTTCCTTGCCTAGCAACAAGTCTGTCCAATTATACTCCCTAAAAAATTTTCTAAGGTTGCCATAATGTCCTCTCCTAAAGTCAGGTTTTTCAATTGCATCGACCAGCATATTTTCTTCCAGATTATAACGCATTGCATACTTTATCCCCAAAAAGACATGGTCACTTTTACCCAAGGGAGGAAGGTACTGAATGTCAAATATTTCTTCCTCCTTCCTGGTAAATATCAAATCGAGCATGGAGGGAACGTCACCTTCCCTCATCCTCGTAGCTTGTTTAACATGTTGATACATGTGTTGGTGTTTCGTATCCTTCTCGTGGGTTATACGCAACTCTTGCTTAGCTTCTCTCCAGTCATAGCTCCCTAGATAGTGGGGGAGTTCTGGATTTTATTTATGAGGGAACCACCTAGTTATTTTCTGTGCTTGCGGGTGTGGGGTGGCTAGGTGTTTCGCCTCCTCCACCTTTACGCTACACCTCTTCTCCTCCTCCTGTTCACGCAACTCTGGACATAATCCACTAGCGATGCTCCTGGATTATTACATGGCTCAGCTGTGTCGTGACACTGTAGTGTCTACGCTCTACAGCTGAGCTCGGACAGCTTGGGGGCCTAACAGCTGAGTGGACAGAGCTTCGGATTCGTAGTCCTGAAGTTCCGAATTCGATTCCCGGTGGAGGCGGAAACAAGTGGGCAAAAGTTTCTTTCGCCCTGATGCACTTGTTCACCTAGCAGTAAATAGGTACCTCGGAGTTAGACTGCTGCTATGGGCTGCTTACTGGGGGTGTGTAACATAAAGGAAGTCTGGTTGAGGACCGGGCCGCAGGGACGCTAAGCCCCAAAATCATCTCAAGATAACCTCAAGATAACCTATGGGTGAGAGTATACGGTCTGGTGACACTGTCAGCTTGGCGCTGGTTCTTGGTTTTTGGATGAGTGTTGGGTGTTATTTGTAG
>WNGS01001312.1:20494973-20522412 GCA_020271785.1 Procambarus virginalis | reverse complement strand
ATAACCATCCCAAAACAAACTCCTATTCCGGTTGAAACTATTACTGAAAGTCATACAAGTGGACAGAACTCCCCAAAGAAAAACGAGTATGACGTCACCACATACCGCGCCGCCGCGTCTGCGCTGCTCCCCCCGTCCCTGGGAGGGGGAAGGGGAGCCCCAGAATCTTCATGCTGGCTACCCACACCTTCAGTTCTTGGCGGATGTGTCTAGGTGTTGGTTGTGTGACTCCAGCTCTTGATCTTGTGTTCAGTGCTATGCCTTGTGTGTAGCGCTGTCTTATGGGTGGTGCGCGAGCTGGGAGTAATCTTCACATGTACTCGGGCTGCATGCACTTAGGGTTCCCTTCCCTAAGTGCCCTGGTGCCTTGTAAATACCACCTTTGGGGCTTGGGACCATCTTCCACAAGTACCAGTCTAAGGCCCCTGGGAAACCCCGCAGGGGGAAGAGGGCAAGTGATCCGATGGATGAGACACCTGGGTCCCTTCTCGCCTTGTACGAGTTTGAGGGTTGCTTTGTCCCCCTGTTGACCAGGAGGCCTGGTCGATGACTGGGCCGCAGGGTTCGCTAAGCCCCAAAAACACCTCAAGGTAACCTCAAGGTTGTCTCAGGGTGACTCTCACTGTTTTTGCCTCCGGCAAGCTGCCTGTTTAGTCAGTGACACCTTCGATCCGGAGTTGTGCAAGTTTTGTTGCTTGTTGGTGGCTCACTGGTGTCACCAGTGGACACCTGTCCACTGATGACGTCTAGCAGGCATTGCATGCTAGGTATAGGTTGCTGCAAGGTGCTAGGTTGATTGCTGACCCAGAAACCCCGAAAAAAAATGATACTGGGGAGCCGGTCGGCCGAGCGGACAGCACACTGGACTTGTGATCCTGTGGTCCCGGGTTCGATCCCGGGCGCCGGCGAGAAACAATGGGCAGAGTTTCTTTCACCCTATGCCCCTGTTACCTGGCAGTAAAATAGGTACCTGGGTGTTAGTCAGCTGTCACAGGCTGCTTCCTGGGGGGTGGAGGCCTGGTTGAGGACCGGGCTGCGGGGACACTAAAGCCTCAAAATCATCTCAAGATAACCTCAAGATAACCTGGGGGTGATGGTCGCTTCGGCCATTGTTCAGTCCGCACCCCCTCATCTTCCCCCTTTCTGTGGTGCATCTGGTTCTCCCTGAATGACAGCTGACAGGGCGCCGACAGCTGAGTGGACAGCGCTTCGGTTTCGTAGTCCTGAGTTTCCGGGTTCGATCCCCCAGTGGAGGCTGAGACAAATGGGCAAAAAGTTTCTCTCACCCCCTGATGCCCTGTTACCTAGCAGTAAATAGGTACCTGAGAGTTAGACAGCTGCTACGGGCTGCTTCTTGGGGTGTGTAACAAAAGGATGCCTGGCCGAGGACTGGGCTGCAGGGACGCTAAACCCCGAAATCATCTCAAGATAACCTCTTCCCCTGCTTCCAGCTCCGAAGTGTCTGAGGGCTTCGTGGTTGGGGCAGGGCTTATTTAGTTTTGAGACTCGGGCAGTCTTGGGGGATGCCCCATTCGAGGTGGCAACTGGGGTATTCGAGTCGGTTCCTTCAGCCATGGTGCCGGGGTCTGACCAGTGGGTCAGATTCTGACGATTTCCCAGGTTTACCTGGAAGGCGACCTTGAGCACTTCAATGAGCGCATGTTCGCTCTGGCCCTTCCTTGGGATGTTGGTGTGCAGCAGCTTCACGTGCAGGTTCCTTCCCTTTTGGCTGTGCTGATTGCTGAAGACTTGTGCGCTCGTGGCTCCTTGGCCTGTGTTTTGTGGTTCTTTTCCCCTTCTTGAGCTGTCCTCGGATTGGCTTGAGAAGGATGTGGAGGCATTTTGGGCTGTGCCTGTTACCATTCATTCGCACAGCTCATGTATTGGTTACAGTATAATATTAATAATCTTAGGGAAAGAACTGTATCTAAATATGATATACCAGTGTGCCTCGTGATATGGTACAAGACAGAATAAACAATATACACCAAGTTGGTTGAAACATAGTCCAAACAGTTATATATAGTAATAAATATTTATATATAACTATAAGCATATAATATCAACATTATTTAAGATGGCAATCACTTAATAAATGGCTAAATAATTAAAGGAAACTGTCAACCAGACCAAATTATACTACCTATCTACAACAGAAAAACAGAAACTTAATTTAATGTTACCCAGATGACGTCTCACAGCTAACTGACTCTCTCGCCGTTCCTACCCATAATTCTCTCTCTCCCTCCGTCTCATCCAGGATGAGGGATGGTAAATAAGGACTTTTTAATATTTACAACTAATTGAACAAACAATTGTTCTCAAATGTATAAGAATGCAAACTATAATATAATGGTCACTTGTAAATAATATATGTTATAATGCCACATGCTTAATTACAGTAAATTAACAAATATATGAATATTAAAAGGTGACATCTGGAACTCCCATAACTAAACAGGTCCAGTAATTCTAATTTCCCGAATCTAACAGGTATTAGATGTGTGAGGAGCAACCCCGCTCCTGTCCCCACTGATATTGCCAACTAACACGATACATTTCAAAAAATATATATATATACATATACAGATAATGATGAAATTGAACTTAAGTTTTATCATGAATATATATACGTATCCAACTAGAGATACGTAACAGTGCAGAGGGGCTGGAATATAGTAGAGGGGCTAGTCCCAAACTTGCACACAGAAATAACACCACATGAGACCAGAAGGCATGGCAGGATGTGCAGAATACCCCCGTTGAAGAGCAGAGGTGCAACAGGTACTCTGAGAGAGAACTCTATCAACATCAGAGGCCCGAGATTGTTCAACTCGCTTCCGCTACACATAAGGGGCATTACTGGCCAACACCTCACAATGTTCAAGAGAGAACTTGACAAACATCTCCAAAGGATACCTGATTAACCAGGCTGTGACTCATACGTCAGGCTGCGAGCAGCCGCATCCAACAGCCTGGTTGACCAATCCAGGAACGAGGAGGCCTGGTCGATGACTGGGCCACGGGGTCGCTGAGCCCCGGAATCACCTCAAGGTAACCTCAAGGTCAAGGTAAGGTGCCAGGGTCGGGCATGTTGTTTTTGACAACTCGTATGTTGTCTGCATTGTTGCAGCTGTTTGCGCCAATTCTGCGGGATGCGGTGTTTCTGTTTTTTGCTTCTCACCTCGCATGTAGACAGGCGGTGCTGGCTTCATCTGTATAATCTGATTGGGCCCTGGCTCTTCGGTTGTCTTCTCCCTTTTGTCCTTAACTGTTTGGGAAGAAGGCGGTCACACAGTATATGCAGGCAGCTTCTGCTTCTTGTTGTCCGATGTCTGACTTGCTGGTCCCCCGTGTTCCCCAGGGGGAAGGGGGTTTCTTCCTGGAAGGGTCGTGCCAGGGCTTGCGGTTCCTTCCATTGTGGTAGGCAGGTGGTGCCAGTTTCAGGGCGGGTGATGCATCCGGACCTTCCTTCCTTCTGGTCGGCGCAGTGTTCGCTCTGTTCTGAAGTTGGGTTCCCCTAAGGGGCGCTGCCCCTTTCGCGCTTCGCCCCCATTGATGGGACGGTGGGGGAAAAGGCTCGAGCTGTTCTCTCATGCCTGGTCTCACAATTTGTGGGCTTTTCGGGTCATTTCTGACAGCCTGCGATGACGTTGGTTGGCCGCCTCCTCCCTTGGAGGGGTTCAGGGCTGGCAGGGCAGGCTTCTTCTCCTGCGCTCTGTCAGGTCATCTCGGAGTGAGTGAGCTTGGGCGTGGTCGAAACGATGACGTCTCTCAGGTGGGTTTCCCTCCTGTTTCCAGTCCTGAAATGGGACTGTGTGGACCTGCGGTTCATTCTGGACGTGTCCCGTCTGAACCCCTGGGTCTCTTGCCCCTCCTTTCGGATGACTACTCTGTCCCAGGTCCAACTTCTCTTAAAGCCGGTTGATTGGATGGTGGCCCTGGACCTCAAGGACGTGTATTGGCACATCCCGATTCATCCAGGGTTCAGGGACTGGCTCAGTTTCGTTGAGGGGTGTTAAGGGTATCGCTTTCGTTGCCTTCCATTTGGCTTGAATCTGGCACCTCACGTTTTTACACGCCTCACCCGGGTCGTGGTGGTTCAGTTGCATCTGTTAGGGGTTCGGGTCCTTGCCTACCTCAACGATTGGCTGGTGTGGGCTCCCAGTCGGTCAGCGTGTCTGCTCGCCAGGGATTTGGTTGTTTCCCTGCTTGAGGGTTCGTGTTCCTGGTGAACTGGTGGAAGTCCCATCTGGTTACCTCTCAGGTTCGGACTTGGTTGGGGTCGTGTGTGGGACTCTCAGATCGCTGCCTTGTCTCTCTCACCTGAGTCTGTGCTTCAGCTGCGGTCCTTCACGTGTTTCTGGGGGTTTCCCGGGTCACTCGGCTGTTGCTCAAGGGTTTGTGCGGGAGCCTGAATTTTGCCATGATGGTCTACCCATCGGTTCGGGTTTAGCTCCGTTGGCTGTTCTGTTTCCTTTGTGGACATCCCTTCCACCTCTCTCCCAATTACTGGGTTCAGCCTCCAGGGGCCTTTCTTCAGCTGCTGCATCGCCGGCGATCTCTTCAGGTTTTTCGGGGTTCAGTGCCTTGGCACTTACCCGAGCCCTCGCTCGATGTGTTGTTCTTGGCTGGGGAATTATGACTAGTGCTCACCAGGCTTGCCAGGGATGGTGGGGTTCGTTTTTCTGTTGGGCTCACAGCATGGTGCGGAGATTCACGGCAGTGTGGATGTCACTTTGTAGGGTTTGGGTCGCTCGCAGATCACCGATCAGGCTCTGTTCGGACTGCTCCCCAGTGGTTCATTGCCTGAACCCACAGGGGTTCGATGCGTTCTTTGGCTCTTTGGGGCTTGTCGCTTTGGGTGACTCGTCTGCTAAATTCTTGGGGTTTGGGTTTTGTTCAGGATTGGGGAGTGTCCAACGTCTTGGCGGACGGCCTCTCCCAATTCATTTCCCTGTTCACGGAATGGACGGTTTATGCCGACTCATTCATTTGGCTCTGCCAGACATATGGGATCCCGGAGGTGGACCTCTTCATGTCGGCGTGGTCGAGGCGTCTCCCAGTATATGTGGCGCCCTTCTCCGAATGCGGGGCCATTGGTTCGATGCCTTCAGGCAGGACTGGTCGAGGTGGGGGGTTACCTGTACCTCTTTAATCCGGTTGAGCTGTTGCTCCAGGTTCTAGCTCGCTTGGAGACTTACCAGGGAAAAGTAGTCTTCTTGCCCTCATGGTGGCCAGCCTAGCCTTGGTTTCAGACACTGCTTGCTCACTGTCTGAACCCAGAGATTCTTCCGCGGCTCTGCCTCTTTCAGCAGATCGGTCTGGTCCGTTATGTGGCTGGTTCGATCTTCTCGAGTCTTCGCGTCTGGTCTTTTTAACTCAAGTTCACCATTTGTAGGGTGATCAGGTGGCTTTGTTGATAGTGTCCCACCTGCGTGCTTCCTCTCAGCAATAGTATGAAGTTTCCTGGCAGTCCTTCCATTTCTTTTTGTGTCTTCGTAGGTGTTCTTTGCTTTCTGTTAAGATTGTTCTGTTTAAGGTTTTTGTTTCAGGACCATCATCTTATGCTGAATGCTGTCGCTTCATATCGTGCAGCGTGGGCAGAGCCTCTTCAGCTTGCTTTCGGTGTTGATGTTACGTCTGCCCCGTTTCGCAAGTTGTCTCACCTCCGGCCTGCTCATGCGCCGCCTGAGCCGTCTTGGTTCTTGGACCACATGCTCTCGTTTCTCTCTTTGCCTCGGTTTGTTGTGGCCCCTTCCATTCGGGATTGTTTTTCTAAGGCTTATTACCTGTTGGCATTGGCCTCGGGGGGTCGGGTTGGGGAGCTTCATGCTCTCCTCCGGCGCCAAGGTTTCTGCTCTTTCAGTCTTGGTGGTCGTTGTGTTCATTTGCAGCCATCTCCCTCTTTTCTGGCAAAGAATGAGACGGCTGCGTTCCGGAGGGGGACGTGGGTTGTTGATGCTTGGTTGGTCAGGCTGGGGGTGCATCATGTGTTGTGTCCGGTTGCGGCCTCCGCCGTTATTTGCGCGCCACGGCTTCTGTTGCCGGGGATGCGCTTTGGGCTGATCCGGTTTCCCTTCTTCCCTGTTCCCAGGCTCAGGTCTCTCAGGTTGTCCGCAAGGTTATTAAGTGTAGCCAGCCTGCGGTTTTTTCCTGGGGCCCACGACATTCGTAAATTTGCTGCTTTGGCGGCTGTCTTTGGCAACATGTCTTGGGTGGACATTCGGGCCTGGGGATTTTGGAGATCGAACAGGGTTCTGGCCGCTCGCTACCTGGTGAATGTTCCTGGGCCTAGTCGGGTCTGCGTTGCTTTGGGTCGGCGGTTGCAGCCAGTTGTCTCGACTTCGCGTTGAGGAGTGAGGACGGACCGCCGCCCGGGTAAGTCCCTGTTTTTCCCTATGTTTGGGTAGTTAGCTCCGGGCCGACGGTGCTCCCCCCAGAAAACCAGCATTGAATCTCATGAAACGCCATTTTCTGGGTGAGTCCCGGTTGCTCCTCGGCATCCCTCCCTCCCTCCGGTCGGCGGTGTTTTCGCGTTTCTGATATCCAGCCTAAGAACTAATGGTTGGGTCGCCGACGGTAGGGTCTGGGGCTCCCCTCTTCCCCCTCCCGGGGAGGGGGGGGTTGCACAGACAGCAGCGCGGCGACTTGATGACGTCATGCTTGTTCGTTTAGGGAGTTCTGTCCACCTGTTCAGTCTTCGGTCGCAATAGTTTACCAGAATAGGGGTTTGTTTTGGGGCGCCTACCTTTCTGGATGCCTATCCCGGTCGATGGCAGACATAGAATGCTCCCAATCATATGGGGGGGTCTCTGTAGGCCATTGCTCCTAGTGCCTCTCTAGAGGGGGCCAGGTTCTGGCTCATGGTCCCCGGTAGGCAAGAACTCCATGCATTGACTGATGTCAGAAAGTTATACATATCCATTCAGCCTGGATAGCTCCAGGGAGCCTCTGGGACTCACCCAGAAAATGGCGTTTCATTACATTCAACACTGGTTTTTATTTTGCCTTCATCCTTAGGGTCCTGGTTTTCCAGATTAGTGTTGGCTATCATTTGGACTTTGTATTGTGGGGGCCTTTGCTTGTAATTACCTAAGTGTAATTACCTAAGTGTAGTTACAGGATGAGAGCTACGCTCGTGGTGTCCCGTCTTCCCAGCACTCTTTGTCATATAACTCTTTGAAACTACTGACGGTCTTGGCCTCCACCACCTTCTCCCCCAACTTGTTCCAACCGTCTACCACTCTGTTTGCGAAAGTGAATTTTCTTATATTTCTTCGGCATCTGTGTTTAGCCAGTTTATATCTATGACCGCTTGTTCTTGAAGTTCCAGGTCTCAGGAAATCTTTCCTGTCGATTTTATCAATTCCTGTTACTATTTTGTATGTAGTGATCATATCACCTCTTTTTCTTCTGTCTTCTAGTTTTGGCATATTTAATGCTTCTAACCTTTCCTCATAGCTCTTACCCTTCAGTTCTGGGAGCCACTTAGTAGCATGTCTTTGCACCTTTGTGTGTGAACACAGAATTGTGTTCCAATTCTGGTGTTAGTTTCATGTGCATGTGTTTATATACCTTACTTCTTGTGTGGGTATTGCCTCACTGTTTGTCTCAAGCTACATAAATTTAGGGCTCCCTTCTCTAGGCACTCGGTACACCAGCCCCTGTGCCTGATGTACCAGTTCACCATAAGGGGAAGGCAACTACAATCAATAATAAGAGGTTAAGTAATACATCATAAAGGTTATGAACACTTTCTTTAATATGTGGCCATCTATGTATTTAAATGCGATTCTAAAGTTGGAAAGCATAGCATAGGTTCCGTGCGCAATACTCTTTATGTGGTTCTCAAGTGACAGTTTTCTATCCAGAACCACCCTTATCTCTCTCTCTATCCAAATTCTTTAAAGCTTTTTCACATAATTTGTAGATTGTGTGTGGCCTATTATCTCCTGCTCTACATTCCATAATCTCCCAATTATTCACATTAAATTCCATTTACCAAGTGTTATTCCACATACTGTACTTACTAAGGGCCCAGTCCTTGGAACTCACTCACTGATGAAATAAAAAATTGTCCAACCCATCCCCTGTTCAAAAGTAAAACCAAAAAGTACCTAATTTTATCCTAATAGTTTCCTACCTTGTGTTTCAAACTCACACTGTATCTTGTACTACTCACTTCTTCAATATTAGTACTTAAGACATATATCCTTACCAGTGTAATCACCTCTGTCAACTTACATTGTAGTTATTTGTTGATATAAAAACCTTGCTACAATGTACCTTTTCATCCTACCAGATATGTTAGGTTAAAGACCTGCCCGAAATGCTGTGTGTGTTAGTGGCTTTGCATGAATGTAAAAATACCAGTCTTATGTAATCTCACCAACCCATTGTACCCTCTTGCAAATAAAAATTATTATTATTATACAGTTATTTTGTCCAGAGTCATCTTGTAGGTCATGAAAATCATCTAAGTTTCTTATATCTCCTAGTAGTCGGGCATCATCAACAAACGTGTTCAAATAATTCTGTATTTCTTCTTGTAGATCATATATAATGACTTGATGAATTTCAGATGAATCTCGTCCCTTTCGAATTTACACAAGAGGGAAGCTGTATCATGCTGATGCTGAAGATATATTTAGTAAGTAAAAATTTATCTTCATTAAACATTATATTTGTGCAAAGACAGTGTAAATGTATATTTAGTAAACTTTTCTTTATAGGATTTTATTGTATATTGCTTTCCTGTGCTATTTTCTTTGTTCTTAATTTTACAGAGTTTCAGGTGTGACCTGTAAGATTCAGTTGCCGAGGCAGATGTTTCATACACATGAATTAATGCATAGCATACATTAACTGTGTATATTCCAAATGTCAATGTATATTGTGATCTTTGAAATAAGTTTCCGTATCAGGTTTGGGTACAGTTATTTCACTGGCAGCAGAGGATACATATAAATTGAATTGAATTGTTTAATTTGGAAACCATTGCAGGTGGAGTTAACCTAGGCTCTGTCCTAGGGCCTTTATTTTTTTACCACTTATGTAAGCACTGCAAAATTTGTAAATTTGCAGATGATAAAAAAAAGGACAAGAAAATATTCAGAAGACTCACAATTGCTAGAAGACACTTAAAATATCAGCACTGAATGTAATGAAACGCCCATTTCTGGGCAATCTCCGGCAGCTCCCTGAAGCTATCCAGACTGATATGTACTATGTTAGTTTGGATCATCTGTTACGGATGTCCTTGTGCCTACCGGGGACCACGAGCCAGAACTGGGACCAGAACTATTTTTAGAGTATGTCATGTCTGACATTAACCGGGGAATGCCCCACTCCAGTTTGTAGAATGAGGAAAACCATCAACCAGAGGGGGGGGGGAGGCTGTTAGGGAGCCTCCGGTGCTTGCCCAGATAATGGGATTTCATTACATTCAACGCTGGTTTTTTGTGGGGAGCCCCATCAGCTTCCTGAAACTTTTCATGTGTTCCTGTGCTTGGCATATAACCAAGA
The DNA here is from genome assembly GCA_020271785.1 of Procambarus virginalis. Classification (NCBI taxonomy): domain Eukaryota; kingdom Metazoa; phylum Arthropoda; class Malacostraca; order Decapoda; family Cambaridae; genus Procambarus; species Procambarus virginalis. Next base: position 20,512,884 of record WNGS01001312.1, on the reverse strand, counting down.
TTGTGTACAGCAAGATAATCTTTACCCTTGAGTCTGTCAGGAACTGCCTGAGGCATTGTTGCTAGCACCCCCACACATCACAACACTGCCCTCCACCCCATATTTCACCAGTAGTTGTGACACTAGAGCAATACTGAATGTACAGATTGGTGGTCTCTTGCCAGATTTCACGAGATACGTGTTGAAACAGTTAAGCACTGTAACATCAGCAAGGTGGAAAAACAATTTCTTGGTCCACTTGACAAATTTTCTCATGCACTCGACGACACCAATCATCTTGTCACATTTATCTATTAAACAAATATTTACATTGTATTCATTGACATAATCAGGTTTATACATTTTCACCTTTGTTGCAAAGTTCACTTTGCCACTGTCCAACATTGCACAGGTGTGAATAGCTGTCAACATATTTACCTTGCGTCTGTCCCTCCAGCGCACGGATAACATCTTATCACACTTTCTCAGCTGGCATTCATTCACTGCAATACCACTGCCAAACACTGGCATTTCCCTCCTATGTGTCTTGACAGTGCCACATATGCTGGTGGTGTTGTCAAGGAGGAATCTGGTCAGCAAGGGGCTGGTATAGTAGTTGTCAGTGTACAGGATATGCCCCTTGTTCAGCAATGATTCCACGAATGTTTTCACGACACTGCCTGAGAACCCATGTGGATCTTAACCTGGTGTGTCAACGTCTGTACCTGAATCCAGTATCATGTCCATGACCCTATCAGTTTTGCAGTCATATAACATGAATTTTGGTCCAAACCTGTGCCGCCTTGATGGCATATACAGCTTGAACGCCAGTCATCTCTTGAAGAGAACTAGTGATTCATCAATCATGACATACTGTGCTGGTACAAAATAGTCATGGAACTTTCCTCTCAATTCACTAAATATCTTCTGCACTTTCCACAGTCTGTCTTTTTTGTCTTCATATCATTGTTCTCAAAGTGCAGGCACCTGAGAAGCAGCAGGGACCTATCATGTGACATGTACCTGTTGAGCAAGGGGGTTTGAACAATGCTGTCTTTGTTTCAATAATCCTGGATCACGTGTTATTCTACATGCCTCATCATCGTGCACAATGCTAAAAACACATACATTTCCTTAATAGTTGTGTCTATCCAACGTGTCATTCTAGAGGCAGGTAAAATTCCAGGGGCAATGAATTACAGAGCGTATCGGTTCATCTCTGGAAGAAGATGGTCCATGAATGGCTGATCGAAATATGCCATTAAATAATCAATTTCAGTCATTTCTTCACCAGTATAGGGGAATAAGGGTGTCACACCAGCATCAGTATTATCAAATGCTGGAATTTGTGGGACAAAATTGTCACAATCCTCTCACACAAGTACGGTATATCTGTGTTTTTTGGGGGAGCCCCTACAGCTCCCCGGAGCTATCCATGGCTTATATGGATACCCTAACTATTTTGCATCATTCGATGTGGGTGGAGTTCCAGGCCTACTGGGGACCATGAGCCAGAACCTGGCCCCCCCCCTCACAGAGGCACGAGGAGCAATGGCCCATAGAAATGCACATGTAATTTGGAGCATTCTATATCTGCCATCGACTGGGACAGGCACCCAGAAAGGTAGGAGCCACAAAACAAACCCCTCTTCTGGTTAACAACGAAAATCATCAAACGAGTGGACAGAATTCCCCAAAAGAAAACGAGCAAACAAGGATGATGTCACATGAGCCCCGCTGCGCCGTAATTCTGTGCAGCTCCCCTTTCACCTGGAGTGGGAAAGGGGAGCCCCAGACCCTCGCGCCGGCGATCCACACCTCAGTTCCTCGGCTGATGGGATCATGCATAGTGGTGTGGCTCCAGCTCCAGTCTTTTCTCAGTGCTGTTATTAGTTTTCAGTGCTGCTCTTACAGTGGTCGTGCGAGTTGGGAGTAATATTCTCAGATACTCGGGCTGCATAGGCTTAAGGTCACCTTCCCTCAGTATCCTGTAAGTACCGCCCCCAGGGCTTGGGGTTCCTTTCCACATGTCACCTTGGGTCTACCTCTGTTAACCTTTTGCTGCTTGTCGTTTAGCCACCCGAAGTGTGTGGGGGGGTTTCCACCCTTGTTTGCCTTAGGATAAGTGGTAGTTATTGCACTGCTGGGCCTCTTGCGAGGTTTTTGTGTTTTTTATTTTTGCTGGGGGTCTGCCTTGTGTTCTTCCTCCCCCTTATATTATGGTCATTTGTGTGGTGGCACCCCCTGTTTTGCCCTTGTGAGTGGACATGTCCCGTGAGTTCAGCTTTTAGAAGTTTTCTTGGTAGTTTGGGGTGCCGGTTAGCAGTACCCTGCCTGGGATAACTCTTAGCAGACCCAGTCTAGGGGCCCTGAAAAAGCCCGCAGGGGCACTGTGGTTCACTGGGTGAGAGCCCTGCTTCCCCTCTCGCATTGTGTGAGTTTGAGAGTTGCTCTGTCTCCTTGTCTCAGGGCAACACTCATTGTTTCTGTGGGGAGCCCTTACGGCTCCCTGGAGCTTATCGAGCTAATGTATGTTATGTTAGACCGGGACATTAGCTATGGCGTTCAGACCTACCAGGGACCAGCACCAGAATCTGGCCCCTTCAGAGAGGTTTCAGGGGGCAATGGCCCTGGAAAACCCCATATGGTTGGGGGTTTTCCTTATCTGCCATCGACTGGGGTTAGGCACCCAGAAAGTAGGCGTAACAAAACAAACCCCACATGGTAAGAAACTACAACAAAAACCGAACAGAGGTAGAAAACTCCCTACAATCCCAAGGAAAACAATCAAACAATCAATTTACTGCCGCGCCGGTCATCCACGCACCCCTCCCATCCCCGGGATGGGGAGGGGGGCCCCGGACCTCACCACACCGGCTGCCTTCAGTTCGCAAGCTAGTGCCAACCAGGATAGACGCTTCTCTGGCCTCAAATTCCTGGGCGGTGTTTGCCTCGTGTGGCGTTCTCTGATGTTTTTGTGTGGTGTGCGGTGGCCAGGAGTACTTCATCAGTGCCGGGGCTACATGCACTTAGGGGCTTCCTTCCCTAGGCACCCTGTGAGTACTGCCCTTGCGTGTCAGGGTTATCTTCTCTGGGGCGTTCAGGAACCGCTCCCATAGAGGTTTTTGCTGCTCTGCATTTGCCTCGCCCTTGGGGCCAGCTGGGGCTTGGGGCCCTTGTTTGGCCTTGGGTAGGGAGTGGTATTGTGCTGGTTAGGGCGTCAAGGTGTTGCGCGGCTTGCCACCTAAGCGGCGACCTGTTCCTGTTGCCTCTGGGGACGGTGTACTTTTGTGGGGTTTTGCTTTTTTGTTTTGTTTTTGTTTGCCTGGCGGAGGTTCATCTTCGTGGGTCTATAGTTCCCCCTGGTATTGTTTTGGTGGCCCTCTGCTAGGCCCCCGTGCTGGTATGCGTCCCAGGGGTTTTCAGTATTATCATTTACCCCATGTTTTGTTTGGGTTTCTTAACCGGTTAGCAGCACCTTGCCCGGGCTTCCCGTAGTTGCTAACCTACGGGCCCTGGAAACCCCTGTCGGGGCTCGGGGACCCATGGATGCGTCTCCCGAGTTCCAACCTGCCTTGTGCGGTTTGAAGGTTGCTATGTGCCCTTGTCTCAGGGTGACAGTCACCTGTTTTGCCTCCGTCATGCTGCCTGTTGGGTCAATGAAACCTTTGACCCGGAGTCTTGCAAGTCATGTTCTCTGCTTGTGCTCCAGTTTTACTCTGAGGATGTTCCTGTTAGGGTACAGGCAGCATCAGTGTTGCATGTTAGGTTTAGGTTATTGCAATGCGCTAGGTTGTTTTCCCACCCAGATGCCCCGAGGCTGCCCCGTTTTGGTTTTAGGGACCCTGACCTGGGATTGTTTGTCGCTCTGGCTTTGGCTCCTGCCACGCCCCCTGGTTCTTCCCCTGTGGTTATTCCTGCACCTCCCCCTCTGTGTCTGGCTCCAAAACATCTGTGGGATTCGGCCTCGGCACAGGGTTAGTTGGTAATGAGACTCGGGCTGCCTCAGGGGTTGCCCCATCCGAGTCGGGGATGGAGGCATTTGAGCCGGTTCCTCCTGCCGAGGCTTCTGGGTCCCACCAGCAGACCCCCTTCTTGTCTGCCTTTCCCTTGGACTCTGCCTTTTCTTCAGGGGTAAAGGGTTTGGAGGACGGCTCTGCCCCAGGTCCCGACGTGGGGGATCCTGGGGTTGGGGAGGAGTCAACCTGGGGGCCTTGGGCCCCCTGTAATTACCTAAGTGTAATTACCTAAGTGTAGTTACAGGATGAGAGCTACGCTCGTGGTGTCCCGTCTTCCCAGCACTCTTTGTCATATAACGCTTTGAAACTACTGACGGTCTTGGCCTCCACCACCTTCTCCCCTAACTTGTTCCAACCGTCTACCACTCTGTTTGCGAAAGTGAATTTTCTTATATTTCTTCGGCATCTGTGTTTAGCTAGTTTATATCTATGACCTCTTGTTCTTAAAGTTCCAGGTCTCAGGAAATCTTCCCTATCGATTTTATCAATTCCTGTTACTATTTTGTATGTAGTGATCATATCACCTCTTTTTCTTCTGTCTTCTAGTTTTGGCATATTTAATGCCTCTAACCTCTCCTCGTAGCTCTTGCCCTTCAGTTCTGGGAGCCACTTAGTAGCATGTCTTTGCACCTTTTCCAGTTTGTTGATGTGCTTCTTAAGATATGGGCACCACACAACCGCTGCATATTCTAGCTTTGGCCTAACAAAAGTCGTGAACAATTTCTTTAGTATATCGCCATCCATGTATTTAAACGCAATTCTGAAGTTGGAAAGCGTGGCATAGGCTCCTCGCACAATATTCTTTATGTGGTCCTCAGGTGATAGTTTTCTATCTAGAACCACCCCTAGATCTCTTTCTTTATCAGAATTCTTTAAAGATTTCTCACATAATATATAGGTTGTGTGGGGTCTATGTTCTCCTATTCCACATTCCATAACATGGCATTTATTAACATTGAATTCCATTTGCCAAGTGGCGCTCCATGTACTTATTTTGTCCAGGTCATCTTGAAGGGCATGACAATCATCTAAGTTTCTTATCCTTCCTATTATCTTAGCATCATCAGCAAACATGTTCATATAATTCTGTATACCAACTGGTAGATCATTTATGTAGACAATAAACATCACTGGTGCAAGAACTGAACCCTGTGGTACTCCACTTGTGACATTTCTCCAGTCCGATACATTGCCTCTGATCACTGCCCTCATTTTTCTATCAGTCAGAAAATTTTTCATCCATGTTAGAAGCTTACCTGTCACCCCTCCAATATTTTCCAGTTTCCAGAACAACCTCTTATGTGGAACTCTGTCGAAAGCCTTTTTTAGGTCCAGATAGATGCAGTCAACCCAACCATCTCTTTCCTGTAATATCTCTGTTGCTCGGTCATAGAAACTGAGTAAATTCGATACACAGGATCTTCCAGATCGAAAACCATACTGTCTGTCTGATATTATATCATTTCTCTCCAGGTGTTCTACCCATTTAGTTTTAATTATTTTTTCCAATATTTTGACTATTACACTTGTCAATGATACCGGTCTATAGTTAAGGGGTCTTCCCTGCTTCCACTTTTGTAGATTGGAACTATGTTAGCCTTTTTCCACACATCAGCTACAACTCCTGTAAACAGGGATGCCTGAAAAATCAGTTGAAGAGGAATGCTGAGCTCAGGTGCACATTCTCTCAGAACCCATGGTGAAACTCCATCTGGACCAACTGCTTTGTTCTTATTTAGCTCCTTGAGCATTTTTTCCACTTCGTCTCTAGACACCTCTATGTGCTCTATGTTGTTCTCTGGAATTCTTATTGTATCTGGTTCCCTGAAGATTTCATTTTGTACAAACACACTTTGGAACTTTTCGTTTAATGTTTCACACATTTCCTTTTCATTTTCCGTGAATCTATTTCCCATTTTCAACCTCTGAATATTATCCTTTACCTGCAATTTGTTGTTTATGAATTTATAGAATAGACCTGGTTCTGTTTTACATTTGTCTGCAATCCCTTTTTCAAAATTTCTTTCTGCCTCTCTCCTCACTGCCGTGTAGTTGTTTCTCGCATCTTTGTATCGCTGGTATGTTTGGGGGTTTGGCCTGTTCCTGTATTGATTCCATTTTTGTGTCTTTTGGTCTCTGGCCCTCTCGCACTTTCTGTTGAACCAATCCTGTTTCCTAGTTCTGCTTCTCTGTTTTGGTATAAATTTTTTTGTGCCTATATCATATATTTCACAAAACTTGACATACATCTCATTCACTTCCTTGCCTAGCAACAAGTCTGTCCAATTATACTCATTAAAAATTTTTCTAAGGTTGCCATAATGTCCTCTCCTAAAATCTGGTTTTTCAATTGCCTTGACTGTGCAACACAGTTGCTGCCTGCACCCGTATAGTCGGCATATGACTAGGTAACTCAATCACAAGCAGGCAACAAAACCCACAGGACTCTGAGTTGAAGGTGCCACTGACCCAAAAGGCAGCAGACGAAGGCAAAAATAGTGAGTCACCCTGAGACAAGGGGTCACATCCATCGGACCCTCGCGCCCCAGTGGGGATTCCCAGGGCCTTGAGATGAAACTCATGTTCAGGGAAGCCCAGGCAAGGTACTGCTAACTGGTGCCCAAGTCTACCAAAAAAATTATCTAAGAACTGAATCCTCGGGACATGTACACTCACGGGGACCAAGCAGGAGGTACCACCGAAACAGAGAAGAGTACTCAGAACACGGGCAACAACCAAGGCAGACCCCCCCACCAGGCAGGGAATAAAAAGAAAAAGAAAACTCCGCAAGAGGACAGCATACCCAGTCGGAACAGAGCCAGCCGCTATGATTGGTGAAAACAAGCTGTGCAGTACCCTGGGCCACTTACAGTGCAAACTGTCTTCTACCTTAAGGCGAACAAAGTCAGGAACTAAGTCAGAACACCCTAGCACACAAAGAGCGGCTGAAAACCGAGCAGTAAACGGCTAAGCAAAGGCAGAACCCCAAGAAACTTGTGGAAGGTTGTCCCAAGCCCCAAGGACAGTACTTACCAGGCACCTAAGGAAGGGAACCCTAGGTGCATGCAGCTCGAGTACTGAAGAATTACTCCTGGCTCACACACTCCTATAAGACAGCTACCACGCCACAAGTCATAGAGCTGAAACCAAGTCTGAATCCAGAGCACACGATCTCTGCCTAGCGCATCAGCCTCAGAACTGGGGTTTTAAGTAGCCAGCACGAGGGGTCTGGGGGCCCCCCTTCCCCCTCCCGTGGAGGGGAGAGCTGCTCAGACAGCGGGGTGACGTCATGCTTGTTAGCTCGTTTTTATTTTGGGAGTTCTGTCCACTAGTTCGGCTCTCAGTAGCAATTTCTTCACCAGAATAGGGTTTGTTTTGGGATGCTTACCTTTCTGGTGCCTGACCTGGTCGATGGCAGACATAGAATGCTTCCAACCACATGGGGGTTTCTATAGGCCATTGCTCCTCATGCCTCTCTGAGGGGGCCAGGTTCTGGCTCGTGGTCTCCGGTAGGCCTAAAGAACTCTATACACATGACTGATGCCAAAGTCTGACATTAGCAATATCAGCCTGGATAGCTCTAGTGAGACGGCAGGGCTCCCCACAGAAAAGTTAGTAGTTAGTAACAGTGGATTGATTGACAGTTGAGAGGCGGGCTGAAAGAGCAGAGCTCAACCCCTGCAAACACAACTAGGTGAATACAGACTCGACATCGTCCACCTCAATGTCCGTATCACTAGTGTCAAACGCCTGTGTCAGGTCTTTATCAGGACTGTAGTCTTCAATGTTACTAATATACAGGTATTCTTCCTCAAACAATATGTCCTGTATTTCGGCATCTGAGAGTCGTTTCTCAACAATGCAGCTGACCACAGACCGGGAGCTCGTTGATTATGCATCAGACATGGTTGAGCTTGGACTTGGAGAGAGCTTGGGAGAGCTTGGACACGGGAGAGATACCAGATGCACTTAAAGTGGCAGACATAGCCCCTCTACACAAGGGAGGGAGCAAAGCATTGGCAAAGAATTATAGACCAGTTGCACTGACATTGCACATAATAAAAGTATTTGAGAGAGTGATTAGGAGTCAGGTCACCAATTTCATGGAGACCAATGACCTTCACAACCCAGGCCAACATGGATTTCGAGCGGGAAGATCGTGCCTCTCACAGCTACTTGAGCACTACGATAAAGTCACTGAGGCATTAGAAGAAAAACAGAATGCTGATGTGATATACACGGACTTCGCAAAGGCTTTCGATAAATGTGACCATGGCGTGATAGCACACAAAATGAAGTCAATGGGAATAACCGGTAAAGTAGGACGCTGGATACTCAGTTTTCTGTCAAACAGGACTCAGCGAGTAACGGTCAACCATATAAAATCTAGTCCAAGTGCAGTTAAAAGCTCTGTACCTCAGGGTACAGTCCTTGCACCGCTGCTTTTCCTTATTCTCATATCAGATATAGACAAAAATACAAGTCACAGCTTCGTATCATCCTTTGCAGATGACACAAAAATCAGTATGAAAATTACCTCGGCTGAAGACATTGAAAAACTTCAAGCTGATATTAATAAAGTTTTCGACTGGGCATCAGAAAATAACATGATGTTTAACAGTGATAAATTCCAGGTACTCAGGTACGGTAAAAATGAGGACCTTAAACATAATACAGAGTACAAAACACAATCAAATGTGCCCATAGTAGGAAAACAGCATGTAAAGGATTTGGGAATAATGATGTCTGACGACCTAACGTTTAGGGAGCATAACCAAGCAAATATTGCGACAGCCAGAAAAATGATAGGATGGATTACGAGAACTTTCAAATCCAGGGATCACATCACAATGCTTGTACTCTTCAAGTCACTTGTGCTGTCCCGTCTTGAGTACTGTTCAGTACTCACTTCCCCCTTCAGAGCAGGAGAGATTGCTGAAATAGAGGGAATACAGAGAACATATACAGCACGTATAGACGCGATAAAGCACCTAAATTATTGGGATCGTCTCAAAGCTCTCCAAATGTACTCACTAGAAAGAAGACGAGAGAGATATCAAATAATATACACCTGGAAGATACTGGAGGGCCAGGTCCCAAATCTACACAGTAAAATAACAACGTACTGGAGTGAACGATATGGAAGAAAATGCAGAATAGAACCAGTGAAGAGCAGGGGTGCCATAGGCACAATCAGAGAACACTGTATAAACATCAGAGGTCCACGGTTGTTCAACGTCCTCCCAGCAAGCATAAGAAATATTGCCGGAACAACCGTGGACATCTTCAAGAGGAAACTAGATTTATTCCTCCAAGGAGTTCCGGACCAGCCGGGCTGTGGTGGGTATGTGGGCCTGCGGGCCGCTCCAAGCAACAGCCTAGTGGACCAAACTCTCACAAGTCAAGCCTGGCCTCGGGCCGGGCTTGGGGAGTAGAAGAACTCCCAGAACCCCATCAACCAGGTATCAACCAGGTATCAACCAGGTTGCTACCTTGAAACTGAGGCTCCCCACGGTTGAGGGGCAAGCTGGAAATTGTTTTCAAAATGGCAGTTGCCCACTGGTGGCCTCAGGCATCAGTCTTGTACCTAAGTGACCGCGCACCAGTTTGAAATCCTACGCTCGCCATATAGCACTCTGAGCACCCTTAATCCAGCGCCTTACGGCACCCTGCGCAGTGCAGTGGTTAATGTCATGCCTCTACCAGCATAACCTATTGACCATGTTTTCTGCCTTTCATGTTAACATCCATTTAGTCATCCTGGTACTTTAGCTATTTCAGTGCCATCTAGTAAAGACATTAATAATCTCATTAGTTATGTTTTTGCCTTCCTCCACTATATTAGACTTATAAATTTACAAGCTCAATGATTCGTATGTTTATTCAACAGACAGAGTACAGAAAGGGGAAATTATTGTCCACAAGAATGAAGTGAAAATGCCTCAGTATGGAAATATTTATGTTCTTGATAAGAGCTTTGGTAAGTTTATCTTTAATGTACGTTTCTTCTATTTGAAATATCTTATGCTAGAAGTAATTTGTTTTGCACAAGCACTATAAAACACATCCACAAATTTATATTTATAATTACTTGGGCAGAAGATTAAATGTCAAATGCATAAGATTTTACACTCATTCCTGCTATGTTCAAGCTGTTGCATGTATTTGATTACAGTATTCATACATAAATTCATATAAACATGCATACAACTAAGTATTAAGCTGTGGTTTTCATTGACTGCCAAGACCATTTTTTTGAAACAGTTTGGCTTGTCTTAAGTCATTTGATCATATGTAACATAGCATATCGCATTTTCCATTATAGCATTTCTTTGTGAAATATATATTATTTACCTTTTATAATTTGTTTCTTAATGTTGAATCTTTGTTGTTAGTTCCCTACAGTGATTCATTACCATGGGTGAGAGAATACTACTACAAGGTGCAATCAATTCTTATGGAAAGGTTTGTTCTTCGAGACTCCAAGACGGTATTCACTTACCCATTGCCTCCAGCTAGCAAGACTGTCTTCACACTCTTCAAAAATGATCCTCCTCTTTGTATTGTTCATTATGAGAAGGGACATCTTGGAAGTCAAAAGGCTATTGGAAAGGTATGCCAACTCAAGAAAATATAAAATAAATGTAGTAATAGATGGTGAATAATTAATATAGAGAAGGAAGTTTAAAAATTAACTCTCCAAAGTTCATTTTTACAGTTTTATTGAATCTGACCCTAAGTGATGCATTTCATTAACTCTCTTTAACAGTGTCAAAGACAGAGTTCGAATGGTTGCAAAGTTTCTTGCTGCATGGCTTATACCTGAGGATGAGGTGGTAGTGAAGTCCTGGGACCTCTGTTATTCATAAAACAAATATAAATATACAGTATAAATATACAGGTATATATGTTGTACCTAGTAGCCAGAATGCAGTACTCAGCCTACTATGCAAGGCCCGATTTGCCTAATAAGCCAAATTTTCCTGAATTTATATATTTTTCTAATTTTTTCTTATAAAATGATAAAGCTATCCATTTCATTATGTATGAGCTAATTTGTTTAAATTTGAGTTAAAACTAACGTAGATATATGACCGAACCTAACCAACCATACCTAACCTAACCTAACCTAACCTAACCTAACCTAACCTAACCTAACCTAACCTAAACTAACACAACTAAGTCAATAATTTATGTTCTTAATATAATATAGTAATAATAATAATTCAAATAAACTAATTGGAAACAATTTATTGAAAATAAAGAAAATCTCTCGGCCTATTAGGCAAATCAGGCCTTGCATAGTAGGCCGAGAAGTGCATTCTGGCTACTAGGTACGATATATAAATATATATATATATATATATATATATATATATATATATATATATATATATATATATATATATATATAATGTCGTACCTAGTAGCCAGAATGCACTTCTCAGCCTACTATGCAAGGCCCGATTTGCCTAATAAGCAAAGTTTTCATGAATTAATATATTTTCTCTAATTTTTTTCTTATGAAATGATAAAGCTACCCATTTCACTATGTATGACGTCAATTTTTTTTTTATTGGAGTTAAAATTAACGTAGTTATATGACCGAACCTAACCAACCCTACTTAACCTAACCTAACCTATCTTTATAGGTTAGGTTATTATTAGGTAGCCGAAAAAGTTAGGTTTGGTTAGGTAAGGTAGGTTAGGTAGTCGAAATACAATTAATTCATGAAAACTTGGCTTATTAGGCAAATCGGGCCTTGCATAGTAGGCTGAGAAGTGCGTTCTGGCTACTAGGTACGACATATATATATATATATATATATATATATATATATATATATAATATATATATATATATATATATATATTATATATATAAAATGTTGTACCTAGTAACCAGAATGCAATATTTGGCCTACTATGCAAGGTCCAGTTTGCCTAATAAGCCAAGTTTTCCTGAATTTGTATTTTTCAATTTTTTTCGTATGAAATGATAAATCTATCCATTTCACTATGAATGAGTTATTTTTTGTTAATTTGAGTTAAAACTAATGTAGATATATGACCGAACCTAACCAACCCTACCTAACCTAACCTAACCTAACCAAACCTATCTTCACCTAACCTAAACTAACATAACTAAGTCAATAATTTATGTTCTTAATATAATATAATAATACTATTTCAAATAAACCAATTGGAAGAAATATTTTGAAAATACAGAAAATCACTCGGCCTATTAGGCAAATCGGGCCTTGCAAAGTAGGCCGAGAAGTGCGTTCTGGCTACTAGGTACAACATACTTACATACACACACACACACACACACACATATATATATATATATATATATATATATATATATATATATATATATATATATATATATATATATATATATATATATATATATATATGAATATAGTCCTGGGGACCATTCAGGCTTGTTCGCATATATATATATATATATATATATATATATATATATATATATATATATATATATATATATATATATATATATATATATATATGTCGTACCTAGTAGCCAGAACGCACTTCTCAGCCTACTATGCAAGGCCCGATTTGCCTAATAAGCCAAGTTTTCATGAATTAATATATTTTCTCTAATTTTTTCTTTTGAAATGATAAAGCTACCCACTTCATTATGTATGAGGTAAATTTTTTTTATTGGAGTTAAAATTAACGTAGATATATGACCGAACCTAACCAACCCTACCTAACCTAACCTAACCTATCTTTATAGATTAGGTTAGGTTAGGTAGCCAAAAATGTTAGGTTAGGTTAGGTTAGGTAGGTTAGGTAGTCGAAAAAAAATTAATTCATGAAAACTTGGCTTATTAGGCAAATCGGGCCTTGCATAGTAGGCTGAGAAGTGAGTTCTGGCTACTAGGTATGACATATATATATATATTAAATATGACCGAAAAAGTAAAATTAATAATTCTAACACAAATTTTCTCAACATTTCTTATGTTTCTTTTCACTGTTGATGGTAATTGAAAAATCAATTCTCCAAAATTCATTTTTATTTCTAGTCTGAAGCGACACTTGAACGCGTTTCGTAATAACTTATTACATTTTCAAAGACTTTTAGTTTACACACACACACAACTATAACCTGCAAACACTAAACAGAGTTCTTACTTATGCTATGATTTAAACAGCTTTCATTTTATTTTATTCCCACATTTTGGGTGAGGTGATATGTTACAACAGTTTTGGATGAGGTGAACAAAACTTTCAACACAGGATAGAACACGAAACATTGGGTATTAATTGGGTAAATTGAAGGTAAGAATGGAAGTAACTGCAAAGGGCCTATTGGCCCATATTTCTTGATGCTTCTATATTGGAGCGGAGTCTTGAAGTGGGTAGAATATAGTTGTGCATTAATTGGCTGTTGATTGCTGGTGTTGACTTCTTGATGTGTAGTGCCTTGCAGATGTCAAGCCGCCTGCTATCGCTGTATCTATCGATGATTTCTGTGTTGTTTGCTAAGATTTCTCTGGTGATGGTCTGGTTGTGTGAAGAGATTATATGTTCCTTAATGGAGCCCTGTTGCTTATGCACCGTTAATCACCTGGAAAGAGATGTTGTCTTGCCTATATACTGAGTTCTTTGAGGCTTACAGTCCCCAAGTGGTCATTTGAAGGCATAGACGACGTTGGTCTCTTTTAAAGCGTTCTGCTTTGTGTCTGGAGAGTTTCTCATGAGTAGGCTGGCCATTTTTTTGGTTTTATAGTAAATCGTCAGTTGTATCTTCTGATTTTTGTCTGTAGTCTACAGACTACAGACAAAAATCAGAAGATACAACTGACTATTTACTATAAAACCAAAAAAACGGCCAACAGACTACAGACAAAAATCAGAAGATACAACTGACAATTTACTATAAAACCAAAAAAATGGCCAGAACAGGAAATAACGGGGTATAAGCTAAAGGGAAGAATGGAAGTAACTGCAGAGGGCCTATTGGCCCATATTTCTTGATGCTTCTATATTGGAGCGGAGTCTTGAAGTGGGTAGAATATAATTGTGCATTAATTGGCTGTTGATTGCTGGTGTTGACTTCTTGATGTGTAGTGCCTCGCAGATATCAAGCCGCCTGCTATCGCTGTATCTATCGATGATTTCCGTGTTTTTTGTTAAGACTTCTCTGGTGATGGTCTGGTTGTGGGAAGAGATTATATGTTCCTTGATAGAGCCCTGTTGCTTATGCATCATTAATCGCCTGGGAAAGAGATGTTGTTGTCTTGCCTATATACTGAGTTCTTTGAGGCTTACAGTCCCCAAGTGGGCATTTGAAGACATAGACGACATTGGTCTCTTTCAAAGCGTTCTGCTTTGTGTCTGGAGAGTTCCTCATGAGTAGGTTGGCAGTTTTCTTGGTTTTATAGTAAATCGTCAACAGGGCTATATAGTTAATAAGCAACAGGGCTTGGGCATAGCATTTTGGACATTGAGTTTTCAGTTGCATATAGTCCTGGGGACCATTCAGGCTTGTTCGCATTTGTGTTCCTCATATGTTGCCCCAAAAATGAGGTGATTTGATAAAATGCTATGCCCAAGATTACCATCCGAGTGCCAGCGGGGAAGTGGTTCAAATAGCTTCGGCTATCACTTCCTTATGTCCGGTCGTGATGGTCAAGCGGATTAAGGCGTCCCTGTACATACCAGTTGCATTGCTCCTGGCAGTATGGGTTCGAGTCACTTCTGGGGTGTGAGTTTTCAGTTGCATATAGTCCTGGGGACAATTCAGGCTTGTTCGCATTTGTGTTCCTCATGTGTTGCCCCAAAAAATGAGGTGATTTGATAAAATGCTATGCCCAAGATTACCATCCGAGTGCCGGCGGGGAAGTGGTTCAAATAGCTTCGGCTATCACTTCCTTATGTCCGGTCGTGATGGTCAAGCAGATTAAGGCGTCCCTGTACATACCAGTTGCGTTGCTCCTGGCAGTATGGTTCGAGTCACTTCTGGGGTGTGAGTTTTCAGTTGCATATAGTCCTGGGGACCATTCAGGCTTGTTCATATATATATATATATATATATATATATATATATATATATATATATATATATATATATATATATATAACTGAAAACTCACACCCCAGAAGTGACTCGAACCCATACTCCCAGGAGCAACGCAACTGGTATATACAGGATGCCTTAAACATATATATATATATATATATATATATATATATATATATATATATATATATATATATATATATATATATATATATGTCGTACCTAGTAGCCAGAACGCACTTCTCAGCCTACTATGCAAGGCCCGATTTGCCTAATAAGCCAAGTTTTCATGAATTAATTATTTTTCGACTACCTAACCTACCTAACCTAACCTAACTTTTTCAGCTACCTAACCTAACCTAGCCTATAGAGATAGGTTAGGATAGGTTAGGTAGGTTGGTTAGGTTCGGTCATATATCTACGTTAATTTTAACTCCAATAAAAAAAATTGACCTCATACATAACGAAATGGGTATCTTTATCATTTCATAAGAAAAAAAATAGAGAAAATATACTAATTCAGTAAAACTTGGCTTATTAGGCAAATCTGGCCTTGCATAGTAGGCCAAAAAGTGAGTTCTGGCTACTAGGTACGACATATATATATATATATATATATATATATATATATATATATATATATATATATATATATATATATATATATATATATATATATAGGGGGGTACCACCTCTGGTGCAATTATAGGGACCCACAGCCTCAGAGAAGGGAACACAGAGCATTCAGGGAAAAACTTGCCATTTAACTCTGAATACATGAGGGTGTTCGCTTCTCCTACCACCCCCCTTTTTTATGGTGTACACTTTATTAAGCAAGGTTATACAGTTACATATCTGATTGTATACAAAAAATGAGCATTAAGAGGACACAAAATAGTTCGCTTCCTAGAGGCTGTAGATTTCCTCGAACTCCTCCGACGTTGGGCAGGAACCGAGGATGCAGCGAGCATTCCCCCTCTGGATCGCGACACTGAGGCGCTGAAAGAGAAAACTTGCCGCTCTAGGGTCTCTTGTGGTGTCAATGAGCTTGGAATCAAGATCCTTTAGAAACCTTCTTGCACTCTCTCCCCATGGGCCTAGGGTCTCAGACCCTATTGGAACGAAGTTGTACCGATGATCTAATTGCCTATACTTGGCTGACTTGTCTCTTTCTCTGTGTGTCGCCGCGGCTCCTGCTGTGCCGGCAGAGAGGTTGATGTATGTGGCTGCCAGGGTGGATACGCAAGTATAGTCCCATGCCAACTGTCTGCCACCCTTCCACGGACGCAGTGTGATTCCGTCTGGTCGGCCGGCAAAGCTAACAGAGTCACGGTTCAGACTATATATATATATATATATATATATATATATATATATTATATATATATATATATATATATATATATATATATATATATATATATATATATATATATATGTCGTACCTAGTAGCCAGAATCACTTTTGGCCTACTATGCAAGGCCCGATTTGCCTAGTAAGCCAAGTTTTCCTGAATTAATATATTTTCTATAATTTTTTTCTTATGAAAATGAAAAAAGCCCATTTCATTATATATGAGGTCAATTTATTTTTATTGGAGTTAAAATTAACGTAGATATATGACCGACCTAACCAACCCTACCTAACCTAACCTACCTATCTTTATAGGTTAGGTTAGGTTAGGTAGCCAAAAAATTAGGTTAGGTTAGGTTAGGTAGTTAGGTAGTCGAAAAAAATTAATTCATGAAAACTTGGCCTATTAGGCAAATCGGGCCTTGCTAGTAGGCTGACAAGTGCGTTCTGGCTACTAGGTACGACATATATATATATATCCATCCTTTCAGTAGAAGTGCTGAGGTTCATATATATATATATATATATATTATATATATATATATATATATATATATATATATTATATATATATATATTGGTGTATACTGGCAGCAGGTTTTTTTTACACATGTCTCATTGAATAGGACCGCATATTCTGTATTTACTATCTTCTGATTTAGGGCTTCTATCCCTCTAACTATTTTCTTAGCATCAGGGCTTAGCTGAACAGGAGTTCTCCAAAACTCATTTTCGTAATTTCTGGGTGAAGAAAAGATGTAGATTACTATAGAATGTATTACACTTATTTAAAACATTTGCAGACGACGTTTCGAACCTCCATGGTTCATTTTCAAGTGAGGACATGTTACAATGTGGTTGATTATATACCCGCACTGGGTCGGGTGATAAAACAATAAAGGTGAAAACATAGGGGATACATAGGGGATAAATGGGGTAAAACATAGAGGTAACCGCAGAAGGCCTATTGGCCCATACGAGGCAGCTGGCATCTACATACAAAGATTAATCCAGTGTAATTGGCCCTGTTATGTTGAAACAGTTGTCTTCTGTGTTGGCACGTTATCGTTCTGGTCTTGTCCTTACTCTCTTACTGAGAGTAAGGACAAGACCAGAACATAACGATGCCAACACAGAGACAATGTTCAACATAACAGGCCAATTACACTGGATTAATCTGTGTATGTAGATGCCAGCTGCCTCGTACTGGGCCAATAGGCCTTCTGCGGTTACCTCTATGTTCTTATGTTTCACCCCATTTATCCCCTATGCTCCCCTATGTTCACCTTATTGTTTTATCACCTGCCCAGTGCGGGTATATAATCAGACCACATTGTAACATTTCCTCACTTGAAAATTGACCATGGAGGTTCGAAAACGTCGTGCAAATTGTTTCAAGAAGTGTAATACATTCTATAGTAGTCCACATCTTTTCTTCACCCAGAAATTACGACAATGAGTTTTGGAGAACTCATACTTCAGCTAAGCCTGATGC
>WNGS01001312.1:20477250-20494948 GCA_020271785.1 Procambarus virginalis | reverse complement strand
CACTCGATCATCCGGACTATATGGGAAGGACCCCCAACCGGATTATCACGTTTTTTCGGATAATGGTACTTTTTTCACCTACGAGTCCAAAAGTGACCATTTCCAACAATTTTTATACTACAAACTACATAATTTGAATTGCCTTGCCACATATAATTATTAAATATTCAACTAGAAACCTCAACTTACCTTGTTGGTGTTCGTCTTGATTGATGCCACACGTCTTGAAGTTAAGAATTGTTAACAATTTACGTAACCTATACTAACACAACACTAAAATTAACACTTTAAATTACTGTACAGTTCATTAAGCAAAGTTAGTTTTGACTGCCAGCTGCTGAAGCCTCACTGGTTGAAGGTGCTTGGCTTGCCTGTGAGGCCTCACTTGTTAAAGGCACTTGGCTTGCCTGTGACGCCTCACTGGTTGAAGGCGCTTAATGGCTTGCCTGTGAGGCCTCACTTGTTAAAGGCGCTTGCATGCCCTCACTTGTTGAAGGTGCTTGGCTTGCCTGTGGCGCCTCACTTGTTGAAGGCGCTTGGCTAGCCCTGTGGCGCCTCACTTGTTGAAGGTGCTTGGCTAGCCCTGTGACGCCTCACTTGTTGAAGGTGCTTGGCTAGCCCTGTGGCGCCTCACTTGTTGAAGGCGCTTGGCTTGCCTGTGGCGCCTCACTTGTTGAAGGCATTGGGCTGCCTGTGACGCCTCACTGGTTGAACAACACGTAACTTGTCTTTAATTGCCAGGACAACCTTCTTCCTCTTAACACCTCCAGAACGATTGAAGCTGATACCAGACATAGTCTTGGCCAAAAATGTTCAAAGTTACTATGAAAATAAAAAAGTTATTTAAAAAATATTTCACTAATGGCGCAGCACTGTGTATAACACGAAGGATGGATGCACATGGGTTGACCAGCGTTGGGCGGGTCCACTTGGCGTGGGGCAGCTATAGCACCTTACGTAGGCTGCCAGGAGAATATTTTTTAAGGAACCTTCAGCCTGTGCACATTGCTTTTAGAAAACTTATTTATTTGTTATTACATAATTACTAGTACTTATTTCATTTGTTTTTGTTCTAAATTAATGGTAATTCCTGTACACAGGTGGTCCCTCCCGACGCTCTCCTCCCACCCTCCCGACACCACCCACCCACCCCACCCCCTCCTACACCATGCGCCTCAAGTCACGGGCAGACGGGATTAATACCGTAGGCCCCGCCGCATGTTTTCATATACGGAAAAAGACTCGATCATCCGGGCAACTGACCGGATAGTGTAATTCGGCAGGACATTAACCGGGCCCCAAAATTTTATCCGTCCAAACTCTCGTTAATCCGTTCCTGTGGCTATTTTGGCTGGATATTGTGATAACGTTATCCGATTGCGATTTTGGCCGTATTAAGGCGTTTTTCGGATGTTTCGCAATCCGGATAATCGCGGGGTTACCGTATATATAGTATATAATATATATATATATATATATAATATATATATATATATATATATATATATATATATGATATATATATATATATATGATATTATATATATATATATATATATATATATATATATATATATATATATATATATATTATATATATATATATATATATATATATATATATATATATATATATATATATATATATA
This sequence comes from Procambarus virginalis, assembly GCA_020271785.1. Taxonomy (NCBI): domain Eukaryota; kingdom Metazoa; phylum Arthropoda; class Malacostraca; order Decapoda; family Cambaridae; genus Procambarus; species Procambarus virginalis. The sequence goes on along the minus strand of WNGS01001312.1, from coordinate 20,493,299 downwards.
TATATATATATATATATACAGTGGTACCTCGGAATACGAGTGTCCCTGAATACGAGTTTTTCGGAATACGAGCAGGATTTCCTCGGAAAATGTGTCTCGGAATGCGAGGGTTACCTCGGGACACGAGTTTGTTGATACGCGTCCAGGCTGACCTAGCGCGTGGTGGCCGCGTGGTGGCTGGGCGATCGTCGCCCCTCCGCCCGTCCGCCCCTCAGTTTACCATTGTCTCGCGCTCAGTGACTACCTCTCATCAATTCTTCGCGTGGATTTTCAGTGTATTGTTGGATTTTTGGTGATTTGACTATACAATTTGTTATTTATATCTCACCATGAGTCCCAAGAAAGCCAGTGGTAAGGATAAAGGCCAGAAAACCCATGTGAGGATGACAATAGAGGAGAAACAAGAGATAATTCGGAAGCATGAGAACGGTACACGTGTTATTGAACTTTGTAGGCAGTACAACAAAGCCACATCAACAATATGCACTATACTTAAGAAGAAAAATGAGATTATGAGTGCTAAAGTGGCAAAAGGAGTAAGAACAATAACGAAACAAAGACCACAAATACTTGAAGAAGTGGAAAAGTTGTTATTAATTTGGATACACGACAAGGAGTTAAGGGGAGATAGTGTTTCGGAGGCCATTATTTGTGAGAAAGCCAGGGTATTGCACGAAGACCTTCTAAAGAAAACCCCTGGAACGAGTGATGCAGAGACGAAAGAGTTTAAGGCAAGCAGGGGCTGGTTTGAAAAATTTAGGAGGAGGAGTGGTATCCATAGTGTTACAAGGCATGGGGAGGCAGCCAGCGCAGACAAACCAGCCGCTGGACGATTTATTGAGGAATTTAAAGAGTTTGCAGAGGCTGAGGGATACCTACCGCAACAAGTGTTTAATTGTGACGAAACAGGACTGTTTTGGAAAAGAATGCCTAAGAGGACATACATTACCAAGGAGGAAAAATCCTTGCCCGGACACAAGCCTATGAAAGATAGGTTTACGCTTATGTTGTGTTCAAATGCGAGTGGCGATTTGAAAATTAAACCCTTACTAGTGTATCATTCTGAAAATCCAAGGGTTTTCAAACAGTATAAAGTGCAGAAAACCCATTTGTGTGTGATGTGGAGGTCTAATAAAAAAGCATGGGTGACTAGGCTTATTTTTTCGGAGTGGGTGAATGAAGTGCTGTGCCCTACCATAGAAAAATATCTGCAGGAGAAACATTTGCCACTCAAAGCCGTGCTTCTCCTCGACAATGCTCCTGCTCATCCTCGAGGCTTGCAAGATGATGTGTTGCCCCGATACAATAAATTCCTCACAGTTAAATTCCTTCCTCCTAACACCACTTCTTTAATTCAGCCTATGGACCAGAAAATCATAGCGAATTTTAAGAAACTTTATGAAAGGGCACTTTTCCGAAAATGTTTTGAAGTGACTGAAGCCACAAACCTCACCCTCAAAGAGTTCTGGAAAGACCATTTTAACATTTGTAGTGCTTTAAAACTCGTTGACAAAGCCTGGCAAGAACTGACTCAAAGAACCCTGATCTCTGGCTGGAGAAAATTGTGGCCTGAATGTGTGAGAGAATTAGACTTTGAGGGGTTTGAGCCTATAAATGATGCGCCTATTGTTGAGGAAATTGTTACTCTAGGCCAGCAAATGGGCTTGGAATTGGATAGTGATGATGTGGAGGAGTTGGTGGAAGAACACAACGAAGAACTGACCACCGAAGAACTCCAAGCCCTTCAACAGGAACAGCAAGACAACGCAGATGAAGATTCTTCAGTGGAGGAGGAGGAGGCAGCAGCGGATGTCCCTTCTGCAGTATTGAAGAAGGTGTGTCAGATGTGGGAAGAGATTCAAACAATTGTTGAAAAGACTCACCCAGAGAAAGCTGTAGTAGGCCGTTGCCTTAATCTTTTCAATGACAATGTGTTGCCTTACTACAGAGAGAGCTTGCGAAGAAGGGAAAAGCAAGCTTCCATGGACAGATATCTGGTGAGAAAATCGAGCAGTGAGCCTCAGCCAGGACCTAGTGGCACTCAGATAAAACGTCCCAGGGAGTGCACACCTGAAAGGTCCTCATTGCCTGATGTGATAATGGAAGGGGACTCCCCTTCCAAACAGTAACTCCTCTCCTCCTCCCCTCTCCTCACCATCTTCCATACGCCTACAGCATTCATCAGCAAGGTAAGTAATAACTTGAACATAGTTTTGTAGGTTTATTTAGATGAATTAGGTATAAAAATTTAGTTTGATATGGGGTTTCTGGGGTAGTCAGGAACGGATTAATTCATTTCCCATTATTTCTTATGGGGAAATTCGCTTCAGAATACGAGTTTTCGGAATACGAGGCGTCTCCAGGAACCAATTAAACTCTTAAACCGAGGTACCACTGTATATATATATATATATATATATATATATATATATATATATAATATATATATATATATATATATATATATATATATATGAACCTCAGAACCTCTACTGAAAGGTTCTGAGCCTACCAAAAAGCAGCTTTAAAAATCATATTTTCCCTAGCAATTGTTTCCATAACAATTACTGAAATGCAGAAGGTCTATTGAAACTTTTGAAGACCCATACAAGACAGCTCTATATCTACTTAAAACTTTCTAATCTGCTATTAATAAGTTGGTGGACTTTTAGGTGTATAATATGCTATTTATGTACACCATGTTACTTAATAAGTAAGAATAATTATACAGTATTACAATAAATTGCCTTATGCTCTGTTATATTCTTACAGTTTGAAAAGTCAGAAGAAACCCAGGACTGTGGACATCGATCTGGGATCTATACTGAATCAAACTCCAACCTGACGCTTTCTCTTGTAGATGCCATGTTGTCTAACCCAGATGAAAGCAGAATTGTTCCCGCTCCTATCTTGAATCCACAGCCATTTCAAGTATATCTCCTACGGTTACCATCTGAAAAACACTCAAGCAAGTTCAATTTAATACTTCTTATATGTCTTATTTCTGTGGGGAGCCCCTTCGGCTCCCTGGAGCTATCAGGCTGATATGCAATATATTAGAGTAGGGTAATAGTTAATAGATTTCAGCCTACCGGGGACTACGAGCCAGAACCTGGTCCCCTCAGAGAGGCACTGGAAGCAATGGCCCCTTGAAACCCTCCTGTGGTTGGGGGCTTTCCTAATCTGCTATCGACTGGGGTTAGGCACCCAGAAAGGTAGGCATAACAAAATAGACCCCCACATGGTAAGAAAATTACAAACGAAAACCAAACAGAGAGGCAGAACTCCACCAATTCCCAAGGAAACAATCAAACGTCACACACTGCCACCGTGCCGCATGTCCTTGCAGCCCCTCCCCTGGGAGAGGGGAGCCCTGCACCCTCCTCGCCGGCTACCCAGTAACCTCGGTGCGTTGGCTATTGCAATATAGGGCGGTTGTTGACTCTATCCATGATTTTCAAGCAGTGTTTTACCTTAGTGGTGTTCTCTGCAGTGTTGAGGCGTGGTGGCCAGGTGTTACCAAGTGTACAGTAGTTAGAATATCCATATCAGCCATGGATAGCTCCGGGGAGCCTCCGGACACACCCAGAAAATGGCGTTTCATTACATTCAACGCTGGTTTTTTTCAAAATTTCTTTCTGCCTCTCTCCTCACTGCCGTGTAGTTATTTCTCGCATCTTTGTATCGCTGATATGTTTGGGGGTTTGGCCTCTTCCTGTATTGATTCCATTTTTGTGTCTTTTGGTCTCTGGCCCTCTCGCAATTTCTATTGAACCAGTCCTGTTTCCTAGTTCTGCTTCTCTGTTTTGGTATAAATTTTGTTGTGCCTTTATCATATATTTCACAAAACTTGACATACATCTCATTCACTTCCTTGTCTAGCATCAGGTCTGTCCAATTATACTCACTAAAAAAAATGTCTAAGGTGGCCATAATGTCCTCTCCTGAAGTCAGGTTTTTCAACTGCTTCAACCTCCTTATTTTCTTCCAGATTATAACGCATTGCATACTTTATTCCCAAAAAGACATGGTCACTTTTACCCAAGGGAGGAAGGTACTGAATGTCAAATATCTCTTTCTTTTTCCTGGTAAATATCAAATCTAGCATGGAGAGGACAGCCCCTTCTCTCATCCTGATAGCTCAATAGGCTTTTTCTTAATGTTGTCACCTATTAACTGCCTTGCCTCTGACTCTTTGGCTTGTTTGGAAAATTCCTTGCTGGTTGTTGACCCCATTATTCTGTCACATCCTCTGTCATTATTAATCTTTCTGCATTTTTTGTTGTATCTATTGTACTTTTACCTTCTCAACTACTACCTTAATCCTTTCTGTAAGAGACAAGATTCTGGTCCTTCCCTCCAGTAGGCCAGAAAAGTCTGAGAGGCCATGTGAGATGGTTTTAGTCTTTGGGGTACCAGTGCATAAGTTTAATGGAGCCTATGGGGGTGGGGGATAATGGCCCAACCCAAAAAAGAAAAATTTTGAATTATAATAGAGGAAAAAATGAAAGATTATCATGTTATAATAACATCAAGATACATTAAATAGGTTCTTGGTTTGATTTATTTGGTTAATTGGGAGATTATTTTTTATATATTTTGCAGTTAATAATTTTTAATTTAATTCCTTCATGTTTTTATTTAGTATTATATTCTTACATAACCTTTGTCAACAGAAGTTATTGACAACTATAGATGGACAGACAAGGGCTTCAAACGCTGGCCTTTAGGAGTGAGCAGCGCTGAAACAAAATTGCAATGTTACCATTGCCCTATGAAAATGTCTCGGAGTGCTATGTGCACGGCTTTAATGAGGCATGAATTTAAGCACACATCTGCATCTCCTGATTTACGAGTTATTCATTATATGCCTACAAGAGAATTCAGGGAGTTTATTGTCATTGCAAATGCTACAAAACAGGTATGTATTTTTGACCCTTGTAAAAAGCTGTCTGCTATTATTATTATCAATTTGCAATTAGAGACCTGTGATGGTATTGTTGTCTTCTTTGTTTATATAATCATAAATTATTGTAGAACTTCTATTGGTTTTAGTGCACAGAACCACCACTTCTAATTTATCCCACCCAACTGCTACTATTAGTATAAAAATATATCCTGCTACTTTATACACCTTTTCTAGGGGGAAGCCCCGTCGGCTCTCTAGAGTTATCCGAGTGATATGGATATATTAACTTTCTGGCATTAGTCAATGTGCATGGAGTTCTTGCCTACCGGGGACCATGAGCCAGAACCTGGCCCCCCCTCAAGAGAGGCACGAGGAGCAATGGCCTATAGAAACCCCCGTGTGGTTAGAAGCATTCTGTGTCTGCCATCGACTGGGTCTGGCACCCAGAGAAGTAGGCACCCCAAAACAAACCACTATTCCGGTGAAAATATTGCTACCAAAAGGCAAACGAGTGCACAGAACTCCTCAAATGAAAATTAGCAAACGAGTATGACGTTATCATGTTGCAGCGCCGCTATCTGTGCAACCCCCCCCTCCCCAGGAGGGGGGAAGGAGAAGCCCCAGACCCTCGTGTCGGTGATCCATCCTTTAGTTCTTGACTGATGTGATACTGGCAGGTCCTGTGCCTCTGGCTCCAGATTTTCTCTATTTCTGTGCCTTGTGTCATGGTCTGTCTATATATATATATATATATATATATATATATATATATATATATATATATATATATATATATATATATAATTTATTTATTTATTTATTTATTTATTTATTTTGGTCTCTTCATTGACCTGAGAAAGGCCTTTGACACTGTTAATCACAATTACCTCTTACGTAAACTCCATCATTATGGAATCCGAGGCCATGCACTGGACTACATCCAATCCTATCTTAGTGACAGACTCCAATGTGTACCCATCAATAATATAACCTCTCCCACTCTACCAGTAACAGTTGGAGTGCCACAGGGCAACATCTTGGGACCTCTCCTATTTCTTATATACATCAATGATCTGCCTAATGTCTCTTAACATTCTGAAACCTATTTTGTTTGCTGATGATACTACCCTCATCTACTCTAACCCCAACCCACACACACTAAATGATGTTGTTAATAATGAACTAAAAAAAGTCCACTTATGGATGTCAACCAATAAACTAACACTTAACATAGAAAAGACCTACTACATTTTATTTGGATGCAAATCTACAAATGCAATTCAGCTTCAGATAGATAACGTAAATATTAGGAATAAAAATGATGGTAAGTTTCTTGGCCTATTCCTAAACAAGAGACTCAACTTCAGCATCCACATACAACACATAACTAAGAAAGTCTAAAACAGTTGGGATACTCTCCAAAATCAGATATTATGTACCTAAGTCTGCTCTCATCTCTCTATATTATGCACTAATCTATCCCTATCTTAATTATGGTATCTGTGCATGGGGCTCAACCACTGCAAACCACCTCAAGTCCATCATCACCCAGCAAAAATCTACTATCAGAATAATAACAAATTCTGCTTTCGGACAACACTCAGCCCCCATATTTAACTCCCTTAACATGCTAAACATAATCTCACTCCACAAATTTTCTTGTCAATTACATTTACAAAACCCTGTTCTTAAACGCAAATCCTGCTCTGAAACTCTCCCTGGACAGATGTGATGTAATAGGACCCATTATCACCACACCAGAAATAAATATCTCTTTGATATCCCCAGAATCAAACTTAATCTGTGTAAACACTCTATGCAAATAAAGGGACCCAGTCTATGGAATTCACTCCCTAATGAATTGAAAAGCTGTCCAACTTTTGCGTCATTCAAAAACAAAACTAAAAAGTACCTAATCTCATCTGCATAGTTTTTTCTGGGGGGAGCCCCGTCGGCTCCCCGGAGCTATCCCAGGCTGATATGCTAATGTCAGACTTTGGCATCAGTCATGTGTATGGAGTTCTTAGGCCTACCGGGGACCACAGCCAGATCCGGGCCCCCCTCAGAGAGGCAAGGGGAGCAAGGCCTATAGAAGCCCCCGTGTGGTTGGAAGCATTCTATGTCTGCCATCGACCGGGACAGGCACCCAGAAAGGTAAGCGCCTCAAAACAAACCCCTATTCTGGTTAAAATTGCTACCAAAAGCCGAACTAGTGGATAGAACTCCCCAAAAGATAACAAGCAAACTAGTGTGACATCACACGCCGCCGCGCCGCGCAGACAGCGGCGCGGCGGCGCAGACAGCGCCGCTGGTTTTTTACCTTGTAAAACCTTTCAACGCTGGTTTTTTACCTTGTTTCTTTAAAATTGCACTGTATCTATTGCTACCCAATCTCCCTATCTTTATGTACCCAATCCGAACATCTTTACCATTGTGATCATTGTTGTCTTCTTGTATGTACTATCAATCTGCTGTACAGTGTCTGTTAATCTTGTTTAAATTACCAATCAAGTTGTCAATGTAATCAACCAGAGCTTTAATATACCAATGTGCTTTAATATACTTACTATTCTCTCTCATCTCATTTTTTTCTTGCAATGTATCTGTTATCATTTTATTAATTCTGCTAGAATTTACCTACTTAAAATTATCTGTTAGATTAAGGACCTGCCCGAAACGCTGCGTATACTAGTGGCCTTATAAGATTGTAAATACTATGCTATGTATTCACTCTAACCCAATGTACCTTCTTGCATATAAATAAATAAATAAATCAATCAATCAATCAATAAATATGCATATCTGTGTTCTTGGTGGTATTCCCTGCTAGGCCCCCATGAGTGGACACATCCCAGGGGTTTAGCTTTTAGAAGTTTGCTTGGTAGTCTTGGGCTCTGGTTTACAGTACCCTGCCTGGGCTTCCCTTAATGTGTTACCAAGGCTAAGGGCCATGGGAAACCCTGCGGGAGCTCCATGTCCGATGGATGTGACCCTCAAGTCTCCTCTCGCTTCTTGCGAGGTTGATAGTTGCTCTGTCCCCTTGTCTCAGGGAGACAATCACAGGTTGTGCCTCATGCTGCCTGTCAGGTCGGTGATTCTTTTGACCCGGAGTTGTGTGACGTTCGTTGTTTGTACATACCCCAGTTCATCCATGCTACTGATCGTGATATGCGGGTGCAGGCAGCTAAGGCGTTGCTTGCTAGGTTTAGGTGTCTGCAACGCAATAGGTTGGTTGCTTCCCCAGATGCCCAGAGACTGCCTCGTTTTGGTTTTAGAGACCTGGACTTGGCGGGTGGGAGTCACTTCAATTTTGGTTTCGTCTGCCCCTCCTTGTCCTTTTCCTTGTGTTGTGCGTTCGGTTCCTCCCTCTTTGCTTTCAGCTCCGAAACGTCTGAGGGTTTCAGAGTCGAGGCAGGGTCTAGTTGGTGTTGAGACTCGGGCAGTCTTGGGAGAGTCCCCTTCCAGGGTGGTGGCAGAGGCAATTGAGCCTAGCTGGAGCTTCTGGGTCTGAGCAGTGGACCCCCTTCATTCCTGCTTTTTCAGTGGCTCCTGCATTTTCTTTAGAGGCGGGGGATTTGGAGGACAGCTCAGCCCCGGTCCTCGGGGTGAGGACTCTAGTTCTGTGACCGCGACGGTTCTTTGATTCTGTCCTTCCGGAGGTTTTCGGCTTCCCGTGTTCCTTCGCGTGTGGTGCGGGAAGCCCTTGTGGCTTACCTCCTGCGCGACCTGGATTATGCTTTCATAATAGATCTGTGTTCCTTTCTGCATGGATCTTAGTGTGTTACTGGGTTTGTTATGAAGTTCCAGAGTCCTCCTGGTTAGCAAATTGCCCTCTCTTCTCTTTGGAGGCATGGCATACATTCTGTCGATCCCGCATGCTTGAGTGGTGGGAGGCTCAGATGACGTTGCAGGTTTTCCTGGGCGGAAACTCAAAGAATTCGAAACATCTCCCGCCAACACATCACAAAGAGCAGTGTGGTCACAGTCCGACCCAAACGTCTTATTCCTATGGAGACTTGGTGCGCTTGAGGCCATGTTCACTTGGAGCTGACACTAGTAATCAACATCTAGATGAACTCGGCTTTGAGCTGGGGAATTCGCTGGGTGAATTTGAGCATCTCAATGCATGCTTGTTCACCCCTGCCCTTCTGTGTGATGTTGGTGTGATACAGCTTCATGTGCAGGTTCCCTCCCTGTCGGCGGCGCTTGTTCCGGAGGACTTGTTCACCCGGGAGCCTTTTGGCTTCGGCCTTGCGTTTTTTTCCCTCCTGGAGCTGTCCTCGGATTGACTCGGGGAGGATGTGAGGGCGCTTGGGTCTGTCCTGAGGTCCAGCGCCTTGTCCTCAGCGGCTCGCTTGTCGACTGCCTTGCTCAAGCTTTTCGCACCGATTTTGAGGGATGCGGTTTCCCTGTTCAATGCTTTCTGGCTCGCATGTTGGCAGGTGGTGCTGGGTTCCTCTGTGGAATCTGCTTGGGCCCTGGCTCTTAGGTTGTCGGCGCCTTTTTGTCCTCTTCTGTTTGAGGCGTCTGCCGTAGCACAGTTTATCCAGGCTGCTTCGTCTGCTTGTCGTCCGATGTCGAAATTGCAGGTCCTCCGGGGGTCCCGTGGGGGGGTCTTCGTACCAGGACTCGGGGTTCCTCCCGTCGTGGTAGGCCACTGGTGTCAGGTTCGGGTTCAGCTCCTTCTTCGGACCCGCCCTTGTATGGTCGGCACAGTGATCGCTCTGTGTGGGGTTCTGGGTCTTGTATGGGACGCCGGCCCTTTCACTGTTTGCCCCATTGACGGGGGCAATCAGGGGGAGGCTTGCTCTGTTCACTCACACCTGGTCCCACAATTCGTGAGCATTTCGGGTTGTGTCTGTTGGCCTGCGGTGGCGTTGGGTGGCCTTCCCCCTTTCGGGGGTTCGGGGCTGGCAGGGCAGGTTTCTTCCCCTGCGCTCTGTCGGGTCGTCCCTCAGACGGGTTTCCCGTCTGTTTCTGGTCCAGAAACGGGACTGCGCGGGCCTGCGGTTCATTCTGGACTTGTCCCATCTGAACCCCTGGGTTCATTGCCCCTCCTATCGGATGACCACGCTGTCCAAGTTCACCTCCTCTTGGATCCGAATGCTTGGATGGTGTCCCTGGACCTCCGGGACGCTTATTGGCATGTCCCGATTCATCTGAGGTTCCGGGACTGGCTTGGTTTTGTTGTGGGGCGTCTATGTTACCACTTTCGTTGTCTCCTGTTCGGGTTGAACCTGGCACCTTGCGTGTTCACATGCTTTACGCAGGTCGTGGTGGCCCGTTTGCGTCTCTTAGGTGTTTGGGTGTTGGCCTACCTCAATGACTGGCTGGTTTGGGCTCCCAGCCGGTCGGCTTGCTTGCTAGCCAGGGATTTGGTTCTTTCCCAGCTCACAGGGTTCGGGTTCTTGGTGAACTGGAAAAAGTCCCATCTGGTTCCCTCTCAGGTTCGGACTTGGCTCGGTCTCGTTTGGGACTCTCGGACCACTTCCTTGTCTCTCCCTCCGGAGTCTCTCCTGTGGCTGAGGTCCCGCCTTTATCTGTTACTGGTGGGCCCTCGGGTCACCCGGCGGTTGCTCGAGGGGCTGTGCGGGAGCCTAAACTTCGCAATGTTAGTCTACCCGCCGGGTCGGGTTTGGCTTTGGCTTTGTCGGCTGTTCTGGTTCCTTTGGGTTTGTCTCTTCAGCCTCTCTTGCGATCGCTGGATTCAACCCCCGGGGGCCTTGCATCGGCAGCTGCATTGCCGGCCTCCTCTTTGGGTTTTTCGGGGTTCAGTGCCTCGGCACCTACCTGAGCCCTCGCTCGATGTGTTCACAGACGCTTCGTCTCTCGGCTGGGGTTTTGTGACCAGTGCTCACCAGGCCGGCCAGGGGCGTTGGGGTCCACATTGAACCCACAGTACAGTGCGGGAGTTCGCAGCGGTGTGGTCTGCTCTTCGGAGGATTCGGGTCGCCCGCGGATCGACAATTTGGTTCCATTCAGATTGCTCTCCTGTGGTTCATTGCCTGAACCATGGGGGTTCGATGCGATCCTTGGCTCTTTGGGGTTGGTCGCTTCGGGTGACTCGTCTGCTGAGTTCTCGGGGTTTGGCTCTTCTGGCGGTTCATGTGCAAGGAGTGTCCAACGTCTTGGATGACGGCCTGTCTCGCTTCATTCCCCTCTCCAAGGAGTGGACAGTCGACGACGCTTCCTTCCGTTGGCTTTGTCAGACGTTCGGGCGTCCCGAGGTGGACATCTTTGCGTTGGCGTGGTCGAGGTGCCTTCCCGTGTATGCGGCGCCCTTCCCCGATCGTGAGGCCATCGGGGTAGATGCCTTTCGGCTGGATTGGTCAAGGTGGGGGTTCCTGTACCTCTTTCACCCGGTTCAGCTGTTGCTCCAGATTCTGACTCGCTTGGAGACTTACCAGTTGTCCTTCCGGCCCCTTGGTGGCTGGCGCAGCCTTGGTTTCAGGCACTGCTTGCTCGGTGTCCGAACCCGAGGGTTTTCCCATGGCTCCGCCTCTTTCAGCAGATCGATCCAGTATGTCACATGGCTGGTTCGATCTTCTCCTCGAGTCTTCGCGTATGGTTTTTTGACTCGAGTCTATCATCATCTCTATGGTGATCAGGTGGCTTCTTTGTTGGTGTCCCACCTGCGGGCTTCTTCTCGGTGGCAGTATGAAGTTTCCTGGCAGTCTTATCTGTTTCTTTTTGCGTCTTCGTCGTTTTAGTTCGCTGTTAGTTAGGGTGGTCTTGTCCTTTCTCTCTTGGTTGTTTCAGGTCCGTCATCTTATGCCTAACACTGTCTCCTTGTATCGTGCGGCGCTGGCGGAGCTGCTTCAGCGTGCCTTCAGTATCGATGTTACATCTGTGCCGTTTTGCAAGCTATCTCGTGCTTTGTTTCACCTCCGGCCTGCTCATGCGCCGCCTGAGCCGTCGTGGTCTTTGGACAGAGTGCTCATTTTCCTCTCGTTTCCTCGATTCGGTAAGGCCCCTTCGGTCCAGGATTGTTTCTCTAAGGCTCTTTTTTTTCCTTTTGGCATAAGCCTCTGGGGGTCGGGTCGGGGAGCTTCATGCTCTCCTCCAGTGCAGGGGTTTCTGCTCTTTCGGTCGTGGCGATTGTTTGGCGAAGAATGAGACTGCTGCATTCTGGAGGGGTCCGTGGGTGGTTGATGCTTGGTTGGTACGGCCGGGGGTGCATCATGCTTTGTGTCCGTTTGCGTTGCTTCGCCGTTATTTGCACGCCACGGCTTCTGTGTCCGGGGTCACGCATTGGGTTGATCCGGTTTCCCATCTTCCCTGTTCGCGGGTTCGGGTCTCCCATGTCGTCCGCAGGGTTATCAAATCCAGCCAGCCTGCTGGCTATCCCCATGCCCATGACGTCCGTAAGTTCGTGGCTCTTGCTGCCATGTTTGGGAATATGTCTTGGTCTGATATTCAGGCACAGAGTTTTTGGTGGTCGAACAGTGTCCTGGCTGCTCATTACCTCGTGAATATTCCTGGGCCCGTCGGGCCTATGTTGCTTTGGGTCAGCGGTTGCAGCCAGATGTCTCGACTTCGAGTTGAGGAGTAAGCGACAACTGCCTCCCGGGTAAGTCCCTCTTTTTTTGTCTGTGGGTAGTTAGCTCCAAGGAGTCGACGGGGCTTCCCATAGAAAACCAGCGTTGAATGTAATGAAACAACATTTTCTGGGCGCGTCCCGGAGGCTCCCCGGCATTCCTCCCTCCCACAGGTCAGCGTTTTTTTCATGTTTTTGACATCCAGCCTCAGAACTCAGGTGTGGGTAGCTGGCGTAAAGAGTCTGGGGCTCTCCCTTCCCCCTCCCGGGGAAGGGGGAGCTGCACAGACAGCGGCGCGGCGACATGTGACGTCATACTCGTTTGCTCGTTTTCTGTTGGGGAGTTCTATCCACTAGTTCGGCTTTTGGTAGCAATTTTAACACTTTCGCGCTTTCGGCGAAGCGTAAAAAACCTAAGCTAACCTGTGCTTTGGGCGTCTCGCGCGCTTATTAAGCGGTAGGAGCGAAAAGTGTATACTCATTTTACTGTCCTGACACTAATTGTAGACCTACGTATTTAAATTTGGTATCACTGTGTTCGCAATAGAATTCTCTATAAGAACATACATATAAAATACTGCCAAAGCACAAGGAATATCAACACCAAATAAAAATCTATTGCGATCACTTGGCGAGAGCGCCAAACAGCAACAAATGTTTCCACTCTCTTAATGATTGCAATGACCACATTTATCCTACATCATTGATTATGGTATCATTGGAACCGCAATAAAATTCTCTATACGGACATATGCATATAAATATAGAATCAATGTCGCAACCAACCCACAAGATGGTTGGAAGTGGCTGAAGTGTTACCCGCGGCGGCATACAATTGTTATACCAAGATGAATCACTGCCATGCCGTTTTCTTTAATAAGCTCTTCGGTTATTAGAAAAAACGTAAATTTCATGGTGAACATTTCTAAACTATCCCCAACAAAATCGGATAGAAAATGGAATTATACAAATATTTTATCGTTGGACTAGCGGGTGCGTCGGCAAAGTATCCAGTGACTTAAAAGATTGGACGCTAACGCTCGTCCGCTTAGCGCGAAAGTGTTAATCAGAATATGGGTTTGTTTTGGGGCACTTACCTCTCTGGGTGCCTGATCCGGTCGATGGTAGACATAGAATGCCTCCAACCACAAGGGGGTTTCTATAGGCCATTGCTCCCCATGCCTCTCTGAGGGGGCCCGGTTCTGGCTGTGGTCTCCGGTAGGCCTAAGAACTCCATACACATGACTGATGCCAAAGTCTAACATTAGCATGCATAGCTCGTTACCAGAACATACCAGAACAATACCAGAACCGCCTGGGATAGCTCCGGGGAGCCTCCGGGACTCACCCAGAAAATGGCGTTTCATTACATTCAACGCTGGTTTTTTCTATCACATTTTCATCATCTTAACTTTCCTCTTGTTTTTCTTCTTTGTAGTAATTGCAGTTTCCCATCTTTCCTCATAATGCCAAAAATGCATCTAATATTAATCATTCTACTGCTCTAATTTGGTTTATTATTTATTTTGGAGCTTACTATTATTATTATGCTGCTCTCTTAGATAAGATTTCAATATCCAGTGGACTGAATCATGCAGTCAAGCAGGATGATATATTGTACTGCACCAGTGCCATAATGAACCTTACAAACTGTCCCTTTAGGGTTAAAATAGTGTTAAAGAGTTGAAGACTTTTCAGTACAATCTAGAATGGTAGCCTGGTTCATCCATAAACTCGTAACCTAACATAAATCCGCAAATAAGTGATACAAAAATTATTGCACCTTCTCCCATCTCCAGGTGGTGGGTCTGGTGCCTCAGGCTTTCACCCCACCCTTGCTTTCCCCATTTTTCCTGTGCTCATAGATGGTTTCTTTGAGTTGGGAAGTATGTGGGTAATTCCAGGTGTTGGGACTAGGTGTGTGTGTAATTACACATTACCTAAGTGTAGTAACAGGATGAGAGCTACGATCGTGGTGTCCCGTCTTCCCAGCACTCTGTCATATAATGCTTTGAAACTACTGATGATCTTGGCCTCCGCCACCTTCTCACTTAACTTGTTCCAACCGTCTACCACTCTGTTTGCAAAAAGTGAATCTTATATTTCTTCGGCATCTGTGTTTAGTTTGTTTAAATCTATGACCTCTTGTTGTTGAAGTTCCAGGTCTCAGGAAATCTTCCCTATCAATTTTATCAATTCCTGTTACTATGTGTGTGTGTGTTGCTGCCTTGTAATAGTCTACATAGGTATTCATGTAGTCCTAACTTACCAAATCTACAGAATAAAATAACAACATACTGGAGTGAACGATATGGAAGAAAATGCAGAATAGAACCATTGAAGAGTAGGGGTGCCATAGGCACAATTAGAGAACACTGTATAAACATCAGACGTCCACAGTTGTTCAACATCCTCCCAGCGAGCATAAGAAATATTGCCTGAACAACTATGTATATCTTCAAGAGAAAACTAGATCATTTTCTCCAAGGAGTGCCAGACCTACTGGGCTGTGGTGGATATGTGAGCCTGCGGGCCACTGCTAGCAACAGCCTGGTGAACCAAACTCTCACAAGTCAAGCCTGGCCTTGGGCTGGGCTTGGGGAGTAGAAGAACTCCCAGAACCCCATCAACTAGGTATCAACCAGGTAACTTCATGTTGGGGCTACATAAAGTTTCACGAAGCTTCATTTCAGATATTAGTTAAAGCCCTTCCTGGGTAGTTGCGTGTCATATCAAAGAAAGGTTTAGTCATTTTAGGTTGAGTTGAATATTTTCCAGTGACTCAATAGCATCAGTGTTACTATGCACAGGCACCTTGCAACATCAGTGTAGTATTTCATCCTGCCTGACTGCTTGATACTGTCCAGTGGGTACTGTAAATCATACCCTAGAAAGCAGCAAATGCGTGCTTTTTATACACTCAAAGTTTAACTTCCTTATTTTTAGATGCAGGCAACAACAGAGTTATCAAGAGAGGTTGGGAGAATATGGAACTTGAATCTGAAGCGCCCCTCCATGTTTCCTCAACACTTCTTAAACCTGTTATGGTGTGGGACTTACTCACCAGAGATGCCAGCAATGCTAATATTACTGGTGTTGTTACAATGGAAATAATAACACCCCAGCCAGGAGGAGTCTATCTCAGTACAAATGTATTAACGTTTTATCTTTCCTTTTATAATAAACATACCTTTAGTATGTTCTTGTGTATATGCATGTACTTATGGGTAGTTGATTTTACTTAAATTTTTTCAATACTTTTTATTATGAAGATATTGTATGTATTCTATATAAATTTTCATTATACAACAATAGTGGAAGTTATACATATAGTTTTCATTATACATATTGTACAATTTAAAATATTTTAAATTGTACAATATGAAATTCAATACCAATTTTCAGATGATGCCCCTGACCTGTTGCCATGGGAAGAGCTAGGAAAGCTTCAAATACAGCCAAGACTATATCAAATTGTTGAGGTGTGTGATAAAATTAATGAAGCTAAGGCATACCTTGTAAGAATGTGTTACACCTCTCCTAAAGTTCCACACAGAGTGCTAGTGCACTACCTGGGTGACACAAGACCATACCTAGTAAGAG
>WNGS01001312.1:20439817-20471462 GCA_020271785.1 Procambarus virginalis | reverse complement strand
GCCTGTTACTATTTTGTATGTAGTGATCATATCACCTCTTTTTCTTCTGTCTTCTAGTTTTGGCATATTTAATGCCTCTAACCTCTCCTCGTAGCTCTTCCCCTTCAGTTCTGGGAGCCACTTAGTACCATGTCTTTGCACCTTTTCCAGTTTGTGCATGTGCTTCTTAAGATATGGGCACCACACAACCGCTGCATATTCTAGCTTTGGCCTAACAAAAGTCGTGAACAATTTCTTTAGTATATCGCCATCCATGTATTTAAAAGCAATTCTGAAGTTAGAAAGCGTGGCATAGGCTCCTCGCACAATATTCTTTATGTGGTCCTCAGGTGATAGTTTTCTATCTAGAACCACCCCTAGATCTCTTTCTTTATCAGAATTCTTTAAAGATTTCTCACATAATATATAGGTTGTGTGGGGTCTGTGTTCTCCTATTCCTACAAGGTGTGTGTAACACACCTTGTGTGCATGTATTTATATATGTATGTGTATACGTGTATATGTATGTGTATATACATAAAATATATGTATATATGTGTAAGTATACTTTTTCTTTTGGAAGGGGCTCTGTTCCCTTCGCTATTGACGGGGCACTGGGGGAGCAGCTTGCTATGTTGACTCTCACATGGTCCCACAGTTAGTGGGTGCTTTTGGTTGTCTTCCAGCCTCTGGTGGTGGCGGCGGACGGCTTCTCCCCCTTTGGGGGTTCAGGGCTGGCAGGGTAAGCTTCTTCCCCTGCGCTTCGTCATGTCATCTTAGTGGGTGCTTTGAACGTGGTTGCTCCGCCCCATCCACCCCATAGAGCAGACGGGAACCCTAGAGGGTTCCCGTCTGCTCTATGCAGACACGGGCCTGGCAAATCTGGGGTCCTTCTGGACTTCTTCAGTCGGTGCCCTGGATTCAATGCCCTCATCGGAGGACTGTTGTCTCCTGTCCGGCTTCTGTTGGGCTGGGTGCCAGGATGGTGGCCCTGGACCTCCAGGTAAATCCTTGGCACGTTCCTCTCCAGTTTTCCGGAACTGGCACAGTTGGTGGTGAGGCTTCAGGCTTGCCACTTTTGTTGCCTTCCCTATTTTGTAATTGGCACTTGGTGTATTTACGCATCTTTACCGAATCTTAGTGCCCTGTCCGAGTCTTCTTGGGATTCGGTGTCTGGCTTACCTCGACGACTGGCTGGTGTGGGCTCCCAGTCGATCCGCTTGTCTGCTCGCCAGGGGTGTGATTCTTTCCAGATCGCCGGGTTTGGTTTCCTGGTGATCTGGAGGCCGTTCCATTTATTTCCGTCCCGGGTTCGGACCTGGCTGGGTCTTGCTTAGGGCTCTTGGGCCGCTCTTTGTCTTTCTCTCCAGATGTGTTGCTGTGGGCTGTGGTCTCGCTTTCGGCTCTTCATGAGGGGGTCCCGGGTTGCTGAACTTCGGGAGTTCAGTTGTGCGGGAGTCTGAACTTCGACGTGCTGGTCTGCCCGCAGGGTCGGGTTTTGCTTCGGCGTCTGCTTGGTTCCTTCGGAGACTCCCCTTCTGCCTCTCTTGCAATCGTTGGGTTTGTTCCTCCGAGGATCTTGTGTTAGTGCTGCGTCACCAGCTTCCTCTTTGGGGTTTCGGGGTTCCGTGCCTTGGCACCTCCCCGAGCCTTCGCTCGATGTGCTCACGGACGGGTCATCTCTCAGCTGGGGCTTTGTGACCAGTGCTCACCAGGTCGGCCGAGGATGGTGGGGTCTGTCCGTCCGTCGGGCTCACAGCACGGTTCGGGAGTTCGTGGCTGTCTGGTTTGTGCTTTGAAGGGTTCGGGTCACTCAGTGCTCTACCAATCAGCTCTATTCGGACTGTTCTCTGGTGGTTTTTTGCCGGAACCACAGGGTTACTCTTAGGTGTTTGACCTTTGGGGTTGGTCCCTTAGAATGGCTTGTTTGCTGGATTCTCGGGGTTTGGCTAACCGTGAGGTTCATGTCTGGGGTGTGTCCTACGTCCTGGCGGACAGCTGTCTCGGTTCATTCCTCTGTTCCTGGATTGGCCAGTCGTCGCCGACTTGTTTCGTTAGCTCTGCCAGACGTATGGACTCATGGCCATGGACATCTTCGAGGCTGCGTGGTATAGGCGTCGCCCATTCTATGTGGCGCCCTTATGCGCCTGCGAGGCGTTCACGATGGATGCTTTTCGCAGGACTGGTCGAGGTGGGGGTACCTGTTCCTCTTCTCCCAATTCAGCTGTTGCTTCGGGTTCTGCCTCGGTTGGAGCCCAGTCCCACGAGAGTAGTCCTTATGGTCTCTTGGTGGCCGCCCCAGCTTTCTTTTCAGACACTGCTTGATAGGTGTCCGAAACCGGGACATTTTTTCCTGTGGCTCCGCCTCTTTCGGCAGGTCGGACCGGTCCTGTACGTGACTGGTTCGGCCTTCTCCTCGGCTCTTTGCGTCTGATATTTTGACGCGCATATCACCATCTCTGTGGTGATCAGGTGGCTTTGTTGACGGTGTCCCATCTGCGAGCTTCGTCTTGGCAACAGTATGTCATTCCTGGTGTTTCTATGCACCTTTTTTCTTGTTCTTCGTAGGTTGTCTTCTCTTTCGCATCAGGTTGTCTTGTGCTTTCTTGGGTTTTCAGGACAACAGTTATTTGATGTTTCTTACTGTCGCCTCGTTTTGTGCGGCGCTGGCAGAGCCACTCCGGCTTGCGTTCGGGGTGGACGTCACATCTGCCCTGTTCGTACGCTTTCTCGTGTTTTGTTTCACCTCCGGCTTGCTTATGCGTCGTCTGAGCCGTCCTGGTCCTTGATCAGGGTACCCTCTTATCTTCTCCTCAGTTTGTGGTAGCCCCTTCGGTTCAAGTTTCTGCTCTTTGGTACTGGTGGTAGGTTTGTACGTTTGAAGCCTTTCTCCGTCCTTCTGCCAACGGTTGAGACGGCTGCATTCCGGAGGGTTCCTTGAGTTATTGATGCTTGATTGGTTCAGCTGGGGGGTGCGTCCTGTGTTGTCCAGTTGCGTTTTTTTTTTTGTTTTTTTTTGCCGTTACCTGCGTACCGTGTCTGGGGATGCGCTTTGGGTTGATCCGGTTCCCCTCGTTCCCGATTTCAGGGCTCGGATTCTCCCAGGTCGTCCACAGAGTTTTTAAGTCTTCCAGCCTGCGGTCTGTCCTTGCGCTCGTGCAGTTCGGACGTTTGCAGCTCTTGCTGCTGTGTTGGTGATGTCTAGGGCTCCGGGCGTAGAGATTTGAGGGTCGCACAGGTTCTTGGCCGCCCATTCTTTATGCGCGAGTCTGCTCCTGTGTGTTCTTGTTGCCTTGGGTCGCAGGTTGCAGCCTGTTGTCTCAGCTTCGCGTTGTGGAGTTTGTGGCGGCCGCCTCCCGGGTCAGCTCTTTCCTTTCCTTCTCTTTGGGTATGAAGCTCCAGGGAGCCGTAGGGGCTCCCCACAAAAAACCAGCGTTGAATGTAATGAAACGCCATTTTCTGGGTGAGCCCCGGAGGCTCCCTGGCAACCCTCCCTCCCACCGGTCGGCGGTTTTTTTCGTGTTGGTTGAAGCTTAGCTTCCGAACTGATGTTAGGCAGCCGGCGCGGTGAGGTCCAGGGCTCCCCCCCCTCCCCTATCGGGGCGGGGAGGGCTGCGCGGACAATCAGTGCGGCAGTAAAGTGTGATGTTTGCTTGTTTGCTTGTTTCCTTGGGATTGTAGGGAGTTTCTACCTCTCTGTTCATTTTTTGTTTTAGTTTTTTACCATGTGGGGTTTGTTTTGTTATGCCTACCTTTCTGGGTGCCTAACCCCGGTCGATGGCAGATAAGGAAAACCCCAACCACAAGGGGATTTTCCAAGGCCATTGCTCCCTGAAACCTCTCTGAAGGGGGCCAGGTTCTGGCGCTGGTCCCTGGTTGGTCTGAACTCCTTAGCTAATGTCCCGGTCTAATATAACATACATTAGCCCGATAAGCTCCAGGGAGCCTCCGGGGCTCACTCAGAAAATGGCGTTTCATTACTGTACATTCAACGCTGTTTTTTTTTCCAGACTTCCCTACCCTATTGCAGCTAAAATATGCCACCTACGATTTTTTTGTTATTTTTTCCGTAATCAGGGAACAAAAATGAACACTTTTATAAGACGAAAGAATTTTGGGGAATTTATTTTTTTGTTGCGCCTGTGGGTGTTTTGAGCCATTTGGACCCCTAACGGTTTGAGGGTTAAAAAAAAACTTTTCTCACAAATGCCTCCAGAATGCGTCTACAGATGCAATGAATCCCTCACTCTAATAAATCAGGGTTGGTTCCATACAGTTCACCAAATCAAGATGTCCACTACACCTATTTAAATTTCAACTAATGTTAAGTGTTTCAACATAAAGCAGTATCTTAAAAATAAAATTTAAAAGATTTTGATTTAACAAATTTGCCTGCTAAAGGAATAACAAAATTTCATTTTGAACAATTCATTAATGTTGTACAGTACTGTAATTTAAATTGAAGGTATACTTACTGATGTAACAGCACTTCTAATTTCAAGCATCAGTTCATTATCCTTTGTAGGTACATAATGTATAAGCATAAGATCTGCATTAATTTTTAGATGTACATAATCATTCTGATAAGAGGTTGAGCCCAAGTCTGCTTCTTGTGTCTCAGGAGCCCCCACTTCCATAAAACCACAGGGTCTTTTCTAGGAATGGGCTGCCAACCTTTCTGAGTCCATTTGAAGAGGTCGACAGGTGTCTTCGCTGTAATGAAAATTCACAGAATTTAATGTAATGAAATGCTTCTTTCTGGTTGGGCCTCGGTGGCTCTGTGAAACTAGATCACCGAGGAAGCTCCACTTTCGAGTTATATCAGCCCAAAGAAACCATATTGCTAACTGGGAACCAGAGCGAGAATCTGACCTCCTACACAGCTGGGAGGCACAGGGAGCTGGGGATTGTTACTATCACCCTCACAAAGGAAAATGCCAGAAAATGAGCTAAGCAAAACAAAAAACTTCAATGTTCACAGAAGGAAAAAATGAAGCAGCAAACAATATATTCAACAGTTAAGTTGAACCCCATAGTTACAGTTAGCCACTACCAGGTGGCACCATCACATAAGCTCTGGCTCCTAATGTCAACACAGCTCAGTCCAGATCTGAAAACCCTCCCACCAAAAACCTGGAAGAAGGGTGAGGAAAGTCAACTGGAAATCCCAGACCAGGGTCAACTAGGTCTAAACCTGAGACAGAACAAAACACAACTGCCATAAATTCACCAGAAACCCTGAACCTAACAAGATAGGAAAGAGCCAGATCACTGAAGACAGAAACGTGGATTGACTAGGAGCACAACCCAGCTAGTTGGAAAGGTATGATACGACATAAACTCATAACAAATGAAGGGGGACAGATCACTACGTGTGTGAAACTTGCAAATATCTGGAGGGCTAGATTCAAGACAAACAAGGAGAACCTGAAAGCAGTAAGCTTGATGCCTCACTACAAAACCTAACCAGTCCCAGAACCAAGGAAGAATAGGTAAATGCCAATAACTCTCTCATAGGTCTGGGGATACCAACCTGGAACCTACCTTGGTGGCCTCGCAGCTTAGTGGACAGCACTCTGGGGTCATAGTCCTAAGGGCCCGGGTTCGATCCCCGGCAGAGGCAGAAGCAAATGGGCAGAGTTTCTTTCACTCTGGTGCCCCTGTTCACCTAGCAGTAATAGGTACCTTCGAGTTAGACAGCTGCTACAGGCTACTTCCTGGGAATGTGTGTGTGTGTGAGAGAAATATATGTAGTAGACATACTGTAATAGAGAAAAAATAAATAGGTTAGAAAGGCAGGGATCCAAGAGCTAATAACTCGATTCTGCAGATACAAACAGTAAATAGTAAATATACCTGCTACAATAGGCACATCAAATTACTGAAGATGGTCATCAAAAAAGTTGGATAGTGAATGAAGAGATTCAAACCTGAATCCCCACTGCAGAGTGGGGATTAACTCAACCACTCTATAGTCCAGCCACTACAATAACCAAGAGAAGCTGCAGGGTAAACTACTGGAACTGGACCTGACACCAAAAGAGGGGCTCAGGCATGCAGCGCGACTCGTGCGACGTCATGCTTGTTTGTTTGCTTTTCTTGGGGAGTTCTGTCCACTCATTTGTCGATTTTCGTTGTTAACCAGAATAGGGGTTTGTTTTGTGGCGCTTACCTTTCTGGGTGCCTGTCCCGGTCGATGGCAGATATAGAATGCTCCAAATCACATGTGCACTTCTATGGGCCATTGCTCCCCGTGCCTCTGTGAGGGGGCCAGGTTCTGGCTCGTGGTCCCCGGTAGGCCTAGAACTCCACCCACATCAACTGATGCAAAATAGTTAGGTATCCATATCAGCCATGGATACCTCCGGGGAGTCGTAAGGCCCCCCCCCCCCAGAAAGGAGGACAATAGGGGCAAGGTATAAGCCATATCTAACACAATGACTAGCACAGTCTGCTGCCATATCAATCGACAAGAATGGAAACCTACTACAGCCTCAAGGTAGAAGAGTGAGCAATGTGGGAAGTGCCTCTAAAGCCTCAACCCCATGCAAGAAGGCTAAAATCATAAGCAGAGCCATCAAGGCATCTGGGCCATGCCAGCCCTTGTCAGCAAACCCCTAGCTCCAACATTGCCCAAACGTGCATCAAGTGGCCAAGACTGGCCATCGGAGTGCAATAAGATTGAGGCACACTCATTATACTCGCGAGTAGAATGTGTGGGCTCAGAGGTGTGGGCCAAGCCAAACCCTAGTGAAGACTGCAACTGGTTTACTGGGTCCTGTATGTAAAGACCAAGCAGGAACACCGGGCACAAGGGCCACTCGCTAAAGATGGTATAACAAATGCCAAATGCAGCCTAGGGCCATAGGCAGCATACTGTTAAACAAGCATACAAATGCTGAATTACCCTCCTCAAGGAAAACATCTTGACTGCCCCCATGCACTACTCAGGAAACATTCCCTCTACAGATGGATGGTCTCTCTCAGGCACAGCCACCCAAGCCCATGATGCAAAAATTATGAGGAGGATTAAGACGGAGGAAGATAGTATGAGGCTACAAGATGAACTAGACAGACTGAATGAATGGTCCAATAAATGGCTACTAAAGTTCAACCCGAGTAAATGTAAGGTAATGAAACTATGCAGTGGAAACAGGAGGCCAGACACAGGATACAGGATGGGAGATGAAGTCCTTCATGAAATGGACAGAGAGAAAGATCTAGGAGTTGATATCACACCAAACCTGTCTCCTGAAGCCCACATCAAAAAAATAACATCTGCGGCATATGCGAGGCTGGTTAACATCAGAACTGCCTTCAGGAACCTGTATAAGGAATCATACAGAACCTTGTATACCACATATGTAAGACCAATCCTGGAGTATGCGGCCCCAGCATGGAGCCGGTATCTTGTCAAGAACAAGGCGAAGCTTGAAAAAGTTCATCAGAGGTATGCCACTAGGCTAGTCCCAGAACTAAGAGGCATGAGTTACGAGGAAAGGCTGTGTGAAATGCACCTCACGACACTGGAAGACAGAAGAGTAAGGGGAGACATGATCACTACCTACAAAATTCTCTGAGGAATTGACAGGATAGATACAGATAAACTGTTTAACACGGGTGGTACGCGAACAAGGGGACA
This sequence comes from Procambarus virginalis, assembly GCA_020271785.1. Taxonomy (NCBI): domain Eukaryota; kingdom Metazoa; phylum Arthropoda; class Malacostraca; order Decapoda; family Cambaridae; genus Procambarus; species Procambarus virginalis. The sequence goes on along the minus strand of WNGS01001312.1, from coordinate 20,463,841 downwards.
CGGGTGGAAACTGAGTACCCAAATGGGGCACAGGGATGTTAGAAATAACTTTTTCAGTGTCAGAGTAGTTAGCAGATGGAATGCATTAGGCAGTGATGTGGTGGAGACTGACTCCATACACAGTTTCAAATGAAGATATGACAGAGCCCAGTAGGCTCAGGATCTGTAGGATCTAGGATATAAAATACGCCATAGGTACTTTAAATAATGCCGCAAAAATAAATTCATGGCAACTCGGGCTGCCTGAACACCGTGCCTAACTCTCCTGGGAGGCACCACACTCCAGCGATCAAGATATGTGACGTCATCGGCAAAGTTCTCGGCTCATTTATGTCATTGGTAAGTATAATTAAAAAGAAAATCCCTGTGCTTAACACTTTCGCGCACCGTGCGCGCGACCTCTCCACTATCCCAAAGTGCACTGAGCGTTTCACGGGAGCGCGCGGAATTTCTGAAATGTGTATACTCTGTTCAACTTTGTCACTTTAATTTTCGTCATACGATATTCAATTTGGTATCTATGTGTTCGCAATAGAATTCTCTACAGGACTAAATGCATATAAACTCCAAAAGCCCTGCATACCATCCGCAACTAACAGAGAAAGTGAGAGAAAGTTACCCGGGAGCGCGCAAGAGTGATAAAATGTTTACACTCTTTTCAGTTTTGTCAACTCAATTCTCGTCCTAGGCCTTTCATTTTGGTATCAATGTGTTCGCAATACAATTCCCAACAGGCCTATATGCATATAATATAAAAAACAGCAGCGATCTCCACCCGCCGACATGATGAAAACAGGTCGCGGTTACAAGAAAGAGAGCGCTGCGCCATCCCAAGGCGCTTCTCATTCTGAAAAGTATATATTCTTTTGAACTTTGTCATCTCAATTCTCATCCTAGGTTTTTCAATTTGGTATCAATGTGTTCGCAATAGAATTCCCTACAGGACTAAATGCATATAAACTCCAAAAGCCCGGCTTACCATCCGCAACTAACAGAGAAAGTGAGAGAAAGTTACCCGGGAGCGCGCAAGAGTGATAAAATGTTTACACTCTTTTCAGTTTTGTCAACTCAATTCTCGTCCTAGGTCTTTCATTTTGGTATCAATGTGTTCGCAATAGAATTCCCAACAGGCCTATATGCATATAATATAAAAAACAGCAGCGATCTCCACCCGCCGACATGATGAAAACAGGTCGCGGTTACAAGAAAGAGAGCGCTGCGCCATCCCAAGGCGCTTCTCATTCTGAAAAGTATATATTCTTTTGAACTTTGTCATCTCAATTCTCGTCCTAGGTTTTTCAATTTGGTATCAATGTGTTCGCAATAGAATTCTCTACAACACTAAATGCATATAAAGCCCAAAAGTCCGGCGAGAAAGTTAGAAAGTGAGAGCGTGTTACCCGGGAGCGAGCCAGAGCAATAAAATGTGTACACTCTTCACTTTGGACATCTCAATTCTCGTCTTAAGTGTTTCATTTTGGTATCATTGTGTTCGCAATAGAATTCCCTACATGAGCATGCAAATATAAAGTCCAAAAGCCCTGCGTACCATCCACAACAAGCACGGAAAGTGATAGAGCGTTACCCCCTTGAGCGCTAATAAAGAGCAATAAAATGGGTATTCTGTTTTCAACTTTGTTACCTCAATTCTGGTCCTAGGACTTTCATTTGGGTATCAATGTATTCGCAATGAAATTCCCTACAAGAGTATATGCATATAATGTCCAAAGCCACAGCAAGACCGTCCCGAAAACGCCACTAAAGTTGCCGCACGGAGGACTCGATGCTGAGTCCTCGCCGGACTTGCCCCTGTTTTACGGAGGACTCAATGCTGAGTCGTCGCCGAGCGAAAGTGTTAAGGAACACAAATGAACACTTTTATAAGACAAAAAAAAAATTGCATTTTTTTTGTGCCTGCTGGTGTTGCAGGCCAATAAGCCCTTAGCGGCTTAAAGGTTAATACATTAGGGGCTTTCCTTCAACTTCATTCAAGAACTACAGCAGTTTAGTTCTCCATCTCCAGTAAGATTCCCCCATTATTATTATTATTATTATTATTATTACTACTACTATTATTATTATTATTATAAATTCTCCTTAACCTCTGAAGCATAAGAAGTTAAAAATATCTCTCTCTCTACTTATCTTGTATTTGATATAAACATTCATTTGTCAATTAACCAGCTCATACTTCATCATTCACTTCGACATAAACAAACCAACTAGACCTTGGCCTACAATTAGGTAAACATACTCCCTATACTTTTCCTTTATAACTTTCATCTTACTGCACTTCTATCCCCCCTAATATACATCTCCTTTTCTCAAATACAAAATAATTTAACCTACTGTTTGAAGGCTTTGTCACTAAGTATGCTTCTCCTGCCTCAGGGTTCTTGATAGGGAGCTGAGTTTTCAGACTTCTGTCCAAGTTTTCTGAAATTTAGATAAAACCAGCGTTGAATGTAATGAAACACAATTTTCTGGGTGAGCCCCGGAGGCTCTCTGGAGCTTATCGGGCTAATGTATGTTATATTAGACCAGGACATTAGCTAAGGAGTTCAGACCTACCAGGGACCAGTGCCAGAACCTGGCCCCTTCAGAGAGATTTCAGGGAGCAATGGCCCTGGAAAACCCCCTTGTGATTGATGCCGGCCAGGCGAAGAAGGCACAAAACTGCATCAAAAGGCCAACCTCGACAACAAAACTCAAAGTCCCAGCACAACCACAACACGCGCCAAGACCCAAAAAGATCAGTCTGCAAGCCAGGAAGACCCCGGAACCCCAGAAGGCAGGACCAGATCACACACGAGGAAACAAAGCCCCCTGAACCCACAAAGGGGGCCCAACAGGAAGAAACCTCTGGAACGAAACCAAAGAACCCAAAGGAACCCGGGGGAGCCCAAACCACCACATTTGCCAGCGGAGATACACCACAGAAAGGTAAAGCACAGCCCCAGACAGAACCTCCAGGGAAACGGTCAAAACAGACCGAAAACCGAGGGACACGGTGTGGGAGCAAGCATAAACAGACAGGGACACTGAGCCCAAACCCTAGGGGCCCAGACCCAAAACAGACAAAACGGAAAACCCGGTGTAAAATCTACACTCAAATGTTCCCAGAGAAACAGAAGACGGGCAGAAAACACCAGAAAAGCAAGAAAACCACAACAGGAGAATAAAGCCCTGAAAAAGGTGAAAAAACTCACCCAAGATGCTCGCTCGCATACCCAGGCGCATGTAAACAAACTGCAACGCCGCCCTGGTGGCCACGCCGGGAAACCGGCAGAAGAAAAAGGCCACCAGAACAAGGGGGCTGTGACCGACGCAAAAGATACGAAAATAAGACAGCAAAAGTGGGAAGCAAGCAGACTGGATGGGCGAAAAACTCCGCCCAGAAGCAGAAAACCCAGGCAGGGGCAAACAGCCCCAGAACTGCTAGCAGGCATTCCCCACAGCCCCGAGAACCTGCAACAGAGGCCCCGAGGCAGAGCCGTCCTCCAAGCCCTCCACCCTTAAAGAAAAGGAAGAGTCCATGGGAAAGTCAGCAAGAAAGGGCCGCAGGTAAGACCCAGAAGCAGGAGAAACAGGCTCGAAAACCTCTGTCCTCAACCCGAATGGGGCAGCCCCCGAAACCGCCCGAGTCTCGGCCCCAACTAAACCCCGCCCCGACCCCGAAACCCGCAGACGGTCCGGGAACAGGGAGGGAAATGGGTGAACAGCACCTAACCAAAACGGGGTGGTCCCGGGGCATCCGAGTGGGAAACTAATCTAGCGTGTTGCTGCAACCTAACCTAGCTTGCAACACGGATGCTGCCTGTACTCTGAACAGTAATAACATCAGGAGAGTACTGGAGAACAAGCAGAGAATATCTCTCGCAAGACTCCGGGTCAAGGTGTCAGTGACCCAACAAGCAACATGATGGAGGTAAAAGTGGCGACTGTCACCCGGAGACAAGGGCACAGCAACCAACGATCCCGTACAAGACGGGATGGAACCCGGAAGACACATTCAATGGTCCACCGAGCCCCAACAGGGGGTTTCCAGGGCCCGTAGGGGTAACAACTACGGGAAGCCCGGGCAAGGTGTTGCTAACCGGTTAAAACCCAAAACTAACAAGGGGGTAGAGGACAACACTGAAAACCCCTGCGACGTGTACAATCACGGGAGCCTAGCAGAGGGCCACCAAACACTACAGTGGAACTATAGCCACACTAGGCAGACCCCAACCAGGCAAATGAAAATAAAAACAAAAGAAAAACCCCCGCAAAAGTACACTGTCTCCAGAGGAAACAGGAACTGGTCACCGCTTAGGTGGCAGGTCGCGCAAAACCTTGACGCACTAACCAGCACAATACCAGTCCCTACCCAGGGCCAAACAAGGGCCCCAAGCCCCAGCTGGCCCCAAGGGCGGGGCAAATGCCGAGCAGCAAGAACCTCTACGGGAATGGTTCCCGAACGCCCCAGGGAAGGTAACCCCTGTCACGCAGGGGCAGTACTCACTGGGCGCTTAGGGAAGGAAGCCCCTAAATGCATGCAGCCCTGGTACTGATGAGGAACACTTGGCCACTGCACAACACAACACACGGCAGTGAACGCCACACAAGGCAAACACCGCCTAGGAAACTGAGGCCAGAGAAGCATCTATCCTTGTTGACATTAGCTTATGAACCAATGCTAGGCAGCCGGCGTGGTGAGGTCCGGGGCTCCCCCCTCCCCCTCTCGGGCGGGGAGGGCTGCACGGACGATCAGCGAGGCAGTAAAGTGTGATGTTTGCTTGTTTGCTTGTTTCCTTGGGATTGTTGGGAGTTTCTACCTCTGTTCGGTTTTTTGTTTTAGTTTTTTACCATGTCGGGTTTGTTTTGTTATGCCTACCTTTCTGGGTGCCTAAGCCGGTCGATAGCAGATAAGGAAAACCCCAGCCACAAGGGGGTTTTCCAGGGCCATTGCTCCCTGAAACCTCTCTGAAGGGGCCAGGTTCTGGCGCTGGTCCCTGGTAGATCTGAATTCCTTAGTTAATATCCCAGTAATATAACATACATTAGCCCGATAAGCTCCAGGGAGCCGTAGGGGCTCCCCACAGAAAATGCTAATAACAATCAAACTTTTATTACATTTTCATAGTGATGTACATAAAGTAGCTCCTCATAGTTTATGTGCCAGTGTAACAAGCCTTAAGAAGGTGACCAGCTCTGAGACCCCACACTGACCTTGAGAGGCACAATGTTTCCTCTCTAAATCCATGTTAGTCTAAGTTGTGGAGGTCACTTGTCTCCATAACACTGAACATCTGACTTCTGAGTAACACCAAAGACCTGCAAGGTTTGCCAAGGCTGAAGGTAAGGATGGAGCAGGATACTCGGGCACTAGGTTTACTAGCCAAAAGAACTGACAGAATGCAGCTTATAGGATAAACACAGCTGAGATGGGTACCAGCAGTGTGCCATAATTATGTACACAAGCATGAAAATCCCTAGTTCACCCCCACAACAAGAAAGCCCAAATGCCCCCAACCACTGGGCCTCACAGAGGAATGTAAAACCCCTGACACTACCCAGGGTGTGAGACTCTACACAGTCGCTCTTGTCGGAGCAAAGGCAATGCCAAACGAACACCTAGAAAAGGCTGTCTTAAACACATGCAGCTCGAGGGTGAACAAAAATCAGAACACAACAAGTGAAGCAAGTAAGTAATGCATTTGTAAAGCAAATACTAAACTTTGAAACAATAAACAAAGAAATAGCCCTCACAGGAAAGATTCCCAAGAACATCCTACACTTATCTTGGAAAAAACTGGGACTCACCAAAGCCAGTGACTCAGGAGCAGTCCTCACTCAGGGATAACAGTGAGAGGACTGAGGCCTGCTGTCATGGGAGTTGGCAAGTCCTGGAGGTGCCACCTGTGGTGGTGGCCAGCTGTAACTAAGGGGGGACTCAATCTAACTACTGAGTGAATCATTTGCAGAGTCATTTCTCATTTCAGTTCCATGACCCTTGCAGTTGTCTGCTTTGCTTTGCTTCCTTTCTGGATGTGTCCTTTAGTGAGGGGTGACAGTAACAATCTCCTGCTCCTTGGCAATCCTTTGGACCCTCCAGAAATGCTGTACAGTCTAGCAAATGGAGATTCCCTCACCAATCTGTGCTGGTATCATTAAGCAATACTGAATGCTCAGATCTAGTATATTACCTTCAAGAATCGACATTGTCTAAGTTAGACAATAGGACATTACTAAGACATCTGCAGAATTAATCTGGATCACAGAAGATCCCATGAAAATATGCTGATTATTGTCCTCCCAACACTAACATGCATTCAGAAAACATTCTTACGTTCGTTATTTAGCATAATTTGAAAAATTCAAATTACTATGAGCAAAGATTTACTTAAAATTATAATTTAGCCACTGAAAATCCTTTCCTAATTTCCCCATAAGTGTGTAGTGACACTTGTGATTGTTGTTTTACTCTAATATCCCAGTTTTTAGTATTGCGTCTTATATTAAATAAAAGGATTACCTCTTATTTATTTTACTAAACTCATAATAAGTAACAACATAAAAAGAACAAACTGATCAAATTAATTAATACCCATGATGCGAACAATCCTTTTCTTCATCATTCTGTGGCCATACAGGTAGACTCCAGGTTTATCTGGGGAGTAAAATTCAATCAAAATATTAAGAAGTCAAATATCATAATTTGTTGTTTATAAATTCTTCAAAAGAATATCAATAATTCATAGCAACATTCTAAGAATTTAGAATAACCTGGGACAATAAGATCTTGATTGTCTTGGTGTTGATGAATCTCAGATTGCAAGTCAATGTCAAGGTCATCAAGCTTCAGTGGCATACAGCCCACTTCCCGCATATGGCTGGGGCTAATTTTAAACAAATTTTCTTCAATTATGGAATTTTCAGGCGACAGGAACGTTTGACGCTTACTTTTCTTCACTATAAAAGAGAAAGATAATTTTATAGATTGAAATATGTCTCACTTGACAAACTGTCCTATTATAGAAATACTGTACATTAGTTGTCATATTCACTGACAAAATGAGTACAGCTAGAGTTTACATTTTAATTCTGTAAAAACAGTAAGTACACTTGATCTGAATGACAAATAATCAATCACAACACCAAAGGTTTTCTGGAGGGGCTGAATGGTGGCTCACTGTAGCTAACTAACCACAGAGAATATGGAAACTGGGACATAACAGGGAAGAGGAGAGCAAATCATTAAATTGTGACATTGAACCCAGAACTTGAAACCCAATCAAGAGCATTATAACTTTTTATAACAAGAGCTTTTCCCCAGTCCGAGGACCCCTGGGAAACCCCAGAGGATAAAATGAGGACCCCGAAGCAGATACGATTTCTACACCTGATGCCTGAACCGAAAGAAAGGTATCACAAAAGTCTAAAATGATCTGAGACAAATACACCACCAAAGAAATAGATGGCTATGGATCCCCAGGGTTGATGAAGAAGGGGCAATCCTCGGAGAAGGCTACAACTAAATGCAACCTTGACTCAAAAACCCATAATTGTCCTTGAAGCCTAGAGCAAGTGGGCATGGGCACAAGAGGTCTGTTGAACCATGCAGATTAACAGGGGGGAAAGAGAAGGAATTATGAACACAGAAACAGTACAAATACCAACTGCTCGAAATCCAAATCTCAAAACAAAAGGGGGCCAACTTCAGGAAAAGGAAAATAAAGCACCAAGTTGCAAAAACCAAAATGGGCAGGTTCCACTTGTGAAGCCTCATCACTGAAAACAAAAGATGAAGGCTTAAGCTAAAATTAAAAGACAAGCAACCCAAACATTGCAGACAGCAGGGAAGACAGTGAGACTGACAGACATCCCACAAACTCATAAGTAGCAAGTACAGACTTAGCAGGTCGATCCATGCTCAGTCACATTAAAGACCTGTGTGGCTTGCCAGGGCCTCAAGGTATGCCCAAGCAGAACACCCAGGAACTAGGAATGCCCGCCAAAAGAACTGACACGAAAGTAGCCGTTAGGATAAACACGGCTAAGAAGGCATCAGTAACGTGCAATATGTACAAGCACGTGAACCCTAGTACACCCCCTTTATCAATAATCCTTTAACGCCCCCAACCTCAGAACCTTGCAGAGAAGTAAAAATCTTGCATTACTCAGGTTGAGGCACTTTGCACAATAGGCCGGCCTCTATTGGGCGAACTCTCAAACCTTCCAGAGAAGTCACCCTGTCAGGGTAAGGGAGGAGGGGGGGGGGGTGAAATCAAACAAACATCTAGGGAAGGGCAGTCCTAAGCTCATGCATCTTGAGATACACAAAAACCAAAGTCCAGACAACAAGTGAGGCTTGTAAACACATTCACATCAAGCTAACACTAAATCTTGGATCTACAACCTACACAAGCATATGGCCCTCACTGGACAAAGTATAAATGATGGCCAGGTTCCTCAAGGAACCATTCCACTATTGTTGCATGTAGGATCCTGCAACGATAGTGGAAGCTGTGAAGCCAAACAAACCAAGGCTGGATGATCATCAGGGTCCAGAAACAATGAATCATAAATAGAGAAACTACACACACACAGCAGCATCAGACATGGAGGTGTGCAGGCAGCTGTTGACTACATGTTGTTGATATCAAAGTTGTATGTCCACCCCCCCCCCCTGGCCCAGTCTCTGACCAGGCCTCCTGGTTGCTGGTGTTGAGGCCTGGTTGCTGGTCTGATCAACCAGGCCTCCTGGTTGCTGGTCTGATCGACCAGGTCTCCTGGTTGCTGGTCTAGCAGGCAGGTCAGCATCTCAGCTCAACAAATACTGGCCATCAACTGTCAGTAGTTTTATAACATCAAATGACAGAGTACTGGGAAGATAAGACACTACAAGCATAGCTTTCATCCTGTAACTACATTCAATTACTACAGCTAATTATATTTATTAACAGTTAAAAGGTGGGATCAGAGAACCAAAGCTCAACCCCCCATGTATAATTATGTGTGCACGTGACCCAAGTACTCACTCATTTAAAGAGCAGGGCCTGACCCCACACAGGCAACACAGACAGGTGTGAAATTCACACAAATACACAAGTAACTATACCACTCCCCATCAATATGCCTCACAGTAGGAAACAAACCCATGTGCTGTTAGTGCTTTGAAAGTAACTGTTAGGACTTGAGAGAAGTCAGCTTGTAGAAGAGGAAACTCAAACCTCACAGAGCAGATAACTCTGGTAGAGCAAGAAAGACAAAAATTAGCTATCAGAAAAGGGAACTTACACACAAAGCCAGTGCAAAATATAAATACAGGGCCCCACATAAAGAAGGTGGTACAAGATGTAAACACAACATAGAAAATGTAACAAAGCAAAGCAATAAACACTGCACAGAGCAAAGCATTCCAGGGATAGAAACACCACTTATTTGAAAGTGTAAAGCTGAATGTAGTTATGTGGTGACTGGCAGGGGACTCTTAGTGACCTGGGCTGTCAAGTGGCGATGGAAAGGCACATCAAGGATGGAGTGTTTCCCTCTCCCATTGCTGCAACAGCATCTGTTGCTGCTGCTGCAATGGGAGCAGCCTGCAAAGATTGACCCGCCAAAGATTGTTTGCCTAGTTTTACTCAGGGTTAATTTCTTTTGAACAGTTGGTTGTTTTGATGCTCTTATACTTTCTGGTAGGCTTTTCTAGGTATTGGGATGAGCTCTGATCCCCAAGCTCTCCTAGTTTCAGAGAGAACCAAATAATAGTCCTGGATCCCAGCAGTCTTAGGTGGGTCTCATACACAAAGCCTTGGCAGCCCAATGCTATAGCTCAGGAAGCTAATGAGGGGGGCCCTCCCAAAAATATAACAAGAACTTGAATGTAGGAGATGTAATTAGCATGCCAGGTATGAAAGGATCAGAGGAGGGGTATAATAGTCAGACCTCAATCTCCCATAGTCATTGATATGTAAGTTCTAACGAAGACTGAGGACAGGCATCAGTTACTTGTTCTGGTAATGCTCGAAGTTGATGTTCGATCAGCACCCAGGGTGGACACCGGCCTAGCTCAGGAGGCAACTGAGGGGGGGGGCGCCCTGCTTAGGAAAGATGTCTGTAATATTGTTGAAACAAAGCCAGTTTAGGCAAGCCTCTTAAAAATACTAAAGCCATAAATTACACAAAATGGTAAAATGTATGGAACAAAGGTTCACTTACACAGTCCTTTTGTTTTGTAAGATGGCTCTCCCNGGAGCGGTTCCCGAACGCCCCAGAGAAGAGAACCCTGACACGCAAGGGAAGTACTCACAGGGCGCTTAGGGAAGGAAGCCCTAAGCGCATGCAGCCCCGGCACTGATGAGGTACTCCTGGCCACCGCACACCACACAAAGACAGCAGAGAACTCCACACGAGGCAAACACCGCCAAGGAATTTGAGGCCAGAGAATCGTCTATCCCGGTTGACACTAGCTTGTGAACTGAAGGCAGCCGGCGTGGTGAGGTCCGGGGCCCCCCCTCCCCTCCCGGGGAGGGGAGGACTGCGCGGACGACCGGCGCGGCAGTAAATGTAAATTGATTGTTGATTGTTTACCTGGGATTGTAGGGAGTTTTCTACCTCTGTTCGGTTTTTGTTGTAGTTTCTTACCATGTGGGGTTTGTTTTGTTACGCCTACCTTTCAGGGTGCCTAACCCCAGTCGATGGCAGATAAGGAAAACCCCCAACCATATAGGGTTTTCCAGGGCCATTGCTCCCTGAAACCTCTCTGAAGGGGCCAGGTTCTGGCACTGGTCCCTGGTAGGTCTGAACTCCATAGCTAGTGTCCCGGTCTAACATAACATACATTAGCCCGATAAGCTCCAGGGAGCCTAGGGGCTCCCAACAGAAAAGTACTAGGAAGTCATCACTTCCTGTATTTTAATATTTGTGGGTTAAGTGGCTAGTTCTATCAAGATTGATAATGGTTTACTGCTTATAAAATAAAATAAAAAATTAATACCTAATTCAGCAAAAGTTTGATTTAATGTATCAGTGTCCATTATATTGGATCCTAAACCAGCTAATATTGAGCCCACAGCTTCAGTTGCAGCATCACGAGAACCAGTGACTATTACTGGCAGAGACAACCGAGCTTCATGAGGATCAACTCTGTCAATTTCAATGTTCTCTCCTGATTTTTTTCTGATATAGTCCAGTTTTTTCTGCCGTTCATCCTCCTCTGCCTGAAAATTTTAATTTTGTTAATTCAGTATTTACTTGTCATTCTTATAATGAACAAATTTCAAGAAAACATGGTCTCAAAGGTTTCTTACAATTAATCTTACCTTTGCTCTATCAAGATATGGTCTACAGTCCCCTAAGTAGTGAAGTACACTTCTTTTTTAATGAGAGGAGTATGGTAAGTGAGGCGAGCAAACTGACCCTCTGGTTCCCAATCAATATTATACGTAGTCTCTGTCAGGCCATAGTCATTTGAAGATAACCGAATATCACCCAAGGTCTTCCACCGAAACAAATCAACCTTATCTGTAAATAATTTCACATTCATTTAAACATCCCAGAGGGTTCACTGACAAAACAGTGTGCCACATGATCATCAGAATAGTAGTCAATAAGCGACTCTTCAACATTCAATATGCACTATAATTATGTTTAGTCATTTTTATCATACAGTAATACAACACTTATGATCTAGGTTTCTCTTAGGCATTCTCAGGTAATATTCTCATGAAATTCCAGATGATATGAAAATAAATCATAGGGTACTAATTGTAGTGCCATGTTTCAAAAATAGAAAATATCAGACTGAGTGAATATGAAAGGACACACTATGTCCCATTGAACAGGCTTATGATAGAGCAGGGTGACATTGAACATGCCTTCTGAATCATGTCAGAATGACCACAGAAAGTACATCAATATTTCAAGCCTTTCCAAGCCCTATCTTGCATCACAGGACCACTAGAAAAAGCCCAGACTCAATTGCAGTACTAGTTTTCCAACTGGCTACCTCAGTTGACTGTCAATAAATGGCATCAACCAGGTAAACAATAGGCCCAAACACATCCTGACTAAATTAAAGGTAAAAGTGTAAACAAGAGAATCAGAGATTCAAAGTAAGGAATAGGTGCATTAGAATTATCTGCTCAGAAGAGCTTTCCATATTTAACCAAAGCCTCAGTTCTGAGCTATTCTACTCAGATGTTCCCTACAGCAAGAGTACAGAAGATGGAAGTGACAAACAAGATACAAAACAAGTTAGGTGGGTTGAATAAAATCCCGCCATCGTTTCCCAAAGAAGAGCGGCACGCATTTTGAATAAGGCTGGAAAAGTCATAAATGCAGGCTGCATGGTCTCCCACCCCCAGAGAGGACCCCAGGGGACACCACATCCTCTTGCAGATGCTCAGGCAGTGAAAACCTGCCCTCTGGTCTTTTGCAAGAAGGGCCCCAGACAGCACAGGCAGCTGCACATGGAACTGCCACATGCCCACATCCTTGGAAAGCAATGGAACAAATAGACAGCTCTGGAACAAAGAAGAGGAATCCCCCACCTATGGACACCTGAAAGACAGAGCTCACTTCCCTCCAATCAAGTGTGTGGGTCTGACAGAACCCCCTGCTAACGTCCCAAGGAAAAAGGGGGTTGTCATCTAGCCAGGATGAACCTGAGACTTCATATGAATAAATCCTCAAGGGCCGTGACGAAGCTTCGAACCTACGTCTGAGAGGATCCCAGACGCTGCCTTAATCGACTGAGCTATGACACGATGAAAGAATTGCAACCGGGAAATCATCCTGATTGACCATCGGTTCCTGCAGTCTCTCCGAGACACAAACCAGGGTTTCACGCAATTCCCCCATGCACCCAAGTTATGTCAATAGGCTGTTCTACATCTTCGCTCTTACTTCACTACTTCATTGTGTAATGAAGTAAGGGTGAAGAGGTAGAACAGCCTATTGACATAGCTCGGGTGCATGGGGGTATTGCGTAAAACCCTGGTTTGTGTCTCAAAGAGACTGCAGGATCCGATGGTAAATCAGGATGATTTCCTGGTTGCAATTAATTTACCATGTCATAGCTCAGTCGATTAAGGCAGCATCTGGGATCCTCTCGGACGTAGGTCTGAACCCTCGTCATGGTCCTTATGGATTTGTTCATTTGATGCATCATGCTATTGTGATTTCTGTGTGTAATGAGACTTCATACTGTAACTAATAAGCAGGGACAGACCCCTTCTCAAAAGAGGTCAGGTCCATTATGGAAAAGAGGTCCACATTTCGCAGGAGGTACTATAATAAACCTGTGCAAGCCACAGATGGTTCCAAGAGGACAAAAATCAAGCGTTGAATGTAATGAAAAGTCATTTTCTGGGTGAGACCCGGAGGCTCCCTGGAGATATCTGGGCTGATATGAATGTATTAGACCCTGGCATCATTCAAAGCAAATAGAGTTCTTAGGCCTACCTGGGACCACGAGCCAGAACCTGGCCCCCTCAGAGAGGCACAAGGAGCAAGGGCTCTATACAAACCTCCATGTGGATGGAAGCATTCTATGTCTGCCATCGACCTGGTCAGGCACCCAGAAAAGTAGGCTCCCCAAAACAATCCCTATCTGGTTAACAAATTGCTACAGAAAGCTGAACTGTTGGACAGAACTCCCCAAACGAAAACGAGCATGACGTCACCACCGTCACTGCGCTGCCGTCTGCGCAGCTCCCCCCCCCTCCCCGGAGGGAGAAGGGAAGTCACAGATCCAAGCGACGGCTATCCACCCCAGTTCTGAAGCTGGATGTCAAAATATGCGAAAACTCCTGACTGGAGAGAGGGAGAGATGCCGTGGAGTCTCTGGGTCTCACCCCGAAAATGGCGTTTCATTACAGTCAATGCTGATTTTCTGTGGAGAGCCCCTTCGGCACTCCCGGAGCTACATGACCAAAGATAAAACAAGAGGGACTTACCCGGGAGCCAGTCGCTATTTGCTCCTCAACTAGAAGTCGAGATAATTGGCTGCAACTGCCAAGCCAATACGACACATGCCCGACTTGGGCCAGGAACACTGACAAGGTAGCAAGTGGCCAGGACCCTGTTCAACTTCCAAAAACCCACCCTGCGGATGACCTGGGAGAACCGACTCCTGGAACAGTGAAGCAAGGAAACTATGTCAACCCAAAGCGCATCCCCGGCCACCGAGGCTATGGTACGCAGGTAACAGCGAAGAGCCGCAACCAGACACAACACGTGATGCACCCCCGGCTGAACAAACCAAGCATCAATAACGTAATGACCCCCTCCTGAAAGTAGCAGTCTCATTCTTCGCCAGAAAATGAGACTGCTGCAAACGAACAAACCTACCACCAGGACCAAAAAACCAGAAACCCCCTGTGCTGGAGGAGAGCATGAAGCTCCCCAACCTGACCCCTAGAGGACAATTCCAACAGGAAAGAGAGCCTTTGCAAAACAATCCTGAACCAAAGGGGTTCAGGATTGAACCCCTTTGGTTGCGACTCAGGCGGCTTGCTCATACAGCTCAGGCGACGCATGAGCAAGCCAGAGGTGAAACAATGCACAAGACAGCTTGCAAAATAGAGCAGAAGTAACATCCACCCCAACACAAGCTGAAGCGGCTCTGACAGCGCCGCACGACAGAAAAATTAGGAAAGGCGGTGGCGTTGCTGTGCTGGTGAAAGAACACCTAAAGGTGAACAAAATAATGACTGCCAATCCACAAGAAGTTGACATAATAGCACTAGAGATCTGCCATGAGGATGATAAACTAATGATCATAAATGCATAGTCTACCGCCAAGCAGCACATGGTCAAAGGAGGAGCTAGATAGTAAACGAGAAGGTCTTATAACAATAATGAGAGAGATCATAGCGAGAGCGGATAACGAAAGATCACGACTGTTGATAGTCGGCAACTTCAACATGAAATCCATAGACTGGGAAGCATATGAAGCTAAAGCAGAAGATTTTTGGACCTGTTAATTTATAGACCTCATCCTGGAAACATTCTTGTATCAACATGTTAAACAAGCTACGCGGATGAGGGAAGGGGACGTTCCCTCCATGCTAGATTTGATATTTACCAGGAAGGAGGAAGAAATATTTGACATTCAGTACCTTCCTCCCTTGGGTAAAAGTGACCATGTCTTTTTGGGAATAAAGTATGCAATGCATTATAATATGGAAGAAAATAAGAAGGTTGATGCAATTGAAAAACCTGACTTTAGGAGAGGACACTATGGCAACCTTGGAAAATTTTTTAGTGAGTATAATTTAAAATAAATAAATAAATAAATATGTTTATTCAGGAAAGGTACATACATAAAGTGATTTTACATAAGTGGATTTATAGATAGAGCTAGTACATACAATGCCTAAAGCCACTATTACGCAATGCGTTTCGGGCAAGAAAAACATTAATATCTAAAACTTAATACTAATTGAGCAAAAAGAATAAAATGTATTGAGAACAGATACAAATAAAGATAAAAAAAGGGGGGAACATGACTGAAAAAGCAGCACAAATACAATAGGTAGACAAACAGCATTGAATAAAAAAAAAATAACATACATGGGTTGACAATAGAGTGGTAAGGTAGGTTACAGGGAATTAATCAGGTAGTGTTTAGTTTTAATCTTAAACTGGTTGAGAGAGGTACAGTCTTTAACATGGTTGGGAAGGTCATTCCACATTCTGGGTCCCTTGATTTGTAGAGCATTTCTAGTTTGATTAAGTCGTACTCTTGGAATATCAAAACTGTATTTATTTCTGGTGTGGTGCTCATGGGTTCTGTTACAGCTTTCAATGAAGCTTTTGAGGTCAGGATTGGCATTACAGTTCAGCGTTTTATATATGTATAATACACATGAGAGAATGTGCAGTGACTTAATATCTAACATATTCAGAGATTTGAGTAGGGGTACCGAGTGATGTCTGGGGCCAGAGTTGGATATTGTCCTAATAGCAGCTTTGTGTTGAGTAATAAGAGGACGTAAATGATTTTGACAGACTTGTTGCTAGGCAAGGAAGTGAATGAGATGTATGTCAAGTTTTGTGAAATATATGATAAAGGCACAAAAAAATTTATACCAAAACAGAGATGCAGAACTAGGAAACAGGATTGGTTCAACAGAAAGTGCGAGAGAGCCAGAGACCAAAATACACAAAAATGGAATCAATACAGGAAGAGGCCAAACCCCCAAACATACCAGCGATACAAAGATGCGAGAAACAACTACACGGCAGTGAGGAGAGAGGCAGAAAGAAATTTTGAAAAAGGGATTGCAGAAAAATGTAAAACAGAACCAGGTCTATTCTATAAGTTCATAAACAACAAATTGCAGGTAAAGGATAATATTCAGTGGTTGAAAATGGGAAATAGATTCAAGGAAAATGAAAAGGAAATGTGTGAAACATTAAACGAAAAGATCCAAAGTGTGTTTGTACAAAATGAAATCTTCAGGGAACCAGACACAATAAGAAATCCAGAGAACAACATAGAGCACATAGAGGTGACTAGAGACGAAGTGGAAAAAATGCTCAACGAGCTAAATATGAACAAAGCAGTTGGTCCAGATGGAGTTTCACCATGGGTTCTGAGAGAATGTGCACCTGAGCTCAGCATTCCACTTGAACTGATTTTTCAGGCATCCCTGTTTACAGGAGTTGTAGCTGATGTGTGGAAAAAGGCTAACATAGTTAAAAATCTACAAAAGTGGAAGCAGGGAAGACCCCCTTAATTATAGACCTGTATCATTGACAAGTGTAATAGTCAAAATATTGGAAAAATAATTAAAACTAAATGGGTAGAACACCTGGAGAAAAATTATATAATATCAGACAGATAGTATGGTTTTCAATCTGAAAGATCCTGTGTATCGAATTTACTCAGTTTCTATGATCGAGCAACAGAGATATTACAGGAATGAGATGGTTGGGTTGACTGCATCTATCTGGACCTAAAAAAGGCTTTCGACAGAGTTCCACATAAGAGGCTGTTCTGGAAACTGGAAAATATTGGAGGGGTGACAGGTAAGCTTCTAACATGGATGAAAAATTTTCTGACTAATAGAAAAATGAGGGCAGTGATCAGATGCAATGTATCGGACTGGAGAAATGTCACAAGTGGAGTACCACAGGGTTCAGTTCTTGCACCAGTGATGTTTATTGTCTACATAAATGATCTACCAGTTGGTATACAGAATTATATGAACATGTTTGCTGATGATTCTAAGATAATAGGAAGGATAAGAAACTTAGATGATTGTCATGCCCTTCAAGATGACTTGAATAAAATCAGTATATGGACCACCACTTGGCAAATGGAATTTAATGTTAATAAATGCCATGTTATGGAATGTGGAATAGGAGAACGTAGACCCCACACAACCTATATATTATGTGAGAAATCTTTAAAGAATTCTGATAAAGAAAGAGATCTAGGGGTGGTTCCAGATAGAAAACTATCACCTGAGGACCACATAAAGAATATTGTGCGAGGAGCCTATGCCATGCTTTCTAACTTCAGAATTGCTTTTAAATACATGGATGGCGATATACTAAAGAAATTATTCACGACTTTTAGTAGGCCAAAGCTAGAATATGCAGCGGTTGTGTGGTGCCCATATCTTAAGAAGCACATCAACAAACTGGAAAAGGTGCAAAGACACGCTACTAAGTGGCTCCCAGAACTGAAGGGCAAGAGCTACGAGGAGAGGTTAGAGGTATTAAATATGCCAAATCTAGAAGACAGAAGAAAAAGAGGTGATATGATCACTACATACAAAATAGTAACAGGAATTGATAAAATCGATAGGGAAGATTTCCTGAGACCTGGAATTTAAGAACAAGAGGTCATAGATTTAAACTAGCTAAACACAGATGCCAGAGAAATATAAGAAAATTCACTTTCGCAAACAGAGTGGTAGACGGTTGGAACAAGTTAGGTGAGAAGGTGGTGGAGGCCAAGACCGTCAGTAGTTTCAAAGCGTTATATGACAAAGAGTGCTGGGAAGACGGGACACCACGAGTGTAGCTCTCATCCTGTAACTACACTTAGGTAATTACAATATGGGGGCAACAGTATTCAGCATAAGATGTTGGTCCTAGAACAACCACGAAAGAAAGGACAAGACAACTCTATCCAAAACAGAAGAAAACCCACAGAGGGACAAGAAATAATAAAAGGACCACCAGGAAACTTCATACTGCCACCGAGATGAAGCACACAGGTGAGACACTAGCAATGATGCCACTTGCTCACCATATAAGTGGTGATAGACCCGCATCAGAAAGACCAGATGCGAAGACTTGAGGAAAAGATTGAACCAGCTTCGTAATGGACTGGCTCAATCCGCTGAAAGAGGCGGAACCAAGGGAAAATCCCCGGGACACCGAGCAAGCAGCGCCTAAAACCAAGGCTGGGCCAGCCACCAAGGGGCCAAGAGGACTACTCTCCCTTGGTAAGTCTCCAAGCGAGCCAGAACCTGGAGCAACAATGGAACTGGGGGGAAGAGGTACACATAATCCCACCTCGACCAGTCCTGCCTGAAAGCATCGATTCCCATGACCTCGCAGTTGGGAAAGGGCACCACATACAACAGGAGACACCTCGACCGCATCAACATGAAGAGATCCACCTCTGAGAGCCTGTAAGTCTGGCAGAGCCAACTGAATAGATCGGTGTCGACTGTCCATTCCGTGTACAGGGGAATGAACCGGGACAGGCCATTCACCGGGACATTGGTCACCCCCCGAACATGTATGGCCAGGAAAGCCAAAGCCTCTGAGAACTCAGCAGACGAGTCACCCGAAGTGACCATCCCCCAAAGCGCCAAGGACCGCATCGAACCTCCCTCGGTTCAGGCAATGAACCACTGGGAAGCTGTCTGAATGGAGCTGGAGCGTTGATCCCCGAGCAACATGAACCCTCTGAAGCGGCCGCCACACGGCTGTGAACTCCCGCACTGTGTTGTGGGCCAGATGGAAGGACGGACCCCACACCCCTGGCCGGTCTGGTGAGCACTGGCCACAAGGCCCCAGCCAAAAGACAATGTGTCTGTGAACACATCGAGCAAGGGCTCGGGTAAGCGCCAAGGCACCGAACCTCGAAAAACCCGAAGAAGAATCTAACGGCGCAGCAGCCGATGCAACACACACAGAGGCCAAGCCCAGTGATTGCGAGAGAGAGAGGCAGAAGGGATGTCCTCGAAGGTACCAGAACAACCGATGAAGACAAACCAAACCAGGCCCAGTGGGTAGACCAACACGGCAAAATTCAGACTCCTGCACAAACCCTCAAACAACAGCCTCATGATCCGAGAGCCCTCCAAAAACAGCTGAATGTGGGATCGCAGCTGCAGCAGAGTCTCTGGAAGGAGAGACAAGAAAGTGGTCAGAGAGTCCCACATGATACCCAGCCAAGACAGAACATGAGAGGGAAGCAGATGGAACTTCCTCCAGTTCACCAGGAACAAGAACCCGGCGAGCTGGGAAACAACCAAATCCCTGGGAAGCAGACATGCGGACTGGCTGGGAGCCCATACCAGCCAGTCTTCGTGATAGGAAGAACCCGAACCACCGAACAACCTAAATTATTGGGATCGTCTCAAAGCTCTCCAAATGTACTCACTAGAAAGGAGACGAGAGAGATGCCAAATAATATACACATGGAAAATACTGGAGGGACAGGTCCCAAATCTGCACAGTAAAATAACAACGTACTGGAGTGAACGACATGGAAGAAAATGCAGAATAGAACCAGTGAAGAGCAGAGGTGCCATGGGCACAATCAGAGAACACTGTATGAACATCAGAGGTCCACGGTTGTTCAACGTCCTACCAGCGAGCATCAGAAATACTACAGGAACAACAGTGGACATCTTCAAGAGGAAACTAGACTGTTTCCTTAAAGGAGTGCCGGACCAACCGGGCTGTGGTTGGTATGTGGGCCTGTGGGCCGCTCCAAGCAAAAGCCTGGTGGACCAAACTCTCACAAGTCAAGTCTGGCCTCGGGCTGGGCTTGGGGAGTAGAAGAACTCCCAGAACCCCATCAATCAGGTATCAACCAGGTAACAGACGCAGACGGGCCACCACAACCCAGGTAGGCATGTGAACATGCATAGTGCCAGATTCAAGCCGAATGGAAGGCAATGAAAGTGGAAAGCCTGATGCCCCACAACAAAATCAACCAGTCCCTGAACCCCGAATGAATCAAGACGTGCCAATATGCATCCCAGAGGTCCAGGGACACCATTCAAGCACACGGCTTCAAAAGAAGCCGGACCTGGGACAGAGTAGTCATCCGAAAGGAGGAGCAATAGACCCAGGGGTTCAGACGGGATAAGTCCAGAATGAACCACAGGTCCACACAGTACCATTTCGGAACCAGAAACAGGAGGGAAACCCACCTGAGGAACAAGGATGTTTTGACCACACCCAAGCGAACCCACTCCGAGATGACCTGACAGAGAGCAGGAGAATAGGCCTAGAAGAACAGGTGATTGTCACCCTGAGACAAGGGGACAGAGCAACCCTCAAACTCACACGAAACAAGATGGGACCAAGGGAACGCATCCATCGGACCACTGAGCCCCAGTGGGAGTTTCCAGAGCACTTATATTGCTCTGCTAAGGGAAGCCCAGACATGGTACTGCTAATCAGCACCCCCATGGTAACAAGGAAACTACTAAGTGCTGAATCCCTGGAATGTGTACACACACAAGGGGACCTAGCAGAGGACCACCAAGAATACAATATTAAAAGGGTCAACACCACGAGGCAGACCCTCCACCAGGCAGAAAACAAAAATAAAAGAAAAACCCAGGAGTACATCACCACCAGGTGGAATAGAGCCAACCGCTGTATTATGGTGAAAACAAGCTGCACAGTACATCATGCCCCTACCAGTGATGAAGCTACCTCCTTGCCAGAGGCAAACAGGTGCATGAAACACCCCCAGCTGATTCCAAGGGCGGGCAATCACAGAGCAGCAAAAAACAATGGTGGAGGTAGGTCCCAAGGGACGTGTGGAAAGAATCCCCAAGCCACAAGGGCAGTAATTACAGGGGCACCTAGGGAAGATAAACCCTAGGCACATGCAGCCCGAATACTAGTGAAATTATTCCGGGCTCGCACACCACCACAGGACAGGACCACACCACTGGACAAAGTCTGGAGCCAGAGTCGCACAACAGCCGGGTCTCACATCAGCCACAGAACTGGGTGTGGATAGCCGGCGCAGGGGTCTGTGGCTTCCCCTTTCCCCTCCCGGGAAGGGGGGGAGCTGTGCAGACAGTAGTATGGTAACGGCAATGACATCATGCTCGTTTGCTCGTTTTTTGTTTGGGGGAGTTCTGCCCAACAGTTCGGCTTTCAGTAGCAATATTTTAACCAGAGTTTGTTTTGGGGCACTTATCTTACTGGGTGCCTGACCCAGTCGATGGCAGACATAGAATGCTTCAAATCACACAAGGGTTTCTATAGGCCATTGCTCCTTGTGCCTCTCTGAGAGGGGCCAGGTTTCCACAGTTTGAGAAGGGTGCCACATATATCGGGAGACACCTCAACCCCACTGATGAGAAGACGTCTCTAAGAGCTCGTACGACTGGCAGAGCCAACTAAAGGAGTCAGCGTCGACTATCCATTCTGTGGACAGGGGGACTGAACCGAGACAGGCTGTCCACCAGGATGTTGGCCACTCCCCTGATATGAACCGCATGGAGAGCCAAACCCCGAGAATCCAGCAGACAAGTCACTCGAAGAGACCAGCCTCAAAGAGTTGAAGAACCGAAGAGAACCCCTACGGTTCAGACAATGAACCGTGAAGTTCAGACTCCCACACAACTGCTCGAGCAACCCCAGAGGGACCCGGGCCCCCCCCCCCCAGAAACAGCTGAAGGCGGGACTGCAGCTGCAGCAAAGCCTCCGGAGGGAGAGACATGGAAGCGGTTCGAGAGTCCAAAACAAGGCCCAGCCAGGTCCGAACCTGGGATGGAACCAGATGGGAGTTCTTCCAGTTCACTAGGAACCCAAAACATGCGAGCTGGGAAAGAACCACACTCCTGGTGAGACGACAAGCAGACTGGCTGGGAGCCCACACCAGCCAGTCATCTAGGTGGCCAGAACCTGAACCCCTAGCAGATGCAAATGGGTCACCATGACCTGGGTAAGACGTGTGAAAACACGAGGTGCCAGATGTCAAGTCAAAAGGAAGGCAACGAAAGCGATAAGGCAGCCACCCCACCATGAAACCTAACCAGTCCCTGAACCCCGGATGGATGGGAACGTGCCAATACACATCCCAGAGGTCCAGAGACACCATCCAGGCACCTGACTCCAACAGAAGCTGGATATAAGACATAGTAGTCATCTGAAAGAAGGAGTAAGGAATCCAGGGGTTCAGACGGGATAAGTCCAGAATGTACTGCAGATCTGCGCAGTTCCGTATCAGCACTGGAAACAAGCGGGAAACCCACCTGAGGGATGGAGTCGTTTTGACCACACACAAGCGCACCCACTCCAAGATGACCCAATGGAGCGCTAGGGAAGAAGCCTGCCCCGCCAGCCCCGAACCCCCCGAAGGAGAAGGAACTGTCCAACCCCACCACAGTCCGGAGGATACGACCTGAAACGCCCACAAATCTTGGGACCCAGCATAAATAATCAGAGCGAGCATCCCCCCACCAACCCATCAATGGGGCGACCCGTGAAAGGGCCGACACCCATTATGAGAAGCTGGCTGACAAGTAGAGTGATTACTACGTGGACCAGACTACACCAGCTCCGAAGGAAGCGTCAGCTCAGAAGCTGACACCAATGGCCCACCTCAACCAGCAGAAACCTGAAACTTGGCACAACCCTTCCGGGAAGTGCGAGAACGCCCAGTCCCGATCGCCAACAAATCAGAAAGAGGACAGCAACTAGCAGAAGCTGCCTGCAAAAACTGAGAAACAACCAAGTTCAAAAATAATAACGGCCAGAAAGGAGACGAAAACCAAAGAGTCAGGGCCCAGGCCGAATCAATTGAGAGGGCGAGGTTATCTTGAGATGATTCGGGGCTTAGTGTCCCCGCGGCCCGGTCCTCGACCAGGCCTCTTTTTGTTACACCCCCACCCCAGGGAAGCAGCCCGTAACAGCTGTCTAACTCCCAGGTACCTATTTACTGGTAGGTAACAGGGGCATCAAGGTGAAAACATTTTGCCCATTTGTCTCCGCCTCCACCGGGGATCGAACCTGGAACCTCAGGACTACAAATCCAAAGCGTGTACACACAGCTGTCAGGTGCCGTAACAACCTGCCGACACATGAGGCGAGAGGCATAAAACAGAGACAGTGCCTCCCGGAGGATGGGCGTATGTAGTTACAGCAACGCCGCCAATGCCGCTGACGTCCTAACAGCCAAGGCAAATGCCCCAGACAATGGCCTGGCACTCAATGCCTCCACATCCTCCACAGGCCAGTCCAAGGACAGTTTGAGAAGGGAAAAGAAGCACAGGACTGAGAGGCCAGATCTCCGCGACCGCGAAGATCCTCCACAAGCAAGGCATCCGAAAGGGATGGGACCTAGGCGTACAACTCGAGCAAGCTAACCTCATGCGGAAGCACAGGGGCATAGAGGCATGCAATGAGGTGCTCAAAAGCACCCCCCTCCCCCAGGTACACCTGCAATACTGTAGTATGCTCTTGCTAATCCAGTGTGCGGGAACGACAGAACCCGTGCCATGCCCCAATTGAAAAGAAAGAGCAGTCTGCAAGCCAGGAAGATGCCAGAACCTTATAATGCACCCAATACAGGAAGAGGAACTGAACTTAATGAGACCAGGTCCATCACAGAGGCAAAGTCCAGGTCTCGCAGGAGGTAAGCACCAAGGGCCTCCCGAACCTCTGCAGGGGAAATCCAAGAGGGAGAAAACCTCAGGAAGGACTAATCCGAGGAACCCAAAGGCACCCGGAAATGGACCCGGGGTAAGTAAGTAAGAGTAAGAGGAGTAAGCCCCACCCAATTCAAATTCATAAAAGGAAGGAGGGTACAAA